>CM022084.1:8195363-9395363 GCA_011114355.1 Carex littledalei | reverse complement strand
AATATCCTCTATCAGACAGTATCAATTTAAGTCAAATTTTGAAAATAAAATAAAATAGTAAGGCAATTTTTTTTGCTTAAAATACATTTGTGGTTTGTTCCAGAAATACATTTGGTTGTCCTATTTGAAAAGTCCAAGACATCATAAAGTTATTACATTAATTTAATTTAATGTAATTATTCTGATGAAAGATTTCATTAGTGGTTGGTATTAGAAGATAATACAGCTTATGGGCTTTTATGGGTAAAAACTGCAATCTTTCATTAAGAAGCATTTTCTATCACCGACAGCCCAATATACAAATTAACTAATGTGGACCCAGCCCATACACTGGGTTGAGTTAAGATAATCCTAACTCTGATTGTATTGTTTGAGTTTAAATTTGAACCATCGATCAGAATTGAATTAATTCAGCTCAAATCTATAATATACGGAATTCATTTAAGATTCCTATTAGTTTATAACGAGCGGGCCGAATTCAAACTCAAAATTGAGGTACTTGGTAATATGAATTCGACAACAGCCTTTAAAAATTAAAAAAAAATCGTTTTTCAAAATTCCACCTTGTTTTTGCAAAAGAGAAATACGAGTCTTACACCACGTCACTTCCACACCAGCGACGAGCGACCCATGAATTCTAGAAATTAATATATGGACACGGTCCACATACGACATCCTTTTATCCACCGAATCAATATAACTTACGTACTAGAATAAATTTGTAAAACCTTTTCGTATCTGGAAAATAAATGTCAAACAATAAATTTGACAAATAATAAGAAGAAGAAACAAATGAGAAAGGAGACGAAAAGGAATTAAATTTTTCTTCGCTAACCGAGAAAAGAAAAGCAACGGAAAACGAAAAAAAAAAATCGTTATAAATCTAACAAAAAAATTGGTCGAGAGTTTTCTCCAGTACTGGCGCACGATAGTTCTGTCTGGTCTGGATCCGTATCCTCCCAGGTACCTGACTCAAGAAAATTGAAACGGACGGCCCAGATTAATCCTATCTGGGCCAAACTCAATCCAGTGCCTATGGAAACTGTAGGGGGCCTGTTTTGAGATTCGTACCATGCTAAAAAAACCGTCCGATCATAATTTGCTTGAAAACCAAGAATAAAACAAAACTAAGCTAACTAATACTAATACCTTCCTTGCTCCTTAAACACCTCTTTCTCTGATCAAATCGATATGCCATTGGGTAAGTTTGATCCATTGAATGTGAAGGTATGGTTCGTGGTGGGGATCACGATGGCCGGAGCGATCATCATCGCCGAGGCCAACAGACGGCGGCGGCGCAAGGCGCCGATCAAGACGGTCGAGTATTTCGGAGCTTTTATGGAACGGTTCGAGCTTCTGGGGGCACCTCAGCCTCCTCCCCCAGCTGCGCCTCTTCTCCTCTCTAACCTCTCCTTCGCCATCAGTGACAAGTACCTTTCTTTTTGCTTTTGTGTTTCTCATCATTTCCGATTTATTATTTGTTCATAAATGGTGATCAAGTGCGTTGCATAAATCATTATGAGGAGATTACACCTGTCTTCATATTCAATACAATGTAAGATAAAGATTCGGTCTTAGCCAAAACTTGCATTTGGATGTGACAACAGCAATTATTTGTATGAACAACATATATCTAAGCCAAGCCAATTATCTAGCGCCAATTGCAAATGGCTTGGCATAGTTTAGACATAAAGTTAATAGAAAAGGTATTAAATCAAATTAGTTTGAAATACTGGGTCTTCAATTAATTAGTCCTGAAGCAAGAGCCTCCAAAGAAAAATAAGTTTGCAACTTGTTTGCATTTGTGCCTGTATACGTGTGCATGTGTTTTTTACTTTTTCTTCTTCCTTTTAATTGATGCTGAAAGAACAAATGCAGCTTTGATATAAAGGGGCAAGTAACTGGATTGGGCAATCCTGATTGGAGGAAGACACATGGGCCCGCAGACCAGACTGCGCTGATTGTTACTGTGCTAAGAAAGCAGGGGGCGGGCTGTGTTGGAAGGACTGTCATTGATGAATTCTTGTTCGGGTTAGCTTTTACTTCTTCATAAATAAATGCAAATCCTCATATTTGGCAAATTCATGATTTGCAGCCCTTGGTGGTTACCTCTAAAATTGCCTTGTCATGGTCAACCTCTAAAATTAGCTCCATGCAAACGTACAATAAGTTCATTATTGAAAATAAAATATAAATGAAATGTAGAATGGTGAATTATAAATATTTAAAATAGCTTACTTCAGATTTAGGTAATATGCTGCCGCATGTAGGAGATGGTGGAGTTGCAAAGCTCATATTTTAATCAATAATTTACCAAATTCTTTCATATCTCATTAGTTGTTATCAAAATTGGCAGCAATTTCCTCCACCCGATATAAAGCTTCATAAATTTGGCAATAGTATGGGTTTTCGTAATGGACAAAATTATTATTGTTTATTAATAGAATGAAAGGTGAAAATATGCATTATGGAACGACGATCAACCCAGAAGTACAGGAAGATGTTCCAGGGGGCTCATGTAGCGGAGCTGCTGTGGCCGTTGCGGCTGGATTCGTTGACTTTGCTCTTGGTACTTCTTTCAATTAGTATAAAGTTTAGTATAGACTTTTTTTATGTCTTTTTGTTACAAAATTAAAAGTACCTTTTATTTTATACAGGTACAGACACGATTGGAGGCGTCAGAATCCCGGCATCATTCTGTGGAGTGCTTGGTTTTCGGCCATCTCATGCCTTTGTTTGTTCTTCTGGCATGTTGCCAAATTCACAGAGCTTAGATGCAGTCGGTATTGCTCTATTCGCTACCTCTTTTGGGAGTTTTTGTAACTGCTATACGCCCTCTAGGGGTGTTCAAACAGTCGGTTTGGTTGAAGCTGAAGTAAAGTAGCCAAACCAAACTTTTTTTTTGGTTTTTAAACATCCTACCGAATTAAAATGCCAACTGAATAACAACCGAACAATTTAAACTGAATTAAATTTCCGTTTGTTTGGGTGAACCGAATAAGATAATTAAATTTCAAAAAGTCAAACTCAATACATGGACTAATACATTAGTTATTTCATAGAAATAAATATCAAGATAACATTACGCACATTGTTCAATTCCATACAACAAACCAAAATGAAAGGAAGCTATGATTGAACCAAACAAAATATAAACCATATTAGGTCAGTTCTGTTTAGTCGGTTTTGAAAAGTCTAAACTGAACCGATCCATTTAAACAGAAACTTTTCGGTTTGGTTGAAAACTAAACAAACCAGAACGTTTGAACACCCCTAACGCCCTCTTTGAAACATAGGAGCTAGTCTATTGGACATGCCATTTGATTGGTATACCTTTTTTGGGGGGCTTAAGTGGCAAACTGTGACTTGCTTTACTAATCTCTTCGTGAAAATGTTGCAGGGTGGATTGCACGGAACCCAACTGTATTGCACCAAGTAGGTTCTTTGCTTTTACCGGTGACTGCAAAAGCACTTAAAAGAACAAGGCAGTTTGTTTTCGCAGATGATTGTTTCCAGCTATCAGCTGTGCCAATACAGAAAACAATTAATGTCATATGCAATTCTATTGAAAATTTATCTGGATGTAAGTCGTCTACTAATCCTTCATGTATTTCGCCCATTGAAGATGTATTGTAATTTGACCAACAACTAAATTGTTTATCTTATTTTTCTGATAATACAGATCAAATTCCCAAGCATATGAATATTGCTCAGTATATAGCCTCCAATGTACCTAGTTTGAAAGAATTCTATGAGCCTTCTTCAAAGTCTCCAAAAGGGACATCTGCTCTAAAGGCTCTCTCCACTGTCATGTTGCTACTTCAAAGGTTTGCTTCAAGTTGATTTTAGTTTATTTGAAAGAAAGCCGCTGCTGTTATTTTTAATATAAACGGAACCTGTGCACTGAAGACATGATACTGACTGATATTTCACTGGAACCAATTGGGCATAGTAAAACTGTGTTGAAATGTATTGTGTCCTTTTTTTTTAATTTTTTTTCTAATTTGTTCTCTACTCGCAGTTGGCATGCATATTTAGTTTTCTTGTACTCTAATGTTCAGGTACGAGTTTAAAACAAATTATGAGGATTGGATTAACACCGTTAAACCTAGTATCAGTCTGGATGTCTCAGCCCGTGTTCTAGAAGCTATTAATTATACACCTGATAACCTGAAATCTCTTTACAATGTTCGGACTGAACTAAGAGCTGCACTTAACACCCTTCTTAAGGTAATTTCTTTCACTATATTAGACAAAATTCCTCTTACACAATATTTTTATCTGTTTTTAGAAGATATGGCCTCACCTAAATCAATTGCTGCCTTTATTACCATCATATACACTAGAGTTCAGGGTTAACCCAGAATCGCTATGTAAGCCAAAATTGCAATCCTTGATGAATAGGAAAAAGAGTGAGAGGCTACTTTACTATGCATAGTGCATATTAGTCCGTACTACGGATCAAACCAAACTATCAATCTGAACCGTTCAACAAGAACTTGTAGATCAAATTTTACATTTTCTAGAATTTTTTTATTATTTTTGAAGTTGGTAGAAAATCACTTGATCTAAAGATTTTAATCCATTCAAAAAATAGTGATTTTCTACCTATCTAAAAAATAGGAAAAAGGTTTTTGAAAAATATAAAATTTAGTCTGCAAGTACATTTTCAATGGAAATCATGTTGTTCAGATCGACTATTTGGACTTTGAAAAAGAAAATATTAATCCGTAGTATGGACCAATCTGCGCTATGCATAGTACCATAGCCTCACTCAAAATACTACTTGATGTGTAACTGTCTACTGCTATGTGTTTTATTCAGGATGGGGGAATATTATTGATTCCGACAACAGCTGCTATTCCACTAAAGCATGACATGAAACAAAAGACATCAGCTGACTATGAAGATAGACTTTACACTTTACTCAGCATAGCTGGGGTCTCTGGCTGCTGCCAGGTAATTTTTTCTTCAAGAATTATGGTTTTTATGTAATTGCTTCTCTTACAAATTTCAAGGGGCCAATTTGTTGTACTTGTGCAAAATGCTCTTCAAAACATGTACCTTCTCATAATTTTTCAGAAATTGCCATTATTATCCTTGTATTTGCCAACTACACCTATCACCAATTCATTCGATTGGAGTCATGGAGGTGGAACTTTCCTATAAATAGACAATAACGCCCTCAGCCTGATGAGCATAAATTTTCACCAAGCATTGCCTTTTATGACCTGATGAGCATAATTTTTTTTTCACCAAGCATTGCCATATAACCCTAATGAGCATAATTTTCATCAAGCACAAAATGAAATAGATATCAAGCATAATAAAGTTTGATTTTGATATATTTTTGCATAAACCTTTTTTAGCTATATATTCTTTTTTTATTTAATCTTTGATTTCAGTATTTGGGTGTTCTCTACATGAAAATATTTGGGTCTTGTTTGCTAACTTGGTAAAGAACTTATTAATTTATCAGAAATAAAAAAAGCCTATTCTCTTTTTTTCCTTTTTTATGCTCCCTTGGCACCCATTTACTTTGAAAATTTACACATGGCATAGTTTTTGTTTCCAGGTCACAGTTCCTCTAGGAAAGCATGATGACCATAACATATCGGTATCTTTTGTAGCAGCTCATGGTGCAGATAGGTTTCTTTTAGATACAATTCTTGACCTGTATTCTTCGATCCAAGAACAAGTTGCCATTGCTTCGAGCTACTTTCTACCAGCACCACATCATTATACCAATGGTGATGTGGATACATCTGAAGCACTGAAAGAAAAGGTACACCTGATACTTTTTATTATTTCTTTTTTTACACTTGAAAAATTAATAGACTATAGACCTATGTGATCAAGTTGTAAGCCCATTTTAAATTACTTATTGTAGGGAAATGCTGCATTCAAAGGAAAACAATGGAAAAAGGCTATCAATTACTATTCTGATGCTATTAAATTAAACAATGCAAATGCAACATACTATAGTAATAGAGCAGCTGCATATCTGAAACTTGGCTGGTATTTAAATTGTATTTTATCATACTGAATCAACCTGTTCTAGTTTACCTAAAGTAAACATAGTAAATTAACTATTTACTTTTTACTGTAAGTGTAGCTATGAGCAAGCAGAGACAGATTGCAACCAGGCCATCTCGCTTGATAAGAAGGCAAGTATTTAGTAAATGCAGATTGTTTGGGGTGTTCAAACGGCCAGTTTGGTTAAAACCAAATTAAAATAGTCAAACCAAAATTGTATTCGGTTTTAAATAAAATCTAACCGAACAACCAAATTAAACTTGTCAACCGGATAACAACAAAAAAAAATGAAGTAAATTTCAGTTTGTTTGGTTGAACCGAAATAAGAGATTATATTTCAAAAGGTTAAAACTCAATACATACACAAATACATTTAATAATCATAGAAATAAATATCAAGATAGATATATATCAATCAAACAGAATAAGAAAGAATAAACCGAATCAAATATAAAAAACTGAAGTAATTGAAGTAAATATGAAGTAAATTTCGGTTTGTTTGGCTGAACCGAAATAAAAGAGATTAAACCAAACCAAATATAACAAAACTGAAGTAATTCAAAACTTCAACTGAGCTGAACCATTTAAACTGAAAAATCAACCATTTTTAATCCAAAATTTGACGGTTTGGTTGAAAATCAAGTAAACCAGATCCAATGAACATCCCTACTAAGACCCAAGGTCTTTTCCGGCTTTGGATTGAATTATAAAATTTATAAGTATGCCTATTTAACAGAACCTATATTTGTTTTGTAATTAGCTGCTCAACAACATTTTTTTTTCCTTCTGTGTCAGAATGTTAAAGCTTATATGAGGAGAGGGACTGTTAGGGAAATGCTCCTCTGTTACAAGGAGGCCCTTCAAGGTTTGCAGAATTTGAACCCTCGTTATTTAAAAAATATGAAGACTGGACAATACATTGAATCACATTATTTTTCTATTTTTGAATTGTGTAGATTTCAGATATGCGCTAGCTCTGGAGCCACAAAACAAATCTGCCCGTGCAGCTGAGAAAAGAATAGAGATGCTTCTAAAATGAAGCTTATTTCCATGTCTCCTTGGGTCTCGTACAATCCATTATATTCGTATGGTGTATAAATTACAAGAAATATTTGGAGAGATGGGTTATTGGTTGGTGGTTTTCGTTTTTCTATGTTGTATGATATAGAAAACAAGATGAGCAAAAGAGAAAAAAAAAAAAAGGAATAATTTTGAGCGAAGCCAGAGCTGCTGGTTCATTTCCGCACTGTAATTTTATACACCCATCGGTAGATTACCATCTACCATTTTTGAATGTATTGTTACTTCAGCAGATTTCTAGCAACAGCGATAATTTAATTGGGTTGGAATTGTAGAAATTTAAATCCAAATTCTTACCCTGAAAGAGGTGAGAATTAGGGGCAACACGAGGGTATTAGTCATCAATTTTATCTGAGTCGTTCATTTCAATTAATATTAGTACAAGAGTAATAATCCATCGGCTCAGATCAATCAAAACTTTCCTCAAAAATCTCTACTGCGCAGAACATGTAGAAATACACTGCAGCGATTGCGAAAGTGCTTTTATACGGGGGTAATGTTTAACCTTACAAGCCTTAACGGATTTTTTTTTTAGAAATTAAAAATTCGAATATACAAAAAGAAATGAGTTAAGACTTTTTTTTATTCGAAAAATAGATGGCATTCCAACAGTACTGTTCCATACTTCCATTAGATGCAAGTTTCTCATATTGCTTTCCAAAAAAAAGACAATCAATATTTTTTTCGAAGATTTAATTTTTAATTTCTTAAATAAAAAAATCCCAAGCCGTATGTTTCTGGTACTGCTGCAGAGGATCAACCAAAAATAATGCTCCTCACCCGTGGGGTCTACTAATAAAAACTTAAAAGATTTAATCATTTTAATATATAGATGCCTCTACAAAAATAAAGATATCATCTGCAAAATTTTAATTTAGAACAATTACAACCATTATGAAAGTTTTCTAATCCTAATTGTGCTTCATGCAATAATAATTGGCTATCCGGCTTTTTTGTGTTTGAATTATATGAATTAAAATTTTGGTTATATGAATTATGGTTCAAGTTAATCTTCAAAAGTTAACGCTAGATGTAATAATGATTTGTTCTTAAGACGCTGAAACGAGAAAATTAACAGCCAAAGGACCTACTGCTATAAAATAGAAATAAACAGGTTACGCGGAATAGTTCTGAATAAACAAAGAATAATCAGTGATGACATGTATTAGAATTTAATATTAGCTATCAAAAATCAGGAAAATAAAAAAATGAACTTCATTGGTCCAAATGTCCATTTCGGAGTATCAACGGTCGGTGGTATGTAAACTTGTACGTAGCTGCGTAACAACTCCCAATCATAATATCATTATGGAATAACTTTTTATTTATAGAAATTAATCTAAAATAATATCGGGGTATAAGAATTATTGCTTCTGGTATTAGATGTAAAAACGGAACCGAAAAAAAAAAAAAAAAAATTCGCCTCTAACCAATGAAGCCGAAAAAATAATTCAGATATATTTGGGTGCCTTAACAATACCACACGAAAAATTTGATCGTAATGGATTCCAAAAATATTCGAATTTGATTGGGGAAGAGAGAGAGGGGGTTGATTTATTTTATTAATAAATTGTTAGAATCCATAGTTTGAGCTGATTCACACTCTTAGTGAATGAGGTCAATTGACTTTTATTAATTTTGAAAATTTTCATACTTATGCATAATTTTTTATATAATTAAGAGCACAATGTTATGAGTATTGTGAAATTAACCTCCATTCATAGTATGAAAATTTTATATGATTGACCTTCATTCGTATTTGACTCTCGTAACTTTAAAATCTTGCTTCTCATTTCATAATTGGAATTGCTGAGATAGTCAATTATTACGGGATGAAATAATAATGTTTTATATTATTTTATATTAATTTCTATAAATAAAAAATTCTAGTATTATTGCAAAGAAATATCCCACTGTCCAATTGGGACCGATGCATTAGCAATACCCATTTCAATGTGATGTCTCCGTATTAGAGAATAGTGCACGTCTGATCTAAATCCAATGGTTAGAATATATTTTTAGCAGCCCCCGTATTCAGGTGCCTTATCACAGTCGGGTCCACTAGCAAACCGGTCCCACTTTCCCTTAGTTCCACGCAATCTACTAGCAATTTTCTATGCACGTGGTTGAAAATCCATTGACAGTGGAACTCATTTTAACTTCAATCTACCCCATCGTACAGTGATTGTGATTCAGTGCACCGAGTGTAAGCACCAAAATTTTCTCTCCCTTTCTCTGGTACAAAAGTCTCAACCCAATTACAATCCGAACTTTCCTAGTTCGCACCTGAACTGAACTTCTTTGACCAAGAATTAATGGCCTCCTCTAGTAGGCACCCGGCCAATAACCCGCCGTCGACCTCCGCCGCCTCCGATCCTCTCGTTTCTCTCCACAACCTGACGGTGCTGGGCCAGAGGATGGAGTCGCTCCGCCGCTTCCTCTCCGAATCGCTGGAGGGACGCGCCGCCCCAATCGCCGCCGATCAGCTCCAAATCGTCTCGTCTGAGATCTCCTCCACTGTTCAGCATGTGATTCTTAACGCCACCGCGCTTCTCTCCTCTGCTACTTCCCAATCTCTGCTCTCCAACCCCGATGCTCCGGCGCAACCTTCCAATATTAAGGAGAATCCACCTCCTTCTATGCCCGATCAGGTCGTGGTTGATACAGTAGCGGAGGATGATGATGATCTCGATGCTTTTGCCCAAGGTGAAGATCAAAATAACTAATATTAATTTTGTCTTTTTTGTTTTTAACGCTTTAGCTATAGGATGAGTCAATTAGCGAATTAAACTTGGGATATTTGAGGATTATAGTGGTTGCAAAGAGAATTTATGTGAAAAAAAGGGACAGCTATACAGAGGTGACAATAATATCCTTTTCAGTCAGCCACATTAGGCATCTGTGCTGTCTAAAGATATTCCAGTTGTTGTTTCATCTAAGTTGAAATGAAATTATGGTGCAAGTAGCTAATTAAGGGCCATCATGCACCTTTATATTGAGAAATCAAGACACTTGCAAACAGGAACACAGATGCTTGAAGGTGAGAAAGCCTATACAGCAAGGAGCAAACTAATGCTTCTTTTACTTATGCTGGTTCGATTTGCTAGCATGAGTCGATTAGTTCCACAATGTCCTGTTGGAATTTGCAGGTCACATTTGCTATATAATAATTATTACATGTAGAAGTGCTACTTTTACCCAATTCCCTACCTGGATCTGATCTTATGAATATGGTTGCAGAATTGATGCATCTATGTTTGAACCAAATTTTACCTGAAGCCGGCAGTATAACGGGTTGAGTATGGTATTTTTTAATTTACCTATCCAAGCCAAACTTGACCCATTCTGATACCCGTACAATTACCTAATAATCTTTAATGAGAAATTTTAAAAAATGAAGCCAATAATTATAGTGATCAGGAATTGTTTCATATCCAATTGTAAGCAAAGTATGGGTTTATTACTAGACTTGTATTCGAATCTAAACTCACCTAATTTAAAAATAAGAAGTAAATGGGTCAAGGCTTGGTACCGGACTCTTTTAGGTCATGGGCCTGGATATAGTAGTACTTAGGACCCTACCCGTGCGGGAGCACCTCTAATTATATGCTTTAGTCGGGCCACATTTGGGCATATATAACATGTGAAGGTATTTCATTTTATGTCCTCGTATAATGTCTCAAACAAAAGCATGCTAAATTAGCTGAATATGAACTGGCTTGTGCATTTATTTGAGGGATAAAAACTCTTACAAACACCTGGAAACATAATCATTTAAAAGATCGAACAAATTTGGATTAAACTAATGCTTTCTGAGTAGGTACCCACGTTTTCAAGTTGATGTAGTTTAATTGTGCTATGTCGGGCCCACTACATCAGTATTTGCAAGTTGTGAAATCCTATAGAACCTTAAATTGAAATTTGGTATAGGTTATGTTGACAACATACTTATTTGGCAACTCTATACACTGACACAAGGTTTGTAAACTAAAAAAATTTGAAAATTTAGATATTTTCTATGATTAGGATAGGCTGTGTATAAAATGTTGTACAGCTTGAAAAAATATGGTACTTGTCAAACAATTTGAGAAGTTAATGTTTTACTTTTATTGGCATTGTAATGGTCAACTAATTGATTCTCAATTTTCATTCATTTGATACACGGTCTATCTTAATGCTTAATACATTTGAATTAAGGTGCAAAGAGCTTTATACTGCTGGCGTTTGCACCACCCTTTGTGCCATTTGACCTGCGGGCAATGTCAGTCTTATTCTTTGATAGAAAGAAGTAGTGCTTCAACCTGGTTTAAAACTGACTTCCAAGATAAACTTTTTTTAATGTACTTAGGACCAATTAAATATACACTAGAGAAAGTTGTGATATGTTCTGAACCTGATTTTAAAGCTAATTAATTCTACTTCAACTTTCCAGAAAACCAATTCATGACAAAGGAGGAAAATGAGAACCTCTCAGACTGTGAAATAATAGAGATGGAAGCAGAAGAATTGTTGACTGAGCATGTGCATGCATGCGAAGTCTGCGGCAAGTCTTTCAAGCGTGACGCCAATCTGCGCATGCACATGCGGGCCCACGGCAACCAGTTCAAGACCCTAGAGGCCCTCTCCCGGCCTGGTGGCCCTGTTGAGACCTTCGGGAAAAAGCTTCGTTTCTCATGCCCATACCAGGGCTGCAACCGCAACCAGGCACACAAGCGGTTCCGGCCTTTAAAATCTGCTATATGCCTCAGAAACCATTATAAGAGGAGTCACTGCCCCAAGTTGTATACCTGTCAGCGATGTAACAAAAAGAGTTTCTCTGTTCTGGCTGATCTGAAGAGCCATCTGAGACACTGTGGCGACACCCCGTGGAGGTGTTCATGTGGCACCACTTTTTCAAGGAAGGACAAGTTGTTCGGTCACCTGGCACTTTTTGAGGGGCACAAGCCGGATATCGGGCCAGCTGTTGAACAAAAAAAGGGAAAGGAGAAGGAGATTGAAACGGGTCAGGACATGAGTGAAGTGGCGGGTGAGAAGGCAGTTTTTGACCCGGTTTTCCTTGATGGGTTCATGGATGAAATCGAAGTGGCACCCGTATGGTGGTAGAGCATGAGCAGATTATTGTTTAGGGAGCTTCCCATTGTAAGTGCGTTGTGGCGCTTTTTTGAAAGAATTCCATGTGCTTTTGCTTTTGGAAGTGGAATAGGGGCGTGTAGTATATGCTAACAGTAAAGTTGTTCGTGTGAAGTGGAACTCCTGTTGTGCTTTAAATTATTATTAATTTTACTTTTTAGGTGCTATAGGTTATTAATATTTACTGTAGTGCGTAAATGCATAGCATTGCGATGCAATTGGCTGTTTTTGTGCATACCACAATACCGTACCACCTTCACATCCCTCTTATTCATTTTATTGAGGTTCATGGGAGTTGATATTGAATTATGGAAAATTTTCTTAGCATTTGAGGCCTAAGGGACTATGTGGGTTTTAAAACCGGCTTCCAATTGTGCCTAGTAACTAGTAAGCAAATATAACGGTCAGTAAGGTAATTTATGTGCTATATAGTTTAGCAGTTACTGATTTGTAATTTAAAATAATATATTTTCGGAGTGAAGATACATCTCTGCTCAGTACATAGTCTATTATAAAGCATTATATGGCCCACAGGTAGGGGTGAAAACGGTATGGATAATATCCGATCTGTATTCAATCCGTATTTGAAAAATTAAATGTGGATATCCGATATCCGAATACCTGTATGGATACTGATATGGTTTCAATTGTCTGTATCTGAATAGTAGATATATATATATATCATATATTTTAAGAGGAGGGATCCACTTACAACAAATTTGAGTTACAACAAAGTTACAACATTCATTTTTTTCATTTTCAAAGTCCAAATCGTCGATCCAAACCGTTCAACATGATTATCTAAATAAAATGTACTTGCAGATCAAATTTTATATTTTTTTGAATTTTTTTACTATTTATTAAGATGGGTACAAAATTCAATGGTCTAAGTATGGCTATTTTTTGTAAAATACTTAATAAATAGTAAAAAAATTCAAAAAAATGTAAAATTTGATCTGCAAGTACATTTTACTGTGGAGATCATGTTGAACGGTTTGGATCGACGATTTGGACTTTGAAAATGAAAAAAATGAATGTTGTAACTTTGTTGTAACTCAAATTTGTTGTAAGTGGATCCCTCCTCATATTTTAATATACATTATGAAAAAATATTGTTATTCACCATAAAATTAGATAAATATTATGAACTTTGGTATTTTTTAATATTATTTTAATAAATATCCGATCCGATCCATATCCGTATCTGTATCAGGCTGATATTCGATCCGTATTCGTATCCAGAAAATTAAAAAGGAATATGGATATGGTTTTACCACTGTCCGCTCCGTATTCGCTCTGTTTTCACCCCTATCCACAGGCCCTCTATGTACCGAAATTTTTATTCACAGGAAATAGAAAGAAAAAAAAAATTAAAAATAGGAAACGTCGGGGAGAAAATTTAAAAATGGAAGACAGATACAAGTTATGGCATCCTTGCGGGACGCCATAGGATCTATCAAAACCGGAAAAAAATGAAAACAAAAACTAAAAACAAAGTGGGACGCCATAAGACTTGTCAAATTCGGAAAAAATAATAATAAATACTACAAAAGTGGGACGCCATAAACCATCCCAACCCAAAAAATGAAAAAAATAAAAATAAAAAGTGGGCCGCCATGCCCTGTAAAAACACTTCTCCTTCTATTTTTAATCTCCTGCGCCCCAAAGAGCGACCCGGCTGTCTTATGGCGTCCCACTTATTATTTTTTTTTCCTCTTTCTTGTTTTGATAGATCATGCGGCATCCCACTTTTTTTTTTTTTTTTTGTGTTTTCAGGTTTTGATAAATCCTGCAGGAACACTATAACTCCTAACTACCTTTGTATTTTTGAATTTTCAACCCAACATTTCCTATTTTTATTTTTTTATTTTCCAATTTCCTATGAATAAAAATTTCGGCTCTATGTACCCCCCCCAAATAGTATTCAGTCTCTGACCTTAGCTAACTTTGCACGCTGGCATTTTCTCTATTAATTTCTCTTCTTTATTCTTCCTTTGAAACTTCATCCAAATTCACCTTGTAGATATGGTAAATAGGAGCCACTAAAAATTGTTCGGATAAACCACACTTTGAATATTGCTATTGTTTTTTCCCCTGTTGGTTGTATTACTGGTGACAGAAAGAAAATTTCATATATGAAATATGATAATGGAATATTACTGTCCATCACTCGTTTTTGGGACAACAGCCCCTTGTATCATGCCATGGATAAAATAAAGAAGCATTTCATTTTCGAAAGGTACAGGACCCTGATATGCAGTCCATTTTACAAATTATCTGTAGCAGAACTGGTAGCTGATAATTCTGTGTAACATTGAAGTTATATAGAAATCTTTTTTTTGTGAAAAATCTTTATCACCCTTAGAATTCCTAAATTATTATTATTATTTGTTTCTAGAAGAGGCCTTATGGATAAGTAGGAGCTTATAGTAGTCTTTATATAATTTCAAGAATAAAATAACGAGTCGATCGCAAATCAGTACCAACTACGGATGGACCAGCAGTCCAGCATGCCTTGCCAGAATTATGGACAATCTGTAGTTATGTATTGCATTTTTTTTTTTCTAAGTGTTACAATGAATAAAGGAGAGGTCAAATATAGAACCCACAGAGCAAAAGCAAAAGGGTATGGAAACACATTTGATCATGAGTGAGGCTATGGTGCTATGCATAGCACGGATGGCTAGTGTACTACGGCTCAATATGGTACTTTTTAAAATCCTAACGGTCGATCCGAACCGTTCAATGTGATATTCATATGAATATGTACTTGTAAACTAAATTTTATATTTTTCCGAATTTTTTTACTATTTTTTTAGATAGGTAGAAAAATCAGTGTTTTCTGAAAATTCTGGACCATCAAAATTCTACCTATCTAAAAAAATAGTAAACAAATTCAAAAAAATATAAAATTTAGTTTGCAAGTACATATTCATATGGATATCACATTGAACGATTCAGATCGACCGTTAGAATTTTAAAAAGTACCATATTGAGCCGTAGTACACTAGTCATGGGTGCTATGCATAGCACCATAGCCTCACTCTTTGATCATTACCTAGATTTAATTCATAAATCCAAACCTCAACCGATATTTTATGATCAGTAGAGAATAGAGTATCTGATCCTCCCTTAATAGAAAAAGGGTAAAAAAAATGGACTTTACAATGGAGCGTTTTCCATGTTCAAAGAAAGCAATATTTTTTTGGTTTTATTGCAAGCCAGATAAGAGTCACAGATGGTGCCATCACAGGTACTTTTCTTTAAGATGAGATAAAAATAGACCTCTCTTAGCACATGGGAATTGGGAACATATGCTTAATTGAGGCCTCAACATTCCTGCTGAAATTATACAGCACTAAGCTGGTTTAGTAACTCGTACCAGTACGTAACAGAGAACAGATGGTGTGGTACTATGTACACTATTCCTTTGGATCGATCTAATCATGCTCGCTTTCTCCTGTTATATATGTTCGATTCATTTTTTTAATGTCACAAATGGTGGTCAAACATAGTTGTACTTGTTTTTCCGTGTGTATACAATAGCAAGGAGATGTACACTAGAAGAGACGTTAAATTGCAATATGACCCATAAAAGTAGGAATCTATACACTAAAATTCCAGATTGTCAGTTAAATATAGTTGCAGAGCATGTCTTCCTTTCCTTGCTCAAATTGCCTTGTGAAATATATTTGCATCATTTTTTTTAAGTAGGAGAATTACCTACTTAGGGAATTTCATTAACCAATAAATTCAAAACAGTTTACAAAGAGTGAAGATTATACAAGAGATCGAGATTTTCAACTCGAGTTCTATTGATATTTCTATCATTTCATGCGAGGCAATGCTTTCAATCGAGCTTTCATTAGTAATTAAGTCAGAAACACTCTTTTTGAATTAAAGTCAAACAGATGATCTGGTCACATCAAAAGATAAGCAAGCTACCAGAAACAAAATAACAGAAAGAAACAATATCTGATGTATACATGGGTCATTACAAATGAAACTTTGACATTATATATAATATACATTCAACTTTCCTTTTCGATTTATCTGTACAAGTGCAAACAAGTTTAATCTATTATTTACAACATTATAGGGTCCAAGCAGCAACAAACAAATTTATCAGGAAACTTACATAACCAAGGGCACGTAAGCAAAAACTCGGAAGTTATAATTGAAGCAAAGCAGAACCTCCTTTCATGACCAATGAAAGAAAACATGAAAAAAAAAGTCATGTAAACTTGAACTATGATCTATTTACAATTTGTTGACTCTTGCATGGAGGATGCATGAACAGCCATGTTTACTACGGATTTAGCCCAAGCCACCAGCTCCCTTTTCATCCTCTCTTGATTGGTCCACAATGCAGGGTCCACGGGACTCTCTTTATCTCCGATGGGTAGAATGGAAAGTACCGATGGAGCTCCATTTACGACATCCGGTTGGCTATAAAAGGTTGTGGGCATGTCTTGAGTTCCCAAAACCCTAAAAATATATTTATCTCTTAATTAGAAGCTTGCTTTTATTTTTTTTTGAAAAGGGCTTGGCAGCAGCTGCCAAGTTTTAGAATTTTATTGAAGAAAAAGAGTTACATAAGCATCTCCAGGACTGCCCGAGTAGCAAGCCCCTCCTGGTCAGAAAAGGAAAAACACACTACCCTCAAAAACTTGCAAGTAAAAAAACCAGATTGAAAAGGAAAAAAACTGCATCCTACAATACACTGTCAACAGTTTTTACACCACAACATACTCTCGTGAATGATCATCTCAGCCAGCAATTTTGGGGTCTTTCTTGTTCCTCCAAACACTACACTGTTTCGGTGCTTCCATATGGTCCATACTGTGCAGATGAAATATACCACCCATCTCTGAGGTGACAGTGATCCCCTCATGTTCAAGGATTTCTCCCAAATTAGGAGAGTTGTCAGGTCAGGCCGCATCAGGTTATGTCCCAGTATTTGAGAAACTAGGAACCAGACATGTGTCGCGTATGGGCATAGGAAGAGTAAGTGCAAGGTGGATTCTACAGGGCAGTTTGCGCACATGATACACCGCAGGTCACAGTGCATTCCTCTTCTGTTCATGACATCGTGTGTGAGTATTTTATCTCGAAGCATCATGGTCGTAAAGACCTTAACCGTTGGTGGTATGTGGCTTCGCCAAACAATCATGAACGGCCATCTAATCTTACCAATGCCGATCATTGCCATGTATAGTGATCCAGCCGTGTAGGAACCCGAGCTCCCCCATTTCCAATACACATGATCTTCCTCAGTTGTAAGAACCAGGTCTTGTAGGTCGTCATCTTCCGGGCAAAAGATTTGGTTAATGGATTTGGCGTCGGATAGTGAGATGTGAGGTTGCAGCGGACGCGGCTGGCCCGGTCCCATGCGCGCCTTCAGCCTACCTGCCCAAGAATCATACCAGTAGGAGACCCCCATACCCGAACCCACTGTCCACTGTGTTGAGAATTGATAGATATGGTGTATTTTGACCATCTGTCGCCAGAAGAAAGAACCGTCCAAAGACCAAATTCCAGGTCCATTTGCGTAATTCCCAATCCACCTTAATCTCGTTGCGACGAGAGCCCATAGGGATGTCGGGTCAGCTTGTAGGCGCCACCACCATCTGACCATTAGGGAAATGTTACGTAGCTCTAGATCCGCAATCCCCAAGCCGCCATAGATCTTAGGGAGACAAACCGCTGACCAGTTTATCAAGGAGATGGGATTAGTGGCGCTGTCATTCTTACCCCAAAGGAATACGCGTCGCATTTTGTCGATAGACTCGATTACCCATTTAGGGAACCGGAAACACGCCATCATGTAGATTGGAATGGCCGAGAGTACAGAATTAACCAATTGGAGCCGGCCCCCTCTAGAGATCAATTTTCCCCGCCACCCCGCTAGTCTTGTAGCAATTTTATCGATGAGAGGCATGAACATTCCTCTAGAAGGTCGCTGCAGGGTCAGCGGCATGCCCAAGTAAGTCATTGGAAACTGTGTGCGGGCGCATCCTAGAAAGAGAGAAATGAGGTCTGATTGGCCGTGGTCAAGGTTGAGAGGGACAAAGGAGCTCTTATGGAAGTTAATCGCTAGACCCGACATCTTAGTAAAGAGCCGTAACACCACTTTGAGTGTGACAATTGTTTGAATCTCCGCATTGGCTATAAAAGCCGTGTCGTCCGCATATTGCATTGCCACAATGGATTCCGGAAAGCTATTGGATATCGGACTTGGTATGCACGTATTAGCCCCGTCCACCATTCTTTGCAATGCATCAACCGCTAAATTGAATAGTAGCGGGGACATGGGGTCCCCTTGACGTAAACCCCTGCGGTGTCTCACTGTGGTTGAGACCTCTCCATTCAGTGTAACTCGAGATGAAGCTGTCTCCAATAGTTTACGGATCATGGCTAGCCACTGTTGGGAGAAGCCCCGAGCCCTCAATATGTTGAATAGAAAAGACCATTCAACCGTATCGAATGCCTTCGAGAAATCGATCTTAGCCAAAATCGCCGGGCGACCCGAAGCAGATATATGTTGCAGCAATTCTCTAGTTGCGTTGAAATTTTCGGAGATTTGACGGCCACGGATGAAGGCCGTCTGGTATAGAGAAATGAGGTCAGGCATTTTATCCGCCAACCGTATCGCCAATAGCTTAGAAAGGAGCTTAGGGATCAAATTAATGATGCTAATGGGACGGTAATCAGAGACCAACCGAGGGCACTCCTTTTTGGGAATGAAGACAACATTTGCCAAATTAATTTGCTGCAAATCAATGACATCAGATTGGAAATCCTGAACCATTTTCATCACATTCGGAGCCAAAGTCGCCCAGTTGAGTTTGAGAAATTCCGCAGTCAATCCGTCGGGCCCAGATGCCCGGTTGGAGGCAAGCCCATTCACTGCCTCGTGTACTTCTCTGATGCTGAATGGACCGTCAAGCCCTGACAGATCGGGGTTTTGCGGATATAGAGTAGTTGGGTCGAAATTGAGAACTGGAGCATTAATACCCACCGTGTCATGCAGGTGTTGTAGAAATACCCCCTGTATTGTGTTTCCGTAATAGGTCTGCCCACCGTTGTTGCATATTGATTCGACCCTATTTTTCCTGCACCTAGCCGAAGCATATGCATGAAAGAATCTGGAGTTTTTGTCCCCCTCCCTTAGCCATTTACACCGCGCCCTCTGACTCCACTGAGCTTCAATTATATTTGCGAGCCGGAATACCACCTCCTTATGTTTAATACGCAACTGGAATTCAATCTGTTGCAGTGGCCGAGACTCCTCTAGCTGGTCCAGTTTGAGAATTTGATTCTTGCTTTCCTCCAATTGAGCATTGGAGTTCTTAAAGGTGGCGAGATGCCACTGCCGGAGGGTCTGCTGCAACTTGAGTGTTCTCTTTTGAAATAGTTCAGCACAGGAGGTAGTATCAGGTGGCTCGGACCAGATTTCTTGAATAATTTTTTTAACATCCGGATACTGCAACCAGAAATTCTCCAACCTAAATGGCTTCCAAGTGGTACGGTTTTGGCGGCAGTACATGAGCAAGGGTACGTGGTCGGATACGGTTGTTTCCAAAGCGTTCAAAGTGATGAGGGGGAATTTGTTGGAGAAATTATTGGTTACAAATATACGATCCAATTTGGAGAACACCGGTTGCGGTCTTTTGCTTGACCAAGTAAAGGAGCGGTTCTTGAGTGGAATATCAAGGAGGCCGGTTTCAGTAATGAAGTCATTAAAGAGTGTCATGAGATCCAACCCTCTGAGGTCCCCAGAACGATCAATTAGGAATCTTACCATGTTGAAGTCTCCGGTCAGGACCCAAGGCACATCAGGTGCAATACTCACCCGAAGCCACTGTAATTCTTGCAAAAAAGCCGGTTTAGCATCATCCGCATTTGGGCCGTATACTGTGGTGATGGCGATCATGTTTCCAGTATGGGATTGACGCAATATTGCGGTGACCGAATGTCGGGTCGTCCAACTGTTGAGCATGTCATAGTCACGCTTCCACGCAATTAGACAACCGCCCCGGGTGCCGACTGCAAGTAGCAGCGCATATTCTCGGGAAAAATAAGAAGGTAACACGCGAGAAAAATAATTGAACTCATCTCCATTAAATTTAGTTTCCTGCATACAACAAATGTCACAGCGGGAGGCCCGCACCACATCTCGAATTACATTTGCCTTCTCACTATTGGCAATCCCCCTTACGTTCCAAGACAACAAGCGAATTTTTTTGTAAAACATAATTAAACAATTGTTAACACAGAAGCAACAACGACGAGATCGCGATAAGTTGTGCGACCTTAAGCCTCCTCCATTTCGATATCCGTATCCAGGTCATCCTCTGGATTTGGCTCGAAAAAACCATCAAAATCATCTCCGTAGATCGGGATGCCTTCTCTAGAGAGCCTGCGACCTGAGTTCGGACTATGAGGCGCAGCTGGGATTTGGGCCGAGCTGGGCCCAGCCTCATCTCGTAGGCCCTGGGCAGCACCTTCTAGCACAGGCCGTGTGGCGCAGCTGGCCCTAGCCACATTGTCTTCTTGAATTACTTGTTGGATCTCATTTGCATGGACTCCAAGTGCTTGGGCCAGTGCTGCAGCGTGTGCATAGTGGACTTGGACCTCTACTAGGCCTTCTGGATTTTGGGCCACAGTAATAGATTTAGGATTGTTTTTCTTTGGGCCAGCACGCCTTGGAGGGATTGCCACCTGCAAATATGATTTCCTTTTCAATCTTACGGAGGATCGCAGAACTTTTAAGTCAGAGTGGGTTGGTAATAGGACGTCATCACCACGCTGCGCGTGCCTGTCTCTTTGTGCGGCCATTAAATGTTGACTGACCGCAGGAGCGTCTAGTAGCACGTTTTCGGCCTGACTCTCTGTTCGAGAAGGATAAGCAGCAGAGGTTTCCCTAACGGTGTTTGGCTTTTCAGGTAATCGCGCCTCTCTATTGGCCCCCTGCGAGGGGGTAAGTACTCGGTCTGGGATTTGCTGCGGCTGTTGCTCGATTGGCGGGGACTGTGGCAGCTGTGAAGGTTGAGTCTCAAAAACAACAATTGTATTCTCTAGCTGGGTCAGACCACCCGCTTCACCTGGGTTGAAAGCCGCAGCCAGATCCGCCGTGGCAGGCTCGGGATTCAGTGTGGAAACCGACTGTGTGGCCAAATGTATAGTTTCATTCAGATTGGCCGATCCCAGTGGAGTTAGTGGTGGTGAGTTGGCTGTTGCGACGTTCCTGGTGACAATGGGTGCGGCAGCGTCTCCATCAAGGAGTTCTCTAAGTGGTGTCCATGTCCGAACGCCGGCACTCTTTCCGGTTAGCACATGCCGAATTTCCGGAGGGATAGTGTTGAGTGGTCGATCCTTGCATAACTCCAGCAGGACTCTCTTAGACATGGGTATGATATCACCCTCATCTGAGGAAGATGGCTGAGAGACCGGCAGTGGCTGTCCGTCCTGTGGTGACTTAGGGGCGTCGGGGATAGTCGGCTTGGGGCCAGTGAAGAGTGGCGGCGGTACAGGCATATCTGAATTTTTGAACACTGGGTCCCGGAGCCACATGATCGGATTCACCTGAGCAATATGCTCAATACCACCTTCGACGAGTGCAACCGAGAAAGGCACCTCCTCTAGTTCTTGCACAGCCACCACGGCCGTCCAGCAGGAGATATCCTCCTGGTGCTGCTGTGCCACCGATCCGAGGTAGAGTCCAAATCCACTTACGGCCCTCACAATCTGACGCTCCCTATACAGGTGCGGCGGGAGTCCAACAATGTCGAGAAGGAGTCGATATGTCGGGTTACGCAAAGAGGCTCCTTCAAGTTGGTTCCATTTCTGGAACGTGAGACCCATGTCCCATAGTGACTGCGGAGTGGCGTCAATAAACGTTTCTGGTGCTAGTCCCACTGGGAGGAAGATAATGTATCTGCCTTTCGTCCACCTGGAAACCCTAATCTCATATGGTTGGACCAACCCCGTTTCAGCCGCATATTCAGCAACCTTGTCCACCGAGATTGGGACATGAAGAGAAGCCGCGTGTAGGATGACAGCTGACTGTCGAAGTTTGGTGAGTTCATGGTAATGCTCGCCATCCCTGTCCACGTAGGATATCATTCGGTGAGGTCGGTTTGGAGGCATAGGGTGGGGGTTGAGGGGCCGCGGACCATTCAGCAGAGTAGCAAAACCAGGCTCCCACTCAGACGGACGTTTGAGCTCTGTGACGGCCGGTTTAAACGGTGGGGCTGCTGGGTTTAGGCCGGCCCTGCATTGGTTGCCAGTGTGGCCGGTTTTCCAACACTTGCCGCATTTCCACGGGTTGCGGTAGGCAGAGACGGAGTGGCCCTTCCTGCAACATTTGAAGCAGCGGCTCTTCCACTCGGGGTAGCGGGGGGACGGCGGGAACCTGAGGTGCTCTGGGCTGTGGGGCGAGATGTAGAAGGAGTGGTTCCGGGGGGAAGCGGGCGGGGTGGGGGAGTCAGGAGGTGTGAGGGTGGGGGAGCGGGTACTCGGGGCCCTGACCGTATGCACCGCCTGTGCAACAACTTGGGCGTAGGTGGGGGTGGTCTGGAAAGGGAGGTAGGTTTGGGTACGCGGGGTTAGGGTGGCTGGGTCAGCGATGGGGCCCGGTCTCCAGTGGTAGGGGAACCGGCGGCGGCGCTGCACTACTTGCCATGCTTCGCGGTCGGGTGCAGTCATCTCTATAGTCCTCTCTTCCCTGGTTTTCCTTTCGCAAAACAGAATGACGATATTCTCTCTCTCTCTCTCTCGATCTCTCGAGGTTTCTGGTTTCACTCTCTGTTTAATTTTGGGCGCTGTTTCTCTCCTTGCATTCTCTGAGCTGTTCTGCTATCCTTCCTCTCTCTCTCCTCACTCTCTCTCTCTCTCTCTCTCTCTCTCTCTCTCTCTAGAAGCTTGCTTTTATGTAATAAATTTCCCTCTCTCCCTCCCTCTCCCTCCCTCTCCCTCCCCTTCTTTATGATCTCTGATTTCTTTGGTGATAATCACAGAAAATCAAGTATTAGACAAGAACTGGCAGATCTGAGTGGAGTTTAGCAATGCTTATATATACATCTCCTTGCTATTGTATAAACACAGAAAAAACAACAATACAGACTTTTCAAATCTCTCTCTCTCTTTCTATTAACAAGTCAAGGCATGGAAGATAGCAGAAGTTACATGTTAAGGAATTAATTAACAAAAAGGAGACTTAAGTACAATAGGGACACCTAGATAACTAAGTGCATCTGTGATGTCAGACAGATATGTGTTGTCAGATAGGGATGGCACCGGCCCTTGATCGCAATGCGGTACTGTGTAATCAAGATAAGATTTGTCAGGTTGCACTTTGAATTTCTTTTGAAGGTGAATAACGTGTTTGCTTTTGCTATATTTTAATTTCTAGATGAAATTATTTTTGAGATAGGATCAAATCTTAGGAAGATGTCTTGCAAAGACTAAGAGCATTTCATTGCTTTGCTTCTCTTTTATAACATCACTATTGCGGATTTGTGGTAGAAAGTTTCATCGATGTATCTCTCTATATATATTTCAATTTATTTTATTGTGTGTACATATATATATTAAGCAATTCAGAAATTATGTAAGGAAGTCCTTTGAACTGAAGAACCACGAGCTTAGCGTAGTGGCAGGAGCCCAAGAGACAAGTTCAACTCTCGGGAATAACAACTAAAAGATGTTGGAGGTGTACCGGGGTCCTTCACTAAAAATAAAAACATCTTTGAACTGAACAGATTGGAGGTTTTGATCACACAAAGATCATCACCAAGGAAATCAATCAGCTTTACACAATGACCACGACGCAATTAGATGTATAATTAATATGTTTTGATAAGTTATATACAATTGTACAAGTTCTTGTTCTGAATAAAATATTAGCATTAGAATTGTTATTCAATATTGAACATCGATCTTCGGCCACTGATTATACTTTATTTATGTGCATAGTGTTTTTAGACATTAATTACCGCACCATATATTTAACTAATTACATGCAATAAATGTCCTCCTTTTTGCATATAATAGTGTGCTTTCGGTGATACAATTTGGCTCCTTGTATGTAATTCTATCCTTTTACAATATTGTTGATTATCTCTAGATATTAATTAATTAGTACCTTCTTCAACTTTTATGTATCTTTTTAAAATTTGGATAAGACCATGTAATAGTTTGGTCCCAAAGTATCAAAGCACTATTGTTACACAGACATACTTGGTCCCCATTTACAAGTTAGTCCTACAATGCCACATTTATATTTCATCAGAAAGTATTTAAATTTGTAACGATATCCATACGACTAATAACACGATAAAAAAAAAAAAAAATCCTTCCAAATTGGAGCATAAGATTTTTTTTCAACTCAAAAGTAAATGAAAATGATATAGGCGAAAATGAAAATTAATTTCGCACCCAAATATATCATTATGCAGTTATATTTTTGTGAAACTAAAAGCCATCATGGATGATATAGCATGCATGATTCCTCATCCAAATTGATAGATGAAATAAATGGCATGACATATTTGGACACAAATTACATACTTCTGGGACCAAAATAAGAACAGTAAATTTCCAGGGCCTAAAATGTGAAAAGAGCAATAGTATAAGGACAATCCGGGTAATTCACTCTTAAAATAAATATAAGATGCCAGCTAGACTACTATGGCCGCACAGTGGGTTGAAAAATAATCATGCCTTGGCAAAGGAAGCAAGGTTACAATAATTCAGATGGAAACTTTCTTAGGCTTTATTTATCATTTTATAATATGTGATTAAAGACCTATACAAAAATAAATAAATGAGTGATCTACAGTTATGCAGCTGTGCTAAAATATAGTTGTCGTATCTGGCAAGCTTGCAATCCAAGAATCTCACATATCATATTATGACTAAACCTTTTTACTTCATTTAAAAATTATAATTTGGATTTAACCATAATCGACAATTGATCAAAACCAACGCTTCTGCATAATTTTTTATATGAGAAATCATCAATAGTTAACACTTTTAATATGTGCTGTTTATAACAAAATTTATCAAAAGGTAAAGTAGCATGTAATATTTTATCATAAATAAAATTAGTGATCCGCCTACTCGCAACTGTGCTAAGATATAATATTTTACCATATAAAGTCAGTCTAACACTCCAAAACAATAAAATGCTAACTCAGTCTTATTCATTTTGACAACATACCTCCATAAAAATAAAAATAAAAGTAAACTTAAATAAACACAAGCAGTTGAGAATATATATACAACCAAGCAGTAGGTAGCCCACAACAGGATCATAACAGCATTTATTTCCAACAAAAGATACTGGGTCCCATAATTCAGACAACACTACAACTAAAATCCACTGAAAATCATCATCAAGCAAATGAACCTGCAAATCCCTTATCATATAAACACAAGTTCACAGTTCAGCGGCAATATCCACACACCAATTGAAACCCTAGCCGCGGGCCTTGAGCTCGGCAAGGCGGCGGGTGAGGTCATCCTCATCAACCTTCTCGTTCTCCTTCGCTGGGATGGCATGGGCCGAGGCCTGGGGAAGCCCAACTGACACCTCAAGCCCGTAATCATCTGCCACCTGTTGCATCAGCGAATTGACCTCGGTCTCAGGCGTGGAGAGGCTAGTTGACCCGGCCATTGCACCCTCCATGAACTCAGCCTGTACCTCCATGTTCACAAACTGTTGCTCGAATTTATCCATTGTCTCAGACATTTTTTGTAGGTTGCCCGTGGCAAGTGCTGAGTCCAGAGACTTGACTATAGTCCCCATTGACTTACCAATTACCTGTAATTTACTCACCAGTTTTAGTAAACAATAAAAAATATGCTTCTAAATATCACAAAAATAAGTGAGATTTTCAAAAGTAAATCACTTTGTAACAAAAAGTTAAATATTTTTCCTCAAAACTTGTTCAAACAAAAACAAACCTAGCATGCAACTAGTACTGACATATACCAGTTTATAACAAACTTGAACATTTTCCTCTAAATATCTTTCTCCATAAGTTTCTGTTTTCATTGGTAAAATTTCACTGAGCGTCATCAAAACTATACCTATGTTTTAATTTGGACTTCAACTTTAAATTGTCCTTCTGCAACCATTGAATTTTTATTTTGGAACAAATTTGGGTGAAATTAATCTTTTTTTAGGTTATACATAAACATAACGATAAAATTAAGAGAATTTGCCTATCAGTCCCCAACAAATAGAGTTACAAAAATTCACACGTGATTTCTCAATTCCCACAAATTTGATTAAAATGTATTAAATCTAGTTAGTACCAATTTCAAATGTTTCAACACCAGGGAATGATTTATTTTGATCATTGTAATTGAATAGATCATTGACTGACCTATAAACTCACAACTCCTGGTATTAGAAGTTGAAATTATCAGATAACCAAATTTGGAGCATAGTTCAGTGACTAAATTGAAATGGGTACAGTAATTTTTTATAATTAAGTTGCAACAAGTAGGTCCCAAATATAAAATTTACTTTGCTATACCTGCATCTTAGCCTGGGTATCAAGGCGTGCCACGACAGCATCAAGCCTGGAGGAAAGACGAAGGTAGTTCATGTGTTCAGTGCGTTTCCTTATAGCGTTCTCGGCATATATGCGGGCCCCATCCATGTTCCCCTTTTCAATGGCTTTCTTCACCTTCAGCTTCTGTTCCTTCTCTTCCTTCTCGCATTTCCGGGCCTGCCTCTGTAGGCTTTTTGAGGTAAACTTGAGCTCC
The DNA here is from genome assembly GCA_011114355.1 of Carex littledalei. Taxonomy (NCBI): domain Eukaryota; kingdom Viridiplantae; phylum Streptophyta; class Magnoliopsida; order Poales; family Cyperaceae; genus Carex; species Carex littledalei. The sequence continues at coordinate 9,368,336 of CM022084.1, read as the reverse complement.
ATTATTTGATTCATGAGCTTCTCAGTGTTACCCATGCTTCTAAATGCACATTACAATAGAATAAAACTTATGTTAATGTTATATATAATCTAACAAGCTTAAACCGAAACAGGATTTCAGTGAGCCTCTGCAATGAATTATTTCTTGTTCCATATATCAATCGAGGAATCCTATCAATAAACTGGTACTAGTAACCTGTTTTCATGTAAAATTTACCCAGGAGGTCTAAATCGAGACCGGTACGTGTTAAAGACACAAAGGTCTTGAAAGGAAGCAATTAATTCTGGTGACAGTAACTTTATTTCATGGTGTAGTGCGAATGAGTATTTCTTTTGCTAAAGGTGTTCTTTACAAAATTGGTCTGCCAATGAGTTTGAACAAGAGGCTTCAATAAATCAAGCGACGATTCTAACAAAATCACAATACAAAACCATCTGAACTATAGAATTGAAATTACGACTGAGCTATTCACTAACCCGGACCAAAACAAGGATTTACTAAAAAAAAAAAGGTAAAAACTGGAGATTCATACCTTTACAAATCGGGTATCAGAGGGTTCAGCGAAAGGTGGAGAGGACGGATTTGAGGTCGAAATCGGGGGAAATTAACGGATCCGTCGAGGATTTCCTTCTCGATCGTCAAAAAAGGCGCACGGAAGAGAGGAACAGGAGAGATCTTTTTCTCGAGTTCGCGTTGGAGATATTATAAATTCTTAATAAGAGAAATTTAGACATATGCCCATTATAATTTCTTCAATTAGATATTTTCCATCAAAACTCTAAAGTTAGTATTTCTCCATCTAAACATAACTATATTATTTCGAAAAAGAAACTGTCAATTTCAGTTTAAATATAAGGATATAATAGTCCTTTTAATTTTTATTACTATTAATCATTGTTATTAATTGATTTAATAAAAAAATGAGTATATTTCTAATATAGTTATATTTAGGTGGAAAAATAATTAATTTAAAATTTTTAATGGGTAAAATATCTAATTGAAAAATTATGATGGACATATATGTAAATTTGTTTCTTAGAATAGTCAAAAAACTACCGAGTCATCGGGACTGGGCTCAAATTTTGAGTTCAGATCTTGACCGTTCTTCCTCTGTCAAGAATCGCGCATGATCTGAATTCCACCGTTGAGGGCGGGAGGTGTTCGCTGCTCTGTGAAGACTAGGGGTGCACAAAAAGCTCATGACTCGAAACTCAGTTCGGAATTAATTCGGATTCAACTCGCTAATAACTCGAGTTGAAACTGACTCGAGTTAACTGACTCGATTGATTTATGAGTCGAATCCAAGTTACCTCCAACTCGGTTCGGAATCAACTCAGTTCGACTCACACCAAACCCTAATCCATTATATTTCTAAGTTTTACGTCCCCAAACTTTATACCTGTTTCTCACAATATTTGATAAATTGTGCACTATTTCTTTTGTTTTGTTAATTTATTAGACTCGGTATTGTTTTGTTAGACTTTATCTTTTTAGTAATTTTTAATTATGTACTATTTTAGTATTTTCATAATTTTTAATTATGTATTGGTCATTGTCTCATTATGTACTGTCTTTAATTGTGTATTATTTTTGGTAAATTATGTAATATTTTTTTGTTAGAATTAAATTAGATTATCTCACTATGTACTATATTATGAGTCGCGAGTCGACTCGTTTTGACTCGAGTTGCTCGCGAGTTGATTCCAAATTGGAGTTTATGACTCGGAACTGAATTAGCAACTTGGACTCAACTCGGCTCATGAGTTCGCGAGTTATATTCAAGTTGTCCTCAACTCGGCTCATGAGCAGCCCTAGTGAAGACAGCCTAACGCTTTCCCCTCCTCTCTAGAGATCACGAAGCCCAGAGCCTTCGATCATGCCTCGTAATCCAGCTACCCAACTTAATCACTATTAATCATTTTAATTAGGTGGGTAATTAAATTGCATTTACGTCGCAAATTCTATATTAACTATTACGTAAATAATTAATGTCATTTCAGGAACAACATCTAATATATTACTTTTTTATTTATTTAAATATTCATCGAAACACCTTCCATTTCGTTAATATATCAAGCAACTAACTACAGAATCCATATATATAAGAAAAGAAAGACTTATATAACTATTATTTTTTCCGCCTCGTTCGAAAATTATCAGATGAAAAAAATATAAACTTCTTCGTCCTGAAAATTTATTAAAAGTAAAAACATGCATAGCAAATCTTTTGTCTAAACTCTTGATCAATATTTACTAGAACGTATTAAATCTCTTTTCTGAAAAATAATTTGTGTACTGCTCAATCAATATAAAATTGACTACAAAAACTTTTCATTTTGTTATATTAGATTACTCAAACCCCAAAAAAGCATTATAAACGCATAAACCGTATGGTAATTATTAATATTACATGACTTTTTATATTCTAGATTCATGGTAAAAAAATCACAGTAATCATGTTTTTTTGTGATCATCTGATTAATATTACATAGCTGAGACAAGTATCAGCACATGAGAGAAAAGATTGTTGGAATCTCTCGATAATGAATATTTTGATAATACATTTTTTAATTAATTTTGTATAAAAATAATTACAATGAAAAAAATTATAGACATGTTATTCGACGTATGAATTGGTTCTGTATCACGCTTGCTGTAGTTTTAGTGACTTGATATTTTATCAAATACCATAAAATAATAGGGAGTGCTATATTGAGAGCAACAATTCAAGTTTTGAGAGCTGAGAGAATAATTTATTTCTAAATATCCGTTTTACCCCTACTCTTTAAACGGATCACTTGATTAACGGATTGCTGGATCAAAACTAAACCTTTTTAATGCCATATGTAATCCTTCTCACTCTCTCCTTTCAAAAAAGCAAATCCCGAATAAAAAGAAGTGTTGAAACTTGAAATTCCTATGATATCCAGTAATGGCATTTTGTACATATTGGTTTTGTAGGTACAATCCATAATAAAGATATAAGAAAAATTTTGGGTTAACTTTACCGACATTGGATGAGCAAAAAATAGATGAGTGAGATGGCCTCCTTTACTTAAAATGTCATACGTGAAACCGTCTTGGGAAAGCTCTTCCAAGAGAGCTTGAATGACTGAACGACCCGCAAGATTATCTTTGCGAATTTTTGCTTTTGCATTGTAAATGGTTTTTGAGATTGCAAAAGGCCTAGGATTAGTTTGCCGAAGAGAAGAAATAACATGCCTTGGTGGTATTCTAGATTTGCTCATATGTTCAACACTTCTTATTTCTTCTTGCGATAGCCTACGACATATCGGATGTTCGGTTACATCAATCGAAGCTTCATGATTGTGTAAGTAGTTCCTTATTTCAATCATCCATAACCCATTATCTTGTCGTTTTTCCTTAATCTTAAATTGACAACCTGTTAAACGGCTTGTGGTTGTTCTTTTTCTTTGTTCTATCGAAACATTACGTTGGTCTCGATAACAACCACCTCTTTCACACTCCAAAACCGCATACTTATCTTTTCTCGAGCTACAAATTGATAAACCATAACCTTTTTGTGAGAAAAAAGCACGTGTTCCCTTGATCAAGTCATCAGATGTCTCGAAGCTTAACATGGTTAACTCGAGCTTTTCATTCCCCATTATAGATCGGCTCGTTAAGATTCATCTGTCAACAAAGTACAAAGTGTTTTAGAATTATACATAAATTGCTGCATAAGATCCAACGTACTGGTCAGTTTTTAGAAGTTGTACTAATTATGCCAATAAAAGATCCATACTAGACCTTATAGTAGTGTTAATTAATTCTGAAATGGCTTCTTAATTTTAAATCAATTTAATCCCTGGTAAGGTTATTACCAGTACTATTATTAAATAACATAAATTGTTATGATTATTACCAGTACTGTTAGTGAATTCTTATTAAAAGATTATAAGGTTAGCACATAGTCGAGCAGAAAAAAAATATAAGTAAAAAATAAACATGAAGTCTATATCAAGTATATAGAATATACCATGTGTTGCTGCTGGTTACAACATTATGTAAGAACGAACCATAAGTGCATAGCTAGAATTGCCCAAGGCCAAGGATTATGTTGAATTCAAAAAAATAGAACAATATAGATTACCTTTCAAAATGATTTCAAATTATAAGAAATTGGAGGAGAAAGATGATACAAGAATCGAACAGAATTTTTGAAACGATTTTCCACTGGCGCTATTGGATTCTCTGAGTTAGTACGAAGGAAAGAAAATCGGATATTATTAATCAGGTGAGAGAGAGGAAGGAAAGAAACATCACGGAAGGAACTTTCTTTATTAGTTCTATTACTAATCGGGTGAGAGAGAAAGTGGATCCATTAAAAGAGCAAGGGTAAATTGGACATTTAGAAACAAATTATTCTCTCAGCTCTCAAAACTTGAATTGTTGCTCTCAGTATAGCACTCCCCTAAAATAATTTAGTGTCATTGCAAGTTTTAAATCCATGAATGATAATTGGTAAAACATATTAAATTTCATCATATTTCATGTTCAACATATAAATATAGTACATATCACATTTTCAAAGCAATATTTTAATTATAAATTATTTTTTATTATTATAAAAATTATTAAGTTAAAGTGTTGTCAACGAATCTCATTAGTTCAAAGGAAATTTAAACATTTGAAACTGCACTATTAATATAAAAACAAAATTATTTTTGTTAATATTTGTCACATGAAGACAACAGATTGTACCTACATACTCAATATGAAGCTTATTTTGTTTCGTAAAACAACATGAGCATTCTAAGAATAAAATTATCTCAGGAAGATATTCATCAAGAAAAATATGTACATTATGTTTATACAAAATGCCTGGCATCCATGACGGATAAGAAATATAATTGTGAAAATCATTAATTAAAGGGATCATCTATTTCCTTGTCCCATTATAAAGCTAGCAAGAATTGATTGAATAGACCAGGAATTCATATCACCTAAGGTAACTCAAAATTTAAGTTTAGATCCGGACCGTCCGATCTGCTTTTGCACGAATATTAAAGAGACCCTGTGCATTCTATCAAGGACCTGGTTGACCCAGATTCTGATCGGACGGTTCGGATCTAAACTCAAATTTTGAGTTACCTCCTTTGAGGCCAAAGGTACTATTGTTGAAATACATAGCACCTTCCAAATCTCTTCTCTGTTCTTTAGGGGTCCCAGAATATCTCTTTATTTTCTGCTAATCATGTTACAACTGGTTTTTTCTCTCTCTTTATTTTCTTGAAAGAAACTCAATACAAAATACGAGATTGAAATATTATATTGGCAATCTTTGTCAGTCATTTTCAAAGCAACACCGCCCTGCATCCTGCCATGAAGAAAATGATGAAGCCTTTCATTTTCAGAAAGGAACTGCATAACAGGACCATGATCTAGAAACTCTGTAGCAAAATTATTAGTTGTCAATTTACAAATTAGTCCTTGGTATAACTTAATGGTATGTAAAGCTTATTTTTGTCAATTGTCAGAGCACATATACCAACCAAACTAATTAATAGCCTCAAGTGAGAAGCTATTAGGATGAATTTCAATAGGTTATTGATTCAAATCATGGTTTTGAGTCAAAAAGAAAAAAAAATAATTAGTCTCAGAAACCCCAAATTTGTTTCTTGTTTTCAATGAGTGAGAACTCACCAACATCTATATTTGAACCAGCATGAGACAAAACCAGTCAAGTGCTGTACCAGTACTATTTATCAGTACTGTACCCAAATTTTCCATCCTTTTTTTTTATACTAAAACTGAAGAGGAGGTACCGAGTTTTATATCCACGAACAAAGCAAATGTGGAAACACAAATCTCGATCCTTATCCAGTCCTAAAAATTAAAATTCATAAATTCAAACCATAACCAATAAATTATGATTGGTAGAGAATGAAGATCTGATCCTCTCCGAAAAACCACATAAATATGTATATTCCTTTTAACAAATCATAATTTGGATGGAGCTTTCGCATGTTAAAACAAAGAAGTATATTTTGTCGTATTGTTCAAGCGAAGAACAGTCATAGATGGTACTATGACAGGCATGTTTTATCAAAGATGAGACAAAAATAGACCTCACTCGGTACAAAGGAACTGCGATGATAACGATATCAGAAAAATATATATGATGAAGCCTCTAAGAAATTGCGATGTACCCCTAATTAATGCCTAATTGAGGCATCAAATATACTGGAAATAAACCATGCTGTCTTAGTTGGTGGTACCAACTGGTACTACCAAATATCGGTACCAGATAACAGATGTCTGGATCTGGCATTACCCATACATACCTACTTAGTGGTGCTTGATTGAGGCAATTAGATTATTGATTGCAGTACCTAACTGCTTGATTGATCCAACTAATATTTGAACAATTGCATATATAAATTCGTAAGGACATTACTAGTTTACTACTTCGACTTTTCTTTAATGAGATTGCTTATATTTACGCAGCGCCATCTGAACAAATATTGCTGTTTGTCAAATTGTTGCGGCCGGAAGTTTCTAGTTTGATCTCATACGACTAATTTACAATACTAATTTTGAAATGTACTCCATTTCAGATTTACTTGCCAACCATTTTGATCCAACAGATGATCTGCTCAATTTAAAAAATAAACAGTCGACTACCAGAAAAAGGTAGTGACAAAAAGAAACACAATCTATAATTGTCAATTAAATCAAATGAAACATCATATATAAATTGCACTTTTCATTAAATCATCCCTTTTGATTTATCTGTATCAGAACAACCACCTTTGATCAATCAATAAGAACATGGGATCGGGTACCCCGATTCAGGGTCCACAAATTTACATATAGAGGGTCCAAGCCCCTTCAAAAATGAAATAACAAAATCTATCAAAAAACTTCCCTTCCGAATATATAATTAGGAAACTTACACACCCAAGGGCACACAAGCAAAAACTTGAATTTATAATGGAAGGTAAGTTGCAAATCAAACCACCTAAATGGAGCTATCTATGAGTAGACCCTTGCGACTTGGAGGATGCATGCACCACCATGGCCGCCACAGCTTTAGCCCAAGCCACCAGCTCTCTTTTCATCCTCTCTTCATCGGTCCACAAAGCCGGGTCCACAGGACTCTCTTTATCCCCAATGGGTAGGAATGAAAGCATTGACATAGATCCATTTACGACCTCCGATTGACTATCAATGGTTCTAGGCATGTCTTGAGTTCCCAATGCCATATCTCTTAGTTAGAAGCTTGCTTTAATTTGCTTGTATAGTAATTTCCTTCTCCTTCTCCTTCTCTCCGTTTTTTTTCCCCTTTTTTCTTCTTCTTGTTTTCTCCTTTCTTTTGTGATTGTTTGATTTTCTGTTGTGCCAATAGAACGAAGACTTGTTGATATATATATGATGAGATGGAAGAAGCACGAGGAACACGTTAAGTAATTTACAACAAGAGATATAATAATATGAACATGTAAGGTGTATACCAAAGTATAATAAAAAAATGTGATGTCAAATAGAGCCGCGTTGGCATGATAGGGATTGTGACCTTAGCCTCTCCACTCGGTGCACAATACTACATATCATGAGATGAAGACTTCTTTCTTAGTTAGGTTGTTAATTCTTTGGGTTACTCTCATATGTGAATAACGTGCTTAGTTTTCTTTGTTTTATTTAGATATATATGAACATTAATATTATTATTATTACAATCATTGCTATCAAATAATTTGACTAGCAACATAGATGATGTGATTAGTGAACATTTTGTTTGACAAGTCAACATATTAACAATTAATTACTGCATAACTCTGGCCTGACGGTTATCGTTTGACAAACTCAGCGGTGCTCCGGCGAACTCCCGCAGTGGTCCAATGTATTCTACGGTGATCGATGTGGCCAACTATCCGGTGCTCCAACAAAATTTTTACAGTTTTAGCAAATTTTCATACCGTACCGTACCGGAGAAGATATATATCGATCACCTTAAATATATGCCGAGTTTGGATGCTTTGTTGTTAAGTTTAATATTTCTATGTTCTGTATTTTAGTTTAAATATTTCAGTATTCCGTCTTTGTTCTTTATTGTTCTGTTTAAATGCTTTAGTCTATGTATTTTGTAGTTCGATTTAAATATTTTAGTATTTTGGTATTTTTTTTCTTTATGGTCCATTTTTAATTTGCTTTAGTATTTAGTATTTCACTATTTTAAAGATATGGATAAAATTATCATTTTAATTTTTTACTAATATTAAATAATGTTTTTAATTGATTTAAGAAATACAGATATTAATAAAATAAGTAAAGAACTAGTCTTTGGTCTAAATCGCAAATACACATGTCCTTTGATGTGGGATATAATGCATGGGTGAAATCCGAATGAGAGTTTTTTTTTTATAGACAATTAAATAGAAGTTGGTAGGCTTGACTTCCATTTTTTCATATATATATATAAAAAGTAAGTTTAGATTGAAAATTAATAAATTTTTAAATAAATTTTTAAATCTTCTATCATTTCTATCGGTTAATAATGTTTTGAGAACACATTATTTGGAATAGGCTTCATTTTCACATACACATCTGTCTCACAGTACTAATAAATAAACGAATGAAGGCGGTATAGACTAAAATTAAAATAAGAAATTTATGACTAGAAATGAGAATTTTTCAATTTTTTTTAAAATAAAAATTAGAAATCAAACCACCAAACTAATTAATATCTATAAATAATTTTTTCATTTAAATTTTGAGCCTATCACTTCTTATACGGAAACTAAATAAAATGCTGGCTCTCTAAATTTTACAAATTTTGGAAACCAAAATTTTAAAATGGCAAGGATAATTTCCTCCGAGAACTATTGTATCTCTAGTCTCCTCCGCCTTTTCAATTTTATATGTTGTATTTTCATCTCCTTCGAACCCTAGATCCATGGCGTGTGAGTAATTTATCACAACATTGAGGTTTTTATAGATATTTTAGAAATCCAAATTTCTCTTCATTTCCAATCAAAAAATTTATATTCGTCAATGAACTCTATTGAACTCATCTCCACTAACCGTATTAAATTATCTTGCTCCATTCCCATCAAGAGGTTATACTAAAAATTAATATAAAATAAAAAACGGGCTACGTTTGGGATTAAATAAACAATATTAATTTTATGGGTTGAGATCCTTGACAATAAATATCTTAACAATTTTAACAATAAAATTTTCAAATTAAGCTAAAAGAATTTACAAAAAAAAAGATTATATATGAACATATTGTTTATCTTATATTCCGTTCAATTTGCCATTATAAATTACAATTAAATTAGGGATCGACATTTGTGTAGTTGTGCTAGAATCTCATTGTAGCATCGGCCAATCAGAATCTAACAACTTATTAACTTATTCTACAATTTAAAATTAGCTTAATCAAAATCTGATACTTGGTCAGAAGTCAGAACCAATGTCTACTCGGTCATCTTTTTTAAAGCCGAAATTTTTATTTTTAACATTTTAATAAAATTCATTAATAAATTAACCATCGTTTTCGGTCAATTCCAAATTTAACACGGCCGCAGAATGCCGGAGCGGACCCATATGGGGGGTACCGCAGAATGCCGGAGCGGATCCCCATATGGGTCCACACAATGCCGAAGCGGCCCTTGGGGCCGCATAATGCCGGAGCGGTCCCCGCCCTATATATAGGGCCGCAGAATTCCGATTTCATTACATCTCTTTTGAAGTTTGAATCCCTTCGACCTCGGGTAAGTTTTCTTCTTCTTCTCTTGTTTTAATTTTTAGTGTAGAGTAGTAATTAGGTGTAGGTTTAGGGTTTAGGATTAGGATTTAGGTTTAGAGTTTAGATTTAGGATTTAGAATTAGAATTGTACCAAAATTTAATTCGATTGTACCCAAATTTAAATAGAATTGTACCTAAATTTAATTCGATTGTACCCAAATTTAATTAGAATTGTACCCAAATTTAATTCGATTGTACCCAAATTTAATTAGAATTGTACCCAAATTTAATTAGAATTGTACCCAAATTTAATTAGAATTGTACCCAAATTTAATTAGAATTGTACCTAAATTTAATTAGATTGTACCCAAATTTAATTCGATTGTAACCAAATTTAATTAGAATTGTACCTAAATTTAATTAGATTGTACCCAAATTTAATTCGATTGTAACCAAATTTAATTAGAATTGTACCCAAAGTTAAACCGGACTTTTACCAAACTCTCATATTTGACCAAATATTATCCAATACAGCATGAGTACCAGTAGAGATATACCATCCTCCAGTAGGGGTACACAGCATGCTCCTACAGCCACGCCATACGAGATGTCTCAGTACATCGAGACAGCGTTGGCGGATGTTCCGGGTATCCGGAGTCGCACCGACAGGGTCAGCGACTTCTTGTGGTACCCGAATGCGGAGCATCGGATATTAGAGGCTGCCACTGGGGTAAGTAAATTTGTCATATTTATAAATTTGTCATCTCGAATTTTTGATGAATGAACTTGATCTGATTATTTACTTAAATGCAGGGTTTGGATGCGGTTACGGTTCGTCACAACCGCCAGCATCTACGGTACCAGTCGGCGTACGGGGGGGTTTTACGCTCGATGGGATTGTACCAGATATCCCAGATGGCCGAGGAGAATGCTGACGAGGGCTTATCTTCTGGCCTCGTTGAGCGATGGCGTCCGGAGACGCACAGCTTTCATCTCCCCCATGCTGAGATGACAGTCACCCTACAGGACGTCAGTTGCCTGTGGGGTATGACTATTATTGGGGAGCCGGTCACGGGCGTCGAGTACGGAGATTTTCGTGCATTGTGCTTAGAGCTATTGGGTATCCCGCACGAGGATCTCCAGAAAGCGAAGAAGAGAGGTGAGAAGACTGTGGTCTCGCCCAGCTGCATCAGCTTGGTAAAGCTGCGGGCGAGATTTCAGGTCTTTCCGGATCGACCAGATCAGGTATTTGCTTGTACGAGATTCAATCATATTTTCTTGTAAGTATTGTTCTAATTTAAATCTATAACAGGTGGTTATTGACCGATATCTGCGCGCCTATATTTTGGAGATGATCACCTGTCGGTTGTTTCCGGATTCGCATGGAGATCAGGAGCGGCTGTGTTACCTCGAGCTTCTGCGCGACCTGTCCACTGCGGGCAGGTTCAACTGGGGAGGTGCCACGCTGGCATGCCTATATAGGTAAGAAACACCTTATAAATATTTTCAAATAGTATACATCGTAGTGTAGTAACAATGACTTTGTTTTCTTGTAAAGGGGTCTTAACACAGCCTGCCTGAAGAAGAACAAGACATTCATAGGACCGTGCATGTTACTACAGCACTGGTCCTATGCACATCTGATTGTTGGCCGTCCAGTCCTGGCTAGCAAGACAGATGTGCCGCAGTGGGGCAAGCCCGAGCCGGACAACTGCCCTGCATTTGCCGCCAAGTACTGCTATCCCAAGATTTGGGTAGGTGCAGGGCATGGCGCGTCTCTCGGCATCACATTTTGGAGACAGGAGATCGAGCACCTCAGAGATGATGCCGAGTTTATCACTTGGGAGCCCTACAGAGATTATGTAAGTTTACTTTTATTTTTATTTTTATTTAAATTTTTTCCAGTTCGAATTGATATATGATATTAAATCTATACTTCCAGGTCGAGGTGGATGGCGCACATCGCTCATATCTTGAGATATTGCCGGAGCGATGTCGTCAGCAGGAGCGTTTCTGGCGTGCAGAGGTGCCGCTCATATGTTTTCAGGTACCGTAATTTCTTTATGCTAGTTATTTACACAATCAACTTAATTTAATCAAAACAGTCTAACGTATTAATATATATAGATCATCGAGCACCATTACCCCGGACGGGTCATGAGACAGTTCGGGATGCGCCAGCTTGCTCCGCCCCCGGCACCGATCAGCGAGGATGTCTGGCGAGCTCTGCACCATGCCAGGGAGACCACTGCAGGCAAGGACTGGGGGATTGCTCGTGCCGATTACGTGTTCGAGGCAGGACAGGCAGATCCCCCATTGGCCGATCCCGACCGTCAGATGGATGTCGCGCCAGTGTAAGAAATTTTATTAATTCACTACTTCAACTATGACTTTTTGATTGGAATATCTAACATTTGTTGTAATTCGTACAGACCTTACAGAGATTGGTATCAGGATCACGGCGCGTACACCATCTTCATTGAGGGCTACATCGCCGACAACCCGCACGAGCGGGTACCGAAGCCGAAGGATCGTAGAGGACGGATCCACGGTATTTTTAATTTGAAGTTTCAAATTCAAAAATATTAATATTTACAATTGTACAACTTCTTCATAATTTTTTCATATTTTCAGGCATTATATCTTGTCAAGAGTTGCGTCATAGGGGCTACGATGGCCATCACCAGGGGATGGAAGAGGCTCGGGAAGGTCATCCTCAAGCACAACGTACCCGCAGTGTGCCTGTGTGGGTACAGGGCGCGCCTCGACTCTCTACTGAGGTGCGCTGGCTTGGGCGGTGTTGATGCGGTCGACGACATATCTGACGAGCCCGATGTCTATGTCCCCTACACTGGTGATGAGGACGTATTTGCAGGCGTCCATGATGCTGAGACGGTCGGTCAGGCGTTCGACCGAGGTGCCGAGTTGATGCGCCAGGCTGCACAGGACGCCATGGGATCCCAGGCTAGGATGCCTACCGAGGTATAATTTAAATTAAAATACATAACTGTGATTTTTTTCTTATTCAATACATTATCTAATTTGTAAGTTACTACAGGGTGGACACGAGGAGGACCTGGGCTTTGATATCTCCGCTGATTATGGCACAGAGGGAGATGGACTGTATTCCCCAGGTTACACTCCCACTCAGACAGTACCTCCTGCCTATGAGCCAGGGTATGTTCAGACAGAGCCCATCCCGTCGTTCCCTGGCCAGTCCTCACAGCAGGTACCTCACCCTTCCCTCCTCGATGACCCTATTGCCAGACAGGCGTTTTTATTCACGCAGGCTGAGTCTGGACAGACCACAGTTTTTGGTCATGTGGTCCAGCAGACATCCGAGATTGAGGAGGTTCCCCATGAGCCGGTTCAGTCTACGGATGTCCAGGCATCCAGCTCAGCATCCTCCGGAGATACAGACGAGACGCCACTATGCAGGCGGGGTCAGGGGTTTAGGAAGAAGAAGGCGAGGACGGTGTTTAGTCCAGAGCCGTAGATTGTTAGATGTTTTGTTAGATTGGTAGATTCTTATTTGGAGTATTGGTAGATGTTTTGTCAGATACTTATTTATTTCGTTGATTAGTTTCTTGTTTGTTTGATTTTGTTGTTATTTATTTATTTTGTTGATTTTATTATCTCAGAGTACACAAAAGAATTTAAAAGAAACCACATATCTAAAATATCTAAAATATTTCAAACGAACGACCAAAAATACGATACGACCAAAAATCAATTTAAACTACATTCGAAACTAAATAACACTTAACATATATACAATTTCGTATTTCTAAAATAAAAAATAAAGGGACCGCTCCGGCATTATGCGGCCCCAGGGGCCGCTTCGGCATTGTGCGGACCCATATGGGGGTCCGCTCTGGCATTCTGCGGTACCCCCCATATGGGTCCGCTCCGGCATTCTGCGGCCGTGTTAAATTTGGAATTGACCAAAAACGATGGTTAATTTATTAATGAATTTTATTAAAATGTTAAAAATAAAAATTTCGGTTTTTAATGCCGGGTTATACAACTCATCAGAAAATAAATATTTTTTTAGATTTAATAATAGGATACTTCCTTAATGTGTCATTATAGGCCACATTTTAATCATGATGGAATATATTAATTATCACAATAAAAAAAAGAATTAGTGATCCAACTTCATGCAAGTGTGTGCTAAACATTTATTTTTCTATTGTCTGCAATAAGTCTATCCATCTAACAGGCATGTTAAGTTATCAATTATTCATATATTTTATAATTATTTTTTTGACAGGAACTTCACATTTTAATAAATGATTTGCAACAATTATATTCATGTATTCGTAATGAACAAGAATTTTGCTGGGGACAGGAATTGGAGATACAAATAGGTCTGGGGAAAAAGGGGAATGTCATGTATACCCTCAAAAACCTCAAAATTACATAATTCTTCCTCTAAAATTCATAATATCATAGTTTTCCTTTCTAAATTTCAAAAATCACATAAATACCCATTTTAACTTTTATTAAAAAGTAAAAATATGTAAACAATGTAAGAAAAAATATTTCATATCTAACAGGTCGGTTTTCAAGAACAAATGTTTCATTTCTCTACTTGTGACGCATACACAGTGACATTTGGACATTTGTTTGTGTGTGTCACAAGAAAATGGACCATTTGCTCTCAAAACCGACTAATTAGAAGACTAAATATTTCTCTTAAACAAGTTGAATATTTTTTATTTTTTTTATAAAGAGTAAAATGAGTACTTCCTAAATTTAAAATGAGTTTGAACATAAAATTCAATGAATTGAGTAAATTTGTGAGTTTTTTAAATTTAGAAGGATAAATTTGGTATTATAAATTTTAGAAGGAAACATACGTAATATCGAGATTTTTGAGGAATATACATGAAATTCCCCGTTATTTTCTAAATGTTTTAGTGCTCACATTATATTCATATATTTGTAATGAAAAAGAAATTTCCAAAATAAGAAAATATTTTTTTCCTTTAAAAATGCAATAATTAGCGATATACTATTTTTTTAAGCATCCTAAACATTTAAACAACAATATTTGGGGGCATGAGGCGACCTACCCTATAGTTAGGACTTAGGAGGTGCTCATTCCCATAATAAAGTTTAAAATGTTTACTCATATATATTGAAATTTAAATAATTTCTGTCGATATGTATTAGCTCTCTATTTTATTTTTAGTACGTACTAGCATCTCTTTTGGTGTGCTGTTTTAATTATTTTGTTTTGTTTTTTTCTGTGCAACGCAAATACGCAATAAACGAATCTTTTATTAAACATTGCTATTTAATTTAATAATATATTTTAATTTTTAAAAGTAATACTTAATATAATAATTATTTTGAAAAATAATGTTTAGCCACTACAAATTCTAGTTCCGCCTCTGATTTGAGAGAAGCAAAACAAATGTTGTTATTACAGCATTAATAAATAGATCACGCGGCTCACGACCAATATCTAGCTGCTAGCAGTATTAATTATAATACTGGGACGAAAGCAGTGATGTCATTTGTGAACACAGAAAATGTCAATTGGTAAGAAACTGTATCTGTTTGTTGATTTAGTTGGGTTTGGTTACGTGTGAACTAATTAATTATAAGGTGACTGACCCGTATTTTATTTTATAGTTTATATCATTCCATCATATTGTACAGATTCATCACCGTGGTACACAAGTTGAAAATTTAATTATATCATTTACTTATGGTTTTAGTTAAGTGTTTTCCAAATTAATAGATATTTTATATATTTTTAAAAATATATATTGGAAACAATTAAAATATTTAGATTTTCAAAAAAATATCTAGGAATTATATCTTTTAAGATATTTATTTCAACAAATATTTGATAATTTAGTATTTCACCAAATATTATAGATAATACATGTTATCTGACCATCTCCATGTATAATCACCTATAAATCATGTTACATTTTAGTTCAAACCTCCGAATAAGAAGGCACACAATATAATATTTTCTAAGAGCGTGGTGAGATGAATGGTGAGGTGATTTTTTTTTTCCATGTGTATGGAAAGATGATTTATATTATTTAAGTAATTGTAATGTTAAGTACTGTTAGTTGTATCATGTTGTAACAATAAAAATATGTTTGTTATATTAGTTCTTTCGATGTGTCAAACTCAACACATATCATGCATGAAATGCAATTCAAATATCATATTGAGCTTGACAGTTGAATTATATTATATCTAGACCATCCGATCTAGTGCATACATGCATCACTAATCAATCATTTTTAGCTTAAAGAGGTGTTGGTCTAGACATCAATAAAAAATAAAATCAAGACTAGTACCTTTGCTCGATTTATTTTAATATCAATTGCTTTCAGGTATGTTTAAATCGCCGGAAAATTAGATCAAACAAAGTATTATTTACATTAGCGTGTGTAAAAGTCAATAGGCAGAGGCACATAAGCATATGGGTGTCAATTGACCTCCGTACTTTTTCAAAAATTGATTATACGAGGAGGTTTCAAATGCATCATGATATTATGCTTTAATATCACTAGTAGAAAATGTACAAATAGTATTGTCCCATCAGGATCGGACTTGACAAAAACGTGATACTAATACTTTTAGGATCGGACAAATAGTATTAGCCGACTTTGAAAGTAAGTATCAGAATTGGTCGTCACTAAAGAACTGTTTTTGATAGTCCTGATAGTGACTTAATTATCTTGATAGTATTGGACTATCAGGAACGACTATTTATAAACGACTGTTCTTGACAGTCTATTTTCATTTCATTCTAGTCCCGCTCCACTTCATTTTCATTTCCCGCTCTCGCTCCTCATTTTCGTCTCCTCCTTTTTTTGTTCTAAATCCCGCTAGGTTTTCTCTCCTCACCCTAAACCCTAGGCCCTGCCTCCCCGCCTTCCTCCCGACCGAAACCCTAGAACCCCACCTCCTCGCCTTCCCCTGCGATGGCATCAAATGTCGTGCGGGTATATGATGGAGGCTAGGATTTGTCACTGGCCGGCTTATTTGCGGTGGCGCCAGCGTTCACGGCCACGGCGACCTAAAAGGAAATCACCCTTGGCATCGCCTTGACTAGAGAAATGTGTTGGTGTACTTGTTGGCGGCTGGCGATCGACGGAGATGGCGGCGCCCCCAATTTTCTTCGGCTTGACTTGTTTCTTCACGGATTTCATCGATTTGTTCTTCCCAGGTTCAATTTCTTTGCATTAGGTGATATTTTGAGGTCACCTGAGGGTATAAACTTTAAGTAAGTGGCTGCGAAGTATAATTTTCAATTAACTAAACATTTTTGGTAATTTGGCAGTGACTGCTAAGTATAATTTTCATTAATTAAATTTAAATTACATTCGTCGTTCTATATTCAAAACATCATTCACATCCAGGGGCGGATCCAGGATTTTAGTCAGAAGTAGGCACAAAATATTGACAAGAGTACATTTTTTCCTATTGACAAATCAGAGCGTAGTAGAGGATAGAGATCTAAAAAAGTCACGACACGACACAACACATGTGGCGGTCCCGTGTCGTGACTCATGAACTCGTGTCGTGACCATTCACGTGACGTGACCATTCACGTGACGTGACCATATTTCGAATATTTGGCACGACACGGTACGTCGCGCGAAGGTTTTGGTCACGACACAACACATGGTCACGTGTAATTAGGACGATTAAATCTTGATCGAATGGTGAATCTTGAATAAACTACCTAAATTATGAAAAAAAAGAGTTAAAGGTGACCAAATGTGACCAGTCATGGACACGTCACATGTGGTATGGTGTGCCTTGGTCATGGCATGATTAACGTGTTGTGACCATTCACGTGTCATGACCATAATTACAAATTTGGTCATGGCACGACACGGCACGTATAAATCTGACTTGGTCACGGCACAACACGTGATCCAAGTCACGGCATGACTGGTCACAGTACAGTACATATTTAGATTCCTGGTGGCATACCTCTTTTTTCTCCTGGTGAATCAACGATGTTTCTAAGTGGAGTAGCGAATCGAGCCAGGTTTTTTTTTCTTTCTTTCTTTTATGCGAATCAGTCTGGACTGACTTTCTTTTCTGCGTAATTTCTTCTACTGAGCCGTGAATTAAATCCAGGGATAAGCACAAGTATAAAATATCACTGGATCAAAAAAACATTTCGAATCCAGAGGTAGGCACGTGCCTACCCCTGACCTTTCTTAGATCCGCCAATGTCCACATCAAAATACATCAACATCTAAAAAACATTAACATCTAAGAACACAAACAACCCTTCTATAAATTAAAATTTTGCATTTTTATCTCTTAAATTTTTAACTTTTGTAAAAGTTTCGAGTTAATTATCTGAACATTGGATCATATTTTTGTTTTTAGGTCCAATTAAGTTTTCTGCCATATGCATATATGTTAAGTCATGCTAGACCAAATTGTTCAGTATATGCATACTTAGGAATTAATTTGTACTTAGATTTTTTTTGTAGAAGTTCAGTATACGTCTTTATCTAGTCGTAGTGATATGAAATATCTACTACCATAATATTTTTTTCTTCTATTATTACACGCAATCAATCTATATAGCAGATTTAAAAAAATAAACAAACTTAACTGAACATGATTCCAAAAATAATTTGTATAAATTATATGTTGTAGTTATATACTTATATTCACTAGACAATAATTAATAATTTGACCGCAAGTTGAATTTCTTGAAATTAGCAGAGTACGTGGCCTAGTGTATATATATATACCCAAAATAAAAGAGGAATGGTTACACGGGGGAAGTAAAAATTCGTAGATCAATTTGCTCTGCAACTTTCAGTTTTTTATGATATGTATAAACGAGTGTGTTATGATTCTAGCAATTATGTTCAGTATAATGTTCCAATATTATAATTTCTTAGTGCTACAAAAAATCACAATCATGCTTTATCATTTATATTTTATTTTTTAAAGTAAAGTTGGAAATCAGATCATCCAACTGTTTAATATTTACAAAGAATTCTCATCTGAATTTTAAATATGTGATCTCCAATACAAAAAACATAGTCTTTAACCACTGGACTATAGATTATTTTTCATTTGTCTTTAATGTTGATCTTATTTATTTTCATTAAAGAGAGTCCACATAAAAATTTATGTTTTTGAATTTCATTTTATATTAAATCAAGTGCTCAAATAATTGTTAACCTACCTGTGCTTTCGGAAAAATAATTGTTAAGGCCGACAAAGTTACTTATCCCAGGAAAACTGTTGCCATGCCAAGTAACAATGACATTATATCTTTATTTCAAGATTATGTAACAGCGACATTATTACAATAACATATTTTAGTTATAACCCTGAAAACAATGATTTCTCTTTCTCCAAAACAGAAGTTTCTTTGCCGTCCTTCTCCAAATAACTCTGTTATCAATGACTTGCACTAGTGAAGAATGAACAAATAGTATCGCCCCATCATGATCGGTTATTATAAACGGCCGACCTTGAAAGAGGTATTAGGAACAGTCGTTAATAAAGAGTCGTTCCTAATTGTCTAGGAAGAACAGGATCGGTCGTTTATAAATGACCGATCTTGATGTGTGTATATCAGGAACGGCTATTTAGCCAATGACCTATCTTGATGTGTGTGTATTAGTAACACCATATCAGGATCGGTTGAATCTATGTAGCCGATACTATAATGTTATATTAAGATCAGTTATTTATTTGTCTGATCCTGATACCTCACCAGCCCTTCAACTCTCCCAGCAAACGAATTTTTCAGTTTGTAAGCTAGATTTTGACATAAGCTAGGTTTTGGCGATCTCATCTCCCTTTACGCGATTTTTTCTCCACTTGGTGATTTATCTCGGTGATTTATCTCACTTAATAGGTTGAAGTTTGTAGGGAGCTTACTCGGTGGTGTATTTTAATGGTATTTCTTCTATTTATCACAAGTGATCATTTTCTTGCATATCTATTTTAGTGATATTTTAGTGATCATGAAATGTTGTATTTTGTGTGATCATTTTAGTGATCATTTCTATTTTAGTGATATTTTTGTGATCATGTAATGTTGTATTTTTTGTTGTATTTTAGTGGTATTTTTTCTACTTAATATTTTAGTGATCATTTTTTTGTTGTTTTAGTTTTTTTCATGAAATGTTGTGACCTGTGACCTGTGATCTGTGCATTGCAAATTTGTAGTTAACATTTTTTTGTTGTATTTTTAGTTTTTTTCATGAAATGCTCTTGGCATGATTGAAATTTTTTTAGCTTGAACTTATATGAAAAAAACATAAAATCTGGTTTTGTAGATTGGCTATAATTGAGGGATTTGGTGCTACAATCTCTCCATGTCACTCGATCTGGCATCCAAAAGAATTGTAAGTATAATATAAACTCATGTTCAATTTTGTGCATAGATGTGTATGTAGGTATCTAGCTAGAGTATTATCTTGTGAGCCATAACCGAATTATTAATGCCTTTAGGTCATGATACCCGTTCAAAATTAATCCAATAGGGGTTAATTTTGAATAGTCTCAATTTTGGGACTGCTCTTTGAATATTTTGTCTCAATTAGGATATGGCCACATGTTAGTCGCGTTTTAGTATTTAAGAAAATTTTGGAAGCATTTCCTCTTAATAGTTCCCTGGATACTTTGAGAACTAAGGTGAAATGCTGCCGAAATTTTCTTAAATACTAAAACACGACTAATATGTGTTCACTACGGAGACGAAGTATTCAAATAGTGAGATAGGATTGTAAACCGGCCTCATATAAGCCCTAAATTCAGCATTTGACCATAACCGTGTACTTAATTGTGTTTTTTTTATAATTGCAGATGGACCGCAGTTAGATGTATGAAACATCACGTGTTTCAGATGAATATTTGGCAGGTGTTGATGAATTTATGAAAGTTGCTATGGAAGACATGGCGAATAATGGAAATGCGGTGATGTCGTGTCCTTGTCGTGATTGTAACAATATCAAGAAATTTTCCAACCCCCTCCAAGTGAGGAATCATTTAATCCACCGGGATTCAAGCAACAATATACGCATTGGATATGGCATTGTGAGAGTTTGGAAATCGGCATAGGTACTGGTATTGGTCATCAGGAAGACCATAATTACAATAGCAAAAGTGATGTGCAAGGCGATGAAAATAATGATATGGTGGTAGATAAAAGTGTTAATTTTGATCAAATGTTACATGATTTAGAAGAGAATTTTGGTACTGATAAGCAATATTTTGTATTTGAGAATTTGTATGAAGATTCTAAAAAGAATTTGTATCCTGGTTATACAAAATTGCAAGGTGTATTAAAATTGTATAACCTTAAAGCATCTAATGATTAGAGTGATAAAAGTTTTACTGCCTTAAAGCATCTAATGGTTGGGGTCAGAGGTGTTGGATCTCTTGTGGGTATAAAAAAACTTTTGATGGGTGCGAAAAAAGGAAGAGACACACTCCTTCGGAGTCTGAGACGAAGATTGAACAGAGAATACAGAGAGAGGTAGAGGAGATAATGAAACCTTTTATAGAGCAACAAGAGGCTCTCCTAAGGCAAATGGCAATGTTTATGGGCCAACCACCACATTTTCTTGATTTGATTGAGGTAATCCAAACTCCATTTCATGTGAATAACTAATAGAATACCATTACATGACATAGTTTATATATTTGTCATTAAAGGAAAAACGCAAATGCAAACTCCATTTGGTTTGGGATGGCCAAAAGATTCAAGTGACCGTAAGGACGATATATCCATCACCACAAGGCACAGTTATTCATAGTAGACCTATACCATCCGACCATGCGAGAGTAATGGTGGATGATTATATTACGGGTTAACATGATACCCCCAGTACCCGTACCAAATGGTGAGGTGGAAACTCTTCGCTCAACCCGTTTTAGTTTCATTGCATGGCCTAAGGATATGATATCTTTAGATGAGTTAAGAAATGTTTAATTACAAATTCTTTTACTTGCAATTTCTTAACTATTAGAGTTACACTTGATTTTTCATTTCCTAATTCCAGGAACCACGCAAAGAGTTACAAGTTCCTATAAGTGGGACCTCAGTTCACACTGATGCGTATGCACCAAATCAATATAAGAAGTTTGATGGTCTCAATTTTGACAAGCTGAGTCCAGTTTTTAAGAATCTGCGTGATCGGTTTTTGAAGAAAGTTGGCAATGAATTTCTGATCGATCTGCCAGTCGACCTTTTCCATAGCGAGGACCCCATATCCTCCATATCCGTTCATGCAGATGATTTGAAGGACTTGATTACACCAGATTCGTGGCTCCCTGCACCAATTATTCAGATCTTTATGCTGTGAGTTAATATTTGTAATAATGCAAAAATTAGTACTTTTAATTCATATTTACTAATAATGACATTTCTGCCATTATTTGCAGATATGGGCACAAATACTACAAGGAAGAATTTCCTAATGAGCTTGTTGGTTTTATGGACTCCGAGAAAACATGTTCGAATCTTTTGACGGGTGCTAATCAAGATCGAGAATTTGCTGATAAATACATAAGAAAAGCATTGAAAGAAAACCGAGACAAGAAAATTATATTCATACCTTATTATCAGAAGTTAGTTCTCTCTCTATTTATATAATTTATTTCATTATTTATGTCGTGCTAAACATTCAATAGCATCAAATTATGGCAGTAGGTGTGCCATTATTCATGTGAATCATATGATCATAATCAAAATGTTTGGTACCTAATATGCAGCAATCATTGGGTATTAGTTGTGCTGATGGCAAAAGAGGGCACTTTGTACGTGTTTGATTCCGATGTCAAACATCCAAAAGTTCTACAGGTCATCAAGGCGCTTGCGAGTAAGTTTGACCATTATTGCAACTGTGATTCATATTTCTTATCTTTGTACTATGTAAAAGTAAAAAAGATTATAAATAAACCTCTCAAGTATAATATTTGTTGCTCTTAAAGATGGTGTAATTCCAATGTTGAAAGTTGAATTTAGGGTCAAATGTTGAATGTTGAATAAGCCCTAAATTCAAGCAACACTAACACCCAAATTAGCCATCCATTCAAATATTGGTGTATTGCTGATAAATAAACCTCTTTATTTGTATTGCTCTCTTCAGATATTGGTGTAATTTCATTGAGTTGCTTGAATTTAACAATGTTACATTTTAACAACCTGTAACGCCATGTATTTTGAGGTACGGTTTAATTGTTAAATTTCATTTTAAGAACAATATAACTGATTATATAACGTCATGTATTTGAAATACTAAATTAATGTACGATACATATATAGTTTATATATATATGTATATATATTTTCTTCTTCTTTCATTAAATATATTACTGTAATACGTAACTCAAAATAACTACTTTGAATAGAAGGTTACTGTGGTCCGATCTACATCAGTAATTGAAATAGTTTATACATTTATAAGTTACACAATATATTGTTCATACAAAATTTAAAATTAAGATTTACAACTAATTAAAACTTAATTAGTTAATTAAGGAAGGTAAAAGTTAGTTAATTAGACGGAATACATTAAATTAATAAGTTTGATTACTAAACCAGTTCTAGTTTTATAAATTTTAGATTTATGATTAACCACTTTAGCTTTTCTAATTAAGAATACAAATATTAATAACAATTGCAAATTTAATAATTCGTATTAGGATATTAAACGCAATTCGCTAAATTAATTTAACCATAGCATACTTTAGATAGCTTAACACCTCTAACTTCTAAGATATATCAACCATTCACTATTTTTATTCTGCACGAATCTCAAAGCCACTTAATTTCCCTGTTAAAGATGGGAGCAAACTTCGGCCTTAGCCAAAGGCCCAAAATTTAGTTAATTTGGTTCGGATCCGCACCCCACCATATTAATTCTTAAGAGGTTTATTTCATTTGACTTTGGAAGCATCTCAACCATTCAAGTATGTTCTGCACGGATCTCAAAGCATACCCCCTCCCTTGTATTCCCTTTTCCTCTCTGACTTACGCAGCACTCTCTCTCTCTCTTGATTTTCACCGATCACTCTCCCTCTCTTCTTCTCTCTTGCGACAAAGGCAAACCCCTCTCTCTCTCGTGATTTTTCTGTCACCGATCAACCCTCTCCCCTCTACCCCTTCCTTTGGCCGAACCCCACCCCTGCCCTCTCTCTCTACCCCGCCCTCTCCCTTGGCTGCCGCCGCTGACCCGAAGAAACCCAGCGCCGCTGACCCGAAGAACCCCAGCCGAACCCCCTGACCTCTCTCTCTATTCCGCCCTCTCCCTCTCCTTTCACTTGGCCGGCCGAAACCCATTAACCCATTTACCCATTAACCCTAACCCTAACCCGAAACCCCTTATCCATTCACCCTAACCCGAAACCCATTAACCATTAACCCTAGACCCGAAATTCTATGAACCAAAACCTAAACCCAATAACCCAATACCCAAACCGAACCTCTTCACTCTTAAAATTGATCTAATCAGTACAATAATCAAGGAGCGAACCGCGAGATTCTAGGAGACGCTGAGAATACGCGAGATCTCGACACACGCTCAAACGGAGTCACTGAGAGTACAGGTGCGGGTTTCCTGGTCTTTTTACAAATAATAAGAAATGCGTGGATTAAGGTAGGTAATCCTTTTTTCCAATCTGGTAGATGAACTGCATGTTGAGAATGTCGAACACTCGGTTGTTTTTGTGTAGAATTGCATTGATAGGAACTTTTGGATGCATTGAATTGAACTGACAGGAATGGTGAATGTGAATGAGAAAACGGAGAGTTTTTAAATGAATTGTTTTAAATTGGGGCCGTCTCTGTGTGGCGGTTCTGCATGTATTTTGGAAAATCGCGTCGTCCTCGTGTGGCGATTCGTTGGGCTGTCCATGTGTGGCAGTCCAGAGTGTGAAATGTGAACAGAACGGGTCGTCCTTGTGTGACGGTTCGCCGGATGGGTCCCCGCAATGGCCCATCTAGAGTTTGGTGTTCGGGTCGTCCTTGTGTGGCGATTCGCCGGGTTTTCATGTACGGGCATGGATTCCCAGAGTGTGGAATTTCAAAACTTTAAATGTGATTGAATAGGAAAGGCTGGATCGTCCGTGCGTGGCGGTCCAGATTGTGAAAGTTTTTAAAGAAAAGAAGCGAGTTTGAGATTGAAATTGTTTTAAAAGCTGGCATATCCGAATTGATAGGAAATTTGGGGTTTATTTTACTTTTATGTTATTTGGGATATTAAATGCATTTATTTGTAAAAACACCGGGCTGGAACTAAATCCCGCACTGAGAGATAGTTCGATCTCTCACCGTACCACCTCTTATGTGAGTTCCAGGAAATGGAGAAGAAGACATGGAGGAAGGCCGCGAGTGAGGAAATTAGCGGAAGTTCTTAAAGTAGCCACTATTTGTTTTAAATTTATATTTGTACGAACTATATATTGTGTAGACATGGCGGTAACTGTTTGACTAGCCATGTCTGACATATTTTCCCTTTCTATTTGTTTGTGAACTCCTTTTATGTTTAATATAGTGGCTTGTTGGTTGTATTATTGATAATGTATGTGATGTGCTTAACGCCTTGCGTTTGAATGCGCGGCGGGTTGTCCGGGGGTGTGACACAACCCCTTCCGAACGGATAGGTATTATGAAGGACCTGGAAAAAGCGCTAACTTGAAGGTTAATCATAGCAAGGTAATAGTTATTATTGAATCTGGAATTTATTTGAAAATTGCTAAGTTGAGTGTTATTAAATTAGTCATAGGGACTTAGCTGCAAAAATTGATGAAAATGAAAGGTTAATGAAACTTTCTTTAGAGCCTTGTTGATTAAGCTTCTTCACTGTCTTAAATATCTCTCTGTGAACTTATGAAATGAGAGTTGCAAATACCATGAAGTTTTTATTTTCACTAAAAAAGTCCACACAGTCAAACTGAATCAAAAACTACCCATGTTGTGAACTGAACACTAAAAATAGTTTTAGATGCCCTAAAATCATGAAATTTTGTGATGACCTAGAATGTGATCTTGTGAACATTTCCATATAAAGAACATAATTTTTGGACTTATAGATTGATCATAATGGATTTTTAAAGTTCAACAGTTAAAGATGTTGATCATAACATCTTCTTTGTTTTTATAAATTAGGATTAATAAAGTTGTTTTTTTGCTCTTTTTAAGTACTATTGTTAGTTGAATCTCAGGGTGGTATATGTGGTAAACCGAGTACCTTTTTGTTTAAAAATTGAAGTCATTAGAGGTATACTGGACAAAGTCAAGTGGTTTACGCTAATTTGCACTAGCAACATCTGTACAAATTTTAGAATGGTTCATTGCAAGTGGTCCTTTAAATTGATCATTTTCAAAAGTTGCATGCTTAATTATATTGTCTTAAATCTGATTATTGTTTAATATTTATGCCCACAACAAGACGGAGGTTGGGAATGTGGATATTATGTCATGTTGTTCGTGCATGAAATAATAACTCGCTTCCTCGATGTTTTTCCGAATTTAAAGGTATGCATATTTTTTCCAAAGGTATGCATATTCAATATTACTTCAAAAATACGCAATTAAAATTATAATTGTGCTCTTCTATCATTTAAAAAATGCAGGAGTTCTCCAAAAGTTATAACGAAACAATTATCGACTACATCCGATCATTGTAGGGTAAATTTTTCTTGAAGGAAGTATTAGTGAAAAAAAATAAAAAAATTTAGGATTATTGTAATTTGGTGAACTTGAACTTGAACTTGACTTGTTTAATTTAGGATTAATTTAGGATGTGTTATTTTGTGTTGATCTTTATTTCATATTGGTTTGTTTCATATCCTGATGCTTGTTTCATATATAGGCCACCAAAAATATATGGTAGCTGTCTAAATATTAAAATTATTTTTTAAAATAAAAAACAAATCAGGATCGGTTGTTAATGAATAGCCGTTCTTGATTAGTGAATCAGGATTGGTTGTAATAAATAGCTGTTCTTGATTGGTGAATCAGGATCGGTTGTTAATTAATAGTCATTTTTAATTACTGAATCAAGATCAGTTGTTAATTGACCGTTCTTGATTACCCTAAACCAGCCAAATATTAAAATTATTTTTAAAAAATAAAAAACACATCAGGATCGGTTGTTAACTAATAGTCGTTCTTGATTAGTCAATCAGGATCGGTTGTTAATTAATAGCCATTCTTGATTATTGAATCAGGATCGGCTAATACCAAACGACCGTTCCTGATTGTCAACATCAGGATCGGCTAATTCAATCGACCGTTTCTGATTACGGAATCAGTATCGGCTGTGTGACCGATCCTGATTAGTGGTACTATCAGTAACGCCTAGGTCAGTATCGCTCCTAAGTTCGTTACTGATATCCCTTTTTGACCGTTCCTGATTGCTGATTCTCCGCTAGTGTTCAATTCTTTCTTAAAATCCTCATAAATTAAGATAACAAGTACACTACAATTATAGCCTCAAAATCAGTATACCAAATCAAATATGAGGAGGGTTCAAATACCTCCATCTTTTGTGCCTCCACCATGCCTTCATTTTTAAAAACTTGAATAACTCAAAATTTAAAACTTAAAAGTCAAAATAAAACCGTTGGATATGATCTACATCATTTTATCTATGCACGTGTAAAAAATTATGACATTCCAATTTTGTTTTGGTTGTCATCAAGAGCTTGCAAAAAACGTACTAATGTGGATAA
The DNA here is from genome assembly GCA_011114355.1 of Carex littledalei. NCBI lineage: Eukaryota > Viridiplantae > Streptophyta > Magnoliopsida > Poales > Cyperaceae > Carex > Carex littledalei. Next base: position 9,340,906 of record CM022084.1, on the reverse strand, counting down.
TTTCTAGACGTTGATTTTTCAACTTAGTGATTCACATAAAAACAAAATTAAAATGTGATAATTTTTTATGAGCACATAGATAAAATGATGTAGATCATATCCAACGGTTTTATTTTGACTTTTAAGTTTTAAATTTTGAGTTATTAAAGTTTTTAAAAATGAAGGCATGAAAAATAGAGGCATTTGAACCCTCCTCATCAAATATATGGTTCCCTCCCAGTATCAATACCACCATATATTAGATTTTTAAATTTGTCAAGCTGGAGCAATTATTAGGAAAGCGAAAGACCTTTTTATCTGTTTCTCCAACAACCACACATTACTGTTGAAAGAAATTAAATTGCATTAAACAATTATTACACTATCAAGATATTCAAATTTCAAATCTCTGGCTGTGAATCGGACAGCTTGTTTGGTACTACTGGACATGCTCAAGCATAAATATTATTATATTAATATAAAATTTGTAATAAATTTTAGTTAGAATTGCATACTAATACTAAAGCATTACGTATTGTTGTATCAGCAACCATTTTTCTTATAGACAAGACAAACCTCAATTTTAATTATACCATTTTCCAAAGAAAAATAAAATCTAAATACCCTTGTTTATGAGGAATTCGAATTTTACTCGGACTACACCGGTATTTTGTGGCTCCAAAAACTAAAGCCGCACAATGCCAATGCATTCCTAACCAGGAGGCCGCAGAATGCATCTGGCCCCATCTTTCTATTTTTTTGGTTTTTTTGTCTAACAAAATCTGTGCGCCACGTGGGATATCTCAAAGATTCCGTTCCTTTTAAATTTTCTTCTTGGAATGCGCATCTCTATGAGATATCTCAAAATTTGAGTAGACAAAAAAAAAAAGGAAAAATATGGGGCTGCAACAGCATTCTGCAGTCTCATTGGCAATGTGCGGACCTCAGTTTTTGAGACCGCAGAATGCCCCTGTGGTCTGAATATTTGTCGAATTACTCTAAATTTGAGGTGATTTAGTTTTTTTTTTATACTATAAATAAAAAATTTCAGCAAGACAAAGCTTCAGTAGTGCAGCTTTTATTTCCCCTCTTTTCTCAAGTATAAAGTATAAAAGTACTACTCAAAGTATATAAAGAACTGGAAAAGATGAAAAAAAAAAAAAAAAAAGGATTTGGGGGTAAAGTTCACAACCAAAAATTGCTATTTTGGCTATAACTTAACCAGTATCATTAAATTACAAAAAAAAAAAAAGACCAAGCTATTTGTCCTATATGGTCATAATATTGTTGTTTAAAACTTAACTCAGGCCTTGTTCTCAGACAGCTTTAAAATGACTAATAAAGCAAAAATAATTAAACAGTAATCAACAGGTTTACAAATTGCCTTTGTATACACTGAAAATTTTCCAGTACATACCATTATTGGGCAAAACTAAAAATAATACATAGCATTTTGTAAAGATTGAATGGTCCATGACAATTAGTTAATTTGAAATATCAACCACATAAAAAGTACATCCTCTACCTTAATTATTTATTCACATATATCCCTTCTAAATATACAATCCAAAATTAATCACCCACAAAATCTCATCGACAGTATGAGAGCTCAAATGCTCAATTGCATCTGGTACATACAAAGACTCGTCGTCATTTATTAAACAATTTTTTCTCCGCTGATCTATTTCGAAAGCGAGTCTATGTGTAACTTGCACTTCCTGCAGGCGCTCCTCCCAACTTTCGGCCAATGCTCGGGTGAGGTTTGCGTGCAACGCAATGCCACCTGGATAACCATTTCAGCACCCTGGCCGTCGTACATGCTGTTTAATTTGGGATCGACGATGGATTCCAGCCTATTCTATCTTGGAAGATAATTAATCACCTTTTTACATTGCAAAATATTTGACAGGTAAGAAATAGTCTTTTTTTTCATACTCTTACTTGTACCCAATAAGCTAAACGAACAATAATCTTACCCGTACCTGTCTTATCAAATACGGTACGAGTCGGGTAAACCAAGATAAGAACATGAGGCATGAAAGACATGGCATTTGAACCCTACTTCAGATTTACTTGTCAACCATCCATTTTGATCCAAAATAGAGAGATGATCTGTTAAATTTACAAATAGACCGTCGACTGCCAGAAAAAGAAGTGACAATAATAAACACAATCTAAAATTGTCATTTAAATCAAATGAAACATCATATATAAGTTGTATGTAATTTCCATTGAATCTTTCCTTGATTTTTTATCTGTATCAGAACAACCACCTTTGATCAATCAATAAGAACATTTGGAGTAACCCGAATTTATGTATTGAGGGTCCAAGCCCCTTCAAAAAAATAAAATAAATAATAACAAAATCTATCAAGAAACTTCCCTCCTAATATATAACTAGGAAACTTACACACCCAAGGGCACACAAGTAAAAACTTGAATATATAATGGAAGGGATGTTGCAAAACCACCTAAAAATAGAGCTATCTATGAGTAGAAACTCGCGACTTGGAGGATGCATGCACGGCCATGGCCGCCACAACTTTAGCCCAAGCCACCAGCTCTCTTTTCATCCTCTCTTCATCGGTCCACAACGCCGGGTCCACCAGGACTCTCTTTTCATCCTCAATGGGTAGAAATGAAAGCATTGACATAGATCCACTTAGGACCTCCGATTGACTATCAAAGGTTGTAGGCATGTCTTGAGTTCCCAAAGCCATATCTCTTAATTAGTTAGAAGCTTGTTTTTGCTTGTATAGTAATTTCCTTCTTCTCTTTTTTTTATTCTTCTCCTCTTCTTTTGTGATGTGTTTGATTTTCTATTGTACCTATAGAACGAAGACTTGTTGATATATATATGAAGAGAGAGAAGTGAAGAGATGAAAGAAGCACAAGGAACACGTTAAGTAATTGACAACGAGAGATATAATAATAGGAACATGTAAGGTATATACCAAAGTATAAAAAAATGTGATGTCATAGAGCCGCGTTGGCATGATAGGGATTATCCCTTGGACTACTCGGTACACAGTACTCTAATGAAGACTTCTCTCTTGGGGGTAAATAATTTAACAGAGTGGTTTTAGCTTCATGCAGCGCACAAACTGTTTTGATTTTATAGTCTGTGCACTGCATGAAGTCAAAACAGCTATGTTAAACTTTTTACCACTCTTAGTTAGGTTGTTAATTCTTTGGGTTACTCTCATATATGAATAACGTATATATACGTGCTTATTTTTCTCTGTTTTTTTTTAGATATGAACATTACAGTCGCCGCAATATTATATGGGATCAACAAAAATTTATAATTAAATGGGAAATGTTACACGATCGAATATTATTATTATTATCACCATCATTAATTGCTATCAGATAATTTGACTAACAACAAGGATAATTTGATTAGTGAACATTGTGTTTTGAGTAGTGAACATTAAATATTAACAATTACATTTCATGTCTTGTATAAGTTCCGACGAGCTTTCGACGATTGTTTGACAGTTGCATTATAGTACTAGACATCAATAAAAAAAAAAAAAAAAATCAAAAGTACGTTTGATCGATTATTTTATTTCACTTGATTTCAGGTGTGTTTAAATTGCCGAAAAGTAGCTAGGTTAAACAAAGTATTTATTTACATTAGTGTGTGAAAATATTACGAGAACGGTGTTAATTAGTACGGAAAGAATTTTAATTTTGTATTAATTTTGAAATAGTACAAATATTATTTTATTGTATTTGCCAAAATAATAGTGTAAATTAATTAATTATATAAATATTAAATTATCAAAATAGAACTAATCTAATATTAATCTTTTTAATTTATTAATCGGATAGTTTGAACACCTATAAAATCAACTCTAGGAGAAATTTTATTTTCAGCTTGCCAAGATAAAAAATTCAGTATAAATTAAATATAAATTCTTATAAATTATTTGAATAATTATAATTCTGAAAGTTGGTCAACGAATTGGGATGAAAGTTGCCCAAGAAAACATGTCCCGTCAATTACATGGATCCGTTTGCTTCCATATATTTCTTACTTGTTAGACCTTTTCTAAATAGATCATGAGAGTCGGTTTGGATTTGAAGTTGTCTTACTTAATATCATTCTTGGATCAGGTTAGATTTTATATTGTTTAGATTCAAATCATATATAGATCTCGGATCATCAGCCGAATTTTGGGTTATCGATTTAAAAAAAAAAAAAACCAGAGAAATTATTCCGTTCCCTTTCTTTCGAAACTAAAACTACAAACGTCTTGTTCTCAATTATCTTTTTCAAATGAGATTCATATTGAAATACTTTCGAATTTTTTTCGCTCCAATATTTTTTTTTCTTCTTAATATGCAATGTGTAAAGACTTAATATGTTAAGTATAATATAAGACTTAAAGTATATAGATATATATTAATACTTGATATGTTAGATATAAATGTTTAATATGTTATGTATAAATATTTGATATTTTTGTAGGTATAGTGAAAAGTTTAAAACCAATATTTTTTTATTAGTTTACACTAGTTATTTCTATTTTTGATACATAAAAGAAGATTTCAATTCAAATTAAAGCCAACTAGTGTTAGATGTACAATATTTATCTTCGTAAAGAGATAATATGTTCAGTTTTTAGAAAGACTTGATATGTTAGGTACAAATATTTTGTATGTTATATATCAACGCTTGTACGCGCCAGCTGTAAATTCATTGGCGATCTTTTAGAAAGTGGGTCCCAGTCAAAATGAATTAGAGTTAGAGAATTTAACTGAAAAGTTTTTCTGAACAACTATTATCACGTGCCAAATAAAAATGAATCAATTCGACACGAAATTTAGTAAATCGACCAAGACAGTCCGAATTCAATCTGACCATAATATGAAACAACCGTGACCTAAGAACTTAATCCAAAGTCCCAACTCGACCTAATTAAACCCAAAAGATCAAATTTTGATTTTATTTTTTATTGATATTTTTATATTAAAATCATATTGAATAGTTAATAATTTTTTTTTTGAGAAGAAACAGGAGTCAAGTTTCTATTTTATTAACCGCGATTGGTTACATGGTTTTGAAGGGTTTTGAGTGGTAACCTTCTATGTATTTAAAATGAAAAACAAAGTAGAAGCAAAATAAAAACCGAAAACATAAGTGAAAATTGAAAACAAAAACAAAAGTTGAAAAGAAAGAAAAAAAGAAAGAAGAAAAAATTCAGTCTTGTTGTGATAGCTTTCTTTTGCCATTCGATAAGCACCACTGGTCACGAATCTCTTGCACCAATTCATTCTTCTGTTTGCACCTGCCTCTGAACAACCGTGCACATCTTTCTCTCCACAATATGAATTGAGAGATTAAGATGAGTGTTCTGATCTCCTTAGGTGCTTTCTTATCCCTCAAAATTGTGATAAAGTTTTGTCTCAATGTGATTGTCCGTGAAAGGTGTTGCGTTACCAAATTCACAGCGCTCCTATGAATCTCTCTAGAAACAGTGCACTCATTGAATAAGTGCTTGACAGTTTCTACATTATTTCGGCACAAATAACATATGCTTACCAAACTAAATCCCCTTTTGTTTAAATTATCAATTGTGAGAACTCTATTCATCAATAGCAACCAACCAAAGTTCAGAAATCGTGGAGGAGCATTTAGCTTCCATATGGATGATATGGATGATTTGATCCTTGGTCCATCTTTAATTGTTGAGTATGCTGACTTGACAGTGAAAGAGCTACTAATTCGTCCCTTCCAAATGGCACCATCTGCTTCTTCTGATTGCAACAATCTTATTTGCAAGATGTCATGGGACATATCCGACAATTGTTGCCGCGCTATGTCTGACAGTGTCGGTCTGAAAAAAACAGAAATGTCTTGCTCCTCAATGATCTGCTGTAAGGATTGGTCATTGAACCATGCAAAAGTGCTCAGCTCATGATATTTTGTTAACAGTATGCCACTTCCCCAATTTTCGTACCAAAAATCCACCGTTGCACCGTTTCCCAGCGTACGCTGTATGAAAGTTCGGCAAAAGGGCGCAATTTCTGTGAGATGATTTCTGAAAAAAGTGGATACTGATAAACAATTCCCTTGATGCGGATACAATATTAAGAACAATGATTTCCACAGCTTGTGAGATTGTGAAGACCATTGCCATATCCATTTTGATAACAACGCCATATTCAGAGCTTTTAAATCCAGCACGCCCAGTCCACCTAGCTTTTTAGGTGTACATACCAATTCCCAATTCACAAGATGTATTTTCTTTTGGCCTTCTTGAACACCATGCCATAAGAATCGGTTTCTGATTTTATCAATCTCTGCAATAACCCACTGTGGTAGTTTAAACACGGACATGTAATAAATAGGTATCGAAGATAGCACCGTGTTTACTAATATCACTCTTCTGGTCATATTTAAAAATTTTGCAGCCCATCCACCTAATCTTGCTCCAATTCGCTCAATCAAAGGAAGGTATGATGTTTTGGGTAATCGGGCATTAGATAGCGGAAGACCCAGATATGAGAAAGGAAAATTGCCTCTTTTACAACCCATAATTTCCAACAATGATTGAGTTACTTCTTCTGATTGTCCCAATATAAGTAGCTCCGATTTTTGCATATTCACATGAAGGCCCGAAGTAGCAGCAAAAGTGAGAAGCACTGTTTTTATCAATTGAATTTGCTGAATTTCTGGTTGTATAAAAAATATAGCATCATCGGCGTATAGAAGGCAAGGGTGCATTTGTGGGATTGGCATTCGTATTGCTCCTGTTGCTGTCAGTTTTGCTAACCATCGTGGCAAAAAATCAATTGCTATTATGAATAGAGAAGGCAATAGCGGGTCTCCTTGACGTACACTCCTTTTCAAAGTTAAGAATAATATTGACTATTTTAACTTTGAAAATATAAATATGATTGATCCGCAATCTGCGCTATGCATAGTAACGTAGCCTCACTCCTTATTTTTTTATTGATCTTATTTATTTTCATTATTGATGAGTCCTCGTAAAATTTTATATTTTCTGATTTCATTTTGTATTAAATCAAGTGCTCAAACAATAACGAATTAACTTGTTAATAAACCTTTACTTTGAGACAATAAATAATTGTTTAGCAAACAAAGTTACTTAATCCTAGGAAAACTGTTGCCAGAATGATGGTATCTTTTTATTTTGAGTAACAGCGACATTATTACAAAAAGATTTTTAATTATAACCCTGAAAACAATGTTTTCTACTTTTCTCTTTCTCCAAAACAGAAGTTTCTTTGCTGTCCATATACACCATATACTACATCTTCAAATTTGTCAAGCTGGAGCAATTATTATGAAAGTGAAGGCCTTCTTATCTGTTTATGCAACCACATATTACTATTGCCAGAAAGTAAACTGCAATTAAACAATGATTACACCATCAAGATATTCAAATATCAAACCTCTGGCTGTGAATAAAACAGCTTGTTTGGTGACCACTGGACATGCTCAAGCATAATTATTATTATTATTTTAGAGTAGGGTTAAAATGTTCTAATGTTTTGGTGGCCCACTCATGCCCACATTATTATTTCTGTTTTCAAAGTACAAATACTCGATCCGATCCGCTCAACATGACCTCCATATTAAAATGTGCCTGGAGATCAAATTTTATATTTTTTGAAAATTTTTTACTATTTTTTAGATAGATACAAAATGAGAAGACCATCCAAAAACATTGATTTTGTATCCATCTAAAAAATATAAAATTTGTTCTCCAAAACAATTTAATATGGAGATCATGTTGAACGGTTTAGATCAACTATTTGGACATTGAAAATAAAGATAAAGATGTGGGACATTGTTGAAGCTCAAAAGCAATGGGGCACATACAATTTTAGTATTGCATACTATAACTGTCATTAAAAAAAAATATTGCATACTATAGTTTTTCTTGTAGACAAGACGAAGCTTCATTGTTTCTATTTCCCCTCTTTAGTTTTTCTTTCTTTTTTCCCTTTAGTATAAAGTACTATTCGAGTGTATAAAGAACTATGAAAGATGACATAAAAGATTTGGGGGTAACATTAAGTACCAAAGTTTGCTATGATAAAAATAAAAAAAAACTAGCTGATTATGCTCTCTGGTCATAATATTATTGTTTAAAACTCAACTCAGACCTTGTTCTCAAATAACATTAAAATGACTAATAAAACAAAAAATAATTAAACAGTGATCAATAGGTATACAATTGCCTTTGTATAAACCAAAATTGTTGCAGTACATACCATTAATGGGCTAAACTAAAAATAATACATATCATTTTGTAAGAATATTCACGTATGAAGATTGCATGGTCCATGATATCCAGTTAATTTGACATATCAACCACATAAAAAGTACATCCTCTACCTTAATTATTTATTCACATATATCCCTACTAAATATACAATCCATATTAATCACCCACAAAATCTCATCTACCGTATGAGAGCTCAATGGCATCTGGTATATACAAAGACTCGTCGCCATTTATTAAACAATTTCTTCTCCGCTGATCTATTTCGAAAGTCAGTCTATGTGTAACTTGTACTTCCTGCAGCTCCTCCCAACTTTCGGCCAATCCCTCCCCTTGCAGCTTGCGCACCACCTCTGACATGGCTGGCCGCCGCTCTGGTGAGGTTTGTGTGCAACGCAATGCCACCTGGATAAGCATTTCAGCACCCTGGCTGTCGTACATGCCGTTTAATTTGGGATCGATGATTGCTTCCAGCCTATTCTCTCTCGGAAGAAGATTAATCACCTTTTACATTGCAAAATATTTGACCAGGCCATTCATATTAACTATCAAAGCCTCTCATAAAATTATGTCTTATTTTGATAAACATTAATTAAGTCAAGTATTGTCTGTTGAGTGCTGAAAGTTATCTCGGAATTAGCTTAATACATAAATAAGTAATGTACAAGTAGAAGTGATATGTTTGGTACTTTTGTTAGATAAAGGTGCATCCCATATCTAGATAAAGATAAATATTAAATTATGTATATGCAATGGTATGTCTTACATGGTCAAGCAAGAGAATATCATCCTCTTCTTCAAAGGATATGGCACGCCGCCCTGTGACAAGCTCAAGAAGCATGATCCCATAACCGAACACATCAGTTTTCTCTGATGACCTCCCCGTTTTCAAATATTCAGGCGCAATGTGGCCCTGGGTCCCACGCACCTGTTCAAAAATTCATCAATTTTGTGAATTAGTTGTTCCTCTACGTGTATTATGCATTGCCAGCTACTTGCTTGGTACCAGCTAGATCTTAGTTTAGTTTCATCATATTTCTTCTTTTCTTGGCCTTTATAGATTTAACTGAAGTTTAAAAATTAAATGGAAAATTTCCATTTTTACCCCCGCATAATGTCAGAGCATCAGTTATACCCTGCAAAACAACGCATTCCACCACAAGTGTAACAACCTTCCCCCTCGTGCCAAATTAAACTGACCTGTATCACAAGGGTATATACCTGACCTGTACCACCTTCCTGGGTCTAAAATTTCATTTCGCAGATGTATGTGCATTAATTTGATATTATAATGACACATAAGAACTTTAAATAACATTTAACGCACCGCCATAGTGGTAACAGAGGTCTTTCTAGTATCGACCAACTGAGCGAGGCCAAAGTCTCCTACAACTGCCTCAAAATCCGCATCAAGCATCACATTTGCGGCCTTGACATCACGATGTATGATTTTGGGGTCACAGTGCTCATGCAGGTACTCCAAACCTTGCGCAGTTCCCAAAGCAATCCTTTTTCTTGTGGGCCAGTCTAACACCTGCTCACCAGGTTTCCAGTCTACAACAACAAGTATAGATATGCAGTATTAAAATCTAGGTTCTTCTTTTGCAACAAATAAATTTCTGATATCTGCAATAAAGGAATTAACATTTGTCATATTTGTAACTACACCCAAAAATTTGCGATAACTGAATAGTTGGCTCAGTATGGTAGGCGGCTAACTTTTGCATGGTGCTAGTATGAGTTCCAACAAAAGAATCGTTGAAACTTCTTCATTCAATAACAATAAATTAATAAACAAATAACAGCTAACTTAGTGTGACATTTTGCCCTGATCTTTGCTAAGGTTTTGTTCCCTAAAAATGAATTGAAGTAAGATTAAACAAGAATGTTTTAGATTTTTAATTCCAAATTGCAAGAACATAACAACTTCAGATTTCCGAACTACAAGTGTTTAACAATGCTTCACTTGAGTTAACCTTGATTTTAATTAATGGATGGTACTTGCTGTAAACCCAAAAAATGATGGATTTATAACAAACATCAGAATCTTTTGCCTTTGCAAAATATAATAGCTATTGGAAACATTCACAAAAGATTGTAACAGAGGGCAGTCTTTTGTGTAGTTTAATATCTGATTTAGTACTGCAAAATAAAAAATGTTTATATATGCACTTCAGAAAACCTTGCACATACTCTTCTTTTCTTTAGTTATTTTTTTCCCATTTTCTTCAAAAATGCCAAAAGTACTCACCTTCCCTAAAGCAGCTCTCGCTGTGGAAAGAACTTAAAATGAGTAAATAGTATGGGCTGAGCATAAGGGGGTACCCAGTAAGGCCCAGTAGTAGGCAGTTGCCTTTCCCTAAATTTGAAAAATAATTTCAGCCCGTGTATTTTTCGGCTATTGCCTACCCATGGTGAACAAGTTTGCCTACCTCTGCGCCAAATTTATTTTCTTCCCAGCCCAACTTATTTTTTTCTAACTTAACTCATTTTTTTGCCTACTCCTGGTCCAATTGTTGGGTCTACCCCTGCTGAGCATATGGAGAACCACAGTCCTTCTCGGTTTCAAGGAATTTAACATTTGATGCTTTATCAAAATTTATGATTAAATTGGAGGTACCTCTTAGACAGTGGGCAACACTCAAGTTTTCCATAAATGGGTAGACAAGAAGTCGCTCTGTTGGTGTCACACAAAACCCAAGCAACCTCAAGAGGTTTCGGTGAACTGCTACACTGATGAGTTCAACCTCTCTTTGAAATGCCTCTTCACCCCCTGGCCTTTCTACATTAATTAACCGCTTTACCGCAACCTTTATAGGTTTTCCCTCTTGATCATAAAGGGTCCCTTTGTATACTTTACCAAAACCCCCCTCCCCTAAAACTCTTTTCTCACTGAAGTCATTGGTTGCAGCCCTTAGTTGATGCAATGGGAACTTTATTAATTGCCCGAGTGATATCCTACACTCATTTTCACCTGGAATATAAGTAAAAATGTGAAACACAGACCAGAAGAAAAAAGAGGAAGAGTTGATTGACAGACAAGAATTAAGTAGAATTCATACCTTCTACATCCTGAAATAACTCATTATTGTAGTGTTTGTATCTCTTAAACTTGCAAAGAACAAAACCCACGACCAAAGCAAGCAGAGCTAGCACACCAAAGATGCCTCCCAAGATAACCCCAATGTTAGGTGTGTGGGACCCACCTGCTGTAAGTTTGAGATCTTATCAACAATATTTAGCCAGATTAATTGACCATCGTGGGTAAAAATAATTGATTGAAATTATTAGAAAAGAATACCGTTAGTTGGAACAGGATCAGCAGATGCACAAGGATCTGAGGAGTTGTCTCCACAGTCTAAGAAATTATTTGTGAAGCTGAAACAAAATTAAAAATATTAATAAGTATTTACAACTCATAAAGAATATATAATATATAATGAGATGTGTGCAGTCAAGTGCTTCTCCTTTCCTTTGTTAGGTGTTTTACTGTTTTGTGTGCATAGAGGGGGGATTACTTGTAAATGACAACACGAAACAGTGGTTCTGGTATCTGACCCGAGAGGTTGTTGAAAGCAAGCTCACTGTAAAATTTAAAAGACAAAAATAAACAAAAACAAAAGGTCAACTTTTTAGTCTTTATCCTAATTATATTAAAAAAAAATATATGTTGATGTGAACTTGTAAAATTAGCATGCTTACATGTCATTTAGGCTTGAAAGATTTGCTACAGATTCAGGGATCGATCCACTAAGATTGTTTCCACTCAAGATCCTAACCCAAATCAAGAGAATTCAATATGAAACTAAAAGGTTAAAATATTTGGGGTTTTATCCCATTGTCCCTTAAACATACAGTAATCCGAAAGAATTAAAACACAAAAATATCCACAAGAATAGCATGAATTTATATGAAAAATATAAAGCTCACAGCATCTGAAGTTCCGATAGTCTTCCAAGAGACACAGGAATTGCCCCAGTCAAGAGGTTATTTCCTAAATTCAAAACATTCAAGCTAGATAAATTTCCGAGCTGCTCAGGAATCCCACCTATTATTTTATTATCCCCCAAATATCTGCACAAATTCAAATAAACACAGTTAAGAAGATATTACATTAGTAATGTAACAGTATTACTGGTTCTACACACAAATTCAATTTTGACCGCTATTGAACTAACAGATTAAGAGCAACTATCGATCGTATAATGCGGTCTAAGTACCAGATTGTAACTTTATGCTTTTATAAGTAACAAATAAATATATGTATATATGAGAACAACGTACAACTCATTCAAGTGTGTCAGATTTGCTAAAGCTGGAGATAAAGTACCAGTAAATCCCTTAGAATTTAATGCTCTGAAAGAGAAAAAAAAAGAGTTATAAGTAAAATACTAAAATTTGTTTTCCAATTTTTCATTTATTGTTTGTTTGGATTGAATTGCCAAAGTAACTTACAATGTGGTAACACGACCATTTTCACAAGTGACACCGGTGAACAGGCAAGGATCGACTAGATTTGGAAACCAGTTATAGAGTTGATTCTGAGTGTCATTTAGCTGCTTCTTTATATCAATCAATGCTCCCACTGATGTACATAAGAGGCATTAAATTTTAATTACTTGAAGTAGCACCAGCTTGAATTTAACAAAAAACATAATAACAGTCATGCCAATTCATGGAAAGAGATTTGCTTGATTTGTCTGTATTTGCACTGAATTCAAATATTATATAGTTCCCGTGCTTAGAACACCCTGAATTAACATGGTACTAGTCCCAAATCCCACTTGGTCTGGATAAAACTAATCTAATTTCTACCTAGTTAGACCACACATTAAGGCTAATAAAAATAATATCCTCCTCTGAAGTGGATTCCTCTCCTTATAATAATTCCATCTTTTCTCTTTATTCTCCCGTATTTCCTAAGACTAATCCTAATTATTTATTTAATGATAAAATTAAAGTGAATGATTCATTTGATTTAATATAAATGAAGGGCCAAACTTGCTCAGTGAGACAGAACAATTGAAATATTCTGCTAGAATATTCCTCGTCAATTAAAAATCTGTGCAAATACCGATATTAATTGTACTTTTCTGCAATTATTAGTTCTTAGATGTATTTTTTTGCCAAAGCCCTAATATAAAATAGAAAAGCCAATCCAGAAAAGATGTTATTACCTTCCAGATTAGATTGAGCATTACAACTCAAGCATGATAATAAAAGCAGCGCAATTACCAACTTCATAGCTTGTCTTAAACTTATTTCATGATGTCCAAGGTTTTGTGAGAGATTAATGCTTGTTGTAACCAAAGAACTGAAATATAATATTAATCGAAACATTAGAAAAGAGCACCAGTATAAAAATGAAAAAAGTTGTGCTTCAGTAGAATTAAACTGGCATGCAATTTCAGACATTATCGGTTAAAAGTTAAAACAAATTTCCCCTCAACATTTTTCTTGTCAAATATTAGATATTTGGGTGTGAAAAAAGTATATTCTTACCATCAGTTTACACACATAGAATTGATCGTGGTTCACACAAAATGGATTAAGCACCTTATCTGTACTAAATATTAGTAATTAAAAAACATTCAATAAAACAATACAAATATAAACCTTGAGGTCCCCTAATTTTTTTTACCAATTTTCCAAAACTGCATCGAAAAATCTCCTCTCATTTTAGATAACTCTACTATCTACACAGAAAAAATCACCTTCCAATATTCCTTCCATAATACCTCCTACAGAAAGTGACACACTTCTTATCACCAACTTTATACAAATAGAATTACTGCGTTCATATTATATAAGATAAATAATTATGACTGAAGTAGGTGAGAAATAATTTAAAAAAAAAAGGCTGAACAACATCACAGAAATTGCTTACTGGAGCATGCTCACTCAGAGTGGTTCGACCAATTTACCATATAAATATATAAATACTTCTCCACTAAAAAGAAGACAAATTCATTCTCAAAATAGAAAGAAAACTGATGTCAGGTACTGCTCAAACATTTAAGTCAAGCTGGGACTTCAACACCAAAAAAGAAAGTTGAAACAAGAAACTTACCTAATTAAACAACCGCATCGTTATTCCTGAGCGATTCATTTGTGGAAATACGGAACCAGAGAAGGGATTTCTTACAAATTTATGGTAGTTGAAAATTCAGCTCAAATTTGAAATCTCACACCAGAGCTTCCCTGGTAAATGCAACACCGGAGAGGCGATTTTACATCTGAAAATATCTCACTTAGAGTGGAGTACAGTCGACTTGACTTGGAGATACCGCGATTTTTTTATCTTTTTTTTTCTATGGTGGTGCAGTAGAGCATTCGAATTCGATTCGATAGACAGAGAAATGAAAAATAAATCGTCCATTTGCGCATCCCTCCTTTGTCGCGCCACACAAGCGGGTCGGGTCTGACTAAAATTAGATATCCGAGAGCCTGAGACTGAGAACCAGAGACTTTTAACTGCCACTGTCAAGCTTTAAAACCAAAAAAAAAGACTTGAGAACTAGAGCGTGAGAATTGAGGAATTCGTATCCTCTGCATTAACTCAAACTTTGAGTTAAGATCTGAACCGTCCTATTGAGATCCGCACTAATATTAAAGTGCACGTCGTTATAGGAGTGGACAGGATTGGTCCGAATTCTGATCGTACGGTTCATAAATTAACTCAAACGGTGCGTTAATGCAGAGGATACGTATTCGAGAATTGAGCTGCTGGCCTGCTGCTACTAATTTCGCCGATGCCTTTTATCTCGGAGTTCTGATCCCCTACAGTACTCAAATTTTGAGTTTAGATCCGGATCGTCTGATCTGTTTTGACAAAAATATTAAAGGAGGTGCGTACTTTCTGCCGGCCGGATTAGTTCGATTTCTGATCGTACGGTCCGAATGCAAACTCAAATTTGAGATTACTTTAATAGATTCAGAATTCCAGATCCTTATCACGAGGTGGGACCCCTGGGACCTACTATTTGTGGAATTGTTAATAAAATGATAGCTGACTCGAAGAAAAGTCTGGGTTTAGTCGTCTCTGTTTGTTGACTGGAAGCCGTGGTTTAGGGTTTACATATAGTTTCACTTTTTAAAGTTTAAACACAATCATTATTTGAATTTAGAAAGTAAATCCACCAATAATTTCCGGGATGGCACCTTGAATTTAGACTTCTGCTAACGGGTACCTCGGGCAGGGCAGACCCGTACCCGTCCCGGGCAGCGGGCAGGACGGGTACGGGTACAACGGGCACGGGTAGGCGGGTTTTTTTTTTAAAAACTCCGCCCTGCCCGTCTCAAACCCGTGCCCGTTGCGGGTAGACGGGTACAACGGGCAAGGGTACAGCGGGCACGGGCAGGACGGGCACGGGTAGAATTTTTTTTTTTTTTTTTTTTTGCTGTTTTCTGATTTGTTTTATTATTTTTTTTACCGTGTCGTACGAATATTATTACGTGTTTACCGTGTCGTACGAATATTATTACGTGTCGTACGAAATATTATTTCTTTACACGAGTAATTTTATTTTATTTTCAAACTCTCATTCTAATTATATAGTTTCATAATTTATTTATATCTCGAAATTTGTAGTTTACATTTTAAATTGATAATATATTTTGTAAACGTTCAATTTAAATTGATAATATAAATCTAAATTAAACAAGATACATTAAATTAAACCTAACATATTAAACAAGATACATTAAATTAAATCTAACATATTCAAAAATATATTAAACAAGATACATTAAATTAAACATATTAAACAAGATACCTCTGTCTAAATTAAAGTAAAAAAAAATTAACCGAAAATAATTAACTGAAAATAATTAACCTATTTTAGAATTCTAAATCTAAATTAAAGGAAAAAAAAAACAACAAGATGCCTCTGGCTCTGTCTCTGAAATTCCGAACCATTGAGCATTTGAGCACCAATTTCCGAACCCAAGATACCTCTGATTCTCTGTGACAGAGGGATCCCAATTTCCGAAAAAAAAAAAAAAAATCTAACTCTAATTTGAACAAAAAAATATAACTCTAATTCAAATTCTAACTTATTCAAAAAAATAACTCTAACAAATTTAACTTATTCAAAAATCTATTTTAAAAAAATAAATACAATTTGTTCTAACTTATTTTAAAAAATATAAATCTAACATATTCAAAAATCTAACATATTTATAGATTCAAAAAATATAAATCTAACTTATTTATCTAACATATTTAAAAATTAATCCGAAATTAAAAAATAAAATCTAACCTATATTAAAATAAATCTAACATATTCAAATGATCAAATAACATATTCAAAATTTTAAAAATAAAATATAACATATTAAAAAAAAAATCCAACATATTTATAGATCCAACATATTTATAAATCCAACATATTAAAAAATAACCTATTTGAAAAATCTAACATACTAAAAAAATCCAACATATTTATAGATAAACCTAAACATATTTCAAAAATTAATCTAACCTATTCAAAAATAAAGCTAACATATTTTAAAATAAATCTAACCTATTCTAAAAATAAATAGAACTTATTTAAATCTAACATATTAAAATCTAACTTATTTATCTAACATATTTAAAAATTAATCCGAAATTAAAAAATAAAATCTAACCTATATTAAAATAAATCTAACATATTCAAATGATCAAATAACATATTCAAAATTTAAAAAATAAAATATAACATATTAAAAAAAAATCCAACATATTTATAGATCCAACATATTTATAAAGAGGAGGGATCCACTTACAACAAATTTGAGTTACAACAAAGTTACAACATTCATTTTTTTCATTTTCAAAGTCCAAATCGTCGATCCAAACCGTTCAACATGATCTCCACAATAAAATGTACTTTCAGATCAAATTTTACATTTTTTTGAATTTTTTTACTATTTATTAAGTATTTTACAAAAAATAGCCATACTTAGACCATTGAATTTTGTACCCATCTTAATAAATAGTAAAAAAATTCAAAAAAATATAAAATTTGATCTGCAAGTACATTTTATTTAGATAATCATGTTGAACGGTTTGGATCGACGATTTGGACTTTGAAAATGAAAAAAATGAATGTTGTAACTTTGTTGTAACTCAAATTTGTTGTAAGTGGATCCCTCCTCATTTATAAATCCAACATATTAAAAAATAACCTATTTGAAAAATCTAACATACTAAAAAAATCCAACATATTTATAGATAAACCTAAACATATTTTAATATACACACAAATTTTATTTATGTTCCCCAGATGAATGTATAGAAAAGAAAATTTTAATATACACACAAATTTTCTCTGGACCACCTGATATATACAAAATAGAAGATGTAATCTACAAAATAAAGTAATAAAATTATTTTACTTAAAAAAAGTATTTAACACTCATTTTTTTAAAGATAAGTTTGAAGGTAACAAATTCATGCACTTTGACCCTGTGAATAGAAATATATTCTTAATGAAGAATATAATATATGCTTCAAAAAATTCAAATTTGATTTATTACAGTAATTCGAATTAAATATAAAAATATGATTTATTCAAATTACATACATTATTTATTACAGAATTAATAAATAATTCGAATTACATACATTATTCAAATTAATTATATTATTAAGTATTATATAAATTAAATATAAAAATATGGGTACAATAACACAAGGATATTATTAAATATTAAATCTACTCTCTTCTAACAAGAAAGATGAGTGGTTGTGGTGGTAAAGCAACATGGTGTTAAATATCAAACTCACGATCTAGCATCCGGAGGATGTAACATTTTTGTCACTAAATTAAAGATTGTTTATTTGTTAGAAATAACTTTAAAATTCAACTTTTGGACAATTAGACTATATTTTTTACACGATGCAAAATTATAAAATTTAATGCAAGTATTACCATTAATAATTAAATAGTTTGAAACTTACTGTGGTCTATATTTAATGGTCTTTGAAGGAATATAATTTAATATTTGAGTTATATGAAATTTGATGAACCATATATGACCAAGACCATATCAATAAATTTTTTTTTGTTCTAGCTTAAGAATTAGTATCAAAATTGTCATAAATCTCAATTTACATGCATGCTACAGTAAAATTTACATGCAGGCTACAGTAAAATGTTCAAAAATTTACATGCATGCATACAAATAAAAATATGATAAATAAAAAATTATAATTAACTAATAAAAAATATATAAAGGTCAAAAGAGTGCCTTGTTGACAACGATACGAAATGAATAATTATCAGATAATTAAGTTATATAAATTTTAAGATACAAATATCAATTAATAAATCAAAAACTAAAACTAAAAAATAAAATGGACATCTCCATAGCTATATAAATGGAGAAGAAGTGAAACAAATATTAAAGAGATAAAATAATGGAAAAATTATGGGGATTGGAGCGTGGGTTACTGGGTTTGTGGCTCTCCAGGCTCCCACGTGCATCCGAATTCATATAACCTAAAGTACCTCCAATTTTGATTTTAGATCTGGACCGTCCAATCTGTTTTGACCCGAATTAACTGGCTCTGTGCATTTCAGACGGTTCGGAGCAAAATACCGGACATGTTTTGGGGGTTAGTCCCACAATCAACACTCAATTTAATCTGAAGTCTATATATAGTACTGCAGTTCAAATAAAGTACTAAAAGTTGAAAAGTAGACTGATGCTCGGGAGTTCAAATGTTCCGGTTGCTACAATAAATAGTCCGGGTTGCTACAGTAAATAGTCCGGGTACGCGGGTGCGGGTACACCCGTGGCGGGTGCGGGCAGACGGGCAGCGGGCACGGGTTTGCCGGGTACGGGTACACCCGGGTTTGGCACCAAAACAGGCCACCCTGCCCATTTCAAGCCCGTACCCGTGTACCCGTTTACCCGGGTATACCCGGGCACGGGTACGGGTACCCCGGGCACCGGGCACGGGCGGACCGGGTTCGGGCAGCCCGCGGCGGGCAGTGTCAAATGTCTACCTTGAATGGATCAATAATTACCACCTTGACTGAGTCAAAGGCAAAGGTTGGCGCATTTAATGATATTTGGTTTCTAATTAAAATGACAAATTATTTATGAAGTTAATAATTTCAAAATATATAAAAATAACTTTTGAGTTTTCTGAAATAATTCGATCCAACTAAAAGGCCGGGTAAGGATAATGCTTTCTTGAGGAAGCAATGCATGTGCTCTTTTTGTTTCGTTGAGTGATGCGAAAGTGTTCATAGTTCAAAAGTGTTGCTTGTAAGTTATAACGCATGCTGAGAAAAATCCGTTGGGAAAATTTTCTATTTGGAGACATGTCACACATCAACTGATAATTTGATATTGTTTGGATGACGTCATGAGCCACGTCACTAATTATCAATCCACAATCTGAATCGGCATCGGTCTCAGCTCTCTGGATTGTTTTTAGACAGATTGATACATATTACTATTTTGACAATAATTGTTTCATATAAACTTCTATTCTGATAATTCAAAATTTTGTGAAAAGTTTAAGAGTCTCGTTACAATTTATGTATTTTTAGTATTCTCAAAAACATAAAAGGCGTCATGATCAAAATAACATGCTGTGAAGATATCGACTATTTGGAGGATTTTGTCATTAATTAGTTAGGTGTGTTATGGATATTATTATTAGAGTCATGATAAGAATTTTGTTATTTGATTGGCTAGTTTAATACCGTTGATTCAGTTAGATTTCTAAAAAGAATAAAATTTTAGTTTGACAATTTTAATTTAATTTTAACCGAATTGACCGTTTGAAGACTCCTACTTGCTCCTTTATTTTTGAATAGGTATACATGGATGATGTATCCTTCTCATTTTTCTCTGATTTTTCATGACTGTTGACGTAAAAGAATTTTTTTTCACAATATTTTTCACATATCAGCTAAGTAGTGTACGATGCCAGAAGCAAACTTCAGACTAGAAAATGAGTTCCATTGATTTTCTATTCTTTCTTTGCAACATCAATGAACATAGTGATGTAAACAAATTATATCGTGACTGGACACGTCATGACACGGTATAGCTCTGTCACGACAAGACATGACATATATAGTGGTTATATGTTATGATTCATGTGTTGTGTACCATAATCATCTTCTGAAACACGATTATTGGTCAGTCACAACACTTAGAACACGCAACTTGATCAATCGCAACCAAAACAATATAAAAAGCCGGTCCATTATTTTATTCCCAATAACTATTTAAATTTTGAATAATAATTTTATTTATTTTCTACGTAATTTCTTTTACAACATTATTCTTTATATTACATTTTTATATTTTTTTTTTCAATTTTTTATATTTTGTAACATAACCAATCATGTAGCGTTACTACGGTGTAATCATTTCTTACGATTTTCATTTAATATGACGCATAAAAATTTAACTTGATTGTGACATAACACACGATTCAAATTTTAACATGATCAGTCACGAATCACGACACAGCATAAATTTGAATTTATTAAGTTTGGATTCCGATCATCCGATAAGAACTCAAGCGAATCCAGTCCATATTAGAATTTACGGGTCTCCATTAATATTTTTGCAGATTATGATCGAACGGTTGTTATCCATACTCAAAAGTTTGAAGGATTCAAATTTGTGAGCTCTCTGCTCCCCTTTGACGTTGGAGCCTGAATCCTCTGTAGTAACTCAAATTTTGAGTTTAGATTCGAACCGTCCGATCAGAATTCAGACCAAAGCAGTCCGAGATAAAATACGCAAAATCCTTTACTAGTCGCGCCAAAGAAGATCTGACGGTCCGGATCTAAACTCAAATTCGATATGAATTCTTTGAACCCCGTCGGACAGCGCTTGAACCATAGGGACGTTGCATGGTAGATCTTCTGTGAATAACCTGGTATCATTGAGCTGTTGAAAGTTGAAACCATAGTGACAAATCAAAAGTTCGGGTTCGGTTCGGCGAGGTCAAAAATTCGTGATTCGGGTATAATTCGGGTATAATTCGGAAATGATTCGGTACAACAAGGAAGCAAAAAAAAAAAAACGTAAAGAAAAAAAAACAAATTTTGGCGTTATTTTCGCGTTTTTATCGCGAATAATTCGTAACTCGCGTTTTATACGCGTTTTATTCGCGAATAAAACGTATTATATATTTTTTTGCGTTTTATACAGAGTTCGGTTCGGTTATGTCGAAAAAACGAATTATACGCGTATAATTCGCGAGTTATGTCACTATGGTTGAAACGCACTATGATTGTATTTATTGAAGACCACACAAATAGCTGCAGGATTTGGTCGTTAGTTATATATGGCGGGCCCTTGAACACGTGGAATTCATTGGCAGATTTGAACACAAGCCTTATAAAAGTTTAATTTATTTAGCATATTTTTTGGCATGCTATATTTTTTAACAAATGAATGTATATATGTAATATTGTGAAATTTGAATTGCACTACATTTGTTCTAAGATATTAGTATAATATTGAATATATTTTTTTGTTAATTTTGACAATCTTTTGTTTTTTTTAATCAAAAATATGAGCCCCTTTTAATACTACTAATTTCAAAAGATATTCCAGCAGATGAGCTGTTCGATCTTTTAACAGACGTATTTCTCTCTCTCTTGTGAATTTCAAATTGAGCTTTCTTTCTTCAAAATATTCACCTCACATTTACAAGCGAAATGGCTCTGATATTGAATATATTTTACGTTTTTTTCGTTGTACATCATTAATTTTATTTTCATAATTAATGGACGTAATTCTTCTTACAATAATTTTTAAATGAAGTAATTTTTTTATGATGTTCGTTTCGCTATTACTAGCGAAATGAAGTAAATTTTTTACAATGTTTGTTTCGTCGTTGCTAGCAAAATGAATCACAACTTTGAATGTCGTCCGAGACCATTTTAGTAGTTATATAGTTTCTTAATGGGACCGCAAAAACTTCAAAATTTATTTGGTTTTCATGTAGCATGGAAACACATGATATGTATTTTTTTTTTAGTGATTCTTTCAGACTAGTGTAAGATATATATATATATATTTTTCCAAAATGCTCCTTTTGTCGAGGTGAGATTGTGAGTACAATGTGCTAAATATTAATTGGATATGTTTCGTGGCCATACTCATTCTTATTTTATTGGAGTAGGTCTGATATCTATTGGACTTATTTTAAATTTGATGGACTTCAAGACCATTCTCACTTTAAGATTCATATACTCTATTTTAATATTTGTGCATAGGGGTGCACAAAAAGCTCACGACTCGAAACTCAGTTCGGAATCAATTCGGATTCAACTCACTAATAACTCGAGTTAAAACTGACTCGAGTCAAAACTGACTCGAGTTTATTGACTCGGTTGATTTATGAGTCGATTCCAAATTACTCCTAACTCGGTTCGGAATCAACTCGGTTTGACTCACATCAAATTCTAATATATATATTTCTAATTTTTACATTTGGTACAGTTTTTTTTTTTTTTATTGATACATTTGGTATAGAAGAAGTATAGAAGAAAGAGGAAGAGAAGTAGAGAAGAGAACTGTGTATTTTTAATTATGTATTGGCTATTATATTTTGTATTGTCTTTAATTATGTATTAATTGCGTATTATTTTGATAAACTATGTAATATATCTTTTGTTATAATTAAATTAGATTGTCTCACTGTGTACTATATTATGAGTCACGAGTCGACTCACCTCGACTCGAGTTACTCGCGAGTTGATTCCAAATTGGAGTTTCTGACTCGGAACTGGATTAGCGATTCGGACTCAACTCGGCTCATGAGTTCGCGAGTTGAATCCAAGTTGTCCTCGATTCGGACTCAACTCGGCTCATGAGCAGCCCTATTTGTGCATGTACATTTCAATTTTTGTGTGCATGAATCTTAAAGTATATCGGACGGTTTTAGAGCCCATCAAATCTAAAAGTAGGTTCGATGTTCATCAGACCTACTCCGCTCTAATACTGATGGTTCTATTTTTGATATTAAAGTAACATTTAAGACAACGTTGATTTCACTTTTATACTAGTAATAAGAGATGGGCTATTGTACTTCGCGAAGTAAAACCCCCGTTTACTTCACGCTCATATTTTTATTTTCAAAATTCAAACAACCGATCCGAACCGTTCAACATGTTCTAAATATTGAAATGTGCTTGGAGACTAAATTTTACATTTTTTGGAATTTTTTTACTATTTATTAAGCCACTTTGAAAGTTTCTGATCCAATGGTGAACAGTAAAAAACAGTAAAATTTTCTGGACCACCAGATCAGAAACT
Source organism: Carex littledalei (assembly GCA_011114355.1). Taxonomy (NCBI): domain Eukaryota; kingdom Viridiplantae; phylum Streptophyta; class Magnoliopsida; order Poales; family Cyperaceae; genus Carex; species Carex littledalei. The sequence goes on along the minus strand of CM022084.1, from coordinate 9,317,375 downwards.
TTCAAAGTGGCTTAATAAATAGTAAAAAAAATCCAAAAAATGTAAAATTTAGTCTCCAAGCACATTTCAATATTTAGAACATGTTGAACGGTTCGGATCGGTTGTTTGGATTTTGAAAATGACAAAATATGGTCCGAAGTAAACGGGGGTTTTACTTCGCGAAGTACAATAGCCCATCTCCTAGTAATAATATGAAATAGAAAAATAATTTAACCCATGTTTTTCCGTGCATATTTCTATTTTTATGGACATGCACGTTGCCAAATAAAAAAGTTATCTTCTTTCTGTTCGATATAAATTAGACAAAAATATATAGAGAGAGAGAGGAGGGATTCGATTACCACGATTTTTGTTACCACAAAAGTTACCACAACTATTTTCTACATTTTCAAAGTCCAAATCGTCGATCCAAACCGTTCAACATGATCTCCACAACAAAATGTGCTTGCAGATTAAATTTTACATTTTTTTGAATTTTTTTACTATTTATTAAGTATTTTACAAAAACTAGTCAAATTCAGACTATTGAATTTTGTACCCATCTTAATAAATAGTAAAAAATTTAAAAAAAATGTAAAATTTGATCTGGAAACACATTTTATTGTGGAGATCATGTTAAACGGTTTGGACTTTGAAAATGTAGAAAACGGTTGTGGTAACAAAAAACGTGGTAACAAAATTGCTGATCCGGATGAATAGTAAAAACAGTGCAACCAAATTCTGGACCATGTGATCAGCAATTTTCAAAGTGGCTTAATAAATAGTAAAAAAATTCCAAAAAATGTAAAATTTGGTCTCCAAGCAGATTTTAATATAGATTGAGCATCTAGCGGTTTGGATCGACTTTTGGATTTTGAAAATCCGAAAACGACTTGGTTGCACGAGGGCCTTGGTGCAAATGTTTTGATATTAGCCACTATATATATAGAGAGAGAGAGTTGGGCTATGGTGCATTGCAATGTATAACCCCTTTTGTACATTGGACTATAAACCGTTAGATTTCAAGTTAAAACAGTTGATCTAAAGGGCTCGTCATGTTTTTCATATTAAAATGTGATTGGAGGTCAAATTTTATATTTTTTGGAATTTGTTTACTATTTTTTTAGAATTTTTGAAAATCTATGTTTTTCAGAAATTTGTGGACCATAGAAAAACAGTGATTTTCAAAAATTCTAATAAAATAGCAAACAATTTCAAAAAATGTAAAATTTGGTCTCCAAGCACATTTTAATATGGATATCAAATTGAACGGTTTGAATCAGTTGTTTGAAAATCAAAACTAACAATTTATAATCCAATGTATAAGATGGACTATACATTGCAATGCACCATAGTCCAACTCTCTCTCCATATATATAGTCCCTTATTTTTTAGATCCACGGAAATTTAATTGCTTCAATTGATTTTAATAAGATAATATAAATAATATATTGTAACAAATGCTTTTTTCTATTTTGTTCCGGAACTTGTATCTTTTTTTTTTATTTATCAGTAGAGTCCACAAATTTTATAAAAAATATATGATTTTAAAATAATAAAAAATGGGAAAGGCCGGTGTGCTACATGTAGCATAGTGACATGTTGTGCTACTCCCTCAAAACTTATTGAATAGACTTTAAATGACGAATTCAAACCGTTGAAACTGATATACTTCACGAGTAATGTATTTACGTATAAAATTTATAATTTTTGCATTAATTAGTATAAAATCAAGCGATAAAAAAATTAATTTATAATTTTTGCATTAATTTTAGCATTAATTTTTATTTTAATTAATTTATAATTCTTCATTTTTTTTACTGCTTGATTTTATATCAAATGAATTCAAAAATTAATAATCTTTGTATGTAAATGTATCACTCATGAAGTATACCAGTTTCAATAGTTTGGATTCACTTTGAAACATTTCCAATAAGTTTTTGAAGAAGTAGCACGGCATCCTGTGGCGAAGTTAGAATTTGAGCTAGGAGTAGACAAAAACCGGATTCGGGTTCGAATAAACTCATGTTACTTGAAAAGAATATTGCTGGTTTTTACATCTATGTGAATTAGCAGTAGATTGCACATTTTGTGAAAAAATTGAGATTAGCTGAAATCCCAACCCCAATTTTAGGATCTGAATCCCTCCTCTCTCTTCTTTCTCTCTCCTCAGATCTTTTAGGAGAGAGAAAGAAGAGAGAGGAGAGAGACAGGGAGAGAGGAGGGATTTCAGCAGATTTGAACGCCTTGTGAAAATACTCCAATCCTTTAGGAAATGCAAACAAATTTCAGGTCATCAATGACATGCTCCAATCCTCTCTCCTTTCTCTTAAAAAAGCTTTGCAATCTCTATGCCAGCCTACAGAATTAAAAAAAGTTAAGAGATTTCCAAGCAATGCATCTTTGATCCTTTCATCTAAATAACACCTAATATCTAGTTGGTCGTCGTTGGAGGCTACAGTTTGTTTTAGAAATTCAACGAAACATTAAACAGATATCAAAAAGAAAAAATAATAAAAGGTCATTAACCTACTTGGACGAGGCCACCAAGATTATCTCTCAAATCAAGGACAAAGTAGGGAGCACCAGAGTAATCAAAGCCGTAGTAAAAAAATTTAGTTTACAGTAATAAAAGTGCATTAAAGGCACAAATTCATCTCCATCCCTTGTAATCCAATCAAAATATCACAGAAGCCTGTGCTCACATCATGTCATTTTTCTTTTTGCAAAATCTTAAACTAACAGAATTAACAGTCAAGTACTATCAGTAGAGAATATTGATGTATGTTTGCTAACATCATAGCAATATTCATGATAATTATAGAGGGGGTTATCTGATTTTATTTGAGTTTACAGCGGTGAACTCCAAATCCCACTTATGAACAGATTGCAATTAAATCAGTAGTTTTATGCAGTCGAACCAAATGTGCAATTAATCTCAGTTTTATGAACAGATTGCAATTAAATTAATGGATGCTTAGTTTTGACTTACAGAGATGAATTACATTTTAGTGGGTCAGTAATAAATTAGTTCTAATCTCCTGATCAAAATATATATAGCCACAAAATAATATTTTAATATGTTCTAATCTCCTGATCATAATATATATAGCCACAAAAAAATTAATTAAATTAGTTGGATTAACGCGAGACTAATAATGTTAAAGTAAATGTATTGGAAGTATTCGAGCCGATAGCAACAGCCAACAGCTCAGAAAAAGATCATACGGACCTAAATCAATGAGACGGAACATGGCTAAATATGAGATTTTCACCGCGTCAATTGGATTTTCGTACACAATTTGCTTATCTTACTTTTTTACTTTATTGCTCACTTAATTCAAGCAGCATGTTAAACAAATAAAAGCCCAGCTAAATATGAGATTTTGAGCGACTAGAAAATATATATTTGGCATCTTTTAGCTTTTTATTTTCTGGACAAATATATAACCGACATTTTTATTAATATCCAACATAAAATAAAAATTATCAATTGTACTCAGGTTTTTTGAATTTTTTTAAAAATGCCCATACCGGCAAAAAAATGGCCGGTTAGGAAGTTTTTTTTTTCTGTTTTAGACCCCATAAATATCCCGTTTCTCTTTCCTCCCACTCACAACTCACTCAAACTCACTAGAAGAGAAAGAAATAAAGAGAAGAAAAGAAAGAGCAAAAGATAAGGGCGATTTCGGAGGCGAAAAGGGCAAAATTTGAGGTGATTTTTCTGAGGCAAAAAGGATGAACAGTATCAACCGAGGTAGATCGTCCAATCGTGGCGTAGCGAGAGGAGGGTCAATTAATGGTCGAGGTAGAAATGAGGAAAAAAATCTGTCAAGTATGCTTTAGTGATAAAAAAAACTGTCAAGTATGTCTGATGGAGGAATTTCTTAGACGGCCTATTCGGTTTGAAATTTCAGACGATGACTTTATGGAAAACCCCTATGACTACGGTTTGAAAAAAAAAAGGTTGATACAGAGCATAACCGTGCACTTATATTGGTAAGGCTAGCACTTCGTCTATTGTCACTGATTCAGAGCCACCTACTAAGGATTAGGATTACTAGTGCTTACCTTATGATTTTAGAGTTTAAGTTTAAGGAATTAGGGTTTTAAGTTTGATGAATTAGGGATTTATGATTGTAGGATTACTAGTGCTTACCTTATAATTTTAGCGCAACCGAATTTTGATCAGAACTTCCAACTCCTGAATCTATCGGAACTCTCTTGGCGTAAATTTCCATGATAAAAGTTTCATTAGCCTTTAACCGCCCGTACACGCCTCTCCATGCAACATCATTTTTTATCGTCACGCTGGTATAGGTTGGAGGTGTTCCAGAGTTCACTCGGGTTGCCAATTCTAAGTTCCATCTTTCAGGGTCATAACCAGTGCATTCGTAAATCATAGACTTCAAGTCCCAAATTGAGGTATCATCATCAACCATGAATGAATTAATTGCCTATTTGGAGTAATAAACCTCATATGTATTAGTTAAAAACTTTCCACCACAGTGTAATGAAACGATAATGGATATGGCCAACAAACTACATTTTGGTAAATGATAAACAGTTGTCAGGTTGCTAAATTTAAAAAAAAAATATAGGTTTGCTGAAAAAAAAAAAAATTACCTGAAAATCGCCTCCGAAATAGCCCTTTTTGCCTCAAAATCGCCTTATCTTTTTCTTCTTGTGAGTTTGAGTGAGTTATGAGAGGGAGAAGAGAGAAACAGGGTATTTATAGGGGAAACAGGAAAAAAAATATACCACACCGGCCAAAAATGGCCGGTCCTTTGGCTGGTCATAAGTAAAATTCCAACCGACCATTTTTTGATCGGTTTGGGTATTTTTAAAAAATCCAAAAGACCTGAGTTCATTTGATATTTTTTATTTTATGTTAGATATTAATAAAAATGTCGGCATATATAAGCCCTTCCCGCTTCCCAAATTATTTTTTGTATTCTGATTTTTAAATGAATAACAACATTATTTTTGTTTTAAAATTATTTCTTACTTCATATGATCATATCTATTTTTTGAACGCATACAGACACGATTGTACATAAAAATGTTTTTAAATTTTATTGTTCATCTTATTTTTAGTTAAGTGCAGAAGCACGGGTGTGAACATCGTTTGACATTGTGTGTGTTTGCACACACTGTCTAAACACAAAGTCCCATCTATTATATTATTTGAACACAAGGGACCCTAGGCCTGTAATCAATTTTTTTTTTTTTTTTTCAAACGCATACGTTCAAGCACTTGTATTTTTGGACTAAGTAAAAGTGAACATATTTATAGATTAAAAAAATATGGACATGTGCATTCGATAAATCATACGTGTTAGAAAAATACACATAAAATTGTCACGCAAGTTAAAAGCGAAAAATATTGTTGTCATCTGATAGGCATTAATTAAAAATTTCCAATTCACAAATTTCATTTTCACCCTTACAAAAATTCAAAAATGAATTAATATCACCAAGTCACCCAAGTCTTGCAATTGGCGAACTAACCGTCTCAGTGACGGACAAGTATCCTCTTCATTACTGTAAAAGATTCTCTTCACTTTACGGTTTGAGATTAACTCTCAGCCGCTTTGTAATTCGTGCCACGTTAAAAAAAACGGTCCAGATCAAATAATTGTAAAAGATTCCCATTACGGTTACCGTGGAGGATCTGAATTCCTCAGTGACAGAGCCGTCACGACAGAAGCATGAATTAACCACTGAAAATGGCCCCAATTTTTGTCTGATTATCTCAAAATCAATCAATCATATCGCCTAAAGTAACTCAAATTTTGGGTTTCAATCTGGACCGTCAGATTTGTTATTGCACGAATAGTTAAAGGAGCTCACCTCGTACCGGATTGACCGGATTCTTATCGGACGGTCCAGATCTAAAATTAAAATTTGAGTTACTCCAGAGGATCCGGACTCTCCACAAGAGGAGCTCCTGTTTAACGCGCTAACCCCATCCATCATTACCCCGTACCTTTTCCATTTCCTCTTCCATTCATTTCCAAATGTACGAAGAAGGCGCCAAATCCAATCGGGGCTCTCTACTCAGCGCCGCCGCCTCTGCCTTGCTCCTACTTCCCCTAAGCGCTGGTGCCTCCGACCTCCTCCGGCGATCCCTCATATCCTTACTCCAAGTCTTTCTTTCTCTCTTCTTCCTCGTCTTCTCTATCCTCCTATCCCCTGTGCTCCCCATTCCTATCCCAACCACAACACACTCCTCCTCTCCAGGGAGCACGTGCGCCTCCCGTGCCCTCTCACATGTGCTATCTGTTGTCTCCCTCCTCCCTGTCTCCTCCCGCAAGTACGACATCGTTCGCTCTCTCGCAGACCGATTACTAGACGAAAACTTGCGGTTCGATGCAGAGTTGAATCGGAGAGTGTTAGCGGATGCATTCTCGCAAACTGTTCGCCGCCTCGAGGCCACAGTTGCTGCCGACGAATGGGGACTGGTTGGTGCAGCAGTGAAGAAGGGGATGAAGAGGTGGTGGCCAGCCGTGATGGTGAGAAATATGGCTGGAGAGGAAGCATTCGACGGGGCCAAGGCGGAGAAACTGGCATCGGAGTTGGTTTGGCTAGGAGAGAAGATGGTTGCGTGTGGTGCGGTTGGAGAAGCGGTGGTAAGATGGGGTGCGGCGACCAGGCTCGGCCACAGAGCAGTTTCAGCAGATGCCCGGCTCCAGGTTGCTTTGGTTCGTGTTACCGGTAATGCTTTAACTCTTAAATTTTGCTCAATTTTATCCTGATCATATTAAATTGAACATATATAATCCATGTTTTGATTCAATCTCTAAATTAAACAAATACGTTTGTTCATCCGAGTAAAAGTGTCATCGTCCTTTTGCTTGTACATATTTTTAAGATCGAATGTGGTCAAGGATTTGATAATGAACTAAATTTGGGAAAAATTGAAATAAATTGTATGTTAGTGAGGCAAAGGAGGCGTGAACTAACGACCAACTGAGACGTTTATTTTTGGGTAACTGTCGAAGTTGCAGTTGTTGAACTATTTTTTGTTCCATCAAGCGAATATTCTGGTGCATTCGATAAGTGGTTAACCCTTCAGGACTTGAGATACGGAAATCATTGGATGTTTCCTGTTTGGTTTGGTCAATAATTTAATCCTCCTCACCGCGTGGCACGCTGTTTCACATTGGAAGTCTAAATTTTCAATCCATTCGCAGATGACTCAGCCGGTAGTATCCAACCTAGGGGCGTCAATGACTAGAATCCGAATCCTCGCAGTTAACTGACTCAAGCAAATTGAAACGGACGGCCCAGATTAATTCAAAACGGTGTCTATTCTTTTTCTTTTTTTTTTATTTAAGTCCATAGACACTCACACAACACACGCAACTCGAACTCAGAATCTCTCGTAGGAGAACGGTGTCTATTCAGAGATGACGTAGAGACAGTATTATTTGTGCTTTGAGAATTGAGATTCGTACCAAGTTAAAGAACGATTCTTGACCGTCCGTTTCCAATCTGCTTGAGTTAGTACCTGGGGTGATCCGAATTCCAATCACTACGGATCCAGCGGAGGCATTTTAAAATTCATAACTATTAAAATTAGTCTTACTTGTACTTTACTCATAAATTAATAAATAAATAAAGTTATATAAAATATAATATAAATCAATCTAATTGTAATAATAAAATTATATGATTATATGTACAAGTAAAATTAATTATTAAATATAATTTTATATGTATGGAAACGAAATAGTTCTTATTCATATTCTTATCCAATAAGTTAATGAAATGTTTTTCTTACCCATATCCAATAAATTAATGAAAAAAAACTCTACTCGTACCTGTCTTATCGAATACAATACGGGTCGGGTAAACGGTTAAAAGGGTATCATGACATCCCAAATCCAGCCCGGGTCCTGCATATTAAATACATTAAATCTTTTTTTTTAAAAGATCAAGATATAATATGAACATTTTGATTTGATCCAATGGCTCGCATAATTGATAATAGATCTGCTGTCATTACAATGATGATATTGAAGGTTGTACATGAAATACGCCCTTTTATTGTACATGCTGTCATTACAAAATTTTGAAGGTTGTACATGAAATTCGCCCTTTTATTGTACGGTCTAGTATTATTTTTGACAAGTGACCATCGAAGTTCAAACTTGAACAAACTTCGAGCAAATAAGCAATATGTGTGTTGGAACTGTCCAACTTGATAATTTAGATCTATCAACTATAATCAAATGAGTTATGTTCTGATGACAAGGAGCCGAATCCAGGACCGATCCTAACAATAATTATAATTTTCTATTTGTAGACAATTATCATGAACTTGATCAACTTTGATACATAGTAATTATTAACAGGTACACTATACAAGGGTCCATTTCAATATATTCCCAACTAGACCAGAACTAGAAGGTACTGAGATCATAATTCAGATCCAGTGCAATACTTGACCGTGGAGAATGAGATCTGAGTCATCCATTTTAATCTGACACAAATCTCATGACGCGTCCTCCTATATTACAAATATGCACCGAATTGATTTTGATCCGACTGTGAATATTCTACACAGTCAGATACCTTAGAGATATTCCCAAGATCAGACCCAGCCTGAAGGCTTCACAGCCAATAAACAAATAGAAATCCCTTTTACTAATGAGGCTTTATAATGCAGTATTCTTGCTCCGGCATGCAAACTTGATGCAATCTGAAGAAGCTAAAGGAGCAGCTGAAGAACAAGAAAAAAACATCAGTCATATCCACATGGCAATTCTGAAATCATGGTTGCCGTTGCTCTGCCGAGCAAGCAACGGCACAGAGACCCCGACATTGAACAGCAGAGAGAAGGCCGAGACTGTGAGAGTATTAGAGGAATTGATTGCAAAGCTCAGCTGGGAACAACAAGAGGAGGTGTTGGTGCTTTGGTTGCATCATTTCGCGGCGTCTCCGGACTCAGATTGGCCAAATCTTGAGTCTTATTATGCACAGTGGTACTCTGATTCACGTAAACTCCTTATAAATTAATAGATAGGTTGTAATTTCGATATATGTTAGAAGAACTAAATTGCAAATGTTGTTGCTGGAGGATTTATTCTTCAATAGATGTAACTATTCTCTTATTTATAAAAAAGTGATGTTCTAGAATTCAAATTCACCAAATTAATAGAGGCAAGTTGTATAACAGAAATTACAAATCAACCGTGCTTACTACTTTGTATTTGGTGAATTAGAATTTCCAAGAAGAAACTTTTACCCTTATTTATAACAGATTACTAATGTTGGATCTGCTTATACTAATAGCTCCCGGCTTCAACTAAATACAGGGTCCAGATCTCCTAAAGTAACTCAAAATTTGAATTCCAATCTGGACCGTCCGATCAAAATACGGGTCAATCGACTCAAGTTAGAATTCACTAGATCTTTTAATATTCGTGCGGATTCTAATTGGAAAGTTTGGATCCAAACTCAACGGGAGATCCGAACTGTTAAATCCATGTCCAGAAGATTCTTCAAACACCAATTAATTCTTGGTCAATTGTGAGCCCAGTCGTGTATTCGGACTGGATTTTTCCAGAATTAGACAGCAAAATAATTCATGCATTTTGACTTATTTTTTGACACAGCATGAATTGTCCCGTTTGACTCTTATATTGGCACATCGGAATTTGGAAAGCAAGCGTTGACCTTAAGTTGCGTGCTAGCTAAGTTGATTAGAATAGACCGAATCATGTTTAAAAATCCATGGTGATATTGCTGCATCTCCAAAAGTGATAGATAGATCTGTGCCATTATTTTATTATCACATTTTCTATTATCTGTGCCCCCAATAGGCCAATAGGAAGATAGAATATAATATACATTTCAAATTTCTATGTTTAGGAAGGACCACCTCAACTGAAAAAGATACGCATGCTCCAATCTCCACCCATCTCTCTTTGAAAACTAAATGAAAAAAAGACAAGAAAAAAATATAATCCTATGTGCCAGTATCAATACAGTACAGATATACGGTCTGGGATGAAATTCAAAGGTAGATTTAACACCAGAACGTACCAAGTCTCGCATATTTCCTTTACGAACAAGAAGTTAGAATAAAATCACCATGAGGAGGATCAATACAGTAAGATATATGGCCTGGGATGAAATTCAAAGGTAGATTTAACACCAGAACGCAGCAAGTCTCGCATATTTCCTTTACGAACAAGAAGTTATAATGAACTCACCCTAAGGAATATTTCCTTTAGGAACATGAAGTTATAATAAATGGCTAGCAAGAAATAACAAAAAGAGAGAAAAATTGGCATCTGTTGCTGCTACAAAAGGCTTTTATGGCAGCAAGAAATTATCACAGCCCATCATAATATGACAAAAAGAACAAGAAGACTTGAAATCAAATACTTTCATATCTAAAATCAAACTATACAAACCACCTTAAATTAAAAGTGCTACCTTTTCTACCTCCTCTCACTAGCTGAGTGGCTCCGTGCCGAACTAGATTCTCCAATAGACACCGATACAAGCGACTTAGAAGCCCAAGCTCGAGCTCCATGCAAATTACCTCTTTTGCATGGATTCAACCGGCCAAACCCTTGTTTAGCCTGATCCACATATGCACGCAAGTAATCTTCTAAGTTACCAAAAGTTGCAAATCGCATGTGCCGGCTCCAGATCCAGGTTGCGCATGCTTTCATCCTTGGGAAGAGGAAACAGAACAGCCGCAATAGCAGGAAGGAGACGGCAAGTAGTAGGTAGGTGTCTTGTTGTAGAAGCTTCTCTGGTGAGCGGGCCCATGAGAAGGGACAGTACTCCTGCTCGGATTCTTCTGCCAGGTTGCTCAGGTCTGACGGGTCGACCGTCTCCTCTACTGACAGTGAGTTGAGCGATGCTGGGTTAACACCTTCAGGAATTATAAATCAGCAACATAAAGTTAAGCATATGAGAGTTTGCATATTACAATTTTTTTTTGTTATATTCATAATGATATTGAACATTTCCTGCACTCCTCGTCGTTCTTGTTAACACCAGATATTTTATGGCTATTTCCCAGTATTATTGATACCTAAAAATTAAAAGGCAAATGAAACTGACCGATTACGGTGAACCTTTTTTTTTCAATATTAACTTAAAAAATTTCATAAACAATTTGAATGTAAGTTGAACATCTGATTTATTTAGTATATTAACGTTGAACTTGGGTTTAGATTTTGGAATCATAAGGAACTCTTAGAGCTGTTGTCAATATTTGACAAAATATTAGTAACAAGAACCTGACAGTTGGGTTGAAACCCCAATATGATAAATATTGGGTCCGTTTTATGTGTCAACAACATAAAAAACCTAAAATATACAAATATGATATATAACCAAAGCACATTTTGCTTAACCATAGGAAGAAAACTCACTGGTAACATTGTTGTAGAAAGCAACGAGAGAAGTGAGAGTGCGGGGCCCACGATACCGAACTCGCATAGTTGAATTCAGGAGGAAGAGAGTGGGAAAACCATGTACCCCATATCTCGCCAGTATGCTACAGTAAATACCAAGAACTTTAACTTCAGTAAATGAACTCAGAGCAGTAATTAGATATGATTGACATATAAAAAAACAAACCTCGGCCTAATAACAGACTCTTCAAATGTGAAATGCCGAATGCTTGGGAACACAGTGGAGAGTTTACGAAAATTTGGCTTGCATATCTTGGAGAAAGGACACCACGATGCATAGAATAGTATAGAGATGTACTCCTCGTGGTTTTTGTGTACCAGATTAACTGCTCTTAGCAATGTTGCTTCATCCCCCTGACAGAAAAAAAAAAAAAGAGATACATCAAGGGTAGAAAGAAGTAGAAAGTAATCATGTCCTCCAAATTGTAATTTCTCGTGTGAAGTTGTAATGTAGTTATGGAGTATAAGCATGTGATCAAATTAGTATGGTTGTAGAAACCAAATATAACCTGTCCACAAGGAGTATAAAATAAATCCTATACATGTTTGCCAAAAGAAGACAAGTATGCCTACCAAGGATTAAAAGAGTAAAAGCGATACAAAAATTATGTGATTTCAGCAACATACTCCTAAGTTTTAACTACATATTTATTTGGGAAAACAAAGCAGTTTGAATCATGATTTTGTGGTCCAACATCAGATTCAACAATGAAAAAACATAATTTTCAAGACAAACTCAAGTATTCAGCTCATAACAATTTAAGTATTCCAATAACTTGACCCAATCAGAAAAATATCAGTAAAACTAATTCAAAGATTTTGAATTCTTTGTCAGTTTTTTGTTGAATAAAAATATCAGTTCCTAAACCCAATCAAATCGGTCAAAGCCTCGGTTGAAGCAAATAAGCTAATTATTTCTCAACATTAATCAAGTTTAACTCTGACAGTTAATCTCTTCTCATGGGGATCAATTATAAATCTGTTAGTGTTTTATGAACTGAGTTTTAATATAACAGTATAAAATGAAAAGTACTGAGTCTAAGAACGCTAGAAAACACAAAATTTTAAAAAGATAATACTAAAATTTCTATCATTTCATGAACAAATTACCCTCACAAAGACGATAATATTGGGGCAAAAACAAAACAATCAGATTCAACCAGAAATTAGAGACGTGGAAAAATTAATAACGCTACACCCATCTAAAGGTCGTATTCACTAACCTCGACAACTCCAATTGGGAACTCAGAATAATCCCAAATCGAGCACGTGGCAGGGATCCGGATAATCAAATCCACATCGGATGGCATGGGGCAGACCTCGTTGGCCACCGCAAAGAAGACATCTCTGGAGGCGATCAAGAAAACCGCCGCCGCCAGCCAAGCTATCCTCCTCATATCTCCACTGAGATTGTCAGATAAAGAGAAAGAGAGAGAAAATATGCGACAACCTAAGTGGAGGGATCGGATTGGAGGCGCAGGATAGCAGGAGCGCAGGCGCGGCGCATTTTTTAGAGATGCGCGCAGAGGTAGGTAGCCATGGCGATGGAGCTATATCTGTCGAAAAGGGCAAGCAGGAGCAGCTTGGCAAATGATGATTGATGAAGAAGAATTATCGCATGGCGGATTTTATCTTGATTAGATCGAATCCAGACCGTTTGTTTCCGATCGTCTGGTTGAAAAGTTGAATCTCGGTTCTGTAGAAAAATAAACTATTCAATTGGCCAGAACCACGCGGTCTGTCTGAATATCGACTATTTCTCGTTCATTTTTCCAATTTTTTTCTTCGTTATGAGTCCTAGGGGTGAAAACGGATCGGATTCGGAGCGGACAATGTATATGATTGCATATCCTCTATTTATTTTTCGGATTAAATATTAAATGAATACAGATTGGATTGGATATTTTAAAAAAAATATATATTATATATATAAATATTAGTAAAAAATATCAAAATTTATAAAATTTATCTAATTATAATGATGATAGGGGTGTAAACGGAGCGGATTCGGAGCGGATAATGCTAATACCAAATCCGTATCCGTCTTTCAATGAACGGATACGGATACGGATACGGATACGGATAGTAAACGGATATCAAAACTTAAAACCATATCCGCCTTAAACGGATACGGAGCGGATAATTTGCGGATACGGATTCGAATACGAATATAGAACGGATAATTGTCGGATATTGAGTTATATGAACTTTAAGATATAATTAATAATTAATAAAATTTAAATATAAAAATAAATGAATAATTGTAAGTTGATGGAGATATTAATGTTAGAAAGATGAGAGAATATAAGATATTTATTTTATTAATAGTGTGGTGTAGTGGTTTGTACCTTGGTTGTTTAAACTTTTACTTCACATGACATGGGTTCAAATCTCTTGAAGGCAAAATAATTTAAAACCTCACATGATACGGATACGGATACGGATAGTAAACGGATATCAAAATTTAAAACCATATCCGTATCTGTATCCGTATCCGCATCTTCTACGGATAATTGATAATTATCCGTATCCGCGATATCCGTATCCGTTTAAATCCGGATACGGATTATATGCGGATTCGGAGCGGATATCCAGCCGGATATCCGTGTCCGTTTACACCCCTAAATGATGATGAATAAGAATAACATATTTATTTCCATAATATATATTAAACTAGAGGAGGGATCCAATAACACGCCATTTTATGGTGATACATTTTGACACTTTATGTTTATAAGTAATTTTTGCGATTTAAAGTCCAAACAATTGATCCGAACCGTTCAACATGATCTTCATATTAAAATGTCTTTAGAGACCAAATCTTATATTTTTTGGAATTTCTTTAGTATTTATTAAGATGTGTACAAAATTGTTGTTTTTAGACAATTTTGGACTATTAAAAAAGAGTCCGGCTACTATAACACTAGTGTTATTTCAAACTAAATAACACCACATCTTAAATCATTGGATCTACTTTAATATTCGTGCAAGACACTAGTGTCATTCCAGCCCTATCTTGTACACGAATATTAAAGTAGATCCAATGGTTTAAGATGTGGTGTTATTTAGTTTGGAATGACACTAGTGTTATAGTAGCCGGACTCATTAAAAAACAACGATTTCAAAAATTATAGATAAATAGTAAACAATTTCTAAAAAATGTAAAATTTGGTCTCCAAGCACATTTTAATATAGAGATCATGTTGAACGGTTCGGATCAACTGTTTGGATTTTGAAATAGCAAAAATAACTTATCAAAATATGGTGTCAAGATGTGTCACAATAAAATGATGTAATTGGATCCCTCCTCATTAAACTATATGGTATATATCTATTACTAATATCGTGCTAATGTGTTACAACAAGAACATATTATAAGAAAATGAAAAAAAAATTCATAAATGATATATTTTCATAAAAAAATTTAGACTAAATAAAAAATAACATATCTTAAATGACATATTAAATGACATTTACATGTATATAATATTTTTTTAAATAATATATTAAATGACACATATGTTTTTCGATTTTTTTTTGACATATTTTCATTAAAAAAATCTCATACAAAATGACATATTAAATGACAAATAATATTCTTCAAATGATATAAAAAGATAGAAAGAAATAAAGACATGACCAATCAATTATCAATCAATTAAAATTTTTCTTAAATGACGTTTAAAAAGGAAAGAAATCACGACCAATTAGAAAGATAGTGTCATTTGCATGTGACAGGTGCGTGTCTCAATAACTTTGGACTTTTATATGTAAAAAAACATAAAAAAGATGCATAGAATTAGGAAAGGGCTGATTATTTAATTGAAAGGTTGATATTCAATATGAAATTTCATCTTTTAATCACAGCCATTGGGGATCAGGACATCTACGTGCTTAATAAAAGAATGGAGATTCAGATACGGATAATTGAAATATAAAACCATATTCGTATCCATATCCACACGGATATTCGGATATAAGATATCCATATCAAAATTTTCAAATACGAATCGGATATTATCCACTACGTTTTCACCCATATCGTTATCCCTTTCTGCGTGAAATTTAGTAAGTATAAATTTATTTTATCCAATCAATAATTATAAAATTTTACAAGGATGGTAAATATTTACGTTTAATTATATATTTTTTTTAATGATTAAATATTCATACATTTATAGGAAATTATATTTAGTATAGCATTTATTAAACTTGCACAAATTATCATAAAAGCAATTTCAAAAATATCAATGTTTATCCCAAAAAATATATTTGTTATGGCATTTTTAGCAAATTATATGCATAATAGATGTTTTTATTAATTCGAGTCATTTCAAACGATTAAATAACTAAGATTGACCAATCTCAAATATAACTAATACTCGTACAAACAATTATTACAACAATTTTGAAAGAATACATCAAGTTTTATGCAAACAAAGACTATGGGGTATGTAATATAGATACTTTTGTCTAACCCTAGACAAATTTGAAATGATTAAATAGTAAGAAATGACAATTTTGCTACAAATAATATCTAACATTTACACAAATTATAATTAGAGCAATTTTGAAAAAATATGTGTCAATGTTTACGTCAAGAATAGCACTAGTAAAGTATTTTATTGCAAATTACATAAGTAATAAATGTCTTTTATTGATTATGGAGTTATTTTAAGTGATTATACCAACACAATTAACAATTATACTTTAGATATTATTTAATACATGCACAAATAATTACTAGAGCAATTTGAAATGATTAAATCACCAAAAATGACATGTCTATTGAGATGTTTTCGTTAATTCTAAACACATTTAAAATGATTGAATCATCGAAATGACAGTTGTGCTCCAAATAATATTTAAAATTAAATCGTATACATAATAGATTTTTTTTAATTGATTTTGAAGTCATCTCATATGATTAAATCATCAAAAATGACGGTTATGCATCAAAATATTTTCTAACAGCTAGATCTCAATACTATCTAATATATTTGGAAAAAATCGTATCTAAAATATTATCTAATATATACACAAATAATTATCAGATTAATTTGGGGGAAAAATACATCTAGTTATGCCTCAAATATTGTTAAATATTTGCAATCACATGCATAACTGTTGTTTTCGTTAATATTCTGGATATATTTTAAATATTTAAATCATCAAAACTAAAACTAACAGCTAGATCTCAAGTAATATTTAAAATGTATACAATTTTTCAGAAATTTGTTTAACAATATATCACCTTTTATGCTAAAAGTAATTATAGTATATTTATTATGAGGAGGGATACACTTACAACAAATTTGAGTTACAACATTCATTTTTTTCATTTTCAAAGTCCAAATCGTCGATCCAAACCGTTCAACATGATTATCTAAATAAAATGTACTTGTAGATCAAATTTTATATTTTTTTATTATTTATTAAGATGGGTACAAAATTCAATGGTCTAAGTATGGCTATTTTTTGTAAACTACTTAATAAATAGTAAAAAAATTCAAAAAAATGTAAAATTTGATCTGCAAGCACATTTTATTGTGGAGATCATGTTGAACGGTTTGGATCGACGATTTGGACTTTGAAAATGAAAAAAATAAATGTTGTAACTTTGTTGTAAGTGTATCCCTCCTCATTTATTATAAACTCAATGCAAAAAAGGAGAGCAAGTACAGGTGTCCATCTCCTATTCTCCTTAGCGCGCGTGTTTCTACTTTCTAGCCCTTTGTTAGCAACGAGGAAGAGAAAAGGGAATGAATTTAGAAAGTACAAAGAAATTTAGAGCGCGTAGAATTTTATGTGCCTACGGGCTACAGCGCCGAATCGGTCCATGAGACTATGAGAGAGGAGATCCACCTAGACCCCTGGTAATTAGATAAGAAGAGGGGGGGTTGGGGGGAGACATCTAAAATAGCTTGGGTTATTAATTTTTATTGATCCTAGGAATCTATAAATTATAGACTTATAATGTTAACGAAGATTTTTTATTTAAAAATTAAAAAATTAAATCTTTGAAAAAGAGATTGATTTTTTTTTTCTTTGAAAAATAAATAGAGCCTCATTAATGATGCGATTCACCAAGAACATGTTGATGGAACTGTACCAATGGTGTTGTTCCAGTAATTTATCAGAATGAGATTTAAGATTTGAAAAACACTGAAACTATCTGGTCGGACTATATTATTGGAACAGTTCCATTTATTTTTTAAAGAAAATATAACCATTCTCTTTTTTTGAAAAATTAAAATTTTAATTTTTAAATAAAAAATGAGGGTTCAAATGTCTCATGTCTTTCATGCCTCATCGTACCTCATATTTTTTATTTCAATTTTCAAAGTTGAAACTGTTGATCCGCTCAACATGATATCCATATTAAAATATGCTTGTAGACCAAATTATATATATATTTTTTAAAATTGTTTACTATTGTTTTAGAAAGGTATAAAATTATTGCTTTTGGATGGTCCAAAAACAGTGATTTTGTACCTATCTTGAAAATAGTAACAAATTTCCAAAAATTATAAAATTTGGTCTACAAGCATATTTTAATATGGATATCATCTAATCGATAGTTTGAACTTTGAAAATTGAGATATAAGATATGAGGCCCGATGAGGCATAAAAAGTATGAGGCATTTGAACTCTCGTAAAAAAATCGTCAATGAGCATTAGATAGAGAGAGAGAGAGTTATTATATGGTCTCCTGTTCGAGATCAATAGAGGCATCATTGATCATCGTGATTCTTCATCTCTGATCATACCGATGAAGTAAATATGGCAAATATAATAAATTTCAAAAATTTTATTAAAACTGAACAATGTTGAAAAAAATATATAAAGTTAAATTGTCAAAAATTTAATATCCATCAGGTATTTTTAACTGATTTGGAAGAAATCTCCTACTATTTTGCAACTGATTGTGATCAAAGTTCAAATAATTCAATCGAATACCGATTGATAAATAATTTATGCAAATTTTTTTGACCAAGAACGTGGAGTGAAACTGAACATAGGCACACAAAATTGGTTCTCTTTTTTTTATTAACAACCCGTAGGTATTTTTATTACTCAGAACAAATCAATTACACATCAGTTCATATCAGTACATATACCAGTACATAAGGGTACATATAGCAGTTAATACCAATATCTAAAACATTGCAACTAAACCCCTTGTACAAAGCTAGACAAGAATAACAAAAAAAAAGTAGAACTGTGATTACAAGATATGAGCCTTCAAGTCAGCGAAATTGATAGATAATGAGCTTTCATGGTTTATGTCGTCAGTACAAACAGTGTTGTTGGAAGCAAGGTGAGCCAGGGGTATCCAAAGGAGTCTTTGTGCTCAAATTAGGTTTGTGCCCGGTCAATTCCGGTAGATATACATCAAAGAAGACTGAGAAATGTCAAAAAAGAAGAAGAAGAAGAAGAATGAAAGATAATGAAAAATAAGATAACATCACTGCCAACAAATCATAAATAAGTACTTTATTCATAGACAAAGATAAGAAAGTACAGGAGATGTGGAGCAAATAAACTACACTCCAATATGAACCCGAAAAGACGAGGTAGAGCGAAATTCTTACATGATGAATAATCAAATAATTTTTTTTTAAATTAGTGGCTATATAACCAAACAAATTCTTAAATTGATGAACTTTAGTAATTAAATAATGTTACTAAATAATCCATGTAATGCTCTTAAAGGAGGAAATAAATATGTTGTTATTTCAAAGGGATAACAGAATTCTGTTATTCTGATTCCAACCGTTGATCTTTATCGAGATTTGGACAAAAATATTTTTTTTTTTAAATTCAACGCATAAAAAACTTTGAACGGTTGCAATAGAAATAATAAGGTCCTTTGAAATAGCAGATTTATATCCCTTAAAGTTAAAGGCCAATGGTTTGGATCAGACAGCCATCGCTCTCGACTTGTGCAACGGCACCTGTACTAATTGCCTCAAAGCCATTGGAAGTGACTAGTGACAGAATTAAATCGTTGGATATCAAAAAACACAAGTTCAAATGGGGAATATGTGTCACTCAATACGGCCTAGATACCAAAATTTTGTAGGATATAAATTTTTATTATTTTTAGAACTCTTTTACTTTTGAAATCATATTTGATATGCAAATATTTTTAATTTTATAATTTAGAGTAATCTTTTAAAATTCTAAAAAAAATAAGAAAATTTAAAAACAATAAAAATTGATATCCTACAAGATTTAGAGCATCTACATCTCTGAAACTCTTAGAGTTTCTAAATAACTGTTAATTGCTTTTAAGAAATTATAGACTCTAAAGTTTCTAAATGTTCACATTCCTGAAACTAATTTTAGAGTTTCTAATAAGCCACATCATCAGTAAATTAAAATTGATAAGCCACATCAACAGTAAATTAAACTAATTTTAGCGAATACAGGCCAATCGTTTTGCCATGTCAGAGTTTATAAACAATTTCTTAATAATAAATTGAGCAAAGTTACTAAATAAGAAATTCATCTACAGCACTAAAACTGGTTTAGCAACTGCCACGTCAGATTATAAACTCTAATAATTTCAGGAATGCTGATGCTCTTATATACGTAGCTTGCATTGAGTGACTCAACAAACTTCGGAAATTAAAATTTGAAGTCAAAATAATGAAGTCTGTCTACTTCATAAAACACCGTAACATAATTCATGATATTAATTTCATTACAAATCATAACATGGATAGTTAATTTTATTTATTAAGTAAAACTTTCTCTAAGTTAATGTTATTAGTTAGGACATATCATATTTTTAACTTGAAACTTTTTAAATTATAAGTTATTATTATTTTCTTTTGAAAACTTGGTAGTGAATTATAACTTATTATTACTTATGTTTTTTTAAACAAGTTATTTTAAATGAAAACCGTTAAATCCGAAAAAACCAGATCTTCTAACATAAAACTCCAATTGAATAAATATTATTTTAATTAGTCAGTCAAACACGATCTTTTTATTATTATTTGAATTAGTTTGGTCGATCTTCTCACATAAAACTCGAATTTTTTTAATCTAATTACGGAGAAAATACATAAGTGCGTCAAACCCAAATTTTGTATACATATCCTCAAGAAAAAAATAAATTCCAATTATGCCCTAACATTTTTCTAAAGTGCCCCAACCGCTGGATTTTGCAGTGGTTGTCTTGTTTTTTTTATTTTTTATGAAAATTCTCAAACAAATTGTATATAGATGGAGGAGTAATTGAGGAGTAAAATTATTTATCAATCAATTTTTTTTAATAATGAATATCAACCTCACAAAATAGAATAAAACAGAAACACTATATTAGTTCAAGTAAAAAAAGAGTAAATGATGCTCCTTATTTTTTTGTAATATTGATACTCAATTTTAGAATGTTTATTATTGTAAAATAAAATTTTCTGATGAATAATTAATGGAACGTAATATCATAAACAACTTCAACTAAAGTTTTAAGGCCCTAAACGATATTTCTTTTGATTTTTGGGACTCCAGGCCCTCCGTCTCTTCACGAGCTTTTCGATTTGTCATCAAACGCTAAATTCGGATTCCTACCAACACTTATGGCCGTTTAAAGTTTGAAATAATGTATCGATGTTTTATTATTAAAACATCGATGACGTGCTGATGTTTTATATCATGGTTAATCCGGGACAAGTGTATCAATGAAGACAAGTGCATAGATGTTTCTGTAGTAAGATATGAGTGTCACATCTTCTTGAATTAAAAAAAAAAAAAAAACAACTGCAGACCTTTTCAGCGGTTGGAGCAGTTAATAAAAAAAAACGAGCCCAAATTTGTAATTTTTTTTTTCTTGAGGATATGAATAAAATTTCGGGTGTCAAATTAACTCTATGCCAACAGAAATGGATCGACTCTTAAAAAATGTGGTCGAAACAGTGCATGATGATGTGCAGTCAATCAAGTGTCCCTGTAGAACTTTTTTTTTTTTTTAAGGTATTTCATAAGCCCGTAGGCAATGGAAACATTAAAAATTCCAATAAAGGCAAAGGAGTTTCTCTGTAGAGGTGCAGTATCAGGATTGAGAAAATAATAAATACGTTGCTGATATGGTTCGACGAATTATGCAATAGCCAATGGAAGTGGGCCCCAGTGTCCAGTAACGCAATAAAGGGGCATTTAATAGGATTGTACAGTTGTCTTGTTCCCTTCAGCGTAGGAGATCCGCATCATCAATTCATCATTGTAAGACCAACTTGGAACTGGGTTTATTTGCATATATAGTAATGTTGATTTCATCCTAGTTTAACTATGAATAAGAACAAAAATGGACCCTGGCGTTGCAATAATCTAAATTCTGTTATATAATTCAAATTCAAATGCTTTAATTTTTTTCGTTTTCATCATGTTTTATTTTCAAATTTTTTAATTAACAAAAAATCTAAAATTTATGTCAAAATAAAACCATTAAATGTAATACATATTTCTCTAAGTTCATATAAAATATATATTTATATATGAATCAATAAGTTGAAAATTCAAGATCTAAAGATTTTCCACATTAATTTATTTTTGCAAGCTCTTAATAACAATCAGAATAAAATTAACTTGTCATTAGCTTTCAGATGTACATAGAGAAAATGATATAAATCGTATTTAATGATTTTATTTTGACATTTAATTTTTCAATTTTAAATTATTAAAGTTATAAAAATAAAGACATAATGACTACATAAAAAAAAATAAAAAATGAAAACATTTAAACCTGGGTCGTCTACATATGATATAATATGAGCAAAGCATTTCAGGTTTTTTTAACTTGTACAAGAGGGACCGCCACTAAAGAGGTATCAATTCAATTTTTCTTTCGTTTGATGAAAAAATAAATTTTAATTTTAATGAAAGTGCACACTGACGCAGACATTTAATGATTAAAGGGAATATATTAAAGCAAATAAATTGTTTAGCTGTGAGAGTGACATTTATTCTTCCGTTTTATGCTCGATTGCTAAATTAGTTAAATCGTATCAAATACCATACTTAAAAAAATTACCACAAGCACTATAAAATATAAATAGATCCAGAAGGTAAAAAAGTTGGGTAATAATTAATCAGTGCAGAAAAAAATAGTAACTCCGCAATAATTATATATTTGTTTTAACTCTATTTTTTTTTAAGAGAAGGAGAATATCTGATCACCAGGATTGCATTTACTAGTTATCCATATAAATTAGGAACAAAGAAAAGAATTAACAAGGCATCCATGCCTATATACATATCATCTCTTTTAGATATTACATATCCTTACAACTACAAGGATCATATTATATTTTGATTTGGAGTGTACCTAATTACATCTCCATTTAAGCATTGCAGCTTCACAGGAATACAGGAACAAAATTAATCAAAATATCCTCTTAACTTTTAAGTGGTTTCAAAACTCCATATAAGATCAATATTGAGGTAATTTTCATAATTATAAAACCACCTCAGTAAGATGCTTCCGTGATCAGTGTATAACAATATGCCATCATTAAATTTCCAATTAGCAGATCATGTCCACAATTGAGGTTTTCTGAAAGAGGGTTTTTGGCAAATTAGAAGCTTCTCATCGCTGTTCAAATCCACATCCATCATTCGTGCATCCCATTTGAGCTGTGCCGTGATTGATCTAACGGCTTCAATTAATGGGGTTTTATCATGTAATATTATCCACCCCTACATGTATAAAATGTAGAGAACAACTTAACTCCGATTTTTATTTTTAATTTTGTATACAATTCTTTTGAAGTAATAATTACCTCAGGTCTAAGAATTCGATCGACTTCCAGGAAAATATCGAGGGTTGAGCATCTGTGCTTGAGGGATAGCAACCCTGAGGCATGTACCATATCATACGTTCTCGGGTAAGTTGGAAATGCTTCGCACCTAAGTTTATCAAATTGAAGCTTAGTAGAACAAAATATAACACAATATACATTCAAAATTTTGGAAGATAGAAAATTATCTGTCCATGTGTTTGAATGCTTGAAGTTTTAAGTTCCCATTTAACTTGATTTTTTCTTGTGAAATAATTTTCTCCCATCATTTTAAATTCTGTTGGACTAATTTACAATTTCCTCAATTTGATGGGCTGTTGAGACTTGAGAGTATAAATAGTACTGCAGTATTTTTATACCAAATTAGAACATCAAATATCCTAAGACATGTACTTACCAGTTATGTAGCACGCCGATGAATCCACGATCAAAGATTAGAGGCAGATAATTATCCCCGATTGTGGGCACAATATTCATCACCCACACAGATTTCCCAGTTTCTAACAAAGCATTGTTAAACCCACCAAATTTGGCATTCATATCTAGAACATTCCTTAGCATGTTATAAGGCGGATGCGGGTCGTCGTCACCAGGTCTCTTTGGGTGGTCTGAAAATATAAGAGGAGAGAGAAGCGACCAGTAGTTGTGTACCGCCAAGTGCCAACTGTCGGCATCTTCAGAAAAATCATCTGGGTGAACACCTACTTGCAAGAAAATATATCATTTCTAAAGATCATTAGAAAAGGCACCAAATACTTTGCATATTGCAAGTAAGACCTGGCATGTTATGCAAGTGGATGGCAATCAAAGTTAAGTGAAGCATGCGTAACTTGTCCATGATCTTTTGCCATAGTTAGTTTATGTAAAGTTGATGCCCAACATCTAAATTTGTGTTGGGTTCTTTTAGTTTTCTTTTAGGCATTAATATAAAAATTATTAGAGATAGGAACAACTATGCTAACATTCAATGAAATATCCAAAATAATTGGATATTTAACGAAAAATCCAAAACTAAAGAAAGTATTAAATGCTAATTGCAAATATGTTGGAATTAATAGTTTCTGCATCCAAATTCAAATCATGTGTATTTTTTTTTTCCAGTATACCCAAGCAAATAGTTTTATTTCCACATTGCATGTGAAAGTGAGAAAACATTGGATCAATAAGAAAGCATACTATATTTACTTTACCATGCATCTCTAGCTCTACAGCATTAAGTCGAGCCAGAGGAGGCCAAGGTCTACGGCTTTCAAGTGGGACCCAACGCTGGCTTCTCGTGCCTGCTATGCATGGATTAAGAGGTCGATAGTATGGGGACTCCATATCATGGCTTTTGCTGCATACATCCAGACCGTCCTTCCTACAATAAAAGGTGTATTCTGATTCATGTCTTGCACAACAAGTTATAGGTCAGATTGTTTGCCTCATAGGAGTGCCGAACAAATTTTACTTGAAATTGGTATATCTTAGTTTCTTTCATTCAAATTTTTTGTATAGAAACATTTCATAGGATTATCAGGGATTGGATTGGATCCATCAAATAATTCTAAATCATCTTACGATTTTCCGCTTATACATTTTGTTTATTAAATATTTTGAGGAGGGATACCCAGATGAGGATTTGGAATATTTAGTATGGCGCTGCATCAAATCTAGTTATGTCAATACGAGTACCAGAATGGTACAGTGCTAAGGGATCTTGTTCTTTTAGGGGAATCAAGACAGGATGAAGACAATATAAAATTGGAACTTTTCAGGGGTTGGTTGGTAAAATTGTATTTGCATTATGGCTTGCCGAGAGGGTCGCGCTGCATATAATGCTTTACTGATTATGTAAATGTAAACAAAGGAGCTTTTAGATATATATAGTGGGTCTGTGTATTTGTATGTCAATAAAGAATAAGGCTAAATGAGGAAGGTGAAAAAACAAACTGTTGGGTATAAAAAGCTTTGGTACACCATACCACCTTATTTTTAAAGAAAAACACCTTCAAACTTCCACAAAGAATTAAAAGAAATTGATTTTCTTTCTGTACCTAGAATGGTAGCATTTCTTTTCAATTGGTTTTTTCCAAACAACTGTTTCGTCTTGCTGTGACAGCATCTCCCAGCAAAGCTTTTCGGTAAATCCACGAATCAGTTTCCAGTTCTTCATATTTTCTTTATCACGGAGAGATTTATGTGTATTCACGGGGGACGTGTAGACAAAATAACCACCAGGTCTTAGAAGCCGGTCGACTTCAACCAAGAGAAGAAGTCCATCTAAAAACATGTCACGAATATATATAAGCAAATTTGAACCCTAAAAGATTTCTATTCCTTTTACAATTTTTCTCATCATGCAAATCAAGAACAAACATTTTTTTTAATTAAAGTGAGGTAAAATCCTGACCAGTTTCCATTAGAAACTATGAAGTCTTACAAACTGGTACCAGAGGTACCAGCCAACAGAATTACAATCTAAAGCATCCAAGCTAACTTATACAATTTTAACCTCTGAAATTTATATTATTACAAAAACAAACTTACCAAAAGAACAAATATATAAACTGAAATTACTAAACCAAATCTCAAAATAGAATCATACCGTCTTTGGCCCAGTTGATGCCACAGAAGGCACAATGCACCATGTCAAAAGAAAGGAACGGGATAGGTAGTTGCAGTTTTGCGAAGGAACTGATCATGGCAGGGATGCCTCTCTCGAGAGTTAACTGAACCTGGCTACCTGAAGCCTCGTAATTGGCAATACACATCGTAATAACTTCTTTGGAGAAAAGGTGGGCCCCAAAGCTGCCATATCCACAGCCAATGTCTAAGACTGTCCTGATCTGACACAACATGCATTTTCTATATGGATTTATGTATAAAAATACGAAGCAATTATTGTAATACAGCCATATTGAAAGCGGTATAGGTTTACATTTCAATGGTAGTAGTCAAGATATGGCCTCAAATACTCAAATATTAGTTTGGATAAGAAAACATTACCAAATATCTCAAAAGATCTTCAAATTCAGTTTTCTATATTACAAATTATGTTTTGGTTCAGAAACACTTCAATTTGCTTTCCTTTGAACCTAATGACCCAATTTCAGACCAAAAAAAAGAATGAAAATCATGGTCAGAATTAGGGTGAAATATTTCAAATTGTTGGGTTTCATGGGGATAACTACAAGTAAAAAATATTTCTCTTTATATATCGATCTTAGCTGACCAAAATTTCCAATCCAGCTTTTATATAGAAAATAATGATAATGGCCAAAATGTTATAGATTGCAATTTTGAAGAACAAAAAATAGAATTTGAGAATTTCAGGAACCAAAATAAAAAACAGATAATACTTTTGTGTAATTTTCTCTAAAAAAATAGAAAGGGTGAGTACCCCAGCTTCGTTGAAATTAGACTCATTTCTTAAACAAATCATTTCTGCAATTTGGTGCGAATAATCTTCTATGCCATCAACCATCAACGAGTCAGATTTGAAAGAAATTTGTTCTTCTTCTACCATCATCCTTTCAAAGTACCAAAAAAGTTGGCATTATATTCCCAAAATTAGATTAAAACATAATCCAAACTCGATTTTGTAAATCATGTACCTTTTGGTCAAGCTCCCAGATGAGAAATCTTGTCCAGTTATTTTAACATTCTCTTTCCATATAACTTCTCTCCCTCTTGGCCACCTTAGAGGAATTCGGTAGTTCCTCGGTGTCAAAATTAGGCAATCAATTTTCGTTGCTTTGCCGCAATTTCTCTCAAATTCAAGTGTTAACCCCAATTCCTCTGTTTCCAAAATCTCCGTTACATTGTAGTAGCATGGCACATAATTTTCATAGTCTTGCAAACAAAATTCCGACACACCCGATTTTCCATTATGAACAGAGATTTGGCCAATGTCTAGCAAATCATCTATCAGTTGTTCTTGGATATGACGGTGCCGCATTTGCAAAATGCGATTTTGTGAGGCTGTGTTGGAGAGAGAGATTGAGATCGACCAATAGAGTGAGCCCATGAGTGTCAGTAAGGTGAGAACTAGACTGAATTTAAAAAAAAGAACAGCGAGGCCTTTCCGGGTCCGGGTAATGCCAATCGGGTTTGAGAGTTCATGCCTGATATCTCCTTGACACCGATCAAACAGGTTATGTGCACCATTGGTGAAGCTGGAGCCACCAGAGACGCCCCTATAGAGCGGTCTTGACATTTCTTTTTATTTTAATTTTCTTTTCTTTTCTTTCTGAAAATATATGAGAATTGAAGATAATAAATTGAGCATTAATGGAGGAATATAAATTATGTCCTTGTAACTTGACTAAGAAGCGGTGCATTAATTACTGGTTTCTCCTTTTGCATGTTTGGTAAAACTTCAAAACTATTCGCTTTTCAAATCCAATTTGGGTGCATACACTAAGCAAACATGCACATCTGACAACTGACATGCAAATGCATCATTTGAATTTAAAAGGAGAAGAAAAAGGAGGCAAAGAAAGCAAAAGGAAGGAGGTTTATTTTCTAAAAGTACCTGAAAATTTTCTAAAATTATTGAAGTTCAAATGATTGTTCTCATGAGCAACACCATCTGAAAGACCAATTTCTCTGGTAGGAAGAAATTCTCAGAGTAAGAACTCCACAAGAACACCTCGTCTCTTTAACAGCACCCAGCACATAGCACATCAGAGAAACAGAATAAAGATGCAGTAAATGTAAATTTAAATGGGGAGTGGAGAGACCAAATTCGGTCAGATGGCCTTTAGAAGCCGTTCGTTTGCATCAAGATATTCGCTAAGTTAATCCGCACGAATGTTAAAGCTATGAACACGTTTTTTAACGCGAATATACGGTTCTGATCGGAGATCGGACTGAATTTGGTCCAATGCTAATCGGACGCAACCCGGTTCGAGAGAGCAAATGTTGCGCATCTACCGAACTGAGTTAACAGAGTTGGGAATGCGAACCGACCAAACCAGAGAAATTTTTAAATTATTTTTCAATAATTCAATTCCCTGAACAGAGACAAGACAAGGAAGTGGAATTTTACCCAAGATTTGGACCGCTACCAATCATACTTGTTTGGTCTTAAATTCGTTCATCAATAATGTATTGCTACGTCACTTAAAACGCTAGTCCCTGATATTATCAATCATTTACTATACATTATTAGCAATTGATTAATTTATTTTTATACATGATGCATACATAATTCATAAGAACGACACCAATCACTGATACTATTAATAATTGATTATTTCATTCTTTACATATAACTTACACATAACACAAGATAGTAAGTATTATCAAATATTTTCGATGAGAGAAATTATCTTTTATTATCAAATTTTATGGACTAAAAATTAGTAAGTATTAACTTTTTTAAAATACAATTTGATAGTCACTACCAAACTTTAATTTTTTTTTTTTTTCCAAACCATAGGTTTTTTTCATTTCAAAAGCCTGGAGGCAGAGTTACATATCCTTAGTGAACCAGGATTTTCATAGCAAACCCTTGCAAAATATAGGCTACCCCTCTGCTTCAAGATTTCTCTAACCATACTGCTTCAAGATGAACACTAATCTAAAATCACTATTTTTCTCTATTCTCATTTACTAATCCAAATTTTTTTCTCTATTCAAGTCAAGATAATATTTTATATCGACCAAAATATTCATCCCAATCTTCACACTTATTAATTATTATTATTATTATTTGCGCTTTGCGCGTTTCTTGTCGATAATTTTTTATATAGACCAAAATATTAATAATCACAAAAAATATGCAACTGATCACTATAAAGAGTGTAAATTTGCAATTTTATTTTCTTTCATGCACAAATGCTAAGTTGTTGACCAATTTGGCAATATCAAATATCAAATTATTTGAATGCTTATTAGTGAAACATTATAATTTAATCAAGTTAATAGTCGGTAATTATCCTCAGTTTAGCAATTTTCAGTTTGCTCATAATAGCATATGCACATTAAATATACAAAATTTTGTAAATAATTTTGTGTGCATCTATAAATATCAAGCATGCATTTTTCTATCACTATCAGACGCATTAATATTACCGATTAGTGGCAAACATAAAATTATAATTTGTTATATGTCTTATATTGGTACAATATATATATATTATCTCAGAACTGCATTGTGAGTAGAAAATGGACATCAAAATTTTGTTTACATAACTTGGACGTAATAAGCATAAAAAATGAATGTATTGATAAAATAACCAAAAAATGAAATTGAACAAACAAATAAATATCAATATGGCAGTAAAACATGGTTACTAATAGACTTATTTCATTACAAATGACGAGCCAAGCATTTGACGACAAACCCGGCTCAATCTGAAAATTTTGCATGCACAAAAAACATTGATCAGGATTAACATTCTTATTGTTTTCATGTTTCAATCATGTCTCGTATTTTTGTTTTTAAAATTTAAATAATCGATCTGAATCATTTAGCATGATTTCCAGCTTCTAGACCAGATTTTATATATATTTTTTAAATAAATACATTTTTAGATATAAAATTACTGTTTTTCAGAAGATTTTGGACAATCCAAAAATAATATCTATCTAAAAAATTAGTAAATAACTCTCAATATATGAAACTTGGTCCCCAAACACATTATAATATGGAGATCATATTAAGTAGTTTGGATCAATTATTTGAACTTTGAAACAAAGATAAAACAATGAAATTTTTTAACCCTACTAAAATATTATTAGAATGAGTTCTTAGCCGATTCAAAATAATTTCGATGCCTAATTAAATTACAGAAAATTTCTTTAAGATTTGTACCAAGTTAAAAATGACAATGCATATCTCATCCCATACTTGATCTGAACTCGGTGAACCGGGTTAGGACTGGAGGGCCCCAAGACGCATAAGTCAGCGAAGGAAATTTATATAATGTGTCATTTCTAAAGGGATAAGAACATGAATTTGGAGTGATTTTACCACCTTCGAACTACTAGATTTTTAAGAACAATATCTCTAACATACAAGATTTGATTATTTTATACATATTTTTTCTAATGTATGCATTTGCAATTCATACCGAATTCATACTTTCAGACAGCTGCATTCACAATTCATTCTAAATATATACATTAATGCATGCATTCATGTTCCTACATGTAGTCTGCTTCATCATGTATTTAGAAAATTCTTTTCAGTTTTTTTTTACGATTGTCTTAATACATGAATTTAGACAAAAAAAATTATGCACTTTCAGAATATAAACAAGAAATTAAAAAAAAAAATATGATCATTAAAGATTTAAAAACTGTACATGCAAAATAAATAATTTCTCTTACTAAATGTAGTCGTTGTACCCGTGAACAAAAGATAACAGCTGGAATTTGGAATATTTGAAATCCTTTTGGAAAAAGGTTGTTAATACAGGACAAACTTGTATTTAATTTTGTATTATTGAGGACTTGTTGCCTGTGAAAAGGGAAAATGATTTACAAGGGATTTTACACTTTCACAGTTTCACTGTTGGACTTGGTTTTATTGGGCCATAATATTTTTCAAAGGTCAAGATTTCTTTTTTTTTTAGAGAAAAAAATAAGATTCAAGGGTCCAGATTTAGCCCGTCAAGATGGCAGTGGTACATATCCATCATAACCTAATTAAAACATTGAAGACCGGCCATTATAACACCAAAACAAATATCTTCCATAAAAGTACAACAAGGATTGAGTCAGAAGCTTGCACAAGACCTACTCAGAAATTAGGATTATCTTCTGAAGAGTCCGCAACCCTGCAGTACCGCAGGATATAAAATAATCTCAGTTGAGCCGTAAAAACTTCAGAACCTATATAGCTATTTAAAATATCAGGTCACTTTTTTATTATGGAAAGAGGTGGAATCAGGATTTGAATATAGGGGAGCTAAGTATTATTTAAAAATAATAATGAAAAATAATATTTTTTATAACACAAAATTTTTCAATATTTGATTTCATAAAAAGATACCATTGCTGCCTCCATCTTGCTTCTTTCACTTCCTTTTCAGTTTACTTCTCTATAACCGTTTCAATACGACCCATCTTATTCTTTAAATTTTCACAATAATTAACAGCAAAATTATGAGCCGAGTTGGAATCGTTTCCCATGTGAGATAAAAAAGCACAGTCTTTCACCTTTCTCCAATTTTGAAATCCCAAAACAATAAATGTGTCAAAATTAGGTTTTCCATTTAGTTTTGTTGAAAAGAGAAAACAAGAAAGGTGATAGACACGGTTTGTGTGAGGTGAATACTCTAACTAAGGAAATTTTTGAACCAATGATTTTGAAACCTACGACGTTGATTTCCTTGCTCAATATATGGATATTCATCCATATGAAATTAGTAAGGCCCCTCAAGTATGTAAATTTTTTTAACTTTATCTCTTTCATTAGTAGGGTAATTTGATAGTTGGAGGCGTTTACCTGGGTCTCTTTCATATTTAAATGATCTTAAAGAACTTTGTGAATGTTGCTCTTGATCCATCACATGTGGAATTGGTTCAAAAATTTGATTATCAAGACTTGAAATTTCTGACAGAGTTTGAGAGTTTAAGTTACTTTCCTTCACCTTGAAATAAGACTTGAAATTTCTCAAACTGTATATACATACCAATGATTTATTGCTTATATTTTTTTTGTTATACCAATGGTTTATTACTTATATTTTTAGTCGTATAGTATTGATATATGATCTTGTTAAGAAAGTAGAAATAAAAGATGCAGCTAGTTTAGAAAAAGTTGCATTTGCATGATCGTTGATGTAGCTTAAGACTCTTTTAGTTTTTTTTTTTTATCCTATATGCTTAGAAAAAAATATTATCAAGTTTGGTTTGGTATATTCTGATGAGCAATATAACACTATGACATGATTAGTGACTATTATTTTGGTAACATGATATGTGTTTTGTAACCAACAAACTTATTATGAAAAATATTAGTTATAATTTATGAATG
The DNA here is from genome assembly GCA_011114355.1 of Carex littledalei. NCBI lineage: Eukaryota > Viridiplantae > Streptophyta > Magnoliopsida > Poales > Cyperaceae > Carex > Carex littledalei. Next base: position 9,285,174 of record CM022084.1, on the reverse strand, counting down.
AAAAAAATATTTAGATGTTATTCTTTGCTAGAATGTACATTAGTAATTTATTTTTAATTGTCCGAATTATATTCATATCGATATCCGATCCTGATGGGTTAGAATCAGAGCTAATAATATTTATAACTCTAATTGTCTACTTAAAATCGATTCACAAGCGCATGAACCTATCGTATAGTATAGATCAGGGTGTCGATCCACAGTGATAGTGTATTAAGAGATCTAACGACAATCAATTCTAGGTTTTTAGTTGTTTTGGTTGTTTTGATTTGATTGGTTGGGTTGTTTAGTTGTAAGTACAATAAAAACAGTAAATGAATGTTTTGTGTACAAAAAATGAGCTTCCAGGGATCAAGCTATCTATCCTCCTTACTTGTTTAATCTAGTTTCTGGTCACAAGTGCAAACGTATGCGGTGCTGTCACCAACCGCATGCAAGCGCAATTACCTGTCAATTATGGTTTCTAATTGTGTGCGTCCTGTACTGGTATCAAATGCAAATCTGAGAGCTGCTAATCCTATCCTAGTGCTAATCACATGTACGCTATAACACCCTAATTGAGAAGGACTGGCAAGGGGATGGTACCCTAACCTCACCCTAATCAATCGCATAAAGATCAATGTGCCAAATTCGCGCAAGAGATTGATAAAGAATTTTTGCAGGACTCAAAACTAATGTACAAATTCAGTGTTATAAGTTCAAGATTTTACAAATCTAAATAATTAACAAAAAAAAAAGATATATAATGCTATCTCTATTCTTATATTAAGCACGTAGATGTCTTGATCCGCCAACAACTTTGATTAAATGATGAAATTTCTTTTTGAATATCAGTTCTCCGATCAAATATTCTGATTCTATGCATCTTTTTTATGTTTTACATGTAGAAGTCTAAATTTATTTAGACACGTACTCGCTACACGTACTCTCCATATACAAATTGTATCATTTATTTGATTGGTCATTATTTCTTTCTATTTTTTAAATGTCAATTAAGAAATTTTTTAATTGATTGATGATTGATTTGTCATGCCTTCGTTTCTTTATATTTTTTACATCATTTAATTAAGGAATGTTATTTGTCATTTTATATATGTCATTTTTTGAGATTTTTTTTATGAAAAATATGTGAAAAAAAAATGTCATTTAAGAAATGTTATTTATGTGTAGATGTCATTTAAGAAATGTTATTTGTCATTTAGTTTAATTTTTTTATGAATATATGTCATTTTGTATGAGATTTTTTTTTGTTCTCTTCGCAACGCACGAGCACTAGTAGTAATGACAATATATATCTTAGATAAATGAGCTATTCTGCTATTGTATATAAAAAGAAAATTTACTTTTAAAATCAACACTATATAAATCATTCTGGAGGTGCACCAACTATTGACTTTCAATTCCGTTAACCTAAATCTTCTTTATATGCCTTGCTCTTTATAGAATTGAAGAGAAAAAAAACAAGGCTATACTGATAATAGGAAAAGGTATTATTTAATAAATTGAAATCCATCTGTATTCTGTACGAGTAATTAAACAACATGTGACATGGGTGATGGGTGTGCTTGATCTCAAACTAATGAACATAGCTCTTTTTGTTGAAGGAAATATAAAGATCCTTCTTATAATAATATTTGGAAAAAAATGTAATATGTACTAAATACAAGTAAACTACAAATAAAATATGTCGCAGTTCTGTACAGAAATCATGAAATTGAGGCACATAGGGGAACTCGTTTTTATACACTGGATAATGGTGTCAGTAATAAAATTCTTGAAAGATGGATTATGTGTATCCTCATCTTTATTCTATTTGCTCTAATTCTATGGTTTATTCACAGGAGGTTATTCAATCTCAAGGGGCAATTTTGAAATTCTCTAGACCTTTGTCGGGTTTTAGGGAATGAGTGGCAGGGATTGCAGAGTCCAATCCCAGTCAAATGCTGACAAAATACTATGAAGATTGCAAACTCATGGGCATTTTTCAACTCAAGTCAATATATAAAATTACTCAATTTTTGTAAGGGTCCAAATAAAAAAATGATACGCTCTTGTGAAAAATAAGTTCCTCGCAAAATAAAAAATCATACGCTCTTGTTGGGCATGAGTAAGGGTGAAAAATTAAAAATTTAATTCTGATTAAGGAGCATTTGTTTGTTTGCTAATAAGATTAAGAACAAAGACTTAATATGAGTAAAATCAGTGTTCTAAATAGCGCCGCTATAGCGTTTTTGGACCCTAAACGCTAAGCTATGGCATCAAAATGCGCTAATTGAGCTACGACCGCTATAGCACATAGCGTGTAGCGCAAATAGCGCGCGCTATGCATAATGGGCTTTTTTAGACAATTTATATGGGCTTTAAATAAAGACCCAAAAAAATTAAATAAAAGTCCAAACCGAAATCAATTAAAAGCTTTGTTGCTACAGATCTTTTAATTTGCCCAAACCGAGAAGGAAACCCTTGTCGCTGAAATTGGGAAAATTTTAAATAGAATCATGATGCTTAAGATATTTTGAAATTTGAATAAAAAAAAATAGATTATGTCATGAATCATGATGCTTAAGATATTTTGAAATTTGAATAGAAAAAAAAATAGATTATGTCATGAATCATGATGCTTAAGATATTTTGAATAGAAAAAGATCGATAGTTTATGATATTAATATGGATATTTTGAACCGCAATTTGGACTTTGTACTGGTTCAATATGAATATTATAATTTCTTAATTAATTTGATGTTATTTATTGTTCTATGAGACTTCAGATAATGTTGATATTTAGTACAAATATATAATATAATTTTTGTAAAAAAAAAAAACGCTATGTAGCATAGCTTCCGCTATAGCTTTTTTTGTAGCCTTCCCACTATGACGCTATAAATGCTATTTAAAATATTGAGTAAAATACAAATTATAGTGTGTAAAGACCTAAATACCCTTGCATATTTTTCTCTTTAACAATCCTTGCACATTGACAAGTCTTCCTACAATTCTACAAACACAGTTATGACCAATACCGTTATAATACTAACACAAACAATAGCGTTTTGACAAAAGCATAAAAATATGATTAAGAGAATAACTTCTTCCATTCCTTTTGCTGTCATATTACCTAACAAGATGCAAACAATATATTCAACACATGCATTTGAACCAAATAAAGAAGCAACATTCTAATGAAAGTTATTTCTTTCTATGCATAGTAAAGAAGCAACCAAATCAAGGATAATTCCAATCCCTCTAGCAAGGGATAATTACCAATCCATAGTAATTTAGCAGATTACACCTTTATTTCTTTCTATGCATACAAAATCCATAGTAATTTTGTACCAATTACATCCATTACCAAATTTGTAAAAATCTTGGGGGGGGGGATTTTAACAGTTTGTAGTAACATCATTTCTAATGACTACTTTTCAAAGTTCCACCTTGTAATTTTCAATTCCAAGATGTTTCAAGTATTACATTTTTCATTTCGCTAGATATAGAAGCCCACAAGTAAATTTTAGTTTTAGTCGTCATGCTAACTTAAATTTACCGGAAAAAGCCACAACCCCACATATATACACAAATATAAGATCAATGTGCATGCAAAGAAGTAAATTTACTGAAATTCAATTTTACGACACCAACCTCAGCCACTCATTTTCTCTTTCTCTGCAGTCCACGTACAAAAAGAGCGCACCCAAAAAACACACAGGCTAACAAAGAAGTTCTTTATATTGAAAGGGACTGTGTAATGACTGTTTTGTTAAGCCTAAAACTCCAGAAATCACACAGCTGATAAGAAACAAAAGAGAAGGTATTGCTTACCAGTAAAAAGGGAGGGGATGCATACCAGCCAAAGTGGGTGTCAATGAAGAGAGAGTCTCGGTGCGAACGTCGTAGAGCTGTCAGATTGGAGTTTTCGTTGCTAGAGCACCACCAATTTGCACGAGAGATAGTGATCTATTTTCATTCCTAGGGATCGTCTATTTGAACTTTGAAATTGAAAATAAAAATGTTGAAGCACAACTGAGACATGAAGCAATGAAGCATTTAAGCCCTCCTCATAGAAGAATGTCAAGTGCAATTTCAATTGGAATATTTTTTCATGATGTAATGGATTATACTTAGAACATTCCAAAACCTGATAGGAATGCATTTTTTGCTGGTCATCAATGCAGCTCGTTGGTGTGTTTGAAAGTCAAGAGATGATGTTTTTTGTTAGACATACACCTAAATCTAAAAGGAATTTGGTGATATTTATTTTTTCTGTTCAGCAGATACAATTAATCCAACTACGCCTTGTTGCAAAAGTGGTTGTCAGCTGGCTTGGATGGAATACCTATTGAAATGATGGTTCCTGTTAATCGGATAGCTGAGGATGGAGGCTATCTGATACCACTAGTACCAGTGATAACAGGCTATAGCAAACAAGAGACCAGAAAGGAAAAGGGCATTTTAAAAATTTTGGATTCAGCTTGTGCTGCTGTGCTGCTTGAACTAAGAGTCCTTGTAATAATGGTACCAGATTTAGATATAGAAGAATTGCTGTTGTAAATGTGTTTCTGTGGAATGAATGGAAAGATGCAGCCAGATTAATCTGCTTTTATAAAAAAAAAATAAGAAAAGCAAAATAAAAAAGAAATAATAAAGAAAAAAGAAAAAAAAAACACTCAGGATAATCAACAACCAGAAGTTATTCTATTAAAATCTCATTAATTCCTAGTAATACAATGTTAAGGTTTCACATGTTACATTCCAATTGTTAGTACAACATCTCCCTTCAAAAGCCTGAGACATTTGCTCAAGCTAATAAACCTATGAAGACTAAAAAATTCAAAGTTTCAGCTTACTATGCATATCAGATCCCATTTGTAGCCTCTTTATTCCTATTATTACCCCTCCTAGCTTCTTTTATTCGCGCAATAAGATCCTCTCCGTCAGTACCTAGACCGTTCCTATCAACCAATTTCGTACCAAAATCTTGGTCCAATGCATGCAACCTCTGATCATCACCATCAATCATCGCCAATTCCATCACATTCTTTCTCGAAACCAACCCATAAAGGAAACCAAGCTTGGCATCAGGCTCCCTTTTCCCAATCTGGACCCGAACCAAAGAGTTTGAACTCTCATTTGGTGAAGCCGGGTCATAAATCACGGAAAAGCCCCCAAATGAAGTATCCGCAACCCGGAATAAGTCATCCAAGTCGAACTCACTTGCATCAACCATTTCAACATCATTTCCATTCTCTGGCGGCTTTTGTGCTCTATTACGTGCTGCCTTTTCTATGTTAGCAGCCTCTCTAAAACCACTAAGTATGGCCCCATGCATAGTTGCCGGGTACCGGCGGTTTGTAGCCTCACCAGCAAAGAAAAGCCTACCGTCCCCCACACTTTCAGCAAGAATATCATAGTCATCACCTGATGCCCCAACGGAGACGTATGAGTAGGACCCATGAGTGAATCTATCCGTGCCCCATCGTGTGCAAATAGCCTCTAGCGGTTCTGGCACTTGAACTCCTTTTGGAGTGAAGATTTTTCTCAGGACTCCTAGAACCTTCTTCACGGATTCCATAGGTGGTGTCTTTTCAAACTCGACCGCAGACTCACCAGCTACCAATGCAATGAGTAATGGGCCACCAGCAACTGAAGTGTAACTGTAGAAGAGAAAGAACTCACCGCGCTGGTTTGAATTTTCGGTTAAGTGGCCAAAAGTGTCAATGCCGCCGTCCCAGAAATTGTATGGAAATAGCATAGCGACCTTGTTGAGAAGCCCAAACCCCAGTTTCTTGATGGCCTCTTGCTTTCTTACCGGTAGTTCAGGTTTAAATTGGATCCTACCCGTTTTCAGCACACCTAGTGGTACAGTGCAGAGTGCCATGTCACCTTGAAAAGCCTGACCAGTGTTTGTGCAAACCAACACACCGTCACAACCATAGTGTACACTGGTAACAGTGCGGCCATAGAAGATCGGGATATTCTCAGCCAGTGCATGGACAAACCGGGCATTACCACCTGGGATGAAACAGTGGTCCCCACCCATCTCATAAGGGTCATCCTGGTCCCAGAAAACCATCGAAAGGTCGGAAAGAAGCGCCGCATTTGCATACTCTAGGTTGGCAAGGTGCCAATTAAGAAGCATCTGCTCCTCTGATGATGTGGCTATCTCATGGGCCTTTCGAAAGACCTCGAGAGATTTCCCGAGGGAAGCATCAACGGCCGCTCCAAGCTCATCACAGACAGTTTGCCTCAACCGACAAACCTTGTCTAAAAGCTGATTAAAAGTGGCCTCCATACGGGCGTCCACATCAGAATCAACCGGACGGCCGTCAGGCAGGTACAGGCGACAGACATCACGTACCTTATGAAGAGGCAATCCCATTTGCCGAGCTAGAACTCCTAGTGGGTTGCCGTTGATTCCAGTAAGCACACTTCCACCAAGATCCACTGCAGCTGTTACACTGGGATGCTCAGCCGATGAAGAGTTCATCTTTTTAGTATATACACGGCCTCCGGGGCGTCGGCGGCCTTCTACAACGGCAACTCTAAATCCCAGAGAGAGGAGGTGACGGGCAGCTGAGAGCCCAGCAAGACCAGCACCGATTATGATCACAGCCGGTGCCGGAAGGGAAGGAGCCTGCCTTGGTGGAGCAGAGAGAACTGCCGGCGCAACACCGAAGTTTATATACCCATGGCGAAGCAGGAAGGAGTATGCCGCCGAGACAAGCCAATGGTGCTCGGCCCGAATAGATTCGAGCGCTTGAGCCTCAGTGAGCCAGACAGAAGGGTCGGAGCGCCACCGCGAGATAATGTGGTTGCGCACAGCAATGTAGTTGCGCTGACTGGTCCCGCCAAGGGTGGGGATGACAGAGCAGTCGATCTCTTCTTCCGTGAGAGTGTCGATCGGGAAGCCGGCGGCTATGGCAATGAGGGCTTCAATGTCGAGGTCGCGAGAGAGTCGGAGGGCGGAGGAGGGAGGTCTTCCCCGGCGTCGAATGGCGGCTGAGCGCGGCGGAGGGGGGTCGTAGAGGAGGGTTTGTTGGTGCTGGTGCTTGTCGGAGGAGGAGGGGTTGCGAAGAATGCGAAGGCGGGCGAGGGGAATCATGCCCGGAAACTGCTTCTTGCGCCTCTTGCGACGGGGGAGGGTCGGGTCGGCGGAGGGTGCGGGAGGAGGCGGCGGAGGGGCGGGGGCGGAGATGGAGAGATCGACGCCGTCGGGAGGAGAGGCCGTGGCGGACGTGGTGGCGGGAGAAGAAGGCGGGGAAGTGGAATCCGGCTCCTCCATGGTACTGCTGCTAGCGCTTCGTGCTGCGGCGAGTGGAAAAATTTGTAAAATTTCAAGTTAGGACTTGGGAGCCGATCGAATAAACAAGAGAAAGTATTACCAAAACGAAATAAACAAAACATGAGATGTAGCCTGTGGGCCAGGAACGTGGGGCGTCTCCTCTCCAGTGGTACGGAATTTATTAGAAAAGTCTTCTGCTCTTATGTAGATCTGATGGTCAATTTCAGATCGGACAGTTTATATCGAGATGAAGCCTGGCAGCAGCTGCCAAGAGATGACGGTTTAGATCTCTCCAAGGTAGGGCTGGCAAAAAAGCTCGGGAACTCGTGGATCGATTGGGATCAAGTCCGTGACTTAGATCGCTAACAACTCGTTTGTTTCTGGCCCAAACTGTTAACGAGCCAGCTCGTTAATGGCTCGGTTCAGATTAAATAATTTTGAGCTGAGCCTAGCTCGCTCGGGAGCTAAGTCGCTTGTTAGATAAATTTTTACGATTTGATCGATCGGTTGGATGAAAGGTTAGGGTTTACAATTTGTTATTTTTTATTCAATATTCATGCATTTTTATCATTCTACCAATTACTATGTTGTTGATTGGCTTGTTTCATTCTATTAACTGCATCTAAAAATAAATATTTGATGCATTGTTTAGGGGTGTAAACGGAGCGGATTCGGAGCGGATAATGCTAATACCAAATCCGTATCCGCCTTTCAATGAACGGATACGGATACGGATACGGATAGTAAACGGATATCAAAATTTAAAACCATATCCGCCTTAAACGGATACGGATACGGAGCGGATAATTGTCGGATACGGATTCGAATACGAATATAGAACGGATAATTGTCGGATAGTGAGTTATATGAACTTTAAGATATAATTAATAATTAATAAAATTTAAATATAAAAATAAATGAATAATTGTAAGTTGATGGAGATATTAATGTTAGAAAGATGAGAGAATATAAGATATTTATTTTATTAATAGTGTGGTGTAGTGGTTTGTACCTTGGTTGCTTAGATTTTCACTTCACATGACATGGGTTCAAATCCCTTGAAGGCAAAATAATTTAAAACCTCACATGATATGGATACGGATACGGATACGGATAGTAAACGGATATCAAAATTTAAAACCATATCCGTATCCGTATCCGCATCTTCTATGGGTAATTGATAATTATCCGTATCCGTATCCGCGATATCCGTATCCGTTTAAATCCGGATACGGATTATATGCGGATTCGGAGCGGATATCTGGCCGGATATCCGTGTCCGTTTACACCCCTAGCATTGTTTGATGGGCTTCATTATCTTTTTCTTTTTTTTTCAAATTTATATGATAGTAGCCCAAACAAAGCCCAGCGAGCTAAACGAGCCAGCTCGATTCAGCTCGCTACTGACTTGGTCCGATTATGAGCTAAGATTCTAACTCAGTCCCTTAATATCAGCTCACTCGGCTCGCTCGGTTGTTGTAGCAGGCCGATCACGAGCTAAGTCTAGCTTGTGATGAGCCAGCTTGTTGCCACCCCTAGTCCTGGGTCAGGACTAGGGTAATTCAATAAATCCGTACAGTTGTAGAGGAGACCGATCAGAAGAAACTGGACTCGGCCAAATTCTAGTCCAAGAATTTACCCAACTTGAGATTTCAATTTCGGTCCAAGATGAACTGGACCGGGACAGTCGGACCTTTTTTGGATTGATCATTTTGTGGTTTAAAGAGTTCAAAGACAAATTAGATATATTTAAGTGTTCATGGATATATAGGAAATTAGAGAAGTCTGTGAGGGTATATGAAAAATTAACTCTACTTCTAACGTCGACTTAAAAGGAGATGATCGAGAAAAACAATAAGTGTGTTGTTTCCAGTATAATCGTCTATAATCTGTACATATTCAAATTTCTTTTAAAAAAATAATTTGCAATGGAAATGAACAATAGACACAAGACATTCAACAAAAACAGGAAAGTTTCACTACATTTGTAAACATAATCCTAATCTAGCTCAAAGAATGCCTTATTATATGTACCAGTTAAATATCTGCAACTGATTTTGGACACACCAAATAATACCGAACAACACCAAAAGTCAGAACAAAAAATAAGAAGTTGAGATGAAATTTGTTCTTCAAAGATATCAGCACCATATTCATTACTGGTACAGCCTTTTACTTTACTGGCATTGGCTCCATCATTGGTACAGCCTACATTTTTATTAGTACAATTCTTTTTTTTTTTTCAAGGGACAATCTTCATTTTTTCTGGTAGAATCTACAAGAAATTCATTGTCAGGTTATTCCATATACAATCATATAAGCCCCTGAAAGTAGTAAGCATACTCTCTGAAATGATCCGGTAATAACTCCAGTGCTACGAGTGAAAGTTACTGAGCAAGAATTACCAGTATGCCGTTGTGTGACACCAAACCCACAGCAAAGGTTAAAAAAAAAGGACTTCATGTACACAACTATTTGAGGGCACTTATATGCCAGAGCGTGATAGGAAACAAACAGGAACTAAATTCCCATATTACCCGTAGCGAATCATAACGAGAAAGGAAGAAGAAGAAATATCACGACCAGAAAATTTCTATATAGAGAAGAACAATCATCATAATATTCGTGTCCTGCTCTTTTAATGGAGACTAACTCTATTTCTCAGAAATCCAAGAATTCATATTTAAGAAATAAAAAAAAGGAAACAAAAAAAGAAAATTTGAACATAAGTGCGATCCGCTGAAAAGCAGGAGGCCCCAAACACAAAACAAGCACAAAAAATAATTCTATTGAAAATATACTTGAAGAAATTACACTTTTATCCTTTCTAAGACATGTCAATCTCAAAAGTCCACTCTTTCGTAACCCCAAAGAGCATCGACTTTCCAAACAATATCTATGCTGTTTCTCATTCCACAATTTTATAAGAAGAAAAACTACAAGGGACACATCATATGAATATTGGTTCGCTATTACCTGCCAACGAGTATAATAAGTCACAAACCAAGGAAACAAGAAACTAAAATTTGAGCTTTTGGAAGGGACCGCCTTGTCATAGGCAATTCGATCTAGTTCCAGAATAAAGCGCAACGAGCTGAATGTGTCTTTGACTAAAGCGCAACGAGCTGAATGTACTCTGAATGTGTCTTTGACAAAAGCGCAACGAGCTGCTCCTCCAGGTCATCATCTTTACTATTACGACGAACTATAGTCTTCCCATTTGACGTTACGACCACAACCTCCTCTTTATAATTAGCTAACAAGTTGGCAGCCACGACATTCATCCCGTACCTTTTCAAAGCGGCATCTGCTTTTTGAATTAGGATATCTGGATCTGTCTCCAGCTACACATCAGACAGAGCAAAATATTAGATCTGTTCCAGATATGTTTAACCCTAGATAACATCAATGCTTAGTAAAGAAGAGTAACCCCAGAAAGTGAATGGCACGAACAACCAGTTGAAATCAGATTTGGTTGTTACTAATTCTGCTAGTGGTGTTTGAGACTAAAATACTTGATAAAGTCGGAGGATTTAAGGATAGCAAAAGTTACCTTAAATGATACACAAAATGCTGCAGGTGCCCACTCTTTCCTTAGCACGGAGAGCATTTTAGGAACTTGATTGAGTCTCATGTCAAGGGGCCCACTGGCGGACTGGATCTTATGCTCAGCCTATGTAATACCTCAATATTAGAAACAAGGGACAATGATCAAAATGATGCTTTAAAATTTAAACTCTTTCTTTTCGAAGATTGGCAAATATTTCATTAGTAAAACATGTCACATGAATATAGAATACCATACCATGCTTTCCCATGGAACATAGAAATCAGACACAGCAGCTGCAAGATAAAACATTGAATGGCACCCGAAACAGTTGATGGATGTAGCCACCAATTGCAGTATCTGTTAACATTATAAAGGAGAATATTTCTTTCATCTAATTTCAAATCATCTACATCAAAAAAAAAATTCACAAGAAGTATTAGTATACTGTTCTGCACATAATTTCCAATTTGGTCTTAGTTGTATCTCACAGACATAACAAATTAAGAGTGAATAAGACAAACAGTTTAAACCAAGCATAAGAAGATACGATACAAGATGGCATAATATTTGTAGCAATATATTAATTAATACTAAGAGAGTGCAGAGGTGTGAGAAACCTGGAGATACTCAAAAATAGTAGTGAAGGGAAGTTTCAGCAATAAGCCCTCTCCAACTGCCTAAAATGAGAAGAGATATATCCAATAGTAATTTATACATGCATATTTGAAAAAAGAAGAAATTACATGAAATCAACTTGAGAAAACAGCCAGACCTTATGATACTCTCTAATTGACTTCTTCACCATTGCAGCACGATCCTCTGGTACTGTTATCATTCAAAACCAGACCAGGTTAAGCATGAAAATACAAGAACTTGTACCTACTCATCATTCCATTTTTTTTTTCCTTTCTTTAGTTTCTTGGACAATAATGCATGCATGTCATGCTTTCACTTCAGTCATATTTTATTAGCAAAGATGTTTTTAATTGTTACTATAGCTAACTAACTTCGATGAAAAAGATAATTATTCAATCATTATACCTTGAATATTTGACTCCTCATCAAGTTGAACAAAGTCGAGAAAAGAATCTTCTGGAAGGTATCTACAGTATGGCTGATAGCTTCCACTGTAGAAGCAAAAACAAACAAATAAAATGAAATAAATGACCAAAAATATCATAATTTCAACATTCAACCCAGTAACTAAAAACAAAAGATAACGAAATCGCACCGTCGATGGACAAAAATAACTGCATATCCAACCTTCACAAAGTACCTGAAAGAAAGTTTTTTAATGAAAGCATAAGGAAATTAGAAATACAAAATCACATGTACTCGATCAACAGTTCTTAAATTCTTTATCTAGATTACAGATCATACTCTGTAGAAGCGGCTCCTCTATAACCAGAGCTGAAATTATCAATATAACGCACGCATCGCTGCTCCAATGGAACTGTAGTGCCTCCTGATGTCACACACACGATGCTACGTGGCGTCGCGCTCTCTATTACCACATCATAAGAGTGTATCCATAAAAAGTAATCTTTTTCAGGGACTAAGGTGGAATTATTTTATTTAAAGGAGGTATTCAATAATTTGAATCTATCTCTACCTGAATTCCGACGAACGAACTCTTTGAGCTTATCCGAGATGAGATCGCTATTTTTAAGTGGTGGAGCTGTTTCGAAAAATGATTTCGCGCCCGATCGTTCCAGCTCATTCATTGATTGGTCGCTCGAATCCATCAGGTAGCAGTACAGAATTTTCTTCGATCAAGGAGGCTTGACAAGGAGAGACGAATAGAGGAACTTGGTAACTGTTTGCAAGCTTAGATCGCTGCTCGATAATTCTCCGGCGACAACGGCTAGAGCTACACGCACGCAGCCAGGGAAGAATTAGCGCAAGTCAGACACGGAGGGGGCGGAGACGGCCGCGAAGTGGGCAACTGATCGGAATCAGGGGGGAGGGACACGAGCGCAAGAGCATGAGGCACGGCGCAGGAGAGAACGAGTGCCAAAGAGAGGCGGAACAACTACAAGTGCGAAATCTCGAGAGGTAAAGAATAACATGCTGTTAGTGCTTTTTTAGGTGGGGGTTGGTGCAAGCCTAACATTTTCCACTTTTAACTGTAATCGTAAAAATGTGTTTCATCAGCCTTCCAAATTATATTGGACGATTTGATTCAAATTACCCTCCGATAATTTTTGTATTTTTATCGGATATAAAGATTTTGGTCGGACAGCTATAGAGCCATCCTATTATATATACAAAAACAAATCTTAGTGGCTCACAAATTTTAGTGAATATCAGCGCAAAGGTTTGGTCGGAAAAATACATGTGGAGCAACAATTTTCCCTTTTTGAAATGACACGAAGTCCATTTAACATTAAAATAATTGTTTAATGTTTAATAAAAATGTAATCGTATAACAGTATACCTTTAATATTTAATTATTTCTAATAAAAATATTTACTTTTTTAATATATATCTAGTTTTTTTTTATCATTAATCACTTTCTTTAACACTTATTTATTATAAGTTATAAATTTAATTCTCAATACGTCTCGTATGATTGTATCCGTCACACAAATGACCGTCATTGTCCTTTATATCGACTCGACATGTTTTGAAGGACTCAGTCTCATATGATTGTATGAAAGTCACACAAATGACTATCATTGTACTTTATATCGTTACTAGATATATTTTAAAGGACTTTCATGTATACCACTCAAAAACTATAAAATTACGTATCTTTCTTTTCGAATTCTATAATAACGTATTTACCATCGTAAATTCTATTAAGCCATATATTTACTCAGTATAATTTAAATATATAACAAATATGTTCAAAATTCAAATTTATTATGTTTATGATTCTGAAAACTACAATTAATCAAGAATTGATTAAAATTAGACACATTCTTTTCCGTACACTCTCTCTTTTCATCTTTCTGTTATATTTTGCAAGAGATCATACTCTCAATTTTTTTTTTCTGCGATGCGAGCTCTAATTTAGACCTCAAGGTTTTTTCTCTTCGGATACCATCTCTAACAAGCATGATTGGAATGACGCTAGATAGAGTTAGAAGCAATCAAAATGAAAGATTGTAGCGCATACCAACAAGCGTGATTGGAATGATGCTGGAGAGGATTAGAAGCGATCATAATGAGATGTTTAGCGTATGAGGAAAAGGAAGTGACACAATTTTAATGCTAAAGGCTAAAGAAGACGGGAGCGATTAGAATTTTGACACACGAGGAAGGAGAAAGGGCAAGGTGCTTAATTATGTTTTATATAATATCAAACATAATTAATCTCAGTTTTTAATTAATTTGATAAATATGTAAATTATTAAAATTTAGAATGGTAAATACATTATTATAGATTTAGAGGAGTATACGTAATTTCATAATTTTTTTGAATGGTATACATGAAATTTCCTCTATTTTGAAAATTATATAAGTGTCAAGAAAAACCATTTACATATTACAAAAACAATTTTTTTATTAGAAGTAGTTTAATGCTAAAAAAATAGAGAGAGACTGGCGGCGCGAGATGTAGTTGGGTTTGGGCTGGGGGCCCAATGGGCTTTATAGGTTGCCAATTCCAAACTGAGTGCCTCCAGTAGTCCAGCATGTTTTATTAATTATTGCTTTCCGCTGATTTAATCGGGATGGCTACCATGAGAGGGTGTGAGAACTTCTATGTAACATAGTGATAAATAAATTATTTGGATTTGGTTCGTCTCGGTCATAAATTTGTGATTTGAAAATAATTCGGGTATAATTTGGAAATAATTCGGAATTATCCGGATCAGAGATCTCAGTTCTACAAGGGAGCAAAAAAAAAAAAAAAAAAAAAATTATGGGAAAAATTCACGAATAATTCGTAAAATTCGTAAAATTTGCGAATTATTCGCGAATAATTCGGTCAAAGTTCGGTCAACCAAATAATTCGGTGTTCGGTTCGACATCCCAAATAAATAAATTATTCGCGAATAATTCGCGAATCTTGTGACTATTCTATGTACTAGATTATGTAACAATAAGAGAAAGAGACTCAACTTAAATATATAAATAACAAAATTGTTAATTATTGCATTTTTTTTCGCCATATTTGGTCCTTCGTGCATAATTAATTCCATATCCGAAGTTTAATTAATGAGGGGAATCGTCTTTCGGTGTGGGTATTGTGTTGTCATATCAAAGTTGCTTACAAAGTTCAATTGATTTGAAAATAGTTTTGTTTATACTGAGATGGTACTTAATCATTTTTAAATTGCCAAATAAAATCTATGTTGTTGGTAATTGAAGGGTGAAAACGTTTAAATCACACCATTCTTAAGCGGTATTCTAGCTACACATTATAGTCACCCAATTAACATAGATGTAATGTAACCAGTTTACAAAACACGATCATATAGCAATGTTATGAATAACATTACTTGTGTTCATTCTTTGTCTCATGATATTATGAATAATATACAAAGTAGGGCGGTGTCATCTTTGTAATATATTCGTTTTCTGATATCTCGAGTAAATTATAAATGAGTCCGGCTACTATAACACTAGTGTCATTTCAAACTAAATAACACCACATCTTAAACCATTGGATCTACTTTAATATTCGTGCAAGGCACTAGTGTCATTCCAGGTCTATCTTGTGCACGAATATTAAAGTAGATCAAATGGTTTAAAATGTAGTGTTATTTAGTTTGGAATGACACTAGTGTTATAGTAGCCGGACTCATTATAAATATATAGTTGGCAACACTTCAACTATATTGCATGCATTAATAATTCTACTCTACGATACTAGTTAACCATCTGACACCCTTGAAAGATGGAACTATTTCAAAATTAATGCCGTCTCATATCAAATTTAATATAGCTTGAAATTTGTTTAGCTAACCATAAAAAAAATCTTTAGAGCTTACTTCTCCATTTATTAGTGGAAGCGTCAAAATTAAAACATACGATTGTATCATTAAAATGAACACAATATACGAATTAATTGAAACTTCAAGATATCATATATTCTATAAAATTTATCCTCCACATAGATAAAATTTTCCGAATTAGATTTCTCTTATCCTGATTCAGTAGAAAAGATATATTGGATTTTTGTTTCTTTAATTATCTCCCCATGATTGGAATGATAACGACGGTATGAATGTATGATTCTCACAAGGCGTTGCAAATTTTAATTACTTGATTTGTTCCTATCAAACAATTTCGCAAATTTGATAAATTAATTTGGTTGAATATATGAAAAAATAGCAAAATCAGAACTTGAATTAATCAGCTTCTTAATTTGGTCAAGCAGAAGCAATTAAAATAATTATTATGCTTATCAAAGGGGCTTTGGATAAAGACCAAAGTGTGAATTGATAAAGAGGTAATAACCTAATGGTTGACAACCTCAAGTGGGGTCCACATCTGATCTGGTTGCACACTTGCACTATATGACCCATTTGGCCATTATCCTAATTCAATCCATCTGGCTCACTTAAAGGGACAGCTTGTACATTAGCAACAACAAATTAATTGGCCTAACTTGATCTTTTTCAATATTATCTCAACTACTGATCTTTTGCATCTAAAGTTCTGTAGCAAAATCAATGCTGAATGATACAAAAACTAAACCTTTTATGATTTTATTTATTTTGTTGTGGTTGATATTTTCTGATATTGTAATCAAGATTGGATTTAAAGGGAGTCGTGAGATAATGGATAAACATTTTGAAAGAGTAGCTTTATTTATGCGGCACACGAGTTATATTCATTGTTGTTTTGATTCTATTGTCTGTATGCTACATGTATTAGAAACTGTCATGTCAAAATTTTCAATGTGAATAACTAAGTCCCTTTGGTTCAAGAAAGTTCGAAATTTCATATGTAATTTCTGTTATTTTTAATTAAGTATTTGTTTAATTAAATAATAAATATGACTCGCTCTAAAATATATTACGGTGAATATTTTTTTTATTAAATTCAGCTTATAATGTAAAACTGACACATCTTATGTGTCCATAAATAAAATTTGAGAGCTTAACCTCCCATTTCTTTCAAAAAAAAAAAAAAAAAATCAGCTTTCGTTATAATAAATTTCTGATTTCGTCTGTAACTGTAATTTCCTCCCATATATATATATATTTTATCAAATTCAGCTTTAATTATAATAAATTTCTGCTTTGGTCTCTGACTGTAATTTGCTCCCTTTACAAATATAACCTGAAGTACCACACCCATCTTTTAAATAAAAATAGAACAGTTACAGACATAAAAAGCTATCTAAGAAATAACGGAAGTTGTGAAGCCGGTACTGCCAACAGCCCTTCCAACCTTTTAATTATTGGAACATTAACATTCTAGTGACTAAACAAACATATATATTAAAGGGATCGACTAACAGTTCCCCCCATTCAGTCCCTTAAACGTCCCCCTAACGGTCAAAGTACAACTGTCAGTCCCCCATTCAACATACATTAATTCACATACAAAATGGAAAGTATTCATACCTAAGATATCAAGTATTCATATATAATTCATCAAGTATTCATACCTAAGATATCAAGTATTAATTCACATACAAACTGGGGACCATTACTTTTCGGGGGCAGTAACTGTCAGACTGCATTGGGGACCACAACCAAAAAGTCACGTGGATCACACCACCAGTCCCCCATTCATTGATTAAATTAATTCACATACAAAATGAAAAGTATGAATACCTAAGATATCAAGTATCTCCATTCCATTATTAAGCACGTTGATGTCCTGATCCGCCAACAGCTGCGATTGAAAGATGAAATTTCGGATTTAATTCAGCCCTCCAATCACATAATCTGTCATCTTTTGATTAAATGCATATCTTTTATGTGTAGAAGTTTATATTTAGTTAAAAGAAATCTCGCCACACATACAGCCACACTATATGTTACATTAAATTTAGAACAATTCAAGTTTTTATGATATTTATCTACAAGGAATATATTTCCTTATTTCCCCTACACTCAATTATGCAAACAATAAAAATGTGATTCCTTATTCTCCTTGTTAAATTATTGAAATCAATATTTGTTCCCATAAATGGACCAATGAAATAATGAATAGAAAGTTAATAAATCATTAGAATTGTCCAAACAGTACGATATTGATTTCCATATTGTTATTTTTCCCTTAAATGGATCAATATTGTTTCTATATACATATTTCCAATTTATTTGTAAACAAATCAATTGAATCGTTCTAGAGGGGAGCCGCCTTTCTAAGGGAAGGGTTTAGAGCTGTAGCGAAAGGGGAGAAAAACTTTTCCTTTTTGTCTTGTCCTCCTCTGCCGTGCTACCCGACAGCGTCGACCGGAGCTCCGACGCCTTCTCTCATAACTCAACTTCATTCTCAGTTTTTTAAGGTGATTTTTTAAACAAAGTTTGCATCTTTTTCTATGATTAATGGTGGTTTATAATGAAAAACCGCAAAGGGTTCATTATGGAACTGTGAATAAGTTTGCATCTTTGCTTCGTTGGACTTTCGGTGTTTGGTTTCTTTTTGGTCAGATGGCTTCAGAATATCGACCTCTTTCAGTTAAATATAAAGGTTTATGCTAATTTGCATTTATACGATTAGGTACATCTCGAGTTTCGTTGGATATACTGTCTTGTCACTGGTAAAATTACCTTCTATTTTCTCAGATTTTGTTCAAGGGCGTTGGACCCTAAACACAATATGAATTTATCTTTCTGTATTTTTCTTTTTTGAGTAATTAAACACAATTTACAACAAAGTAATGGTAAAGAAAGAAAAAAAAATGTGGGTAATTAATGTACAGAAAAGAGGAGGGGTATAATGGTCACTTTTTAAGTACAATTAAAGTTGTCCTTTTTCCTTGTAATTGGCATTATGAATATCAACTTCTGATTATAGGGTTTAAATTTAAAGTGATAGAGATCTATAAGCCCCTTACTTTGCAAACGGAAAGAGGAAATTGATGCCCCAGGAGTGTATACAAAAAATATAGTTTACCGGGAGGTATTGAGTGAGGAATAAGGTATGAACCATATTAATTTAACATTTCTAATTTTATTATATTTTTTCAATTGGAGCAATTATAATCTACTTGTCATTTTTTTTTTCATTTTCAGAAATGTTGGACTACATCGAAGAGGATCACACTGGCAATGATACTTTAAGACTTTTTTTAATGTTATATTTGATCCATTTTTTTTCATTTGTTGTTGTTTCTTTTACTATTATTTATTATTTATCTCTCCATTTTTTTTTTCATTTGTGTTTTTTATTTTTATTTATATATTTTTTCTTAATTGTGGGTGAAATGTCAATAAAAAAATCTCTTCATATTTTTCTTATAATGTCCCCGTTGCAACGTGAATTGCTTGATATTGAAGGTGATTAATGACTTTATTATGTTAATAAAGGTTGTGCAAAGGAGGTGAATTGCTTGATCGGATCCTTGCAAGGTACCTTTCAAAATTGTCTTTAGACTCTCTTTAATATTCCTTCAAATTATGTTAATAAAGGTATGCAGTATGTATATTTTTCATGTTGCTCCTGCTTTGATACTCCTTTTAGAGGCATATTGGTTAGTTTTTTTAACTTTAATTAGCCTCAGTTGTGCTTTAATAAGGGAAACAAGCAACGAAGTATGATTTACATAAAATTTATTTGGTACTGGTCTTAAAATATTCAAAACTGAGGTTTTTATGATTTTTATTTTTCAGAATTTTCTCTTTGCGTCGAAAGATGATGATTCTACATTGAAGGCTATTGATTTCGGCTCATCTGACCTTGTATGAGATTTTTTTTCTTGTAATATGTACCCGTTGCAACGCACGGGCACGATACTAGTTCATATATAATTCATCAAGTATTCATACCTAAGATATCAAGTATTTTAAAAAAAAAATGGACAATACCTACTCATCTTTTACACGTTTTTCAATGTGATTTTTTTTTTCTCCGTTCAATCTAACCAATTTTTGGGACGATCTATGAGAAATTTTGCAAATCTAAAACCACGAACGTGTTCTACACAATTTTCTCTTTCAAATGAGATCCATGATGACATACTTTTACACGTTTTTCAAAGTATCAAATATTCAAATATGTAAAGTATTCATACCTAAGATATCAAATATTTATATATAATTCATCACGTATTCATACTTAAGATATCAAGTATTTAAAGAAAAAAACTGGACTCAAATATGGAAAGTATTCATACAAAATGGAAAGTATTCATACCTAAGTTATCAAATATTCATATATAATTCATCAAGTATTCATACTTATGATATCAAGTATTTAAAGAAAAAAACTGGACTCATATTTTACACGTTTTACACGTTTTTCAAGGTAGTTTAATGATTGACAAAGTTAGTTAGAATTGTGGGGACGTTTAGAAGACTGGAGTGGGGGGACAACATCTTTACTCTATATTAAATTCATCTACTATTATACAAATAGTATATGAATTTAATAATACAAATAGCAGGCAAAAGAGAGCTGGTTATTGGACCCAGTAACCGGCCTATGTGAAATGATCCCAACATTAATTTATTTTTGATCGGGCCAAGACAGGGAGGAAACGAAAAAGTGGAGAGAGAAATCCAAACCAAATAATTAAATTAAGACGAATTTGGTTGGATATCCTTCAAAAATCTCTGAATTACATATCTTTCCCTTTAAAATTCATAATATCATATTTCCCCTTCTAAATTTAAAAAACTCACAAATTTACCAAATTTATTGATTTCCTATTATAAATTATTTTAAATTTATAAAGTATCCATTTTGTCCTTTATTAAAAAATAAAAATATGTAATTTGTGTAAGGAAAATGTCCTGTTATCTAATCGATTTTTTTAAGTTAAATTATAATCTCTCTATTTATGATGCATACACAGTGAGGAAATACGTAATTTAGAGATTTTTTTAGGGCTACATATGAAATTCTCCCTTAAATTAATCAGACTTTTTATTTTTTTGAAAAATTTAATTAAGCCAGAAAAAGCTAGAAACTAGGAAAGGTCCTGTGTATCAAATCCCTTTTTCAAATTCCAACTTCTCTTTCTCTGTCTTTCCCATATAGCAACTGTCAGATCCCCTCCTCTCTTGCTGGCTAGCTAATTGATTCTCTCTCTCTCTCTCTCTCTGTGATATGGAAGGAGGAAACTCCACCCAAGAAGACGAAGAGAAGCGCGCTCGCAAGAAGAGAAGAAAGGCGTGCTAAGAAGAATTAGGAGATAAGGATCAATCCGACACGCAAAATTCAACTCCCTTTTTTGATGAGTCGGAGTCAAAACTCTTTTCTTCTTCCCCTTCTCTACTTCTCTCCTCTCCGACAAGTGAAGAGGAAGACGAGATAAAAAAACACCAC
This sequence comes from Carex littledalei, assembly GCA_011114355.1. Taxonomy (NCBI): domain Eukaryota; kingdom Viridiplantae; phylum Streptophyta; class Magnoliopsida; order Poales; family Cyperaceae; genus Carex; species Carex littledalei. The sequence continues at coordinate 9,263,947 of CM022084.1, read as the reverse complement.
AACAACTGCTTTACATCACACTCACACTCCCTCTCTTTTAATTCTCTCTTCTCTCTCAGAGCTCTCTTCTTCTCTTCTTCTCTTATTTGTTTGGTTACATGGCGACTTCTTCGAGCGGCACTTCATCAACTTCTGGTGCTCAGTTCAGGTCAAGATTTGGAGACACGACCTACACGAAGGTGTTTGTTGGGGGTCTCGCATGGGAAACCCAAACAGAAGAGCTGCACAAGTACTTTTCGCAGTTTGGGGATATTCTGGAGTCTGTTATCATAACAGATCGCGTTACAGGCCGATCAAAAGGCTATGGTTTTGTAAGTAAATTAATTAACCTTCTCTTTAATTATCCTTAATTTAATTACCTAATAATGAGTAATGATCCATACATAATCCTACATGAAGAAGTGATCAAGGTTCTGGCATAGATTTTTTTTTTTTCTCTCCTTTTCCTTTTACCCTTTTTTAATCTCAAGAAAAGATACTACTGTCACTTGAACATGCCTCTAGAAGAATAATTAAAAGATACGCTAACGCTAACGGTTGTAGATAAGGTTGCTTACTCTTTTTCATTTTTTCTTTACTCATAATAGTAAAGTGAAAGCGGCATCTTCTCCTTTTAGTAATTATTATATGATAATCACAAAATTTTTAAATATTTTGCTTTTGCTTTTGCTCGACCTCTATCTCTGTTTTTTTTTCTCCTCTGTCTTTTATATATTTTTAAGTTGTAACTAAATTTTAATTTTTGTTTAAATGTGCTAATTTTAGAACCTTTTTTAAAAGGAATGTAATACAAAACTGGCAAATATTTTTCTATGGAAATTAGTTAAATTTAACGTTTCCAGCATATAACTAAATAATAACTATTGTAATGCTGTGAGATATTATTGTTATAATATTTATTCTTTGAGAATAACATATGAAAAACAAAACTTTTCCCATTTTTTCACATCATAGCAATTAATGAGTTAAACACATACCAATAAGAAAAGAAGTTCTACAGGTGACATTTCGGGACCCAGAATCTGCGAGGCGGGCCGTGGCGGATCCAAACCCATTTATCGATGGAAGGCGTGCCAACTGTAACATTGCCTCCATGGGCAGACCAAGACCTTCACCTCCTACAGGTAATTTCCAACATAAAGTATTTAATAAGTATCAATTGACATTATTATTGCATTAAATGTACATGTCCTACTTAATTTTAGTAACTATACCAAAAAGAGTTATATTCCTCCATGAGTTGCTGAATAAAAATCAGACAAGAAACTTAATTAATATGTTAATTATTAGAGAAACCAGCATTGCGCTGTATTCTGCGTAATTTATTTCGTCTGTATTAGGGATTTTGTAGCAAACAAACTAATATTAGTTTTGAGAAGAAATATAATTATACGGTAAATCATTAAGTCTAAAAAAATACAATAATCTAAATTTTGACATGCAAGTCCATTAATTTCTTAAAAAGTCGCATACTTAATTACTAAATCAACTGAATGCACAAATCTATCTTTGGAGACAACATGCTTTGTCGAATGGGGGATAAGAAGCATTGCCATGCATAAATTTTTTTCATTAAGCTTTTATTTAGTATATCCTATGATCTCAATCTAGCAAATGGTGGGGCCCAGTAACAGCAGATAAAAAGGCAGTGCCAGCCCATAGGAACTAGAGATTAATGGTTGCCCACTATGGTTTTGCCAACCTGGCCTATTTCTGAGTGCAACGTGCCTCCAGAGTCCAGGTCTATGCATGGTTGCCAATTCTTTTTATTTATTATTTTGTGATTAAAGCTGATTTTCTGAGAATATGCTATATATGCTGGATGAGACCACAACCACTGCCCATTTTAGATTTGAAATGCCAAAACATAGAAAAATAGGATATGTGCTCAAAGGTCATATAGATTTTGAATGATCAAGATTCCACCCCCACAGGCCACAGCCTATGGGTGTTAATTACAAAAAAAAAAAAAAAAAGGCAAGTTAATTAACATTAGGTTACAGATAGGGGGTGTAGCCAGGATTTTTATCAGGAGCAGGTAAAAAGTTTTAGTACTACGTTTGACTAGCGGGTTGCGGAGTGTTGTGAAATAACCAATTTAGTATATGGACTGTGTACGGGTAGGCCGCAATCCGATTATACATAGAGCTATACCCAATTTTCAAAATACTGCCTACAGGATTTTTAGAGACCATAAGAAGTCTTTTATTCCTCTTCATACCGACATCCTGTACTGGGCACCACATCAAACAACAAGTGATGCATGCTACTCAGTTCAGTAGTTTGAAGCTTAAGCACCCATACCAATGGTATGATAGTATGCTTTTGTAATGCTGTTGTCTCTGTCGACATCAGTATCCTTGCTGACAGCCCCAATAGCTTGTCCCTTGGTGCTCTCGCATCTTGCCAAAACTAATGCAAAGATGCAAAATTAGATAAAAATTTAGAAAATCCAAAGAAACTCAACAAATTTATTACAGCAAGACATGGCAATTATTGATGCGACTTTGAGCCATTCTTCATTTGAAAAAGGATAGATATTGGCAGAGGGTCTAGTGCAATTAGATTGTTTATTTAAGAATAAATTCAGGGTCGAGCCTACACCTCAGAAAAGACTGCAATATTATTAAAAGATGTATAGAAACTGGTATACAGTTGACGGAATAGATGCCAGTAAAATATCTTGACTTATCTATTAGATCATACAGACATGTTACATTAAAAGAATGAAGATAATGATTGAAACCGGCAGTACAACTGCACATCGACTACAGATTATGCAATGCACAATATTGTCTGTTTAGGATACTAATAAACCATGTTACAAGCTACAACCTGCATGTCTATGGGAATGCAACTGATATGGTAGTCCAAACATTGCACATTACCATGATGCCTTGGATGCCATATTAAAGCTAAATGGTTGTAGAAGTATAGAGTGTATATGTTAACTTATTACTTTTTGCTGTAGTGATATATTATGGAAAGAAATAGATGATCTTAGACTCATTAATGATACATCCAGGGAGGTACCAAAGTGAGCCCCAGTACCAGGGTTCCTCGGAGGCTACAGGTCCCCCCTATCTTAGGTTCCAAGGCCAAATGCCACCTCAGCCCCAACTTGTCTATCCCCCTCAATTTGGGTCAGTTTCTCTTTTTAATTTTACAAAACAATTATGGTTAGTTTTCACATAGATTCACCAATCAACGTGGTAATTTCTGAAGATCTCTACTTATTATTTCTTATTCTGAATTTTCGCTGTTGCTATCCAAATTAATACCCAATTGGGTACAAATCACAAAGTGGGATCTAGTTGCCAGTTACTAGACAACTACAGAGAACATGTGCAACAACAGATTAAAGATTTTACTTCATATAGTGGCTACAGAGTTGTTGCCTAAAAGACATTTGGTCCCTATAAAAACTTTTATTAGACAATGATGCAGGGATGAGAAGGGGTCCCAACAAGGGCAGTTGTGCCCCTTTCCACCATAGCATGCCACATTTTCTATTAGATGCTTGTTATTTGACTCTATTATGAGTTAATTAAATTCTTGTTATAACTCATTCCACTGGTAGTGTGTCAGCCTCTCAGTTACTATACTTTGTCCATATTTCTTTACACTTCTTATTTTGTCATGGTTTTTGCAGGTACATGCCCTACCCAAGCGATTACATATACCAACAAGTAATTTCTTTTCCTTAATATCATACATACATGGTAACCAATAGTTTAATTTTCCTTTGTGAAACCAAGTACAAAATTGCATAGGCATTCATTTCTATTGCGTTTTACTATATCAAGTGCCTTCCGATTGAATTATTTTTGTCTCAGTGAAACAAAGTAAAACAAAAAATAGATTGGCATTCTAGTTTATCTTAGTGGCTCTCTCATTCTTCTTCCTCTTTTTTTTTTTTTTGAATTTTTGTTTACTTTTTCTGCCAATGGTCTAATATAGACTCATACAATGCACTGAGATGGCAAAAATCAAGTTGTCTGGTTTCTTTTGTCACTGGACATTATACTATGTTTCTAAAGTTGTTTGAACCACACTGTTGACCACAGAAACCCACACAAATAAAAGAAAAAGAGAGAGAGGGAAAGAGGCTTTGCTATGGTGTCTACCCAAAAAAGGTCACTCTTTGAGCGTGAATGCGTAAGAAAACTTGCGAGAAACATAAGCAACAATAATTCAATGCTGTAACAGGGCAAGGTGGTAAGAGTGGTTTGCTTTATAGATAACAATATTATTAGTTTAACCTATATAATTTTACAATAGCAGGCTTACTACAACTCACAGCTGACAGCACAGTACTACCAGCAGATGTACGGGCAAACTTCAACACCTACTCCTGGCCCACCACCGTACACATTTGCCCAAATGGGCTTCATGACAGCTGCTCCTCGGCCTGGCTTGCAATCGCCTTCCCAAGGCCTGCACCAACCGTACGTTCAATATCCGGTGGCTCAAATGGAGGCGCAATTTACCTCCTCTTTACCTCCTAATTTCCAACTCCAGCTTCCGCCACATGCGCGGCAGCGGTCTCCCAATACCACAGGTTAGCATGTTTTAACACTGGCAGTTAGTTTTGTAGGTACCATATTCAAGCACCACTGGTACATGAATGTTTTAAAAAAAAAAATTAAACAACCAATGTGTTTCTTTCTTTTTAATAAATTAAATTAGTAACTTTTGAAATTAATGAATTTATCAGATGGGGAAACATCTCAACGGATACCTACAACGGAAGCAAAACCCGAGATTGAAGATTCTTGATCACTTGACTAAATTACATGTTTCCTGAATGGGATTCATGTACAGTGCAACCCAACTTTTTAATTTTTTTTTTCCTGTTTATGGTAATTTTCTTCTTGATCCCCATGAAATAATGTTTTTTTTCCTATTTATTCCCATTCTTTTATTTTGCACGTAATTTTTTTTGTGATTTTCTCTCTGTAAGACCAGATAAATTAAATGTAAAATCGGTGTTTATCTATGGAAATATGTGTTAATAATGAGTAATTAGTAAGGATGAAAAGGGTAAATACCCAGCTTTATAATAATAATAATTATTATTATTTAAGAACGGAAAACTAAGCTGCAATTTCAATTAACGAAGAGCTGACAAGTACTTTTATGGAGTGCATTAAGCCATTAACTAATATGAAATATCTCTAACTCAAAGTTTATGTTTGATATTTTCAAATATTTCGTGCGGACAAAGAGCCAACTGTATTTTTGGTCCCTGAATTGCGGTGTGCTGTTCAAAATATACCATCATATTGTATTTTGTTCAGAATGGTACATGAACTATTTGGAGCTGTTCAATTGTTCTTTTCCTTAGTTTCACTGTCACCTTTCGGATTATGCTTTCAATATTTGATCATGCTTGACATACTCCAGCTGGGTTTTGTCTTGTTAGATACATAAATTAATATAAGACCTCACCACAACGCCACCCCCCCCCCCCCCCTCCAATATAACTGACACATCATCAAAGCTAACAGAGTTGATGAAAGGACAATAATTGACAAACCTCAAAATAGAGGGACCAAATTGAACAATCTAGAAGCTAAAGGACAGTAAAGCAGCTCTGTGTTTTATTTTGTTTCAATTGTAAAAGATAAATGCAGTTTTTCCATTGTTTTTTTTTTTCAATGAAAGCAACCTTTTCCTTTGTATTTTATTAATCACAGAGGATAAACATAGCATTTCTCAATCCAACATACTGAGATTATATCATTTTACAGGAAATTAATTTATCGATCACGACTTATTCCTTTATGTTGTGTGTTTTAAGTTGCTTCCTGTAAGTAGAAACAAGACCAATTCATCAAAATCTTTACATGAATGCTTCCCTTGCTTTATGGCCTCCTCTGCTTTCTCCTTCCATTCCATAGCATTTAATTTCATATCCTTTCCTTTCTTCCCTTCCATTGCCTCCCTCACAAGACTCTCAACCTCAGCTCTCCTCACATTAGCATCAATCTCCAATCCAATTTCCCATTTTGCACAAACATACCGGCAATTTGTCGGCTGTTCAGCGAAAAACGGCCAACAGATCATCGGTACACCACCGCATATGCTCTCCAGAGTTGAGTTCCACCCGCTATGTGTCAGAAACACTCCAACCGATGGGTGTGACAGCACCTTATCTTGTGGGCACCAACTTGCCAATACACCTCTATCTTTGGTTTGAGATCTAAACCCCTCAGGCAAAATCGCCTTTCCTCCAGAGATGAGGTCTGGCCTAATAACCCACAAAAAGGGGTGCATGCTATTAGCCAAACCCCAAGCAAATTCGCTCAGATGCTCGGCTGTCATGACGGTTATGCTACCAAAATTCACGTACATAACCGAACGAGGTTTGTGTGTGTCCAACCACCCGATACACGCGGTGTCTTCTCTCCATAGATTTGATCCAATTAGGTCCAATTTGCTTGGTTGTAAATTGTTTACTAGTAGTGGAAGGGGCCCGATTGTGTATAGGCGAGGAAAACTCTGTCTAAGAGCTGAAATAACCTCGTGCTCTAAGGATTCAAATGTATTAAGGATGAGTCCCTGAGCCTTGAGAGCATTTTGTGCCTCACCTCCGTCGAAATTGAGCATAGTATCATAGTGGTTAGTGGTACGGATGAAGCTAGGTATATCTTTTAAGCGAATGCCTTGCATCCCCGGTATCCAATCAATCGGTGTATCGAGATACCCATTGGTTAGGTAACTCTCGTCTGTCACATGAATTGAAATAAGTATACATAACTTCAAAATATGATATATATATATGCTACTTTAAGTAGATACAGATCGAAAATAATTTGTTACCTTTCAGAGGAGTATAGCCTCTTTCAATGAGCTCAGAGAAGTGAAGGTAGCCCATGAAACCGCATGCGCTAGTGGTCCAAAACACCAAGGCAAGAATACCCAATTCCTCGGCCACTCTCTGTGCAAAACTCATCACTCCATCGGCAATAACACAGGTAACCGGCGGCTCCGAAGTAGAATTGTTCAGCCTGATCAACAATTCCCTGAACGGAGCACCACTATTCCTCGTCATAGATACACACAGTTCGGCTATGTCTTGAGTGACATCGTCATCATCAGATGGCGGTAAACCATCGGGTATGGACTCAAAATGGAAGTCGTCAAGACCGTTAAGCGATTTGGACCCGCGTGACTGAAGAAAGCGCCTCTGGTTGTATTCTGAGTTGACATAGGTGATATAGAAGCCTGTTGAATGAAGTAGTTTTGCTAGTTGGAGCATGGGCGTGACATGGCCTTGAGCTGGTTGTGGAATCAGAACTGCATGAGGTCTCGCTGAGGCAGATTCCATGTTCTACCAAATAATTTTTTCTCCAGTTAATTGAAGTGGACAAATTAATGCGCCATGTTTTGGCAAGATAGTGCAAAGAGATAGAGATGGGGAAGTCTTTGTTGGAATTATTGGGATGGAATGGATGTCTCATTCAAATCCTGCAAAATAAGGTCTTGTTCAAGTGCGTGCTGATATGGTGGTCCAGTGTTGTCTCCCAAACGCTCCCAATAGTCAAACTTAGGCACCGTTTATGTTATTATAATATTCTACCGTCAAATTTACGCTATCCAAGCTATAATAGTAAAATGCCGTGACAAAATCGGGAGCATTGTTAGGACATTATATAGTTTCTTTGTTTAATGATTCGTTAAAGCAAGAGAAAAAAAAAATTGTGATGTGGACCCAGGAAACAGCAATAATTGAAAGAAATTTTTGTTTGTTGATATCTGTTTTGGGCCACATATCTTTACCCAAACAAGAATGACTGGGCCTGACCCAATGAAAATGCCATTCTAATTTTTCGAAGAGAAATATTTGATTTTTTTTTTTTTTTTTAATACTTGAGAATAGATCTAATTAAGAAGTGTCTTCAAAAGTAGATTTTTGTTGTCACGTCTGACAATACAAAAGTTGGGGGCCGATTTTAAGTTGTTTTAATTTGGGAAACAAGAACAGGTGGTCTGTTCTTCTCTTTAATTATTGTGCAATGGGTAAATATTTAAGATGGATTGGGACGATTTTTTACCCTTAAAGAAAAATGGTTTCTTTTTATTTCACTGGTCAGATCACGCCAATCAGAAATTACACAAAGAGGTATAATCCAAAGACGCTTGTTAGGCTGTTAACTATCGACCTGGACAAGTGCGTGAACAAACTATTAGCAAATAAAAAGCACAATTAACTTGGACAAAATCATATGTAACTTGTCACCAATTAGAGTCTGTTAAAGAAGTCCATGAACAAATCATCAAAAACTAAAAAAATAACTATTTACTTGGGTAAAATAATTTGTAACTCGTCATCAATTAGGGCCTATTCGGCCAAACACTGTATGCGTGAGAAAAAAAAATTCACTCAAACTTCGCGAATTTCAGCCCACGCGCACAGTGTTTCGGCTATTCAAAAATTTCCATTTCCGTTCCCTTTAGACGGCCGAACAGGCCCTTAAAATCTGGTACATGTGCAAATTTTCATTCATGAGGAGTTTTATGTCTTTAATTTACTTTTTACATATGTCATAGCTGCCTCCTCTGTCGTTGCCACTGCATCCTTGTACCGGCCATCATTGAAAGCCACAGTACATTTTTTTTTTTAAGTCAATTGTTATAATTCAGTGGTTCTAGAGATAGAAAGCTGGAGGTCTATCTTATTAACTTCTATTTTATTATTCATAAAAGATCTTTTTATTCGGATTTCGAACATACGACTTTCTCATTAGGAGTATGTTGTCTTTTATCACTAGACTTTATGACTGAGTGGCTTTGTGCAGAACAACAAATTTTCTGATGGTATTTTGAGATTTTGGAGTGTTAATTCTTGGAATTTTTTGATAAATTGGAGCCTTTTGGAGAGGGCTGATATTATAAATACCTTAATTTCCAATAGGTTGTGACGTCAGCGATGAACAGTGCCACCCCACTGATTTGCCGTCGGATCGTATCTGAATGAACGAGATTAATTCAAGCCGACCTCATCTCCCGTCATCTATTCAGCGCTGCAACCCTCCATTTCTGCGTCCTCCGCGATTTGGCGAAAGACGCCCAAATCAACCTCTCCGCTTTCTGCGATGTCGCACTATGGCCCACCTGTCAGCCACCGCTCTCTGGCGGGTGCCACGTTGTGATATCCCCGCAACGTTGTTGATATTCCGAAGATGGTTTTTCAGGAGAAGGGGACAGGTCGGATACTTGGGACTGGCACATGGCGTGATGGGTTGTGGTACATGGATAGAAAAGGGATGGACACAGCGCTGGCATATGTGGTCGATAGAGTGGGGGCAGGAGGATCTGGAGTGAGTGTGGAGGATGAGTTGCTTCTGATTCATCGGCGGATGGGGCACTCTTCCTTCAGCCTACTGGAACGTTTGTATCCATCAAAGTATGAGAAAGCTGACAAACAGAAACTTATGTGTGATGGATGTGAGTTTGGGAAGCATACAAGGAGTTCGTATGTAAGCTCAGGAAGTAGGAGTTCTCATGCCTCTGATCTGGTACACTCGATGTGTGGGGGCCTTGCTCAACAACTTCGATGAATGGGTATAGATTTTTTGTGACTTTCATCGATTGTTATTCTCGTGTCACATGGTTGTACTTGATGAAGAACAAGAATGGTGTACTCGCTTCCTTCAAGGATTTCCATAAGGCGGCTCAGACTCAGTATGGTGCTGTGGTGAAGGCACTGAGATCCGATAATGGGACCGAATATACAAACAAGGCATTCAAGGAGTATTTGTCAGTTCATGGGATACATCATCAGACCACGTGCCCTTACACACCAGCACAAAATGGAGTGGCAGAGAGGAAGAATAGACACTTGTTGGAGGTAGCCCGGTGCATGATGATCTCCATGAATGTTCCGAAACATTTGTGGGGACAAGCAGTCCTGACAGCCGCACAATTGATCAACAGAATGCCATCTAGAGTGTTGGAGTGGCAGACTCCATGTGTGATGTTGAAAGGAGATAATGAGGGCATTCTTCCTCCAAAAGTATTTGGTTGTTTGTGCTTCGTGAAAGACAACAGACCAACAGTGGGAAAGTTGGATCCCAAAGCGGTGAAATGCATCTTTGTGGGTTACTCTGGTACTCAAAAGGGTTATGTGTGCTGGAGCCCGGTAGAGAGAAGATTGTTTGTGAGTATGGATGTTACATTCCGCGAGCTCGAACCTTACTACTCCTCAGAGACTACATCACCATTTGGAGACTCGCTCGATACAGGAGGTATGAGGCGAGAGGGGAGAGTAGGAGTGATGGTGAGAGGAGGATAGTGAGTGTGGGTGATATTCCTTGCCCACTGGTAGATTCGGCTAGGGTTAAGCCGGAAAAGGAGGATTCAGCTAGGGTTGAGCCAGAAAAGGAGGATTCGGCTGTGGTTGAGCCGGAAGTTGAGAAGAATGGGCCCGAAAGTGGGAGAACTCAGCCTCAGGGGGAGTCGAGATACCGTGAGGTGTATGTGAGAAGAAATAAGCAGAGTGAGAGAACCGTGCCTTCAGTGCCACCTGTGCCAAGTCCATTGGCTCTGCCTACTCCGACTAATGAGACACTTACACCATCCACCTCAGACTCAGAATACACAGGTGCTATGATTCCTCTTTCTACTCCTCCCACTCCCCTATCGGTGAGGACTCCTCGTGAGAATGCGGGTATTCCTCCTGACCGATATGGTTTCCCACATGAGATTGCCCAGTTTGTCTCTTACTCACACATATCACCGGTGCATAGAGCGTTTATTGCATCATTGGATACTGTCTCTATCCCTGAGTGTTGGCAGGTTGCTAAAGGAGATCCGAAATGGAAAGCAGCCATGCTAGAAGAGCTCGAGGCCCTCTTAAAGAACAAAACGTGGGAGCTTGTGTCACTACCACCAGGCAAGAAGGCTGTTGGATGCAAGTGGGTCTTCACAGTGAAACAGAATTCAGAGGGTCTAGTTGAGCGCTACAAGGCGAGGTTGGTAGCGAAGGGGTACAGTCAGACTTATGGCATCGACTATGATGAGACCTTTGCACCCGTGGCGAAGATGAGCACAGTGAGGACACTGGTTTCCATCGCAGCGAATGGGGGATGAAAGTTACACCAACTCGACGTGAAGAATGTCTTTCTTCATGGTGATTTGTTGGAGGAGGTGTACATGGAGATTCCACCAGGGTTTGGCACAAACCAGACAGTGGGTAAGGTGTGCAGACTCAAGAAGTCGCTTTATGGGTTGAAACAGTCCCCCCGGGCCTGGTTTGTTAAGTTCAGGAAGGCTATGGTAAGCATGGGCTATCAGCAGATCAATGCCGACCATACGGTGTTCGTTCGACAACATGGTGGTCACATTACTATGCTGGCTGTGCATGTCGATGATATGATCATTACCGGGGATGATGAGGGGACAATTGCAAAGTTGAAGGCAAAATTGGGAAAGGAGTTCGAAGTGAAGGATTTGGAACAGCTTAGATACTTTCTTGGAATTGAGGTGGCTCGCGGAGCAGAGGGGATTGTTCTGTCCCAAAGGAAGTATGTCCTAGATTTGCTCACAGAGACAGACATGTTGGGGTGTAGGCCTACAGTTTCTCCAATTGATGTGAAGGCTAAGATAAGTGCAGAGGCAGGAGAACAGGTTGATCGTGAGAGGTACCAAAGACTAGTAGGCAGATTGATCTATTTGACACATACACGTCCCGATATCTCATTTGCAGTGAGCGTGGTGAGCCGCTACATGCATGACCCTAGGAAGGGCCATATGGACGCAGTGTATCACATTCTGAGGTACCTGAAGAGTGCACTAGGGAAGGGCTTGATTTTCAGGCAGAATGGACACATGAACATTGAGGGCTATTGTGACTCTGACTGGGCCAGTTGCCAAGATGACATGAGGTCCACAGCTGGCTATTGCATGTTCGTAGGGGGCAACTTGGTCTCTTGGAAGAGCAAGAAACAGCCAATTGTTGCGAGATCGACAGCAGAAGACGAGTACAGGGCTATGGCATTGGGAGTTGCTGAGATGGTGTGGCTGAAGAGGTTGTTGGAAGAGCTCAAGGTGAATCACGGAGCTCAAATGAAATTGTGGTGCGATAGCAAGTCAGCGATCAGCATTGCCAACAATCCTGTGCAGCATGACAGAACCAAGCATGTGGAGATCGATAGGTTCTTCATAAAGGAAAAGCTAGAAAGTGGACTATTGGAGCTGAGTCATGTAGCTACTGGAGATCAAGTAGCTGACTGCCTCACCAAAGGACTTAGCTCAATAGATCTAGATAGGTTTTGTGACAAGATGGGTTTGATGGATATCTTTTGCCCATCTTGAGGGGGAGTGTTGAGATTTATGTATGTTTATTGCATTAATAGAAGTTATAGGGTTATATTGGTAAGAAATGAATTATAGAGAATCGTAGGGTTACGAATGAAAAATGTAACGCCTATATAGGCCCAAGAGAACAAAGGAATCAATACAATTCATTTTTCTGATTTTCCACTAATCCCATTAACATAATGACACCATGGTTCCCCATACTAAGACAATCTTATTCAAAATTGACTGCATTTGCCCAGCCAAGGTGCATAAAGCATACTGACATATTTTATACAGTATTGAAACAATGTTTGAAAATTCACATCTCCCATATTAAACATTACTCCACACTTCACACTTTCCAAAACAATCTAACATTTTTTCTCATTTTTACAGCAGTGAAGACAGTAGAGGAAGAGAGAGAAAAAAAAAAGTGACTGCATCGCCTCTTAAAAACAGTTTCACACATATATATCTTATTAAATTAAAAAAAGAGGAACACATCGGTGCGCATGCCAACTAGAGAGAAATTGGTGAGATGGGAGGAGGTGTGGTTATGTCCAATTTCTTCAACAATTACACGTTTAGTTGCTACCCTCCTTACCTTCATGGAAACTCTCTTCAGCTCCCCTGACCCACCCTTTCCCTTTTCCCATCCTCCTTCCCACAGTAAATTGTAGTTATTGTTTTCAATTTTTCATCAATCTTCTGATTTTGGAAAATGAATTTGATTATGCTCATTCTGATTTTCTTTGCGAATTTAGACCTGGAATAGCATGCAAATTGAAAAGGAGAATATCATGCAGATTGAGAAGGAGATACATTTACAAAACTGATCTTTGTTTTTCAGTGATGCAATTCTAAAAGCAAATTATTATTTATAAGGTACTCAATAGTTGAATTTCAAAGAAAAATACATTGAAAGTATTGGCAAGGTGCTATCATCTAGAAGAACATGTGTGCAATATGGTACATTAATTAGCTTAAGAATTTGTCTATTCTAATGTGTATCCCACTCTAATATATATACTTTTCTCTTAGAAAAAATTCTCAAATAAATAAGTTACATTCTGAGTATCCACTCCATTCTTAAGGTTTGAACTGACAAATATCAACACAACTTGTCATTTACATTTTTAATTATTAAATGCACTCCAAGCATATAGTGTATGCATCCTACAACTGTGAAACTTTAACAAGCTGTTAATGCCAAATATTGATAGACAGTGATGGTGTGCACTCACTGGTGAAGCTACGGTTGAGCCAGGTAGCAGAATCACAATGCTCCACTATTCATTGTTTTGGCCGAGTTTCAGAATGGCCACAATTTCTCAAATGAATTGCAACAGTACGATCTCGAGGACATACAGGGTGGATATGTACCTGTCAATGGTAAGAATGTTTATTGGTACATCACACATGACATTGGTCTAAGAGGTAATTTAATTATTTAAAAACAATTATCATTTTTTTTAGTATTTATACAATCGTATTTGTTTCATTCTGTGATACTAAATTAAAAATTGACCAAATCACATATAATTTTTTAAGGTCATCAGTAGAAATTTCAAAAGTTCATTATTTCATCAATTATTTTACCATAGATTTAAGATATAAGCATATGTCTTAGTTGAAAAATTAACCATGGGCCGGATGGCCCAGAGGAAGTAATTTTTTTTGTCAATGGTCAATGTGGATATGTACCTCCATTAAATATTTTGTTACCTGTCAATGGTTGATGAAATCAACCAGGGGATATGTACCTTCCCAAATTATTGGATTGGCCCAGATTCTTATCAGACTGTTCAGATCTAAACAAAAATATTTTGTTACCTCAGGGGATATGGACTCTTACCTTCGGTGATGCTCTTCGATAGTTTTTTTTTTCTATGTAGAAGAACTTGAAACCTTATGTTAATTCAGGTTATTGTATTTAGCAATGAGGGTTAGGTTCCAGTCTACTTTTCAAGGAAGTGTTGTTATAACTGATAGTCTGACAAAAAGCGACCTCTCAATCTATTTAGTTCAAGAAAAACATGGACTAATAATCTCAAGCAACTATAGAAAATTGTTTTGGTATTGCTTTTGTACTATCCTACCATATATATGTAAACTAACACTTGCATCATGAGTACAATTTCTCTTCGATTATATCATGAACAATTCACACAACTTATCTCGATTATCACTGCCGAAGCAAAGCGAGGCGTACCGCTAGTAGTATCTAATTTTAGACAGGTTTCGGTACTGTAGATGAACAGTAAACAAAATCCGGATCAATCCAGTTTGAGACAGAATGCACAGTGCTCTTTTAATTTTCGTGCTGAAGCAGATCCGATAGTTTGGATCTAAACTCAACATTTTAGTTATTGAATTCTCGGAACATTTGTTTTAGTACCAAAGTATCTGCAATTAATGCCAAATGCGGAGGCTGCCACGTCTGAGGAAAGCATTTAAAAAAATAATTTTCAATTGGTTAATTCTTTTTTACTCTTTTCCTTTTAATAACTACACTTCGTCGACTTCGACACTGAATTTTTTCTCGGTAAAAAGTAAAAACCTTGAAATTTATTTGCTATCTCACTATCTGATTCTAAATTCTAGACAGAATTATTTTGTGCATCTCATCTTGTCGCCAGCCCAAAGTATGTCATATGTGTACATTTCTTTTAACACATTGCTGCGCTGTGCAGCTTTATTTCCTTTTCATATATAGTTGGAGTGCAGTTTGCTTTTTCTTGTTTAGTTTCATCCCAATCAACAGGTGTCCAAACTTGACTTTCCAAGCTTCCACATAGACAGCTCAAAGACTGTTCAGTATATTGGAGATGCTTTAATTTGGAGGTCTTTTTAAATTGTAATATTTTTTTTTCATTTTCAGAAAGATTGATAAAAAATTTATTTGAACGAAAGTTGGAGTTCAAACTTATTTACGTGAGATAGAAATTTGTGCAGAGTCATCAAACTATTTTTAAAATAATAATAAGAGCAAACTTCTCATTTTTAAATATTCATAAAGGATCCTTATCAAAATTTCGAACATACAACCTTTCATATATAATGAACCTTATTTTTATCATGAAAATAAAAAAAATTTAATAAGATGTAAAGTGGAAATGAGCAAGAAATAACATGTGAGAAAAAAAAAATGAAGTTCAACCTCGTATTTTATTCCCGTGCATTTGTGAACAAATTTGATTTTTAGATATTTTTCCGAGATCAAATTTTCCATTATCAAAAGGACCACCAAAATTCTCACAAATTCCGCAGAAAATTAATAGACCATCCTTATTTACCCTAATGTTGTATCATGTATTCATGTCAGTATGTTGTTCTTTTTGTTGGTTGTTGTAACTTCCAAGTCCTTGTTTAACTTTCAATATAGTTATTATTGATGACCTCTGATGAGAGAAGAAGAAGTCGGTGAGAGCTAGGGGTGTCAACGGGTACGGTAAGGGTCGGACGGAAGCATTTTCATACACGTACCCGTTATAAGTTGTTCTTATCCGTATCCTACTCTTACCCGCTACAAATTATCTTATCCGTACTCTACTTTTACCCGTTATGGTTGTTGGATAACAAAACGGTAGTGGATAAATAACGGGTAATACTAATATAATAATTATTTTTATTATTTATTAAATAAAATATTAATAAAACATATACATTCATTTCACACACACACACATATATATATCGTACTTTATTAAAAAAAATTATGATCATGCTAAGCGCAAGTATACCAATTAAATTACTCCTTTCAATACTTATTAATATATTTTTTTTTATAATTATCCGATCGGTTAACAGGTACGAAATAGGCTTTATCCGTACTCTTACCCGTTTAGATAACGAAAAAAATCTTTATTCGTACCCATACCCGATAAGTTTACGAAAAAAAATCTTATCCGTACCCGTCTTATCGGATACGGTACGGTACGGATTGGATAAACAAATAAAAGCATGCCATTGACACCCCTAGTGAGAGCGAGCATATTTTTTATTTTGTAAAAAAAGCGGTTCATTTGGAATTCGCTAGTTACACAACCCATATTAGTGTGGTTTCTTGAGGCGCCACAAAAATTACACCAAAGATGCGCCACTGAATTGTACAACAAATATTTGGTGGGGTTAATTAGTAAATTCTGGAAACAACCGATTCTTGCTGAGTTTCGCTTTCATATATATCATCGAACAATTTTTTGTCATTTTTCAGATATTTTAAAAAGTATTTTGTTTTCTTAAAATAAAAAAGCTAGAGAGTATTTGTACATAGCTTTTTTTATTAAATTTAAAAGCTAGAGAGTAAGAGGCGCTTCCTCTGGAGCTTGACCTTCTTCTGACCATTGGAGAAAGAGAGGAGTATATATCATGGGGACATTTTGGATATTATTATGGGTTTGGAGACTGAGACCAATACCTGGCGTCTAATGTATGGAGAAGATATCTCAAGAATTGAAGATGACTCAGGCTGACAAGTATTTGCTATTAAATTTCAATATTTCAGTGCTTGTTATTTTGTTGAACATGCTTTGTTTTGCATTCTAGTATTAAAGATTTCTCTAGGGTTGTACAAGTAAATGTAGTTGTGGTAAGAAATGATGTAAAACTTGTGAATGTTGGTGAAATCAGTGGCTATGTCCACTTTTATTCAAAATATTTGTACATATTTTTCTTATGAATACAAATGTTGGTGAGGTTGCCTCACTGACCTTCAAAACAAAAAGAAAGATAGAGAGTAAGAGACCAATTTGCATTCTCATAAGCACCGAACACGTCGGTCACGCAAAATATGAGATATCTCAGAGGATATGCACTGGTAAAGAGACTGGGAGATAGCAGGTAGCAGGGGGACCAAGCCCCCGGGACAGTAAATGCAACCATGCTCTATCCCTTTCAGCACTGAGAAAGAAATCCATACGCAATCTAATCTTGCATGAAATGGCAGTTGTTTGGTACATAGTTTACCAGTTAGTTACTAGTTAGCCTGAAACTACTCATACGATCTATGTATCGTCGTGTTGTCACATCCATAATCCTAAGGTTGTAATTAGAGGTTCTGATGTATCGTCGGATTGTCACATTCACTAACTGATCAAATCAAATAAATGCAAAACAAATTATCTCTTGAATCAAGCTCTAGACAAAACTTACAAAATGCACATTAATAGTACAATAATTAGGTACCACAAAACGAAACAAATGGAAACGAATTCTTTAAACTGGTAATTGCTTAAGGGTTATAGAGGTTCTGATGACACTGGCATTTCCAACCCAAAGGCTTGTAATTAGAGAACTCTCTGAAAAATTTCATATCAATCTCTGTCGATCGTGATATCTTCCCTCTACGCATCGGGTTGTTTTGAGCCAGGTAAGCTGGTACCTGAACCGGAAAGCATGGATTGCACTGGTTGCACTTGTTGTGACAGCTTGGCGGTTTCGAACCCAACCTTGCCTTATCCTCCAATAGCATTTCCAATTCCTATATACATATATCAAGAAATCAAAAATTATTTTAAATTGATTGAAGCTTAATGCTAAATCTTCTTAATTAGATGGTTATATATATAAAAAAAAGATGGAAATAATTTTAAGAGAGACAACAGATTGATATGAAATATATATGCCTTTGGCTAATAGATGTGTAATTAAAATGAGAAAAATGAGTACCTTATGAGAGGAGAGCAAGAACCTACTAATGCAACTGACACCTTCAAGAGAAAAGATGAGCAACAATAAAACTAGAAGAGTCGCCATCAGAAGCGCCCCATTGCTAAGACTTGTTGCCATGGTCATTGTATCATCCTCACCAGAGCAGATGAACTGATCATCAATCAAAGAGGGATGGTATGTTTTTTTGTGGTGATCCAACAAGGGAACAAACAAAATGGACCATATGTTGGTTTGTTGGGAAGTTTCTTTACTGCAAAGGGATTGTGATATTGATATTGTTTTCAAATGGTGATATATATGTGATGTATGGTAGGAGGTGTGGGGGATCAGACAGATATGAAATTTTAAAGACAAGAATCAGAACCAGAACTCAGAGGTAAGGTTTGTGACTACCCAAAAATAAAAATAAAGAAAGAAAGAAAGATTGGGTTTAAAGAGAGGAGGTGGTAGTGAGGCAGTGAGGTACAGTGGGGGCACATCTGTATCTGTATGATTTAAAAGGATCAAACAAAGAGACGGAGGAAAGAAACAAAGGCATGGCACATATCAGTTGTTGGCATATATGGCAAGGTGTGTACATGGTACCAGTGCCTTTATTTGTACGTGGCAGGGCATTACTGAGCGCTACTGCTATCTCTCCTAAGTTTTAATTTAATGCTACATAGGACTATAGAAGGGGAGGGAAATAGAGGTAATAAATGTGACATTAAATGGCCAATCAACAATCACTGTCGTTTCGGAACCATAAGTTTGACACTTTGACTACTACCAAACGAACTTAGGCATCTATCAAATGAAAAGGAACTGGGACCGGATCTCCTGTGCCTTCCCTGTGTTGATCTATATAGTTGCTCCATCTTTTGTTATACCAAGCTAAGCACATATTTTTATGTGGTTTCACTTTTATTATACCAAGCTAAGCATATATTGTTATACCAAGCTAAGCTTCAAAATTCAAATATTTTTTTTTGTGAATATTAAATAGTTACGTGATTTCACTTCCAACTTTTAGTCAAATATTTTTTTCTTGAAATTATTATGCACATTCGTTGATTATTCTATACAGGATATTCTTATATAAACAAAGTAGATATACATGTAGGCTGCGGCTACCAACAAGCCTACAATTGTTCTTATTCAATTATTAGTTTATAACAACTACTGTATACTAGAACTGTTAGTAAATCTATAACATCAAATCCGGCTCGCCTATGCAAGTAGAATAAAACAAGCAGGCCGAAGGAAAACAAACAAAAGTAATCATGAACAAAACAATATATAAATATGTGTTGTTATTTCCATCAATCAGACATCTTATCCATAGCAACATTACTCAATGTTCATCTTCTTCGTCTCCAAAGCAACTACACACCGTACGAGAAACGAGATTACGAGAGTCTATATATGATAATTGACACATATGGTATTTTCACAAAAAATGAAAAGAAAAATCATAAATGGTAAGGCAGCCAGGCAGGTAGGCCGGGTCCGAAAACCTAAAAGTTGAGTATTGACTATTGAGCAACAATGTATAAATGCAAAAGCACATGGAGATGGCACCAATAATGTTTAATTTGTATATTATATGCTCAAGGACCAAGGTGCCTGTCTGGACTGCACTTTTGGTTACATTAACCCCAAGCTAGCTATTTTTTCTTAATGTAATGGTCACCCAAAA
The DNA here is from genome assembly GCA_011114355.1 of Carex littledalei. Classification (NCBI taxonomy): domain Eukaryota; kingdom Viridiplantae; phylum Streptophyta; class Magnoliopsida; order Poales; family Cyperaceae; genus Carex; species Carex littledalei. The sequence goes on along the minus strand of CM022084.1, from coordinate 9,244,290 downwards.
TCATTGTGCTCTCATAATTTCCGGACCACTCGATCGCTGGATAGATCTGAGAATGTATCTTGTATAATATAATGTTAATTAAATTTAGGGACTGCGAATCATACAAGTAAAATTAATTTACCTCCTTTCGGCCAAGATAATTCTAGACGGATAGGATTCATGCTTAATTAACCTTCGATACAAATGCAAGGACGTAAAATAATATGATTTATTTATTTTCATTGAGGCATAATTATCAATATTTGTGTTGAATACTGACATGATAGTGATACCATATTACCATATATGTTTAATACTCGTAATATAATTACACATTTGCACTGTGCTAGGAGCCTAGATAGAAGGCTCCATCCGATTTTTAGAAAGAGTTTTATGGGGTTAAACTAGTGTTATAAATAGCTAGTTATAAGTAGTTTTGGACCTAAAAAATCAAGTTACGGGGTAAAACTGCACTAATTGAGCTACAGCCGCAATAGTGATAACAGTAATAGTGGTCTTCTATGCTACATGGGCTTATTCTTTTTTTTTTTTTGCAATTTACATTAATGGGCATTTTTTTTTAAATTAAAAAGCTATATCAATAAACTTTAACATTGTGTTGGACTTTCCAACTTGCTCACTCAGAAGAAGAAATGACTCAAATTGCTTTGTCTTTAAAAATTGAAACGAAACCTAGTCGCTGAGAAATTGAAACGAAACCAAATCACCTTGATCGCTGATCATTGAAACGAAAACAAAAAAAAGGAAACTAAAGAGAGGTACGAAGCTAATGCGAAGCAGAAAGTAAAAAGTTGAGTTTGTATGAACTAGTTCACTCCGTTTTACTGGTAAGTGCACAGAAAAATTCTCCGTTGCTTGACATTTTCTTCATTATGTAATATTTATCTTCTTTTTTTTTTTTAGAATCAATGTTTTTTCTTGCTTTATTTGTCGTAACTCGTAAGAAACACACTATATACGATTGGCTATAACTATGCTATTCGCGATAACTTTTTTTTTTTTTTTTTATCTCTATGTTGCTATAATTGCTATTTAAAACCTTGAATTAAACACAAACCTCGAAATAACATGGATTGTCACATCCGCACCACCAAATTTGAATCATAGATTAGAAAATTGATTGTTACAGATACATTTTTTGGGCCATTAAGACAGTACAAGTGGTAAAGGAACACTAGGAGCCGAAATTTTTATTTTTAACATTTTAAATAAATTAATTAATAAAATAACCACCGTTTTTGGTCAATTCCATATTTAACACGGCCGCAGAACACCGGAGCGGACCCATTTGGGGGAGGCCGCAGAATGCCGGAGCGGACCCCCATATGGGGCCGCAGAATACCGGAGCGGACCCGGGTCCGCACTATGCCGGAGCGGACCCTGGTCTTCATATCTCGAAAATGACAGCAACATTTCATTCCACACTCTCACACCTTCTCTCTCCTGAGTTAGCTCTGATCTGTAAGTTTTTTCTCTCTTCTTTTAAATTTTTTATTTTTATTTCAGTAGATTAATAATTTAATTAGAATAATTAATTTAGCAATAATTAAATTAGAATAATTAATTAGAATAATTAATTAGAATAATTAATTTAGTTAATTTTTAATTGTAGGTTTCTTCTGTATTGAATTGGAAAAATGGCTCTTATGGTATCCATCTACACTGGTGGGGATGTATTAACAGGTCCTAATGGGGTTTACTACAGTATTGGACCCGTTACTGTGATCCCGGTATTGCCAGGTACGGATTATTTGGGACTTAAATCAAGTATATGTGGGAATTTGGGGTTGGATCAGGGTCAGTATGACCTTAAAATTGATGCCAAAATTAGCATGCCGACTAGTTCGGCACAAACCTGGTTCCAACTATTTCCAATTCAGAATGAGGGAGTCTGGCAGGTATTGTATAACCAAACCATGAGTTTTTCTGGGGGTGCATACAAGATAATTGACCTATATGTGGAGGTTACCAGAGCCCGGCGTTCGAACCCAGTTCAGAGGTTAATCCGGGGTCGTAGTCGGGGTAACTCATCCGGCTCTAGTCCATCCCCTGTCCAAATTGACCAACCGTCCAGTAGTCGGGCCCCAGTTCAGAGGGACCGACCCTCCCGTCGGGCCCCATCCCAGACTGACCACCCTTCATCTAGTCGGACTGCTCATTGGGGTCAAAATTGTAATCCGGATGAATCTGATGAAGAAGTGGATCCGGAGATATTAGAGGCAGAGGAAAATTGGGGTCATGTTGATCCTGAGGGTATGAGCGATTATTCTGACCAGGAAGATACCGGGCCTGTGCTCGGACTATCAAGGAAATTCAAGATGGATAGCGGGTTTCAGATAATGGATCGCGGGGTTCAGCACCCGATTCATGCTTTCAACGACACATCAGGGTTTATGGAAGCCAATTCGGGTTTGTTTGGAAGTAGAGCAGATTTTGAGAATGAATTGTCCGAGGGACAAACATATGACTCAAAGGAGGACATGAAGAGCGCAATTGCCAGGTTTCACATCCTTTGCAACAAAGAGTTAATACCTACGCACAGTGACCGCACAAGAATGAGGTTCAAGTGCAAGGACAGTTACTGTGGGTGGTACATACTCGCAAGGGCCACCGGTTATGGAACACAATGGCGTGTCTCCAAATGCCCAACACAACATTCATGCCATGCGGATGCAACAAGAACAGATCACGCCCAGTTGTCAGCTGCTATGGTTGCCGAGTGTATATCTGCTCACATGAGGAACGATGTCGACTTGAGTATTCAGGCTGTCCGAATTGCTGTTGCTGAAAAGTACAACGGTCAGATACCGGCGTACAACAAACTATGGCGTGGCCGTGAGTTGGCAATAGCCCGTCAATTTGGCAGTTGGGAGGGGTCATACGCTCTTGTAGTTCCATTGTTGGAGGCAATGAAAAGAAGCAACCCAGGTACTACATTGTTCATTCAATTTTTACATTATTTCATTATCAATCAAAAATTGAACTTATTTTTTTAAATTTATTGACAGAAACATTGTTTGAGGTGACCTCATATCCCACTGGTGAACCTGGACCATGGAGGTATTTTCATAGGGCGGCTTGGGCATTTGGACCGTGCATAGCTGCTTTTCAACATATCAGACCGGTCATCACAGTTGATGCATGTTTCCTGTCAGGCCGGTATAAAGGTAACTAATTTGGTTGTTTTCACTTTATTTATTTTAGTTGATTTCGGCTCTTACAAAATGGGTTTTAACCATAGGCAAGCTGTTGATTGCAACCGGGTACGATGCTGAAAATCAGCTCCTCCCGTTGGCTTTTTCTCTGGTAGAATCAGAGAGTTATGACGATTGTGCGTGGTTCATGAAATGGTTGAGGATCAATGTAATCCGCTCCAGATTCATGTGTGTCATCACTGATAGGGGAAAGGGTATCAAGAAGGTGTTCAGACAAGATGATATGGGGTGGAACGAGGAGGATGAGGATCAATGTGTTCACCGTCTTTGTGCTACTCACATAGCCGAGAACATGAAGAAGAACGGTTGCAGTGATAAGGCAATCCGTTTTTTTAGAATATGTGTGGCTAAGAGGAAGATGAGGAGGTACGAGCAAGGAATGCAAGCAATGGGGCAGGCATGTGACATTGCCCTCAATTGGCTGGACGGTGTGGGTAAGTATTTGGATCAAGATGAGAACGAGTGCCCCAAACCATGGAAGATATTCCAAGCACTGGACGGTGGTTACCGTTGGGGCATCATGACTACAAACGGGTCTGAGTCGCTTAATAAGGTCTTCAAGTCCTCTCGTAGGCTACCGGTTGCAGCAATAATTGAAGACACATTTTACAAATGTATGACATGGTTTGCGCAAAGGAGGGCCAAAGCGGAATGGGAAGTCAGTCAAGGTCAGCAATTCTCGTGTCGTGTGCATAAGGTACTTTTATTTGTAGTTATTTCTTCATAATTTTTAATGAAGTTTGTTAAAAAAAATATCTGACTTCTTCATTATTTTTTAATTTTTCGTAGGTGATCAACAAACGGTTCGAGAGGTCCGATAAAATGAAGACGCTGGGGGGCTTTGGAAACAACAACGAGTTCGAGGTAACCGCCACACAGGAGAGAGTTCACGCTTTCATACCTGACGATTCTGGTCGGTTTACCAAGGCCAATTACAAATACACGGTGATAATCGGGGATGATCACACGGTAACTTGCACGTGCCAGAAGCCTCAATTGGAGAGAATACCGTGCTCTCATGTTCTGTCCGTGTGTCGTCTCCGAGGCATCGACCCTGGCGTATTTGTAAGTCACTATTATCACATCCCTACACTGATCAACACATGGAGCGCACAATGGCATGTTTATGGAAATCAGTCGGAATGGCCTCCACACGATGGCCCGGTCCTTGTTCCAGAGAAAAAAAATATTGCTGTGGGCAGAAGACAGCACGACAGAATTCCGATGTGGATGGATGTTCTGCATAATAGGAGAAGAGGACACCAAGCCGGCCGAGATACGCAAGAAAGACAAAACAGAGCTGCTCGGGCTGCACGAGATTGAGAGTTAATGTTGTTTTTCTAATTGTACTTGTAAAACTATTGTTTATTTTCGGTTAATTAGACGTATTTGTAATTTCCGATAACATTCGCATGTTTTATTGTATGCTTTTTTATATGGCCCCTTGTTCTATTTTAATGTTTCTTTTGATCAAACAAACGACGAACAACAATTTCAGATTAAACGACATTTCAAATATAAGTAATTATACACAACTTCACAAACGTTACATTTTTATAAAAATTTCCAAAACAAAACCATAATCAAATTCAGAATCAGAAAAAAAAAAAGACCAGGGTCCGCTCCGGCATAGTGCGGACCCGGGTCCGCTCCGGTATTCTGCGGCCCCATATGGGGGTCCGCTCCGGCATTCTGCGGCCTCCCCCAAATGGGTCCGCTCCGGTGTTCTGCGGCCGTGTTAAATATGGAATTGACCAAAAACGGTGGTTATTTTATTAATTTAATTCTTTAAAATGTTAAAATTAAAAATTTCGGCACTAGGAGTCTCATATATAATTTAATAAAAAGGGGATCCATTGGGCTGATTGGGTATGATGAGGAGCTCAGTCCGATCCATTTTAATTCCATCGTCCGATTTTTCAGGCAGAATGCTGTACTGGATGGACTTTCTCAGTCACAAAAAGTTTTGATTCCATCGTCCGATTTCAATTGCGATTCCTGCCCTTTTGCTTTTTATGTGATGTTTATTCAATTTTCTTAATTATCTGCAAAATTAAACGATAATCATAAGAGTTTTTGTAAGTTACACCAATCAGCAGCTGCTTTATTATAATATTTACCTTAAAGCAGTTGTTACTTGTCAAAAGTTGATTCAAACCTGAAACCGTTATTGACGTTTCTTTTCTCGATTTTTTTTATTTATGTTTAAAAACGAAAGCTTTCGAATAAGTTTTGGTAATTTTTGACGTAGTCTAAATAGTAAATACTTATTTTTTGGATATCCTAGAGCTTTTATAAAGCTCAACTATTAGGAATGAAATCTCTGGTAGAAGAATTCAAACAAGATGTGAAGCTAGTTCTTAATTTTTTTTCCAGAGATAGATGGATCAATTAAAGGTCTGTTGTTTCAAATGCACAAAAAATATGAAATTAAACTGTATATGTTTTGTTATACTTTTTCTGATTTTGTTCTGGCTTTGAACCCACCGACTTTATAAGCTAGTGTGATTAATATTTGTGAACGCCCAGGTAAGGAAAGTTTAAAAATTCCTATGGTTCTTTTTTTTTGTTTTGTTTTTGTGAACGCCCCTGATGAGTAGGGGTGTTCATTGGGTCCGGTTCGGTTTTGAACCGAACCGAATTAGTTTGGATCAAACGGTTCGATTTTTTTGGTTTAATAGTTCGGTTCGGTTTGCTTTTTAAAACCGAATTATAATTTCGGTTTCGGTTCGGTTTGAAAGTTTTGAAAACCGAAATAATCGAACCAACCGAAATTTTATATATTATGAATTTGGTCCGGACCGCCCCGGTTTATTTCTTAATCAATTCCTTTAAATATTTCAGTTTATTTCTTAATATCCAGGTTTATTTCTTAATATCCTGATTTATTTCTTAATACTTCGGTTTATTTCTTAATATACTTCGGTTTATTATAAATCAATTGATTTAAATAAAAAAATTAATAAATTTCGGTTTGAACCGAACAAACAGAAATAAAACTTTGGTTCGGTTTGATTCGGTTACAATGCTAAATCGGTTCGGTTTTATTTTTGAAACCAAATTACAACTTTGGTTTGCCTAGTTTGGTTCGGTTGAAACCGAACCGAACCGATGAACACCCCTACTGATGAGGCCAGAGCATGTGTTCGGAGAGGGCAACCGGGGCATTAACCTAATACCTATGTAACGCTAAAGCACATATTTCTAAAGGGCTTTTAGGGGTGGGTGCCGAACCGATGCAAAGGGCAACCAGGGCGCTTCCTATGTGCCACCAAAGAACAGATTTTCTCTGAGCGTTATCCTATGTACAGATCCAAATCTGTTTCTTGTATTTTGAGAAAATGAGCACCTTTTTATTTGTTTTCACTCTCTTCTTCTCTTTCTCTCTTTAAAAGAGAGGGATAGAGAGAAAATAATAGGAGGATATTTCTTTTTCCAAAAGAGAAGGAGCGGATTTGGATCTCCTATCACAACAAGAATTCCGGGCATCCACGACAAAGGGAAAAAAAGAGTCAATGCCGAGGTATTTGTGTCGTACATAAACAACTACGAGGTTATCACCTCACAATTACTACCCTCCATATTGTTCCCGTAGCGGATAATATTATCGCTGAGGATTCTACATGGATATGTATACCCGAGGCTAAACCAAACTTTCTGCCGAGCAATTGCTCTCGGCAATAGTGGATGCCGTCCGCCCACTCTGAAGTATCCCCCGAGAGCATAGAGAACGATCTGATACATAATCGTCATCAATGTGCTTAATTAGCACGAAAACGTCCGACTATGATTTTGTACTTATAAAAAAAAATTTCAACAAAATATAAAATTTGATCTCTAAGCACATTCTAATATGGAGATCACGTTGGGTGATTCGGAATAATAATTTAAAATTTAAAAATAGAGATAAAAATGTACTGTTAAAATATTTTTTAGCCAAAATAAGGGACCCACTCTAATTTTCTGTGCTCCGCCAGTCCACTGAGGAATTCAAAAGGGCAATTGAGTAGTTTGATGCAGTTCCTAAAAGAAAGTGTTTTATATACATGCATCACGCATGAATATATGGTAGGGGTTCACTGTGTACCGCGTTATTCAATCTCATTTTATTGGTCATGAAAAAAAAATGTATCATGACAATTTATAACGCGTTTCTTACTGGTTTTTAATTCCATGCACACTTCACCAAGCTGCTCTGGTTCGTGCTACAAAAAGTGCAGTCAGTTGCACTGCATGAAATAATGGAGCTGAGATGGCTACCATGTGTGACGACTTTTCCCTATTTTGATTTGGAGGAAGTCAGAGATTTAGATAGCATAATGTATGGTGTAAACGGATCGGATACGGATTGGATAGTGGTAAAATTATATCTATATCAGTTTTTATTTTCCGGATACAGATGCAGATTGAATATTGGATATTAAATGAATTTGAATACAGATTGGATATTAAATGGATACGAATACAAATACGGATATAATTCGGATACATAATACTATTATTGTAATAAAATTAACTTATTATTCAACAATTATTTTTAACGAAAATAAAAGTATATAACATGAAATACGGATATTATTCGAATATTCGATTATTATAGTAAACAAAATAATTTTTCTCATAATAAACTTCTTACGTCATTAAAAAACATTTATATACTGATCCTGATTATTCACATGTCTTGGTGATTCATAATCACATTTGCCTTAATTTTGTTATAATTCTTTTTTATTTGTTTTAAATTGTTGAGTTAAAGGACAACAATATTAGTCAAGATCATCTGATGTAGCAACCTTCTTTACACAAATATAAAGTGCAACAGCGTTGTAGTACTGAAAATAATAATTAGAATTAATATCTACCAAAGCTTTTAATGGTTTCGTTGGGATACGTTAATTTAGGGATAGGAGAAATACAGTAAGAAAAGTCAGACTGTCAGAGGGTCGGAAAGATTAGAATAAAATAAAAAACGAATCAGTGAGGCAGCGCAATACAAATCCCGCGGAGTACTTCGCGGATATCCAAAATATGGAAAAAATATGGATAAGGATAATTATCTGTATCTGTATACGTATCCGTGTCCGATTTAGAATTTAAAACCGTATTTGTATCCACATAATTTATATTCATATTTGTATCTGTATTTGCAATATCTGTAGCCGACTATATGAATCCGTAAAATTTAAGATACGAATTCAGATCCGAACAGATAATATCGGATCCGTTTGCACTCCTACCATACTACTATTTACTGTTAAAAACAAAACGAAACAAAAACAACAAAAAAAGAAAAATGAAAGGGACCGTACAGAGTAAAAAAATTAATGAATAAAATTAAATATCAATATTAATATAATTACAATCAAATTAAAACATGATTTGTAAGTTTTACTATAAAGAAAAAAATAAAAACAAAGAAAGAGAAAAAAGAAAAAGAAAAATGAAAGGGACCATACAGAGTCAAAATAAATTGTTTAATAAAATTAGAAATCATATTAGATGTCAATATTAATATAATTACAATCAAATTAAAACATGAATTTTAAGTTCTATAATTATGGAGATCAATTTTGTAAGTGGTCGAAATTGATTTTTATTTGTGGACGGGAGATATTTATATGCAAAGAGAAATGATTTTTTTCATCAAAGAAATTTTGGTTAGGATGGCTCACCCGTCATGGGCGGAGCCAGACTATTAAGTTATGGAGTCAAATGTGAATAGAATAAATCATTTAGAAAATTATATTGCGAATGAGAATTAATTTTACAATATTCATAGCATTTAATTTAAATTATATAAAAAATTATGCATAATAACAAAAAAATTGAAAAAACATGTGGGTCGATTGATCTCCATTCAATCTACAAAAATCTGTCTCTGTCACCGGTAATGCAAGTGATTAGTTATTTTGAAACTAATAACCATATTTGAAAAATAACATAATCAAATTTTAATTATTGGTAATATCAGTTGTTGATAATGTGTGTACTAACCAATGTTGTAAATAACGGTATGCATTCATCGGACCGACAGAGTATTGTAAAGCGATTAATGAGTATGTGGCCGATTAATTGGAATTTCTATGGATAATTTTGTGTTTTCATGAATATAATATGCATATACTTGTAATTATTAAAAATGATTAATTTAACTCCTTAATTTTATCAATTAAATTTAGTTTAACTTAGTTTCATTGTTTATACTTAGCAGCCGCTGCCAAGATTTGAAAAAAAAAAATTGTTTCATTGTTAATTAATAAATTTTTTATGAAATTGTCATTTATAAAAATTCAAGTAAGACAAGGCAAAGTAGTACATATAACGAATAAATGCAGAAAAAGGAATAATTAAAATGAATAAATAACTGAGAGTATCACCGCCAACAACTAATTGACTGATTAGTTGGATTAAACGAGGGTTTTTTACAACACCGGTACTAACAATGCTACATGTTGATTTTAGAGAGTGATGCAGCGACGTATTTATTGGTGGATGATTTTGAAAATGAAATATCGTAGAAATTATTAACATGTCTATAAATATTAGACTATGAATGCATTTATAACGAGTTTGAGTATGCATAGGATAAAAAAGCAAATCTTGCTTAGATTTCATTGCTTAAATTATGTTATAGATGGATAAGACTGAAGTACAAGGAACAGACACATGGCAAAAAGGGACCGAAAGATGAAACTAGGATTTCAATGCATACATATACAAATGCAAATTAACTTATCTAGTTAGAAAACTGTTCTTCGTATGTGTTCCGCTTTTAAAGTACGTAGTGTAGCTGTTTTCTTTACAATAATTTTTTTATGAGTGATATATATTAATCACAAGTCATAACTGTAAAAAAAATCATAAAAATAAATAAATCACCGCTTAATTTATTTCGCAAAGCAAGAGCCTCATCTGCTGCGTCATCGTCAATACATCCAAAATCAACCTATTGTTCTGTTAGCAAATAATTTAGGTATTTAAAATTTACAATTTAGTTATTTTTCCATCTGAATTTACTTATTTTTTTATTCTCAATTTAATCAATTAAAAATACAATTTATATATTAGTAAAAAATCAATATGATGATTTCATCCTTACCTTTAAAATACAAACATGAAACATATCTAATAAACATATAGAACAATTAACTATACACAAAATATATATACAGAGAAATACACATGTAGATTCTCTTAACTAAGGAGAGTGCAAAAAAATGTGAACCCTTCAATTATATATTTATGGCATTTTTTAAAACTCCATGTTAAGCAACATGACCAGTAAACACACGTGCTTCAACAATTGGACCAACTTTTTTTTTATTTAGAAAAATAAATTAAAATTACGCATTTCACAATTTATGCATAATGTTGATATTCTATCAATACATTCATCGAAGTCCAATATTAAAATACCTAATGAAAAAAAGTATATCACTCTGAAGACATTTTATCAATACCGACATTACTAATATGAAAAGGGTATCAATGCCACAAATTCTTAGTGTTATAATGAGTCCGGCTACTATACCACTAGTGTCATTCCAAACTAAATAACACCACATCTTAAACCATTAGATATACTTTAATATTCGTGTACAAGATAGCGCTGGAATGACACTAGTGTCTTGTACGAATATTAAAGTAGATTCAATAGTTTAAGATGTGGTGTTATTTAGTTTGGAATGACACTAGTGGTATAGTAGCCGGACTCTGTTATAATATGTCATAAACTTACTTTTAATTATATTTTTATTTTTAAATGTCAAATCCAAGTTGTTTGATCTTCTTAATTTTCATGACATATATATGCATAAATTACATTTACTATTTTTAAATTAATTTTATATTAGATCAAGTAAAAAAAAATGCATTAAAATTATTCTATCATAGGTAACTAGATTCATTTATTTTTTTACCACTTAATATAATATAAAATAAATTTCAAATTTCAAATTTTTATGTGAATACATCTTTCCAAATGAACAAAATTAATTGTTTGAATTTGATATTATTGTTTTAATTGAAAATAGAAATAAAATATAAATTTGAAACATTTTGTAGTATTGGAAGTTTGGAACCTTTATCTACAAATATGGATACCCAGCGCCATTGTTTACATCAACAGTAACCACAACCGTCCGATCTTAATCATGCCGTTAAGATCGTTTCAGTTTCTGTGCCATAATTTAAACCAACGCTTTACGCGCAATGCAATAAGCCGTTAAAATGGAGAGATTTAAATGACATTGAGGTCTGATTGAAGAGAAAGAGAGAGTGATGTCGATCGGATCGAAATGAGGTCCGATCCAGAAGAGGTGAGATCTGATCGGAGGAGAAGAGATATGATCGAGAGGGGTGGGATCGAAGGGGAAGAGATCTAATCAGAGGAAAAGTAAAAAAATGTACGAGATTCAGACATTTTAGAAATTCCTTAGAAGGAAGAATATGTTTTCTGAAGAAATTATTTTCAAATCCAACATCTCTAACTTTCTGCTATTTATTGCATATCTTTTTTTGAAAAGATAGTTAGACATTCTATCAAAATTAATATATGGTACTGAAGGTAGCTTCTTTCAGAAAAAAAAAAAATATGGTACTGAAGGTAGTTTGGCAGTAAATATTGAGATTAAGTAGAATGATTCATTTTTTTTTCCTTCTCAATAATGGAGAGTAACCAATAGTAATTCTTATTTCAGCAATAAATTAACATCAATTGATACAATTTGTCGTAATTAATATGATATGCATCAATTGAGATTCATACAATTCTCTCATCTCGGGTGCATGAACTAGATAGCATCGGAGGCATAGAGAAAATAATATGATAAGCCTTTTGATAAGTTTGATACTATATCCCAATTAATATGATGCATGCATGAACTAGTTCGCTGTGCACCTTGAGATTCGGTTTCTCTAGGTCTCGAAATAATATTTTATTTATAACATTAGAAACAAAGCAAAAATAATGAAGTCATAAATCAGAGGACACGCATCCGTTCCCTTTCTGAAATCTAATCATGTCGCCATTCCAAATGTAAGGTCACAAAAATTGTAATATTAATTAAGGTATTTTGCCCGTAAAGTATTTGTCGAAATGCTTCTTGTAGAAAGATGTATTGACTATTTAATTTAAGTTGATGTGATAAGGTAATTAATAGGATTGAATGCCACAATATTTAGTCAAAAATAGGAAAGTAATATTAATTAAGACATATAGCATTGTTATTACATGTTGTTCTATTAACCTTAACTTGACAACTTACTGCTGCTAAATCAAATAAATAAATTATTATCACTCTGCTAATACCATATTTACATCTTCTACAGCTAAACCTCCATTAATTAGCTGATCCTTAATCCAGAGTGGAGCAAGTGGAAGATGACGGGTCGAAGAGACCCGGAAGCAGATACTTTTTGCCGTTGGCCCCGTTTGCATTGTAGCTGCACCCATCAGTGGGGTCCGTCTGCAGTTGGCCAGCGTATCCTGGATAAGCCCCCTTTCCGTAAACACCAGGACACGCTGTCGCTGCCTCTAAGGGAGCATCCTTTGAGCCTTGGAAGTATCCATCACCAAATGGGTTGGTAGCCGTGCCAGCTATCATGCTTGCAATGTTAATAATCATGCCATCCATGCCGACATCACCATTAGGGGCCACAAGAGGCGGGTTTTGTGGGCCGTACATGGGCTGGTGAAAGGGCCATGCACATTTGCCGGGGCACTGAGTCGCCGAGTTGCCTACCCAGATGTAAGTCGATTTGGTGCTCTGGTCGGAGGCATGAAAGCCACAACGGTTGGTGCAAAAATCTTCAGCCCCCACATCATCAGCTGTCAGTACTAGTGTGATACCGCCTTGTTGTAGACCGGCGTTTGCTGCAAGCTGTGAAATTTGTGACATGGTGAGGTATTTGCCCATGGAGTACGAGTCGTCCGACACTTGGTTGCCTAAGGTAACTTGACTTTGTTGGCCGGTGTTGCCGACCTTAGAAAGGTATAACTGGTCTATGGTGCTCCACCACTGACCGACTGAAGGGGCAGGTGCTTGAGAAGTGGAGGTGAGGGAGAGGAGGAAATCGGTCAAGATAGATTTTTGGGTTGGGGTGAATTGGCCGTACCAGACAATCGAAACCGGGATATTTCCTTGGAGAACTTCACCATTGTGATATGTGAGCATATCAGTATCTGCAGGTACCCAAAGTTCTAATATCCTTGGCCTAGCACAGACTGAGACAGTTGCTAAGGTACAAAGAACTAGTATTTGGATAAGGTTTTTGGTCAGGTAAAAGGAAGCCATTTTTCTTCAGAAAATAATTATAGAGGATTTAAGTAAGTGAAGGTTGAATTTGCTGATGTGATGATATGATATGGTGTGAGCATGCACTTATATATAGTAGAAGAGTTTAGTATGATGACAGCATTGTCAACTTAAACTTAATTAAAAAATAAGGAAGGAGGCTTCCTCGAGGTTTCATCTGTGACTAGTAATTGTAGGAGGAGAGCTAGAATGAGAGCTAGGTCGGCTATAAAATGTTAGTCAAATCAGTTTGCACGGTTGGCAATTGAAAAGCTAGAATGCAAATAGATTGAAGGAGAGCGCAATTGAAGGAAATATGAGGTGGGGCGGTAGCGTTGGTAAGGAGCAGAATTTATTCCTGTGCAGACACCTAATGCAAAAGGATTAGCTTGCTTGCTTCATTAAGCCTCTTCTATTTTAGTACTTGTTATTGTCGACTAAATAGAGAGCATTGAGATAATTGATGTTCTCTAGTTATCTGATGCTCTGTTTAATTATTATGGTTTTTAAACTTGTGCTTAAGAGACTGGACAGAGATTAATTGATAATGCAAATTCTGTTAAAACATATTTTTCTTGACATAAGTTTATTATGTAACATTTTGTCTGGAGATAAACTATAAAGTTAAGCGCCACACATGCAAAGAAGCATTTGAATGTATAATGATAAACTATAAACATTTTTTGTCTCGACATAAGCAGCACTTCTTCCATAGCAGGGGAACTATGGGCCAATAAAAAGATGCGATGTTGCAAATTGTATGTGAGAGCATCTTATTTATTAGTATCATTTCAACTTATTTATAATAATAAATACATAATGAGTTGAAGCTTTCAAATTTTTTGGACATACCGCGCCTATCATCTTTTTTTCTTCTTCTTATCCATATGATTTATTTCTTTCTTCTTATTTATCTTAATAGTATGAGTTCATTGTTATATTTTTCTCGTTTACTCATTAAAAAAAAATATGCGCCTTATATACTCAAGATACAATACAGCTTTAAGGCATCTAACTACTACATTCATCTGCATGAATTACCGTACAATTAATTGTATTGTTTATCGAGATTACATAATTCAATGAGAGCCAGCTATTAGCAAGCGTGTTGACCTTAAATTGTCACTTAAGTCTTCAAACAAAAGATCAAATTCAATAAAATAATTTTAATTAATTGACAGCTTGACTTTGGGTCTTGAACCTGATACTGGATGTGAACTGGCAATGCATAGATAGATCATTATATATTGTATCCTTCCAAGAATTGCACAGATACTGTTGAAACTCTCTCTTACTGGTTCCAGCCAGACCAGGTCTAGACTGCTATCTAATTACGATGATCAGATCTGAGTAGAAATAGATATATTTGGTCAAATACTGTCTGATCTCAAATGACCATTCCAGCTATATGCCCAAGACTGTCAGGGGCGGACCCAGTGTATTCCGGGGGGCAGCTGCCTTCTTTGGATTTTGAGTTTTAGTGGAGATTTATCGGTTCCGACCGACTTTGTCCCCCCTGGAATTTTTTTTGTCCCCCTCTGGACGTTTAATTTGTAATTCGAGTTAAATTTAGAATTAAAATTGAAATAAATCTGTTGAATTTTGATTGATAATTAGAATTATAAGTCAGAGCATAAGAAATTACAAGTCAAAGCATGAGAAAGTATAAGCTAAAGCATTGTTTTAATGGATTTAAACCCGATTAGGTATTTAAATCTGATTCGATATTTTTTTGCCTCCTCTGACGAAAATTCTGGATCCGCCCCTGAAGGCCGTCTACTTAGATCATTATATTATTTATTAATGAAAATGTAAGATGGCTGTTTCCACCTTCAAAAAAAAATATTGGAGGAATTCATATCACCTAAAGTAACTCAAATTTTGAGTTTAGATCCGTACCGTCATTCCACTTCGGACCGAATTGGTCCGAACTTTGATCGGACGGCTCGGTTCTAAATTTAGATGATTCAGACTCCTAGCTATTGGAGTGGATGTCTATTAAACTTTATAATTTTTGCATGCATAAATATTTTACGGTCATTGTTATAAAATAAAATTATACTACATTATTTAGTTTCATCAATTTCAAATTTCTGGCTTCGCCCTGAATGGAGCTGAATCAGCATTCTGCCAAAAAATAATGCTGGGACCTAATTACAATAACTAGTGATTTTTTTTAAGAAACAATAAATAATCATTTTTAAAATCTTCTTTTAACTGTATAAGAAAAGTTTTCAGTGGAGAAGAACAAACCAAATACCAGTCAAAGTCGATCAATTTCCACATTATGTTAATTGCATCAGAACTGTAAAATACATCATACATATTTGATGTTCTCAGACGTCATATGTCAGGGAAGCGCCATCACGTACGCATGATAAGAAATTAAGAACATATGATCCATAAAGAATTAAATTTTGAAGTCCTTAAAAATATTTCAGAACACCTATGATATAATATGTGTGATTTCACTTTTCTCTTTTTATTTATCCTAATTAAATTAATTTTACATTTTCACATTTCACTACTCAGTTAAGAAAAATATGTTTTTATTGCGTGTGAGGTGCAAAAAATGCAAAAGAACTCTTAAAATAGTAAACTATTTTTTTACATTCCTCTACAAAATTTTCTCCATAGATTATTTTTCAAAATTTGTTGAATGTCCTTTGTATGAGGTATTGAAATTCGACATTAAAAATAGCTTGTGATTATCTAAATTATGAGGCTTAAATTCATCTTTCAGCAGAATGTAAAATTTATTTTATAAAAATGATCTTAATTAAAATTTTTATAAAAGTGAAGGTATTCGGAGGTAAAAATTAAGGACCTTTGTGCCATGCCTCTTCGTCTTGCACATGCACAGGGCCCTTTTGCAGTGTGTTGAATTTTATGAAAGTTGAGATAGTTGCGGAAAAACAGTGATGAATTTCAATAATAATCATTATGAGTTTTTTTTATTGATACAGTGAGGGCTTTTATAGCCAAAATTATAACGGTACCCTATGCTATTTCAACGGTTGCTATTTGTCTATTTACAGCTGTACAACAATTGTACAATCTATTTATAGAAAATGATTGAGATTATTTAATTCCTATTATAGTAACTCTCTTTTTCTAATTATGACCAATGATGATAAATCCCTAAACGGATTTGAGGACCATTTAGCTTCGAATTATCTTTCTTTTCAACACTCCCCCTCAAGTTAGGGGTGTAGATATCGATCATCTCTAACTTGCTAACATTTCCTTCGAATGGTCTAGGTTCTAACCCTTTCGTAAAAATATCCGCTAGTTGGTCTTCACTTCTTACAAAGAGTGTTTCAATTTCTTTGGATTGATTTTTTTCTCTAATAAAATGACAATCCACTTCAATATGTTTTGTTTGTTCATGAAACACAAGATTAGATGCGATGTGTTTTGCCGCTTGATTGTCGCAAAACATTTTCATTGGATCTTGATTTTCAATTCCAATATCCGAGAGGAGTTGCTTGATCCAAGTTAACTCACTTGCGGTTGATGTCATGGCACGATACTCCGCCTCGGCGCTTGATCGTGCCACGACATTTTGTTCTTGCTTTTTCATGTGACTAAATTTTCGCCTACAAATGTGCAAAAGCTGGTTGTTGATTTTCTATCGAAGCTTCTAGTCCAATCTGCATCGAAATAGCCACATATATCGTTAGAATTATTATTTTTCATCTATACTCTCTTTCCGAGAGTTCTCTTTAAATATCTTATAATTCTATTAATTGTTTCTAAGTGTGGTATTCTTGGTGCATGTATCAAATTTGTTGATTTGGCTTACTGAAAAAAAAATATCCAGTCTTATTACGGTAAAATAAATCAATTTACCTACTAACCTTTGAAATTGGTTATTGTCTTCTAAGGGTATTCCTTCCTCGGAATTCAATTTTCGCTTACCATCTATTTGTGTCGAAATTGGCTTACATTCTAATTTTTCGGTCTCTTTTAATAAATCTAAAGTATATATTTTCTTTGTGAGATAAAAAGATCTTTTTTGGAATGTGCTACCTCAATTCCTAAAAAATATTTTAATAACCCTAAATCTTTGATATCAAAATTTTCTTTTAATTGAGACTTAATTTTTTTAATTTCTTCTTGATTGTTTCCGGTGATTATAATATCATCTACATATACTATGACTAAAGTTGTTGTTCCTTCCTCAATTTTAATAAACAAATAGTGATCGGAGCTACTTACTTTAAATTTGCAAGAAATTAAATGAGAGTTTAATTTACCGTACCATACTCGTGGAGATTGCTTTAATTCATAGATTGATTTATTTAACCTACAAACTAAATTAGAATTTTTTTTCATTTTATGATCGGGTGGTAGTGTCATATATACCTCTTCTTCAAATGTTTCTTGAAGAAAAATATTTTTAACATTCATTTGGTATAGGTTCCAATTATTATTTACCACAATAGAAAATAAAATTCTAACGGTATTCATTTTTGCTACCGGTGCAAAAGTCTCATGGTAATTTGTACCATAGGTTTGGATATAACATTTGGCAACTAATCTTGCATTGTACCGTTCTACGGTACCATTACTATTGTATTTAATTTTATATATCTATTTGCATCCAACCAGTTTTTTGTTTTTAGGTAATGGAACAATTACCCAAGTTTCATTTTTTCTAGAGTTTTTAGTTCTTCTTTCATGGCATTATACCAAGTTGGCATTTTAATAGCCTCATGGTAATTATTTGGTTCTATTTCTTTTTGGAGTGATGCAATAAAAGCCCTATGGTTAGATGAAACATTCTTATAAGAAATAAAATCTTGTATTAGATATTGTACCTTATACGTGATAAAGTCCCTTAACCTTATTGAAGGTTGAATTGACCTCGTTGACCTTCATAGAGGTGTTTCCTCAATGTTTTCTTCCTCTTGTTCTACTTGAGAAATTTCATCTATCTCATTTGCATCATTTATTGATGCTTCATTCTCTTCCGAGTTATTAATTTGTGGCCATGTAAATATATTTGTTTGTTCTTGAGTGGTAACATTTTCTTCAAGGTTTTTATAATAAGGCTCATTTTCAAAAAATGATACATCTCTAGAAATATAAAATTTGTGGTTGATTGGATTATACATTTGTATCGTTTCTTTTGTAGAGAATATCCTAGAAAGATGGCCTTAATTGATGTATAATCCAATTTATCTTGTTTGTTTTTGTGTACATAACATGTACATCCAAAAATTTTAAGATGGTCTAATTTAATTTTTCTTTGGTAAAGAATTTCTAATGGACTCTTATAATTTAAGTTGGCACTAGACAATCTATTAATTAGGTATTTTGCGATAAGCACGGCATCCGACCAAAATTTTTTTGAAACATTATTTGAAATAAAAGTACTCGTGTCATTTCAAGGTGTTGGTTTTTTCTTTCTGAGACTCTATTTTATTCGAGTGTGTAAACACATGTAGTTTGATGTAAATTTCTTTTTTGTTTGAAAAAAAAAATTGATTTACAAATTTTGTTCCATTATCACTTCTAAATTTTTTAATTTTTGCATTAAATTGATTTTCTACAAAATTATAAAAATCTTGAAATTGAGAAAAAACTTCACTTTTATGTTTTAATAAATATAACCAAGTTGCTCTAGAAAAATCATCTATGAAAATAATAAAATATTTATAACCATTAAATGATTCAATAGGAGCAGGTCCCCATACATCCGAATGAATTAATTCAAAAGGTTTCTCACTTTTACTATTTGATAAATGAAATGGTAATCTAGTGTGTTTTTCTAATTTACACACTTCACAATTACTACAATCCAATTTTGGAAAATCAAAAATACATTTTAAAATTTTGTCGGAAGGATGCCCAATTCTTCTATGCCAAAGAGTGCCCAAATCTTCTTGTTTTCTAACATTTAAATTGATTTTTTCACAATTTAAAATATAGAGTCTATTTTTCAAAACACCTTCACCAATCATCCTCTTGGTTATCCATTCCTGAAAAATCACATTTTTTGATGAAAAAATAATTTCACAATTTAGTTCTCTTGTGATTTTACAAATGGATGACAAATTAGATGAATAATTTTGAACATACAAGATATTTGGAATTATTTTGCAGAAAACCTTAATTGTACCACTCTCCACAACTTCCATCGTTCACCGTTGGCAACGGTCACAAATTGTATGGTTTCACAATTTCTATAATTATCTAACAAATTTATATTTCCTGTCATATGATCCGTTGCCCCGGAATCAATAATTCATGTTGTATTTTTTAAATTGTAACTTAAATTAGCCATACCAGAATTTTTTTGAGAATTCGGAAGAAGCAGCACAGAGAGTTGTTGTAGGAGCTGCTGCACCTGATCTGAGTTTGGATCTCCTGTGGCTGCCGCTGAGTTAGATTCGGATCCAATTGTTGAAGTGCACCCTTTAAGGTCCTCTGTCCTTTCGCCTCCCCCAACCACTGTGAATCTCTTATTCATCTCCCCCCTTTCTATCTCCGCCAAACCCTCTTCCTCCTCAGATTGGGCGTAGGTGAGGGTGGAGGAACCAACAGCCGTCTCAGTTGTGACCGGCGTGTCTACAGTGATCACACCGATCGGTGGTTGGAGCTCCCCTCCCTTTGCCGCCATCTATAGGGTTTGGGAATTATAGTGAGCTTTCAAAGCTTTATTTTCTGAACTTTGGGGTTGTTGCGGGTTCATGAGGTGCCTTCTTGACTCTTCCCTATCAATTGTTGCCACTACATCATCCAATGTTGGCATTTCAGTTGAGAGAAGGATTTGAAAGCGAACGGCTTCATAGCTCGAATCAAGGGCGCCCAGATAAGTGAATATTAAGTCTTGATCGGCTCTTTTCTGAATTTGTTTTTGGTCGGTTGTTGGTGGAAGGTAGACTTTGAGCTCCTCCCATTTTGTTGTGATTTCTGTCACAAGTTGTGAGTTGCTTTGATTCCTTTGTTTGAGGCTGAATATGTGGGCAAAATTTTGTTTTTTTGCAGTGTCCCAGACTTCTTTTGATGAGTTAAGGTGCATGAACACATGGGCAATTTGGGGCTCCATGAGCTTATTAGCCATGACATGATCATATGATCAGTTGATTGCCATTCTTCAATTTTTTCACTTTCAGCCTCTGTTGTTGCCCTTGTTATTGCTGGTACGGGTTTCTTCATAGTCTCATTGACAAAATTCATCTTCCCTCTGCCATTGAGTGCCAGCATAACTGATCTTGACCATGTGATGTAATTTCTGTTGCCGGAGAGTATTATGGATGTGAGTTTGGTATTGTCGATTTGAGACATTTTTGGCCTTTTGTTGGTACTGGTATTGCTTACCAATTTTCTAGTTTTTTATTGAGGATAGGTTCCTTGTTGGCTCTATGGCTCTTGAGTCTTGACCTTCTCTTTTTGTTTACTAGTACAGGAAAGGTACCAGCTCTGATACCATGTTAAATTTTATGAAAGTTGAGATAGTTGCAGAAAAACAGTGATGAATTTCAATAATAATCATTCTGGGGTAGAACTAGGGTGTTCTTAAGTTCACCAAGCCCCTTGGTGAACTCCAGTCTAAAACCCATCGGATCGGCTTCAAACGACGAATCTGAACCGTTGAAACCCGCCTACCTTACGAGTGATGCATATAAATGTAAAAATTTTATACTTTCGAATTAATTTAGGATAAAGTCAAGAGGTCAAAATTAGAAGGTTAATAAATTAATTTTAATGCATTCATTTTTTTATGTTTTTTGACCACTTGACTCTATGAAATATTAATTTCAAAATTTTAATTGTTTGCATGTAGACGCATCACTCGTAAGGTAGACGGATTTCAACGGTTCGGATTCGTCGTTTGAAGCCGATCTGATGGGTTTTAGACTTGAGTTCACCAAGGGTTGGTGAACTCAAGAGCACCCTAGTTCTACCCATCATTCTGAGTTTTTTATTGATACAGTGAAGGCTTTTATAGCTAAAATTATAACGGTACTCTATGCTATTTCAATGGTTGCTTATTTGCCTATATATAACTGTACAACAGCTGTACAATTTATTTATAGAAAATGATTGAGATGCTTTAATTTCTATTCTAGTAACTGTCTTTTTCTAATTATGGCCTGATAAATCCCTAAACGGATCTGAGGCCCATTTTGAACACAGTGGCTTAAAACAGCGGTTTTAGTAATTAGAGTTGCTCCAATCAGGTCATTTTCTTCTCCTTTTCGACAATCTCTGTCAATTTCTGTTATGGACCCACATTGCTATTTGGGTCAATTGAACTATGTATCTTTAATTGTTGTTTATGTTAAGACTCTTGTATGAGAAAAAAAAATTAGTCTAATGAAATCAAGTTTAATAAATATGTATCTTTAATTGTTGTCTCTATTATCTCTTGCTCTCTTCCTTCTCAATCCTAGAAACTCTAACAATTTCTCTAATTTTCTTAGATAATATGGTTCTATAATTCTTTAGAGTTCCTCAAGAGTGGAGCAGATCCAGAAGAGCTCCACAAGGCTTGTGGAGAGAGATGGAAGAGAATAGAACGATTAGGAAAATAGAGAGAATAGAGAGGTTAGATATGTACGAGTAAAAAAATATAGTAGTTTAGAGGAATTGGGGAAAATAAAAAGATAGATCTAAAATAAGAACGAGCGTCATTTGATGTGTTATAAATATCTTTTATTTTTAATGATATCGTTAGTATACATTTAAAGTCACTAACTTTAAAAAAAAAAATTTGTCAAGCCCTATTTAGGGTTTAGTGGCAATCTCAATAAATTAGATGAAATTGTTCAAATTTTTTATCCCCTATGAATGGATTGCAAATGAACTCTAATCAACTCTGTTCTTCGAAATTGAAGTGAAATTTTGTTAAGTTTGCATTGTTATCAGAGGGTAACAAAATAAAGAACATGATTTTAATATTGACAACTATGCTTTAACACAATAAAGAAAAATACATCCTAATTAACAGAATATGTACATGTACACATTCATATGTGAATTTTAACAGTCATCTAAACTTTAATTTAAGGTCGAGCAGACGGACGTCGCTGGATCAAAGATTGCCGGTAGCAAATACTTCCTTCCATTAGCACCATTTGCATTATAGCTTGCACCAGTACTCGAATCAGTCAGCAGTTGCCCGGCATAGCCTGGAAATGCACCTCGACCGTACACCCCTGGACAAGCAGTACAAGCCTCCATCGGTGCTTCCTGGGGACCTTGGAAGTATCCATTCCCAAAAGGGTTTGTCACCGTACCAGCAATCATGCTTGCAAGGTTCATCACCATGCCATCAACTCCAACGTTACCGTTTGGAGGCAGCAAAGGTGGTGTCTGTGGGCCATACAATGGCTGGTGGAATGGCCATGCGCATTGTCCCGGGCACTGGGTTTCAGAGTTGCCAACCCAAATGTAGGTTGTACGGGAGCTCTGGTCTGAACCATGAATGGCACATTGGTTCCTGCAAAAGCCTTCAACTGCGATATCTTGAGCAGTGAATACTAGAGTGATGCCACCCTTTGGAGTACGAGCTTTCGAGGCTAGTTGTGCAATTTGGGACATGGTGAGGCTTTTGCCATACTGGTACCAGTTATCTGCTTGGCGGACTATGGTGATTTGACTCTTTTGGTTGCTTTTTCCGACCTTAGATAGGTAAAGGCGGTCTATGGTGCTCCACCATTGTGCCACCGAAGGATTTGGTTGCCGTGGGTTGGAGGTCAGGGAGAGGAGAAAATCGGTGACAATGGTTTTTTGAGCCCGTGAAAAGTAGCCGTACCAAACAATCGAAATTTGGATGTTTCCTTGGAGGACCCCTCCATTATGATATGTAAGGAGGTTTGTGTCAGGGCTCCAAAGACCTAATTTTCTTGGTCTAGCTCCTACTGAGGAATTAGCAAGGGTTAGAAGAAGTAAAATTGAGAGAATGCCCTTAGCGCTAAAGAGAAGGATGCCATTTTGGTTAAGGTAAGAAGGATAGAGAACAACTGAGAGATGTGCAAAACTGGATTCAGAATTCTACTGAGTTGTTGTTTTCTGTGTGGTGAGGGAATGATGTGCCTGTGCCTTTAAATAGGTGTGATGAGGATAGGGGCAGAATGAGACATAATTTGACTCCATTTTTTAAATAAATGGAAATAGAGGCTTCCCCATTGTTTCGTTAGGGGATTACTAAAACAAAGTTGGTATATGGAGGGTGGAGATCTGCGCCAAGAAACCAGTAATTTGCTTTTCCTTTACGGCTCTGATAGTTAAAAAAAAACCCACATCAGATAAGGATGCATTTGGAAACAGATTATTAATTTGTGCACTTGGTCAATTTTATGCATGTTTTCACTGTTCAATGCATGGTTATGACCACAAATTAATTAATATGTTAATTATAGTTACTCGGTGTGCATGTCTGGGTTGCAGCACTTGTCACGCTTCAGGTTTCAGCATTAAGGGGCAAAATGCTAAGTAATTTATTGGAAACGGTACAGACCCGGTACAAAACCATCTTTTATTTGTGCATATGTTGGGTATCTCTTTATCTTAATTTACTTATTTCCATGAAAATGCCAAATACAAAAATGGTAGTGTCTTCAGGTGGTTGAACAAAGAAAAATTAATTTAAGGCAACACAAAGGAAGCATGGTAATCAAGTAATGAAGCATAATCTCAATAATTATTAATAGAAGTAATGAAATTATCCAGGTTAGCTGGCTAGTGCAAAGGCCAGACAAATGGCAGCAAATATATATCAAATACCGCACGGTTGGCAGATTGATTGGTGATGATCTGAAATTTATTTTGCTTAACTGAAGCAAATTATGGAGTTGAAGGTGGGTGCGTGTACTCTTTACAAGGAGCAGAGTATGATTCATGTTTAGACAAACTAATTAATTAACGAAATAATCTCTTTGAATAGTTTGTTTGCTTTAACTTGTTAATTAGTGTACCGCATGCCTTCATTTTGAAATTTGCTGTCAGCCAGATGTTTAACAAAACTAAAAGATAGAATAATTAATTAGTGTCCTTGATTAATTGTTCATGATGAGAGTAAGACCTAACAAACTAAAATAAAATCATGATTATTAATAATAGATAAATTGTTCATCATTATTAATTAAATGGGCTATGTTAACAAAACAATTCCTTAATAAAATGAAAAAAAAATAGTTCAATTTAAGGGAAAAACTTCTTGCAGAATGAGTCATCTTTTTTTTTTTTTTTGAGAAAGGAATAAGGGTCAAGGCATAAGTATCTTTTAAGTTTATTACTAACAACTAAATTATATATATCGCTGTGACAACAAAATTTTGTATCAGTTTCGAAAAGTTTGAAATGAAGCTACACAATGAATAAGTTTCTTTTCTTTTCCAAACACCTCAAACAAACCAACAAACATGAAATTGCGGCTATGATAAAGTCAACTATTGTTGTGTTTCCCGAGATGAAATAATTGATTGAGCCAGCAAATTATCAACTGTAGCACAAATGTTGCACGATGAACAAACAATCCTTTATTTTTCTAAAATTTATCTAACTAACGCGACAGCTAGAGCTTCTGGTCAAGATGCTGAGACTGATATTATTGTTTAAACTGCTGGACAATTACAAATTAAGGACATAATGCATTGCTTAATTGGTTTCCCCACGGTTGTAAAAGAATAGTTATAGGAAAACAGAGTTTTCCCCACGGTTTCACTAGGCAGGGATCTGTGCCAATAATGTTCCTATATAAAATTTGCGCCAGATAAGGATGCCAACCAAATGAAATATATAATCAGTATGTTTAGTCAATTATGCATGTTTTCAATTTTTGACTAGACGTTCAAAGGATCACTACGACCGTAGATGTAAGTTGCAAACACAAGTTTTCATTGAGCTTTTGGGTTGAATTTGAGCACTTTTCACGGGTCAAATTTCCCCATTGGGGAGCACAAGCACTCCTTAACAGATGAAAAATTATTATTATTATTATTAATCATTCAGGACAGTAAAAGATATGCATACATGTACAATACAAATCTATGTCTTCGCAATTTTTATTTGTCTCTTTGTTTATGTCATTCATTTTTTTTGGTCTCTTCTTAAGGTGACTGAATTAAAGAAAAAAATTAACTTCAGGAACTATGGCGGAAACACAACTTTCATGGAATGATTCACCTTCTCAAAATGTATTAATAGAAAATTTGGTCTGCATGATGTCTAATGCAGAGACCAGACAAAGGCAAGCTAAAAAAACTGGGAGATTATAACTGAAGAACATCATTGAGGCAATAGGATGATGCATGTATTCTTTGCAAGGAGCAGAGGATGATTCCTGTTTAAAAATCTAAATAATCAATGAAAGGGGACCTTTTACTCACTATGAAAAATTTGTTCTCAGGTATGTGTAACATAGGAGTATTTTCTGTTCATGCAATGAAAAGGGGCAAATTTAAAGCTAATCGTAGTTATTTACTTATTTCCAAAAAAAAATGATAATACAGGACTATATATAAACATAAATCAACCAGTTCAAGGGCCAATTTTGAGTTTTTTTTACTGCTGAAAAAGAACTTACTAGTTAAAAATGATTGCTCTATGCAATGGGAATGCTCAAGCTTACTGATTTTCTTGTCATTATTTTTTCTTAATTTAATGGAAATAAGTAAATTAATTTGGTCTATGCAATGGGAATGCTCAAGCTTAAATTAATTTTTCTTTGTTCAACCACCTGAAGACGCTGCCATTTTTGCATTTGGCATTTTCATGGAAATAAGTATATTAAGATAAAGAGAAACCCAACATATGCACAAATAAAAGATGGTTTTGTACCGGGTCTGTACCGTTTCCAATTGATTGCTTAGCATTTTGCTCCTTAATGCTGAAACTTGAAGCGTGACAAGTGCTGGAACCCAGACACGAACACCGAGTAAATATAATTAACATACTAATTTGTGGTCATATGCAGGGAACCATGCATTAAACAGTGAAAACATGCACAAAATTGACTAAGTGTACAAATTAATAATTTGTTTTTAGATGCATCCTTATCTGGTATGGGCTTTTAACTATCAGAGCCGTAAAGGAAAAGCAAATTATTGGTCTCTTGGCGCAGATTATGTCTCATTCCATATACTTAGTTTCAGTAATCCCTTAATGAAACTATGGGGAAGCTTCTATTTTCATTTATTTTAAAATTAAGTCAAATTATGTCTCATTCCTCCCCTATCCGCTTCACGTACACCTATTTAAAGGCACAGGCACATCATTCCCTCACCACACAGAAAACAATTCTCTGACTAATTGACTTAGAATTCTAAATCCAATTTTTGACATCTCTCAGTTGTTCTCTACTATTCCTACCTTAAACCAAAATGGCATCCTTCTCTTTAGCTAAGAGCATTCTGTCAATTTTACTTGTTTTAACCCTTGCAAATTTCTCAGTAGGGGCTAGACCAAGGAAATTAGATCTTTGGATCCCCGACACCAACCTCCTTACATATCATAATGGAGAACTCCTCCAAGGAAACATCCGAATTTCAATTGTTTGGTACGGCTATTTTTCATGGGCTCAAAAAACCATCATCACCGATTTTCTCCTCTCCTTGACCTCCAATCCACCGGAACCAAATCCTTCGGTAGCGCAATGGTGGAGCACCATAGACCATCTTTACCTATCTAAGGTCGGAAAAAGCAACCAAAAGAGTCAAGTCACATTAGGTCACCAAGCAGATAACTGGTACCAGTATGGCACACACCTCACCATGTCCCAAATCGCACAATTAGCATCGGATGCTCATACTCCAAAGAATGACATCACTCTAGTATTCACTGCTCAAGATATCGCAGTTGAAGGCTTTTGCATGAGCCACTGTGCCGTTCATGGTTCCGACCAGAGCTCCAAAACAGCTTACATTTGGGTTGGTAACTCCGAAACCCAGTGCCCGGGACAATGCGCGTGGCCGTTCCACCAGCCGATGTATGGCCCACAGACACCACCTTTGGTGTCTCCAAACGGTAACGTTGGAGTTGATGGCATGGTAATGAACCTTGCAAGCATGATTGCCGGTACGGCGACAAACCCTTTTGGGAATGGATACTTCCAAGGCCCTCAGGAAGCACCGATGGAGGCTTGTACTGCTTGTCCAGGGGTGTACGGTCGAGGTGCATTTCCAGGCTATGCCGGGCAACTGCTGACTGATTCGAGTACTGGTGCAAGCTATAATGCAAATGGTGCTAATGGAAGGAAGTATTTGCTACCGGCAATCTTTGATCCAGCGACGTCCGTCTGCTCGACCTTAAATTAAGTTTAGATAACTGTTATAATTCACATATGAATGTGGACATGTAAATATTCTGTTAATTAGGATGAACTTTTGTTCATTGTGTTAAAGCAAAGTTGTCAATATTAAAATCATGTTCTTTATTTTGTTACCCTCTGATAACAATGCAAACTTAACAAAATTTCACTTCAATTTCGAAGAACAGAGTCGATTAGAGTTCATTTGCAATCCATTCATAGGGGATAAAAAATTTGAACAATTTCATCTAATTTATTGAGATTGCCACTAAACCCTAAATAGGGCTTGACAAATCTAAAGAATTAATTTGTTGCCCCTTTCATATATCAAATAGTTTGTTGCCCATGCCTGCTAGGGTACTAAAGACCAGACAAATTATGAAATTATGCATGGCTAGTGATCAAAGATATAAGAATTAATTAAGCTCTTTGGGCATGGTCAAATATAAAATAGTCATCAATCTTTGATAGGCCTAGGAGGCTACGACTAGGAGTACTGATATTTCCTGCTAATTATGAAAGGGATTGATTCTTTTATTGAACTGTTGGCTCTATTAATTTAAGGTATATTCAATTTTTTTGATAATTTGTTGCCAGCCAAATATCAAACATTGGTTGATTTGCTGTTCACCCAGCAATTACATTTATTTGATATTTTTTATATTTCCGCTGTCAACATTTTCATTTATTTGTGATTATAATCTTTACAAAATTTATCAATAAATTTATGAATATTAATCATAGTATCATGATACAAAAATTATTCACATATTTCATTATTCATGTCTAGGATTAGTTTAATATTTCCACGAGTATATTAATAACCACCACATTTTTAATATACTAAATTAAAATTAGCTAACTTGACAACTCTGTAGAATAAAACTCAATCAATAAAATTGCGCATTAATAATTTGCATGAATATTTAAAATTAGCTATTACCGTTTAGTTTTTATTAATAACAATTAAAAGAATGAATGTCATTTAATTGTGCATCAATGGATCAAAGAAATTAAGCTCTATAATTCACAAAGTTTAAAAAACTTTAATATTAAAATAAGTATTTATTTAATTAAGCTAAAGAGAAGGATGCCATTTGGTCTGGAAAAGTTGATATTAAAGATTTTGAGGAGTATAGGAAGAAGAACACTAATTATGAAAAAACAAAGATTTACAAGGAATTCTGTTTGTGTGTGTGGTGAAGAGGTGTAGGCACACCTTTAAATAGTGAGAAGTGCGTATGTGGAGAGGAGGGTTTGACTATATAAAATAAGGTAGAGGAGCCTTCTCCATAGTTTCATTAGGAGACAGATAATATTCAGTATAGAAATTAGAAAGTTCGCATTGCTGATCTGCATCAATAATACTGTAGTTGATTTTGTGCTGACATAGCTGGAATCATTTGAAAATACTGAATTGGATCATGGACTCATAGGCAAGATTAAGTACACTGATTTGTGACATTGTGTACTGGTCAATTTCTTTTACATGTTAATAGTTTTACTGGCAAAAAAAAAACTCTGAGGCCATAACTGAGATTGTTGATCACTACACTATGGCCACAACTGAAAATGAATTGTATAATTGTCCCCTGTGCACAATTAGATGGAATTTATGGATTTCTATATGTGTTTGTTTTGCCGTTTAATTGGGAGCACCCTTTGATGTTAAGATTAGCTATAGTTAAAATAAGTCAAAACAAAAATATCATCTTGTGCTTTGTGAGTGTTATATTATTGTATCCATTGTGAGGTCAGAGAGTAGAGAAAATCGACAATTATTGTTTTTTGGGTCCACGAGAAATAACCGTACCAGACAATAGAAATAGGTATGTTTCCTTGGAGAACCCCTCCATTGTGATATTTGAGGAGATATGAATCATCAGGATAATCATCTGTTTCAGGGATCCAAAGACCCAATTTTCTAGGCCTAGCTCCAATGGAGAAATTGAAAAGGGTTAGAAGAACAAGCAGTGGAATAATGCTCTTAGCTAAAGAGAAGGCAGCCATTTGGTCTGGAAAAGTTGATATTAAAGATATTGAGTATAGGAAGAAGAACACTAAATATGAAAAAACAAAGATTTACAAGGAATTATGTTTGTGTGTGGTCAAGAGGTGTGGGCACACCTTTAAAAAGGTCATGATGAGAAGTGCGCATGTGGGGAGGGGGTTTTGACTTTATGAAATAAAGAAGAAGAGCCTTCTCCAGAGTTTCACTAGGAGACAGATAATATTCAACATAGAAACTAGAAAGTTGGCATTGTTGATCTGCCCCAATAATACTGTCAGTTGGGTTTGCGCTTACACAGCTGGAATCATTTGAAAATACTACATTGGATCAGGGATTCAAATCAAAGACTCACCGGCAAGATGAGTACTGATTTGTTTACTCGACATTTTCGTTTTCATGTTTTACTGTTGTTTTAACTCTGAGGCTATAACTGAGATTGTTGATCAGTACACTATGGCCACAACTAAAAATGACATATATAATTGTCCCGTGTACACGATCAGATGGAATTTCAGCATTTCTATATAGGTTTTTATCGCTGTTTAACTGGGAGCACCCTTTGATGTCAAAATCATCTATAATTAAAAAAAGTTTCAAGTACAAAACAAAATTATCATCTTGTACTTTGTGAGTGTTTTATCGTTTTATCTTTTGCTCTTTTTTACAAGAAGATGCTACATAACTTTAGTTGTCACTTGTTCGTGTCGCACCTGCCATGATTCCTAAAAAAATTGTTCTCGTCTTTAGATTAAAAAAATTCTTCTAAGTGGTAAGTATAAAAAATTTGCCCTTGTAAAAACTAATCACCTTTCAGGTCTGTGAGAAATTATGTGTTTTTATGCCTTACGTTAGTAAGAAAATCACAAAAGTTTGGGAGATGGGTGAATAAAAAAATCGTAGCTATATAAGTTATTTGAATTTGTTTATTTTTACAATATGAGTTTTGAATACTTCTGTATTTTCAATCAATTATTATGATTTGTGATTCTCTCAGAGGCTCAGATCTTCCAACACCTTAGAGGTGTTATGGAATCACTAATTATAGTTGGATTTAATGCAATTTTATAATAGGATGTAATTATATAGATTAATGGATTATTTTTTGGATACGTAATGGGCAAAAAATAATACATTACACAAAGTATATGCTGCTTTAATTAGAGATCGGCATTGCTAACTAAAAGCAGGGGGTGATCCATATGTTTACTCCTTTTCAATTTGATTCTCCTGATTGAACAGCAAATGGGACTGAGTTAATGCATAATCCAACTAGAACAATAGTAATTGCTATGATTAATATAATTTTGTGACTATGAATTTGACCAAAGAGCTAAGTCTGTTCCCCATGCCGGCTAGGGTACTAAAGACCAGACAAATTATGAAATTATGCATGGCTAGATCAAAGATATAAGAATACATTAAGCTCTTGTGGCAAGTCAAATATAAAATTGACATCAACCTCTGAGTGGCCTAGGATGTTATGACTAGGAGTACCCTAATTATGAAAGGGATTGATTCTTTTATTGGACTGTTGGCTCACATAGTTTTTTGGTATATTTCATGATTTTGATAATTTATTGTCAGCCAAACATCAAACATTGGTTAATTTGCTGTTATGTAGTTGCCTGCACAGGGTTGCAGATACTCTTTTTTTTTTTTTTTTAAAAGCCTTGGCAGTGTCTGCCAATGGTATTTATTAAACATCTTACAAGTTTAATACAACTTAAACAAATGCATCCAGTAATATGCATCAAGCACTCACGCAAAAATTAAGCAAAAAACAGTTCTTTATCCTTCTAACAGAGCTTAGCCACAGCAGCCCTTCCTGTATTATCTGTTGCGCTAATTCTTGCGGCTGTATCTTGTATTCTCGAAAGACCCTCGCATTTCGTTGTTTCCACAAGTGCCAGCATGCACTGATGAAAGGGTTGCAGATACTCAAATAAACCATTTTCTTTGATTTATACATATCACTTTGCACCAACACTACTTGTCGGGTCAGGTGGCAAGCGGAGAGATGTCAGTTAGAATTTACTCAGTTTACTATTTTTTTATAGCAAAAGCTGGAAAGCATTCTAGTTTTGTTAGCAAATATCTGGGTGAGGTGGCCTGATACTGATCCGGTATTGTTTGCTACTTATGGACTGGTACTGGCCGGGCATCAGGTTGATAAACTTTGTGATGCTTTTTAGTTTTGTTGTAGCTGGTTCGGGTTGTGTAACGGCTGTAGATTCTTCCACTGATCATTAATTAACTAGTTTCTTTCCTTATTGCTATGTTCACTGCTTATGACCTTGGCATTCCATTTTTTCTGCTTTCGTTTTCCTTTTTTATCTGGTGCGGTAGGCAGTACCAGCTTTTGTAACTCATATCTGTTTAATGATATTGTACCTTTTAATTTTCTTCATTAAAATATCATGTGATTAGCAAGAAAGAGATTTTCAACCTGATGCCCGGTATCTTGATCAGATTGAGATTCCTTGGATAGATTACTACTAAACAGGCAGGATCAGAAGTTCTTGACCAATTGCAGATCGTAGAATTGGGATCGAACCTGGTGAGGGTTCAGTCTACGTGTTTCTGCTTGATTTCAGTTAAAAAAAATTATAACTACCCAAAATTTTCTCTTCAGTAGCTAAGTTAGATTAATATTTAATATCACCTGTTTAGATATCAAAAACAAATATATAAGTAATCTAATTCTAATTTATATATTATGCAATCAGATGTGGCCAATTTAGGTGGGACATTCGAATATATAAATAAATAAATGGAACAGCTCCCATACAATGATGGCACAACATTGCAATTAGGATAATAACAGTGTATTGAATTAATCAGAAACTTTGTAATTTGCTCTTTTTCCTGACGTTAATAGTTAGCTTAAACCCGCTCTGTTAGCATGTGGGTGCAAATCAATTCTTTTGCGGGTTTGCCACACTGGAACTAGCTGCAGATCGTGCAGCATGAAATGCTCCATGAAATATTTCATTCTACCCACTAGGTTCGTTTGGGAAAAAGAAAAACAAATTCGAAAATGAAAAGTCAATGGTTCTGTGTCTCCCGATCTGACAAAAATTGATTCCTCCAGCTATTCATGCCGTGCATTTAGTGTGCAACTCCAAGCAATAACAAGAAGGTTCTAATTCAGCCTTGGAAAGTATATATTTTGAACCCAAATATTCATATTATATAGCTTGGATGCTTGATCATAAACAGGCTTCTAAAATAACGCAAGCACTGTGCCACTGTGCCAGCATCTAACGTTCATTGCAATTCTTTGAATCATACACTTTATTACTTGTATTTATCATTTTTTGTTTCTCTTCAAGAGAAGAGCAAATACTGGTCATGAAAGATTAACTTAGAAATAACTCTGTGCTGTGAAATTAGTGGGTAAGAATATTCTTTTTTAGTGAAGCAAAGAACAGATAAAAATTAGTCCAGAGATCAAAAGTAAATTTTCAATATGTCAATTTTTTTTCCAATTGAACCACGACAAGATAGACTTTGTCACAAGATTCTGTTATTAATACAACGAATCAAAAAATTTCCACTCATCCAGCAAGATATATACATTTCTCCGAATAACTTTGTCGCTACAAATGCTTAATTCAAGGTGGAACATGTTGCCATTTCAAGGTTGTAAAGTGCAGGTAGCAAATACTTCCTTCCATTGGCCCCATTTGCATTGTAGCTTGCACCAGTAGTCGAATCGATCTGCAATTGACCGGCATAACCCGGAAATGCTCCTGTCCCATACACCCCTGGGCAAGCAGTGCAAGCCTCCAATGGTGCTTCCTGGTTACCTTGGTAGTATCCATTCCCAAAAGGGTTTGTCACCACACCGGCAATCATGCTAGCAAGGTTAACCACCATGCCATCAATTGCAGCATCACCGTTTGGAGGCAGCAAAGGCGGGGTCTGTGGGCCATACAATGGCTGGTAGAAAGGCCATGCGCATTGTCCCGGGCACTGGGTTTCAGAGTTGCCAACCCAAATAAAGGTTGTACCTGATCCCTGGTCGGAACCATGAAATGCACAATGGTTCATGCAAAAGTCCTCAACTGAGACATCTTCAGAAGTGAATACTAGAGTTATGCCACCCTTCGGTGTACCGGCAGACGATGCTAGCTGTGCGATTTGGGACATGGTGAGATTTTTGCCCCACGAGTACCAGTTGTCTGCTTGGTTGACTACGGTGACTTGAGTTTGTTGGTTGCTGACTTTAGAGAGATAAAATTGGTCTATGGTGCTCCACCATTGTGCAACAGAAGGGTTGGATTGCCAGGGATTGGAGGTAAGAGAGTAGAGAAAATCGAGAATGATGGATTTTTTGGGCCAATCGAAATAGCCGTACCAGATTATGGAAATAGGTATATTTCCTTGGAGAACCTCTCCATTGTGATATTTGAAGAGATATGAATCATCAGGATAATCATCTGGACCAGGGATCCAAAGATCCAATTTTCTAGGCCTAGCTCCAATGGAGAAATTGACAAGGGTTAGAAGAACTAGCAATGGAAGAATGCTCTTAGCTAGACAGAAGGATGCCATTTGGCTTAAAAGAGAGATTGAGGAGATATGAAAGGAGAACACTGAATTGTGTTTTGAATGTGGTGAGAGAGATGTGCTGTGTGGCGCCTTTATATAGGTCAGAAGATTGCTGTTAGAGCGACGCATTGTTGAATAATTAATGAATATAGATGCTTCCTTTCATGTTCATATATTACAGAAGTGAGATCCGATCTAATGTCATAAAAGAAATATATATGGTGCAGAGATCTGATACAATTATATGTGAGTAATTGCTATGGAGTTTTCCTCTTCCATAGCTGAGTCTGACTAAAATTATGTATAGTGATATGATCCATGTTCAACAGCACATTAGGTTAGCCACAAAATTATGAACAAATAATAGAAAAGAATTTCTTGCCTGACATAGGCCATGAGACCCATGAATTATAATAGGTCATATTACATGACAACCTGTGTGTTGATTCTTGAGCTTGAGAAATTATGCAATTCACAGCAATAATTTTCACAAAAATTTAAAATTGTAGCTGTGTTTTAAGGAACTTTTGAGGTCCAATATATTTTTATGTCATAACTTGGGTCTCTAATTACATAAAACAAACTGCTAAAAAAATTCAAACGGAAGGAAATTGCAGTGAAAATTAGAAGAAGAAAAAACAGAGTATATATTTTGAGGGAGTAATTTGACAATTGATGAATTGAATGATAATATTTAACAATATTATAATTAAGAAAGGAATCTTGATCTGCGGATGATGTACCTTTTGTTTCCATTTGTTTTGACCGGCGCCGTTCTAGGTAAATTATAGATATGCATGATTTAGGGTTTTTAAAGATGTTGATGTTTATTGGCAGCTGGTAGTTCATTTGCAGGGCTGTTAATTACAGCCTTATTTTGGTGGCTGCAATGGTGCTTTCAATGAACCTTAGTTTTGTGTATCTAATATATTTTCTTACATTCAATTAGTTTGGTTTTGCAATGGAGAGTGTATCTTTTATATTTTTGTTCCCCTTACGTTCTAAAACGACCTTGTATTTTGTTTTTTGAAACCCAGGCAGAAGCTGCCTTGGATAAATGCATTAATATAAGGAATTACAACAAACCAATGTCCAACTTTCTGTATAATTAAAATCCCCTAACTCCTCACCTTTCTAGCTGCATGTACCAACACCATATAAACCGAAATTTTTTTAGTTGACACCCCCCCAAAATCAAATTAAATAAATACCATCCGTTTGGCCTTATTTTCAATCCTACCACCCACGCCAACTGGGTTCGTGTACCAAATTAACTGGTGCGCGCACTGGGTTGGCGCACCCAGGTGTTCCCGGCATAAGGCCTATTCACCGAGATTTTGGTGCTCAAGCCTCTTACGTGGTGTAGTTCTGATGCTTTTTGGATATTATTTCGATATTAGTTCTTATGTTATTTAGATATTATTTTGATATTAGTTCTTCTGTTGTGTATTTTAGATCTCATATTCCGCAATACATAATACATCAAAACATAACACACAATGCATAAAACATAACACAAAACATACAATAATACATATTCCGCAGTCATAATACATTAAAACATAACACACAATACATAAAACATTACCGAAAGCCCTAACCTTAATACAAAACCGAAAGCCCTAACCATAATACATAACTGAAAACTCTAACCTTAATACATAAACAGAAAGCCCTAACCATTACATTAATTATTGAGTACGGTTCCTAGCATCCCTTCTCCTTCTCGCATTCCTTTCAAGGGTAGCTCTGTTGGTCTGGTGACCCTTTTTCCTTCCTTCCAGTATGTCCATCCACATTGGGACCCGGTTGTGTCTTCTCTGACCCAACTTCACTAACCGGTGCTCTGGCATTAAGATCGCCCCTTCGTGCGCCGGCCAATCACCTTGATTGTCATACACGTGGAATTCTCCACTCCATGTGTCGATGAGCGTTTGAATGTTATAGTAGTAATTTACGAAGACATTTAGATCGTAGTTCCTACATTTTTCACATATTTGTAAGTTTCATCATCCAGGATTATTATAAAATTTTAACACACATTCATACCTTATATGACACACTGACATCACATGAACACATGGTATTCTTCGTGATGGCCCAAGCATTACCAAAGCTTGTGGCCCTCGCAACCAACCCCCACTTGCACCGGTCGCTCTGGCACTTATACCTTATCCTTCTTGTATCGTTGTGTGTCTGTTTGATCTCGATATTTTTCTTTATGTGCCAGTGGTGGATTTTTTCTTTCATTTGATCATTGTCGTTATACGTCATCCCCTCAGAAATTTCTGATCTTTCTCCAATCTAATTTTAAATTCAAAAAATTTTAATTATTAAATTTTCAAAGAAATAAAAAATTCATATAAGTTCAAAAACAAACCTCTGAACCAGCAAAAAAAATGTCAGCCTCTTGAAACCCCGAAGTGTCATGAAAAGCTAGGAACGGGTGTCTTTCTCCACGACCCGATATCGGCCACCTTCGCATACCTAGCACGGGACGGGTGTCTTCCTCGTCACTATGATCTACTGTCTGCCCACCGTCGTCACTAGCATCCCAATTTTCCTCTGCCTCCCGTGCTTCGGAATCCTCGTCTGTATTGTCAGTATAATGTGGTTCTGGGGTTTTAGATTGATCCCGGCTAGAGCTGGAGGATGGAACCCGAGATCGGTCTCGACTAGGACCAGCCCCCAAGGATGGGGACCGACTAGGACCAGCCCCCACGGATGGGGACCGACTAGTACCCACTAAAGTTAGGGCCCAAGTAGAACCCGTCACTGAATGATCAATGCCCCGACCCTGGGGCAACTGTAACAATCGTCTAGTGTTCTGTCTGGGGTTCTGTCTGAGGTTGACAACCACATATAACTCTAGGAATTTGAAAGATGTGGTCAAATTCAATGTCATTTGGGTATACAACCCCCAACTGTTATCGTCTAGTACATGGAGTTATTGGAACCATGTTTGGTTGTCTTGGCCAATATTGATCATTGCGGAAATTATCAGTTCGTAATAATTTGGGTCAATACTAAGTTCCTTGGTACACTTCCCTAGTTATACCTCTGAAATCTAAATTCAGGCCGATATTGAACATTTTCTAGGGTTTGATACTGTAATAAGCACCATTGGGCCCTTGTAATACTTCACCACCAAAATAACAAGCAATTTCAATCATAGTTACCTGAATTACGGAACAAACCTAACATTTAATAAATTTACAAACAATTAAAAAAATAATTAAAAAATTTTAAAAATATAAAGGACTAGAGTGAAAAAAAACTTACTCTTTGCTCTTTGGCTGCCTGCTGCCTTGCGTCTACTGAAATGAGCACAGTTAAATTTAGAGGTAATTGAATAGGCAGCGCACCAAGTCCCCCAACCCAGTCCACGCACCAACTAATTTGGTGCGTGAACTCAGTTGGCGTGGGTGGTAGGATTGAAAATAGAGCCAAACGGGTGATATTCATTTAATTTGATTTTTGGGAGGTGTCAACTAAAAAAATTTCGTCCATATAAAACAGATACAGAAATAGAGAAAATTAGAGACCTTGT
This sequence comes from Carex littledalei, assembly GCA_011114355.1. NCBI lineage: Eukaryota > Viridiplantae > Streptophyta > Magnoliopsida > Poales > Cyperaceae > Carex > Carex littledalei. The sequence goes on along the minus strand of CM022084.1, from coordinate 9,206,402 downwards.
ATTTTGTTTTGTTTTCCCATTTTACTGAATCCACAATTTATCCAAAATCTTGCTTTTCACATTTCACTATACGACCAGTGGATTGTATCAAGGTGTAGACAGCACATAAATAGTAAAGTCAAAGCTAAATCAAAGTCCGGTTGCACTTGCACGTGAGATTGATTAATTATTTCTCTCCTAAGCTTCCCAAGATAATACCTTTTGACAAACTCAATTCAGATTTCAATTACTCCATCATAATTGTTCTGGAGTTGCGATGAAAGAAGCGAGTCAGCGGTGTTGAAACTCGCAATAGGTTTTGCATGCAAGCATATTTCATATGAGTGGTTCAAATATCTTAATTTGTTACTTTTATGGTGTTTTTATTTTTTTAATTTTGATTAATAAAAGTTCGAAAATTTATATGTTAATATAAAACTATAGATGTAATCTATATTATTTTTTCTACATATACATAAAAAATTATCACTTTCTGATTTTATTTTTATATTAATAAATAAGTTAAAAAATCAACGTCTAGAAATTATCTACATCAGTGTATTTTTGCATGTTCTTAATAACAATCAAATTAAAGTTAAAATGTTATAATATTATATATGTACATAAAGAAAATGATATAGATTATATTTAATTTTTTAATATTATATTTAAGTTTTAAATTTATGTTATTATAATTTTAAAATAAAAACACAACGGAGACACACAAAAATGAAGATATTTTAATCTTCATATTTCATATTATTCGGAGTTTACACTTAGTTTATACAACTCGTTACACATGTCACTTCAAAGAAACTGCCGCAGATAATCACACTAGATGCACGTGTGCATGGAGCTTCAACTTGAAGTATGGGTCTGGTTCCCCATCTAGTTGGCAATATGAGATGGCATATTTGCATGTAATACTAATCAACTCACAGCAACATAAAATTATAAACTATAACCATAGACATAATGGCCCCTGGTGTTTATATGTCTTTAGACTATGGAACGAATGCAACTATATGGAAATATACATGCATGCAAGGCTATCAAGACATGAGCAATTAATGATTAGGATTCCACATGCATCTCATGTAATATAATATTTGATTGTTGTCCACGTCGATCAGACAAAAAAATACGAATGAAACGACTAAAATTTGAGGGAATTTTCTTGGAAGGTCGCTAAATTTTTTTTTGTTTTAAGTTCAGTGCATAGCTCAACCGACGATTTCATTAATAATAAGAAAGTTATTTACAAAATCTAACTCCTTATTTAATTACAAAGTACTCATGCGAAAAATAAAATTCTCTATGACTTAGAGGTTCCTCTACCAATTGTTAATCTCCATGGCCGTTTGACCTACCAGATCTGAGATGATCCTAGCCTTGTTCGTGAACAACCGCCTGTTACGCTCACGCCATAAAGCCCAACAACCTGATACCCACACCGAGTTCCAAAATTTAGTTGTTGTCTGTTCCATTCGATTTCCTTGATTCCCACCAAAGATCAATAATCCTCTCATTATGTTGTAATGTAACCCTCAAATTGTACCTAAAGAGGAGCATTCTCCAGTACCCATTGCATAAGTGCATGTAAACAAAAGGTGTAAGGTCGCTAAATGTTGTTTAGATCTAATTAGATTAATCACTGCATCTTTGAATTTGTGCTCTCTGCTCTTCTACAAAGTAAATTTCTAGCACGGATTTTGTTCATCTGTTTTTTTTTCAATAATTCGTGCTAACATACATTTGAAGATGTCCTCCTGAATATAAATAAGACTACAGCATAAATTCTTTTTCAAGAAGATTAAATAAAAAAACATATATAGGCATAGGTTTAGTATTTATTAACTAGGGTTAATATATTTAAACAACATAAGCATAGATTTAATTTTAGTAACTATAGTTAATATTTTAATGTAACTTCATGGGTAAATATGACAAAAATTAAAGAGTTGGAAGATATAAATATTATATTGATATTAATGGATAAATATAAAATAGAGGAAGAGTTAAAGGATACATATGATATTAGTCAAAAAGTTTCCACAATTACAGAAAAGATGGAATATTATCAAGAAATGTTTACATACATACCTGGGCTTAATTTTACACGAAATGACATGCATTTTGGTGACCGGTGTGGGGATTTATGTAAGCTTTTAAATTAATTTCTGATATAGGATAAAGTATATATAATGATCTAACAAAGAGTGATGTATGTACCTGTAAATTTTTTAAATTTTCAAAATTTACTTTGGCATAAAATCAGCATTATAATAATTAAAGGTTTATAGTTATTTTAATGCATTTATTTTTCATCATCATTTTACCGCTTGACTTTATACTAAATGAATTTAAAATTTTGCATGTATATGCATCACTTGTGAAGTAAATCAATTTTAACTGTTTGAATCATCGTTTAAAGTCAATTCAATAAATTTTAAAGTTATACCACCAATTCATCTTGATAAACATAGCACAATTACCCTAGTTTTACTCCTAACAACAAATTCACCTAAGAAAATTAAAACATGACATACAAGACTCTACGGAAAGCATTAATTACACAGCTATATATAGCCTTAATTTCTTAGATTAATTGAGCGAATGAATGACCATTGAAATAGCTAGGGACATAGCTGAGCTGTAATGTGTACATCAAGCTAGTTAATTTCCCCAGCGTGTCTCATGGATGTCTCCTTCACATTATTTAATAATGCTTTAATTAAAATTTAGACAATGGTGGTTAATTTGTAAAAGTTAAATTGCCGTGCACCGAACTTCTAAGTTGTAGCCTCATGCGCTATAACAATTAATTAGAGGATTGGAGCAATGGCAACATCTTCATCCTTATTTGGAGCAAGAATTAGATGTCATGTATATATTGCATTTGAAGCATACTTGGCCTGCCTCTGTTTTAAGAAGGAAAAAAATCATATATAAAAGAAACAGATCAATTGTGATTGGACTCATTGCTTGTGACATGTTAGGATTCACTGCGATTTTATTAGTTGGGAGCGAACGCGATTTGACGTTCACGGGTCGCTGGGTGAATCAGAAGAAATAAACTGCATGGTGGACACTAGGGGTGTTCAAATGGATCGGTTTATTCGGTTTTAAACCGAACCGGCAAATTTTGGTTTAATTGGATCGGTTGTTCGGTTTAAATGGTTCAGTTCAGTTTAGTTTTTGAAGAAGTTCGGTTTAAATGGTTCGGTTCGGTTTTGAGATCTCCAAATCGGTTTGAACCGAACCAACCGGTTTAATAAAAAACGGATCGGTTTATCAAAAATCGGCTTGTGTGGTTATCAAAAATGTTATTCAAATCGGTTTGAACCAAACCAACCGGTTTTGAAATGTTTATTTGTAACTTGAAATGTTTGTATTCGGTTCAATCGAACACACCGAAGTTTAAATCGGTTTAATCGGTTCGGTTTTAGATCGGTTTGGAATTTTAATTCAGTCGGTTCAGTTGGGTTTTCAAAATTTGGTTCAAACTGCGGTTCGGCAAAAAAAAGTTCCGTTTGACCCGAACCGACCGGTTGAACACCCCTAGTGGACACAGTTCTGGATCAGGACTTTTTTAGTTTTATGAATGATTAAGTGTTCCAATGTAGCAGCACTGTTTTCCGTTTAGTAGAGTAGAGGGGTGAATTCTATGGTTTGGCTGGTATAGCACAAGCATCCCATGTAGTTTTTTAGTTATTTTTCCTATTATTTTACTGGTAGGAACTTTGTAATATGAACTTCTTTTTATGATCAATGCAACCACGCCTAAGGGCTTTTTCTTAAATAAAAAAACAAAAAAAACAAAGAGTCCAATCAGACAAATTCGCTCACGAGTAATTGTACTGTAACGATTCATTGCGATTTTATTAGTTTTTTCCATTTTCCGAAAATGATGCAACGGGTGATTTATTTTTTATTTTTTAATGGTATGAATAAAAATAACGAAATAAAAAACGGTTTATTTAATTTTATTTTTGTTCCGTGGTGGGATCCACTGATCCCAAGTGGACCCACCTGGTCAATTGGGTTTTTAATTTTTTTTTCCCGCTTGGACCAAACAGCTGGAGCTTCCATTGGAATCGGGAAACCGCGAGAGTCAAATTCATGCTTCACAAATCCTCTTTCAATTTCCACGAAATGCAACCCTTACGATTGACTTCAACAAAAAAATTAATAAATAAATAAATGCCACCTTGCATCTCGTAACAAGGAAACATATGTCTAAAGCAGGGGTAACAAAGAGAATCAGAGAGGAATATCAGACGCTTCTCTCACATGTTTCAAAATGCGGTTTTCATGTAATACGTGAAAGGTCACTGCATACTATATATACGGTATGCAGCTGTATACGTAGATTTTAATACAGTATTATATATGCAGATTATGAAAATATTAATTTAATAATTATTTAAATATTGAGGTTTTTATTTTATTTCTCTAGTATTTCGTCCAAAATTTGAGTTTGCAGTTTTATACAAATAGATACCTGATATGATCAAATGAGATCCAATGCAATGCTTAGTTTAAGTTATCTAATTTTCAAAAAATAACTAAGGGGTAATAATGACCCAAAAAGACTTCAGCCCAAAATATGCAAAGATTTGCCGCTATGCAGTTAGCTGGCATTCAATAAGAATAAAAACCTTTGCTTCGCTGAATTATAGTAAATCAAGCAGGAGCACTTCGGTTCAATATATATTCTTTAGTCCCACACCTCCGAAACAAAATAAATGAACCACTTGGAGTGTTATAAAAGAACTTTGGGAGGCGCTGGAATTTTTAACAGACCCGGGTTCGGAACTCAGATTACGGGTTCTGGATATTTTTTGGCCTACGGATTCAAATAATGGGTTTGATAATGAGTTTTGAATGTTTTTGAATCCGTTTTTAGTCTAGACTGCATATGTGGTCCGCATAAACATTTTTTATGCGGCATAAAACTGCATTTTAAAACATTGCTTCTGTCACAGCTGTTAATTGTAAATGTAAACTATACCCCTTTATTGAGTCATAATGTGACACGCCAGGATTAAATTACGTTAAAATCAGATCTAGTTTTAATCCAAAGTCAAAATCTTTTACATCGAGGCTTGTTGTACCTGACTACCTTATCATACAAATTAAGATGCAACTTTTTAATCCAACGCTCGAGATTAAACTATTTTTCAGAGAAAGATGGAGATTTGTTTTCAAATTTCCATGATAAATATAAAAATAAACTACTTTGGATAAAATATATATGTTTTATTGAGTTCATAAGAAAATTTTAAAAAGTTATGCATCATCGTTCATAGTCTTTAATTATAATACTTATGTTGATTATACATCCTTGTTAATCAGATAACGATCAAATAAAGTAGGATTAAATCTTAATCCGTATTGAAGAATTCATGTTGTCTTAACTCATAAGTTGAGGTTAAGGAGACTAGTAATGATATCTGAAGTCTCATGCACGTATTAAGATTTTGGACAAAAGAAAACTAAATGAGGTGATATATTAGTCCTCACTAAGAACAAAACAAAAACAAAAAATTAAAAAAATACTTAAGACTTCAAAAAGAAACTTAATCTCCCCTACTATCATTATAACATTATTCAAGAGTTCATATTGTTTGTTGATTGTGTGACCGGCTATTAATTGGTCTTGCCTGTCAATAGGTCGTCCATAATCACAAAAATGTGTGGTGGTGGGGGGGTGGGGACCTTGAAAATAACTATAATATTTCAAGAATCAAGTCCTCTAAATGGAAATTATTAGATGGTTTAAAATGATTTAGATAGTCCATTTCCGGACTCATCTGGTGCATGTTTCGCAATCGTACACCGAGCTTAAGACAAACTGGGATATTTATGTGGTCAAACTTTATACAGAATTAGGAGTGATTAATGAGCGAGCATGAGCGAGTTGAGGTATGTTCATGCTCGGCTCATTAGTTTAATGAGCGAGTTGGAGCGAGTTACTAATGAGCATGTTGATAATGAGCGAGTTACCGAGTTGTTTAAAATACATAATTTAAAAACTAATTTTCATTTATATATAGAATTTAACAAATTGTCATAATCCAACTTAATTAAACAGTACATAATTTAACAAAAAATTGTTCATAAACAAATTTAACAAAATCAAACAACTATCTTTTTGTCGTTCTCACGGCCCTACATGTCATATACTCAAAGTTATCTTCTTGCCATGTACCTACAAATTTGCATTATCAAAACAATAATACAAATTTAGAATTTAGAAATATACAAATTCAGAACTGTACAAATCCAGAACGGTGTATTAATGATTAAATTTTTTGTGATCAAATTTTGGGTTATATTTTGAGACTAAATTTTGGTCTGTGACTTTAGGTTTTGGTTATAAAGTTTTGGTATGTGACTTTAGATTTTGCTGTTGCACCCAAATATTTTCAAAATTTTCAGCTACAAAACCAAATAATATTCAAGGAATTAGATGTGGCAAGATTTATGTAGCTCAGTTCTTAATGAGCGAGTTATGAGAGAGTTGGGGTATGCTCATGCTCGGCTCATTAAGTTAATGAGCAAGTTATAGCGAGTTGTTAATGAGTATTTAGGGAGCGAGTTATGAACAAGTTACGAGTTATGAGCAATTTACTCTCCCCTAATACAGATCGTTTGACTTGAAATGAACGACGCAGATCACTGTGAAAGCATCTATATAATCAAAAGTACAACTGGATATTCGACCAGCTCAGAACGTTGGAAAAAAAAATATATATAAGATGGAATGACAGCTGCTAATATTTAATAGGGGGAATTTCACGTATACCCCTCAAAAACTTCAAAATTACATATTTCCCCTTCTAAAGTTTAAAATTACACATTTTCCCCTTTAAACTTCAAATACTCACAAATTTACTCATTTTATTTTCTTTTATATTAAAACTCATTCTAAATTTATAAAATATCCATTTTACCCTTTATTAAAAATATATAAAACCCATCAGACTCAAATTTGAATCTGAACGGTTCATCTACCATCTGAACTGCTTTTAGATCTATGCGCGCAAGACCGGCACAAATTTTGATGCGAACACACACGCATATTGAAGTGACATGCACAGAGCTTAATGCGATTTGTGCGGATCGGAATTGCTTTAAGATCTATGCGTGCTAGATTAGCACGAATATTGAAGCGATGAGCACATATCTTAATGCGATGCGTGCAGATCGGACGGTAGAGGAATCCTTCAAATTTAAATTTGAGTCTGATGAGCTTTTTTATGCTTTAATAAAGAATAAAATGAGTATTTTAAAATTTTAGAATGAGTTTTAATATAAAAGACAATAAAATGGATAAATTTGTGAGTTTTTTGAAGTTTAGAGGGGAATACGTAATTTCAGAGTTTAAAGGGGAAATACGAAATTTTGAAGTTTTTGAGGAGTATACGTGAAATTCCCCCTATTTAATAAAAGTCCGTTATGAAGTATTTACTAGCTAATTGCATATGGTTAAACGGTTAAGCGCATCCAAGCGGCACGTGGCCATGCTAAGTGGACGGTTTAGGCCAGCTAGCGCTCCGCCAGCACGTTCACTCCGTGTCCTCTTCAAGATCCTCTACAACAAACTATATGTACTACTCACTTATCTGCCTTCCGATCTGCGTACGACAAGATCAGACGGCTGATAGTTGCACCATAAATGCAAACTCTGCAGCGGATGTGAAGGTCTCCCTCTTCTTGGTTGCAGTACCGCCCCACGTTCCCTTCCCCAATTCAACGCCGCTCCTCTCACAAGTCACACCCCCTCCCCTGCTCTTATCGTTTGACCCCCAAAAATTTAATTGCTCTATTTTGGTACTATCTAAGCTGGTGAGATTTAATTGGAATTTAGTTAGATCTTCCCCAGATGTACTTTCATTCTTCCTCCCGTTGGGATTCGATCCGATCGATGGATGCATGATCCATCTGATCCATCTGTCCCACTTGATGCATGAAGCTGGCACGAAGCATCCCTTTGTACTTTTTTTTTTCATTATTATTTTGTTTGCTTCATGCATGCAAATGTGATATATGAGTACTGTTTGTCTTCACCAACCGCCTATATATAGGAGGGTCAATACCATTATTTCCTCCATCACTCAACCAAGTAAACTCTTTTTCTCTTCACCTCTTGACTTAATTACCTAGTTCATCTCTTTCTCTTCCAAGTTCCAACAATATATATATATCTTTCACTAGATAGATATTAATTAGTTGCACTTTTACCAGATATGGCCTTTGCTAGAACCATTTTTCCATTGCTATTCCTCCTTACCTTAACCAATCCAACAATGGGAGCTAGAATGCTAGACCTTTGGGAACCGGAATCAGACCTCCTCACGTACCACCAAGGATCAGTGCTCCAAGGTAGCATCCCCATCTCCCTCCTTTGGTATGGTACCTTCTCTGCATCCCAAAAATCAATCATTGTCGACTACATCCAATCTCTAAGCTCCACTACTCAAGACCCGACCCCTTCAGTCAATCAATGGATGGATAAGATATACGACTTCTACCTATCCAAGGTCGGGAACAACGGCCGAGCCCAAGTGCTCTTGGCAAACCAAGGAGACGATAACTACTCCTTGGGAAAATCCCTGACAGCCGAACAAATAACGCAGCTGGCAACAAATGCTCAGCCCCAAAATGGCGGCATTGCGCTGGTTTTGACGGCTGACGACGTGATGGTTGACAACTTCTGCTCCACAAGATGTGGCCTGCACGGCTCCGACCCGACTTCCAGCTCGACATTTATCTGGGTTGGTAACTCGGCCACTCAGTGCCCGGGTCATTGCGCATGGCCCTACAACCAACCAGTTGGTGGCCCCCAGGACGAAGCTCTGGTGGCACCGAACGACATCGGTTGTGATGGCATGGTGATCAACATCGGTATCATGCTTGTCGGTGCAATTACAAACCCTTATGGCGACGGATTTTATCAAGGACCTAAGGAGGCACCATTAGAGGCCGCAACTGCTTGCCCGGGTTATTATGGCAAAGGAGCTTTTTCGGGCAATGCCGGTCAACTTCTGGTGGACCCCGCCACTAAGGCCAGTTATAATGCAAATGGAGCAAATGGAAGGAAGTTCCTTGTTCCTGGTCTGATGAATCCGGCCTCATCCGTGTGCTCCACCATGAGTTGAGATCAATGCAAGAATTTATGTCAAGAGGTTTTGCAAGATTATTAATGATCGAGAAAGAGGGTTAAATTTTATGTAAATAGGAAGTTAATTTGATATTGTATTGATTCGTTTCAGTACCCAACTAGTATTAATCCTTGTAATTCATCTTTATTTTAAAATTTTGGAGTAATTTCATTCTAAATAAATCATCTCTTCTAAGTTCTAACTATTATAAATCTTTATTGATTCTTTTTTGGAATACAAATCTTTATTGAAATCCCCCAGCCCTTTTGTTTTTCAGTTTTGACAAAGCCCGCTGTGATATATCCTCCTTTCCTAACAAAGAGCAGCCTGTATTGGGCCTAATTATGGGCTTATATATAATTAGCTCCAGATTTTATACATTTTACTGGGTTATATTACATTTATAATATACTTCCTCATGCATTGATGCGCACCTAACTGATAGTAGACAACAGTAGTGTTGTTGCATGGACCGCATATATGTAGTTGGAAACTGCATGAAAATCTTCATGCAGTCTCATATATGCGGTTTTGCATATACAGTCACATATGCAGTCTATATTGACAGTATACATACCGCATTATATCATGCAATTCATACAAATGTTTATTTTAATTAATTAACAAAATTCCGGTCAAACATTTATTTATGAAAAAGGATCATATATGTAGTAAAACCAGGACCCAGTTCTTTTTTTTATTTTGAATATATTATTTGTGGAAAATTGTAATAAAAAAAACAACAATATATATTGATAGAGTAGAACTAAGGTGTTCTTAAGCTCACCAAGATCCTTTGTAAACTTAACTCAAAAACGTGTCGGATTGACTTCAAACGACGCATTCAAATTGTTGAAACCGATCTACTTCATGAGTGATGCGTTTACATGTCAAATTTTTAAATTTTTGAACTAATTTAGTATGAAGTCAAGCGGAAAAAAAAAATGATTTATAAGTTAATTTTAATGATTTCATTTTTTATCATTTTTTTTACCGCTTGACATTATACTAAACTAGTTTGAAAAATTATAAATTTAACATGTAAATGCATCACTCGTGAAGTAGCACGGTTTCAACGGTTTGGATGTGTCGTTTGAAGTCAATCAATAGATTTTAAATTAAGCTCACAAAGGGGTTTGGTGAGCTTAAGAACACCTTAGTTCTACTCTATATTGATATACAAAAGTATTTTGCAACAACAACGGAATGAAGAAAAAATTAACATAAAAGTATTTTCCTTTATCTAATCAAAATCAAGTGCAAATATATTGTATTGTCTGATTAAGATCACTCAGTTTAGAGATTTTCTTCCGACAAAGATGATGCTGCCAGGTTTTAATCTGTTACCTACGAGCTTTCATAAAAAATATATATATAGGTTTTAATTTGTTTAAAAAAAAAAAGAGTTGTTGGTTCCAACTTTGCTGGATAAAAAAAAATTCAAGAGGAAAAAAAGGGAAAATCGTCGGCGGGTGTTATTGATGCAACAACATTTTTGTTGTTTCCGGCGGTTTTTGGGGGAAAAATTTAATCACTACAGCTGGTTTCACAAATGAATGTGAATCTTGATAGAAGTTATCAATGCAGATTTGCTCGCCGGGAAAAGCGTTTTTTCATAAATGGAATTTCTCTCGATTCAAAAGATGTAGTTCATAAAACTAAAAGAATGTCTTTTTATAGTCTTACAAGTACCAAAAAGACAGGCCACGAGGTTTTGGTGAATAGAAATGGGACAACCATGATAGGTCATAAAATTGTCATTTTTTTTTTTAATCTATATTTAAGTTTGCACTTCAAAAAATTATACTGAAAAAATAGTAAGAAATTAAGAATAGAGATTACGGTACAAACACTTAATACTTTTTCTAACATATTGATATATTGATATAGGAGAAAATTAATTTTATTATGAAAAAATTTAGAAAAAATAAAGTTAATTACTTTAAGAAGAAAAAAAATTAAAATAAGCACAAAGATATTAATTAAAAATAAATTTAATTTTTATTAACATTATGAATCAAAACATATGATTTTTTTCAAAATTAATTGAGAAATGTATAATATGTTTTTTATTATCTTACGCTCAGTATTTCTGAAATCAAAAGAAGAGAAGATTTTTTTTTTTTTTAGGTTTTTTGGCATATCTGCCAGTTGGTTTCATCAATGCAAAATCCACTTACAATTTTACAACACTGCACCATAACCAATGTGCCTTTCCCATGAGGAATTTAATACTTATGTTTTTCTTAATATTCCACATAAGAAATTTAGCTTGTTGTAAAATATTTTATATTTTGAGATTTGTAATAAAATAATTTTTGTATATAATATCAAAATATATGGCTTAACTTTTATTGACATGTCAACTAAAATAACAAAAGTAATTAAGCAAATAAATACGCCAAAAAAACAAAATTCCAATTGATGAAATTATTTCAGCAATTTCGTACCAAGTAAGCAAAGAATGGCAATAGCTGGTAATTGATAAATGACAAAACAATCTAAAGTTCTTCTATCTTAACTTTGCCTATCCAAAAATTATGTACTTGATAAAGATCCAACCAAAATTATTCTAAATTAGGACTAATTTTTGGTATTTGCTCCGGAAATAAATATGTATTGAAGAAAAAATAAATATTTAAATTGATATAAAATAATTGAATGCAAAATTAAGAAATGTATTGAAATTTTAGTGAATCAAATAATAAAGTAATTAATTTCGTATTGAATTATGCAAGATTAAGAAATATATTGAAAATTTTAAATTGAACTAACACTTTTGGCCATGCGATCAATTTTGGCAATAATTGATGGGGGATTCAAGTCCAGACATCTTTATTCAATATCTTTTTTTTTTAAATGCCATCTTTATTGAATATCAATTTTACAGTTCCATTTGTATGAAATAAGAAATTATTTAAAAGAAATACGAAAGTTAACCAAACAGTTGAATCTGAAGATTTGACCAGACTGCGGTGATCTTGTATATTGAAATTTTGGTAAATGATCAAATAATTGCAAATATAAGAAATATATTGAAAATTTTAAATTGAACGAACACTTATGGCCATGCGATCAATTTTGGCAATAATTAATGGTGGATTCAAGTCCAATCATCTTTATTGAATATCAAATTTACAGTTCCATTTGTATGAAATAAGAAACTATTTAAAAGAAATACGAAAGTTAACCAAACAGTTGAATCTTAATTTTATAGACTGATCCGCCAATGGTTGTGATTAAAATAAGAAATTTCATATTGAATATTAGCCCTCCGATCAAATAATCAGTCATCTTTTGATTCTATGCATGTTTTTTTATGTCTTTTTATGTGTAAAAGTCAAAATTTATTTAGACACGTACTCGTCAAATATAATGTATCATCTTTTTGATTGATCATTATTTCCTTCTAATTTTTAAATGTCATTTAAGGAACTTTTGGATTGATTGCTAGTCATGTTTTCATTTGTTTTCATTTTTTATATCTTTAAGGAATGTTATTTGTTATTTTTTTATGAAGATATGTCAAAAAGATAATAAAAAACATATATACCATTTAATCAAATATGTCATTTAAGGAATATTATTTACGTACAGATGTCATTTAATATGTCATTTGAGAAATTATATTTGTCATTTAGTCTAAATTATTTTATAAAAATATGTTATTTTGTATGAATTTTTTTATATTTTTTATAATATATTTCCGTTACAATGCACAGGCACAATACTAATAATAATAAAACATGCTACGAAAACTTATGAAAAGGAGAAATAATTCAGTTTATGCTTACAAAATCACATGCAATATTCGAAACATTTGATAGAATTTCGACTGGAACAAAAAAATGCAACAAACAAATGAATCCGAGATATAACACGTAAATTGAAAAGTGGTGGAATTACGGTTCAACAATTAAATTAAAGCCTGAATTTTAATGTCTTCTGTTCTGAAAATGAATCTGTGACTCATTTATTTCTGACTTGCCCTTTATTACAACAAGTGTGGTTCTGGTTGGGCAAAACCCAAGATATCATGCATCAATGGACTTCTTTTTCAGATATTTTGGACTTTGCTGTCCAACTACCTCCCATACACAGAACTGGCTTTCTCATAGTGTTTAGTGCACTGTGCTGGGTGGTTTGGAAACATCGAAATACCATCTATTTTGATAATTGTAGCATTCAGACATCTAGACAATTGATCCTTCTAATTAAATCTATATCTCTATTTTGGACAGGGCACCTGAAGAAGAAGGTCCAGGAAGCTGTTACAGTCTGGCTGCCTGTACTTGAAGATGCTATCCCCTTGGCACAGTATATGCCTCAAGAGTTGGTAGTCTACCAACCTCCAGAGGTGCCAGCACCAGAATGAAGATGAAGCTCCAATATCTTTTGTATCTAGATAGTATCCCCAACCCACTGTTATGTGGTTTAGTTAGAGCCAATTTAGCATTTTTTTGGAGATTGGCTATCTCACAAATATGGGTTATATGTCTGTTGTTATGTCTACTGTTATGCTTCGCTTATACTATATCTACTGCCGAGTGTTTAGCTAACCTCGGATGGGAGGCTGTTGGACCAGCTCTGCTGGAAATACTCTCTAAATTGTATTTAAAATTTCAGCAATGAAATGGGCAAATAGCTTTTTTTTTTTAAAAAAAAAGCCTGAATTTTAAAGTTCAGCCAAAATCATCGAACTAAGGTGGTTTGGAAGGGACGTAGTCAGGAATTAATTAAAAGTAGGTAAAAGTTCAGTGTAGGTAAAAATTGAAAAATGCAATACGCGAAGAGAAAATTGGACAAAGTTGAATTCTGAAATAGGTAAAAGTCCACGTACATATAAATTAAGATTTAATTTTTGATACGAGAGATTTGATTTTTAAAATTAAAAAAATAGACAACTACTTGTCTCTTTTCCAATGTAACTTTGCCCTGTGATCATATAACTTTCTTCTTTTTCCCTCCGATTTTGTTGTTCTAGAACAATTGACTGAGTGTAGTCAGAATCAATTACCTCTCTCTGTTCTTCTCTTTTCCCCTTACCTAACCCCTTTCAAAGCACATTTTAATTGTCGTGAACAATATCGGGATAACGATATTGACCTATCTAAAAAAAATATAAAAAATATAAGATTTGTTCTATAAAAACATTTTCATACGAAGATCGTTGTTTAACTGTTTGAATTGACTATTTGATTTTGAAAATAAGAATATGAATCTATAGCATGGATCGATTTGTAATATGCATAGCATCACATATTACTATGATTTAAACCGTCATTTTCCATTATTCAGTTTCTCTGCAGTCCTTTATATAGTTTAAATTCTACTAAATTGATAGAGTTTAAAATTATTGTTTGGTGCAGAAAGAACCATGCATTTAACGCCCAACAAACATTTGTTGGTTTGATGTTTATTAGGTGATTTCCAAAAACCATGTCTATGTCATGTACTCCTGTATGCATTTTTTTTTATTGCTTTATATTTGCAACTTCAAAACTAAAAAAGAAATTATATTTTGCACTTACTATTGATCTTAGAAGATATAATTGCTTAAATGAGGAATCCGGTAATCTCTACGCATTTTGAATGTTGGGTTTACGGTTTCAGACTATATAAATTACAAAAAAAAATGAATCTCGAGATAGAACATGTAAATTGAAAGTGGAGTATTTGTGACTGGGTAACTAAAGCTTGAATTTTAAAGTTCAGACAAAATTATCCAACTAATATGATGGTCATAATGAGATCCGGTGTTTTTCAAATCTCTACTATTCTCTACTCTTCTCTCTAACTCTCTTCTCTCTCTCTCCTCTATTTCTCTCTCCTTCTCTTTGAAGAGAGAGAGAGAAAAAGAAACAGCAGGATCCTACTTTTTACTTGGGAAAAGCAGCAGATGTTGATCTATGGTGGTCCGGCACCTTTATCTCGTAGACATCTTTCTCAATTGTCATGCATGAACAATATCCGGATGACGATATTGTGCTCGGGTAGACTTTGTTGTTAATTAAATAATCAAACTATGGATATCAATAAATATGCGTTCAAAAAATAATAAAAATTATCAATGTACGTTTAAGTGTTTTCTTTTCCATATTAGATTAACTGGCGAATTTTTAAATAGAAAATAACATACAATGGGGCAAAAATTAACAGAAAAATAGTATATAGTGGTGAAAAAGTTCAGAATTGGAACGTAATTTTATAAATGTTTATGATCAGAAACATATTATTGTTATTGTTTTAAAAAAAAATCATAGTATTTTTACATTCCATTTTTTCAGGGTGCTTACCGTCCTTGGCTCACTTTTACTCTACCTAAAAGTTAGAAAAAGAACAAAATAAATTGGTTATATAATAAACTCATAGAATATCAATTTTTTTTATTGTTAGAATATTTTTACTATTTTTTATGATTTATGCAAGATGATAAAATTGACTTAAAAAAAAAAAATTGTCACTATTTTAAACCATTTTGTGCCATCTTTCATAAATCATAAAAAATAGTAAAAATTAGTATTGTACAAATTCATTATATAACCAATTTACTGAGCTACTTAGATCAAAATTTGAATTTTATACGATAAGTTTTTGAGATAATAACACAGAAGATCTTATGTTATCCATAACAACTAATCCTTACTCAAAAGTCAAAACATAATTATCCCTGTTGTAATGAAAAGTTGAAAAAAAGAACAAAAACACAATTACCACCGTAGTAATGAAATAGATGACTACAATTTTACACATTAGCAGAAAATAGCAGCAGTAAATAAAGTAACAAACCAATATACATTTTTGCTTGCAAAACAAAATTTTGATAGAAAAAAGAATCGGACGAGTGCAAATGGTCCCAATTTTGCCAGCATTACAGAGGTTCAAGAACCAAGGTAGTACCCTTGTGCGACATTGAAATGGGTTTTTTCAGAAGTATGAAGGATTTCACTGACAAGACCCATAAAAAAAAAAAAACATTTGAGATGAGTAAACTGAAACGAATAAACTTATTTAAAGAAATAAATCGGCGAAAAAGGATACAAATGAACAGAAAAAGGACACTGTTTATGCAACACAAATCGTAAACTTATTTATAGCATCTACAATGGTAATTGTTTTTAAATTGCTAATCTGATGTGTCAATTGCTAATATAATTGTTGAGTTGTAGGCCAATTGCTAAAAAAGCAAATTTGCTTATAAAGCAAACGATTTCTTTTGGACATGCTAATACTCTCTCTCTTTCCTATTGGCTCTAACTCCTTTATTCTCTTTCCTATTGGCTCTGATCCAATTTCTGGGATGGAGGGGTTAAGAAATTAAAATGAACTTAATTTTTAAATAGTACTTTACAGCTATTTTTAATTTTTTACGGATTGCTGGATTGGAGATGCTCTTAGTACAAGATTTAAAGATTTTAGAATCAATTATGAAAAATTAATTGCCCTTGTCATTGTTTGGATTCATTTCTCCGCAACGAGCTTTATGCTGACGTGGACCGTACGCGACTAGCCGTTGCCCGTTGGCTGACAGCAAAGCGAACGCTGTTCCCCGATACCGACTGCACCTCCTTCGAAATCAAAACCCTACCAGCCAGACTAGGGGGAGGCCCCACACGGATCCCCAGGCACAATCAACGGCTAAGATCCTTCGCACACCAATCCACGTGGCTTTGTAAAAAAAGAAAATTAACCGCAGTAAATGCACCCGCACCCTGTCACGAGGCGATCGTGAGTCGCAGAAAAGAGAGATGCCTTCGATCGTACGAGTCATTCACTCACTCCCAGAGTCCAGTCACAGCGCGCGAATCTCTACGGTACCTGACAGTGCAGAATACTCACAGCGGAACCAAAATTAATTACACGCTATACGGATTTGCTTTATGATCCGTGTTAGATTAAAATGGACGGCTTACATCTCAATATAAACGGTCAGGTACTGCACTGGATTAAAATTCACATCGCGCTCCAATTAAGCACGCCACCTCACCAGCTGTCATGAACGCGCTTCTGTAAATCGAACTCTAACCCGAGTTAATAAGTTACCCGACCCAAAACTGAATCGGTCCCACCAGCACAGCTAATTTGTAGCAGCAGTTACCCACTCTTCCTCCTCATTCCCCACTCGCTAAGATCCAAAGTTTCCAGCCTGGCTTCCCACTCTATTCCCTCTACCCCATCCCTCCCATTTCGTGTTCCTCCCTCCTTCGCTATGTTTCGAGAAGCGCACCCACGCTTTTTCCTTCGGGGAATTAAAATATTAAATTTAAAAATCTCTTTCCAATAGAATAATTGTTTACTTTATGACATTTTTGACCTCACGTTCCAGATTCTCGCGAGTATCTAAGCAGCTGTTGTTAATGCCATCCTTATCCTCTTCTAACAATAGAGCAAAATTCCGATATTTATCAAAAAAATGTAGGGGGAATTTCACGTATACCCCTCAAAAACTTTAAAATTACGTATTTCTCTCTTTAAACTTCGAAATTACGTATTTTCCTTTCTAAACTTCAAAAACTCACAAATTTACTCATTTTATTGTTTTTTATAATAAAACTCATTCTAAATTTATAGAATACCCATTTTACTCTTTATTAAAAGCATAAAAAGTCCATCATACTCAAATTTATAGAATACCCATTATACCCATTAAGATATGTGCACGTCGCTTCAATATCCATGTGTGTTTGCTTCAAGATTCGTGCTGATCTAGCATGCACAAATCTTAAAGCAGTTCGGACATTAGAGGAACCCTTCAGAATAAAATTTGAGTATGATGGGCATTTTATGCTTTTAATAGATGGTAAAATGAGTATTCTATAAATTTAGAATGAGTTTTAATATAAAAGACAATAAAATAATGAAATTTGTGAGTTTTTGAAATTTAGAGGGGAAATACGTAATTTCAAAGTTTAGAGGGGAAAATATGTAATTTTAATGTTTTTGAGGGGCATACGTGAAATTCCCCCAAAAATGTATTACATATTAAAATGTAATTCATACTTTACTTTATGTATGGTCCAGCTTTCCAGTGAAAAATAATATTTTGTGTATTGTACTTGCTTTTTAAAAAAAAAATATTAATTAACAGATTGGAAATTTTCAATAAATATAATAAATTCTGTAATTTAATTTGAATTTTTATTGTCATGGACTCATGGTTCAGGAGTTGAGTTATTAACTTATTATCATATACTTTTACCACAAATGTAACAAAAGTTACAAAATCATATCGCCAATTAAAGAGAAGTAATAATAAAAGTGCTTGCATGGCTACAGCTGGGACGGAGAAAGGCGCTGAATACAGCTGTCTAGTGACCGTTCAGTGACCAGTACCAGACTACTTTACTGGCCCCAAAGCACCTTGCATGACCCCACACGACCTTTGTCTCTTTTGTTTCTGATAAACCTCTCCAGCTCTGCGTCCCCTATATAAACTCCTCACTTCTCCATTTCTCTTCATCACTTACCAGTCTCTCCTCTCAGCTCAGCTTCTTTCATTACTCATGGCTTTATCTGCACTAAAAACCATTTTCTTTACCTTTATTGTTTGTACATTTCTAGTAAATAGCTCCTATGGAGCAAGGAAGCCAACAGCTCTAGTAGAAGACGTACCACTCAGCATGAGGTACCACAAAGGTGCTCTCCTTACCGGCCACATCTCGGTAAATTTCATCTGGTACGGCAAATTCACACTGTCGCAGCGCGCCATCCTTGCCGATTTCGTCTCCTCACTCACCAACAGTGCCAAATCAGAACCATCGGTGGCGTCTTGGTTTAAAACCACCGAGAAATATTACTCTCACTCGAAGGCCCGGTTTCCTTCCCTGGTTGGCGGTAAACATATACTTGACGAGTCGTACTCCCTCGGCAAATCCCTCACTGACGCACACATTCTGAAGCTCGCTAGCCGTGGCCCCGCCAGCAATGCTGTCAATGTGGTCCTTACTTCTGATGACGTGGTGGTTGAGGGTTTCTGTATGAGCCGGTGCGGATACCACGGCTTCTCTCCCCGGTCTAAGCTTGGCCGGTTTGCGTACATTTGGGTTGGCAACTCGGCCGCACAGTGCCCGGGTCAATGCGCCTGGCCCTTTCACCAGCCCGTATACGGCCCTCAAAACCCGCCATTGGTTGCACCTAATGGCGATGTCGGTCTCGACGGTATGGTGATCAATCTTGCAAGCATGATTGCTGGTACCGTAACCAACCCATTTCAAAACGGTTTCTACCAGGGATCCAAGGAGGCTCCGTTGGAGGCTGCTACGGCTTGTACGGGCATGTATGCAAAGGGGGCTTATCCTGGGTACGCTGGCGATCTGCTGGTGGACCCCACCACCAGTGCAAGTTACAATGCAAATGGGGTGAACGGGAGGAAGTATGTTGTACCGGCGATCTTTGACCCGGCCACGTCATCGTGCACCACCTTGGTGTAGATGGGGAATTGAGTTGTTTAGTTACACAGATTAGTTCAGTTTTTGTGTTTACTGAGTAATAGATAACTGTAATTCTTTCATTTTTTCAATGAAAATTATTATTTACTTATGTTCCGGTTTGTTAATAATTAGTTGATGTTTTATGATTTTGTTAATGTTAATGGAATCGGTATGTTGATAATCAAGTAAGCATATTCCAAACTTTTTATTTTATTTGAAAGGTTAAATTTCAGCGTAAATCCACAAAAATTATCAAAATTATTCTAACTTTTAAAAATTCACATATTTACTCTAATCTATTTGTCTTTTCCCATTTTTTCCCTTTATCAGAATAAGGTTTTTCGATAATTTTATTCAGACAGACACAGGGCTCAAATGTGACACGGCCCGATGAACTCGGTGTATTTCTTTCCGTTTTCAAGGCAGTAAGGCCCGGTCCAATTTATTAGTTGATAAATGTGGTGTTATAGGCCCATAAATTCTCTCAATTTCGGCATTTGAAATTGTAGGTGGCCTACCCGCCTATACACATTTAAAAATTATCGTAGTCTTTGCACAGATCTAGATTTAAAATTTGAAATTTTTTTATCGGTTCACTACTATTCAACGAAATTGTCTACAGAGTAATATAATAAGGTTTACAGAATTCAAAATAATTGAAAGTAGCATCTAGAAGCAGATTTGAAAAAAAATTAAAAAAAATATTTACCAGTAACTATTTATGAATTTTAAAGTAGTCCCGATTAATTATTAGTTTTGAAAAGCTACTAGAGATCTTCTAAATATGGTACAAGTGGTTCTGGTCAAATATCTAAAAGTGGTCTTCATCAAGGTAGTTAAAGTTGTTAAAGTGGAAGTTAAAATAAAAGTTAAAGTAGAGGTTAAAGTGAAGGTTTTTGGGAACCATACAGTAATTTAAAGTTATATTTGCAAAATTCGTTGTATTAGTTTATAGGATTTAGTATTGAAGTTTACATAATCTCGTAAATCCTGAAATAATCCGGAAATTGGTGTCAGGGACGGACTGTTAACAGCTTCCTTAAAAATTATCGTAGTATGCAAATAGATCTTTACAATTGGACAAATCAGAATCGTTCAAAAATTAGGTTGCATAGATCTAGATTTAATGTGACCCTAATGCCTTTTACAACCAGCCTTCTATAACATAATATCAGACCTAATTTCTCTTATGTTTTTTTGTTTTTTTTTATGAAAGCTGGCACTATATTTACTGCTTAATTACTACAATTTCTTATTAATTTTCCATAATAGATATATCCAACCTAATTTTTGCAAGAGACATATGCTGCGACGAATAAACGCACATAGCATTCAATTGCGCTACCCACGATGCTCTAAAGTTTTCAATACAACATCCATCTTCTCAAACGAGTGAAGTATAATTTCATCACCCTCCAAAACTTTCATTACAAAATAACTGCGTTTTAATATAACAAAAAGTAGGATAGATCTATATACATGGAGATATATATCTCTAAACCATAGTCGTGCATGAGCAAGAAGACGGGTCGAAAAATGCAGGAAGGAGATACTTCTGTCCATTGGCTCCGTATGCATTATAGCTGGCTCCTGACGAATCAGTCGGTAAAAATCCTGCAAATCCAGGATAATGACCCTTTGCATATGCCCCTGGGCAAGCTGTCGACACCTCAAGCGGCGCCTCCTGCGTTCCTTGGTAGAAACCATCCCCATACGGATTTGTGGTCGCCCCTGCAATCATTTGTGCGAGATTCATCACCACACCATCAACCCCCATGTCGCCATTAGGCGCCGTCAATGGAGCGCCCATGGGGCCGTGCATGGGCTGGTGGAATGGCCAGGCGCATTGTCCCGGGCACTGTTTTTCTGCGTTGCCGACCCAAATTAGGATCGCACCACTGTTTGGGTCAGATCTGTGGAGAGCGCACTGCGACATGCAAAAACCCTCAACTGCTACATCCTCTGCGGTGAAGACAAGTGTAATCTCTCCTTTCTTACAGTTAGGCAAATTGGCCAGCTGTGTGATATTATCTAGAGTAAGGTAATATCCCATGGAGTAATTATCGTCGACTATTTGGTTATGGTCTAGATGAATGTGTGTGGTCGGGTTGTTTTTTCCGACTTTACATAGGTAAAGTTTGTTGACGTTGTCGAACCATTGCGCAACCGAAGGACTCGACTGTTGCTGCTGGTCGTCTTGAGTGAGCGAGTCGATGAAATTGGTGATGATATATTTTTGGGTCTGGGTGAAGTTGCCGTACCAGACTATAGAGACCGGTATTTCACCTTGGAGCACTTCACCATTGTGGTACTGGAGGGGATTATCCTGTGTTGGAAAGGTGTACTCGTCAATGTTGTATCCAAAGCCGAGATATGAAAGGTTACCAAGAAATAGCACTAGCAAAAGGCATTTAATGTGGTTCCAAGAAGCCATTAATTTGTTTGTGAGGAAATCAAGCGGCTAGAGACCCAAGGTGCAAGGGATGATAATTTTTGGTGAGTAAACCAAGGCAAAATGTGGTCTTTATATAGGACCAGAGTCCAGAGATGATGCAAAAACAAGGTTTGATTTTTCAAACTTGCTTGGAATTAATTAATTTGAGAAGCAAATGGAGGAAAATGAGAGGAAGGTGTCTGATGATTTAAGTTAATGCAAGTCAATGAGAGAAAGGATCTGATCACAAGGAATAGCATGTGATGGCAAGAGATTAGCATGTTTCAATTAAAGCTCTTAGTACTGAAGAACTATTTTTTTTGTGAATGTAGCATAGAGGTGCTACTATCTTAGTACAGTTATACAATTTCAAGTTGTATGTGGAATATTTTGACATGGACACGTGTGAGGATTGCCTCATTTTAAGAGATCCTCTAAATTCGCTGGCAAGATTATGGAATTTTTAAGTACTCGAGATAACTGATGAGGTGGATGTCTAGTTTTAATTTGGGTTTCTTTAATAAGGCACCTCCCCTCTGGGCCTGTTTTATTTTGGGTTTCTTTTATTTGTGATGGTGAATCATATATAATATAAAGCAGCAGGCTGAATCTATTATTGAAGTATATTTTGGGCTGTATATGCAAAGTGTATTTTGCGTTCTGCACTAAACTTTCCTCTGTTCAATTTGTAAGGTACAAATTAAGAACATTTTGTCTTCATCAAAAGGTAGAATTTTATGTGATTTTTGTAGTCAATTCACAAGGAATTATTTGTAGGCATCATAGCTTGATGTGTATAAAAGGTCTAATTTGTTGTCAGATGGAAACCATTTTTTATAACAGTATTGTTTGATTATGTATTGCAGAAATCATTGTGCTAGCTTTCAAATTATAAGGTTTTTATATCTAATTTTAAAGTGCTTAACATATATATATATATATATATATATATATAGAGTGAGTCTATGGTACTATGAATAGCACGTATTGGTCCGTACTACGGATCAATATTTTTGTTTTCAAAATCCTAACAGCCGATCCGAACCGTTCAACATGATTTCCACATGAGAATATATTTGTGGACTAAATTTTTTATTTTTTAGAATTTTCTTACTATTTTTTTAGATAGGTAGAAAATCACTGTTTTTGGATGGTCCAGATTTTCAGATCAAGTGATTTTCTATCTATCTTAAAATATAGTAAAAAAATTCGAAAAAATATAAAACTTAGTCTGCAAGTACATATTCATGTGGAGATCACGTTGAACGGTTCCGATCGACCATTAGAATTTTCAAAATGAAAATATGACTCCGTAATACGAACTAATCCGTGCTATGCATAGTACCATAGACTCACTCTATATATATGATCATGTGAGTTCACATTTTTAAATTTTACGTTTCTAAAACAATAAAACATGCATTAAAACAAAACAAATGTGAATTAAATGCTGAATTCATTCTATGATTAGTGGTTATCTAGCAAATCCGCAACAAAGCATGATGTTAGTGGTACTTGTTTAGATCCAAACAGTGGTTCGACAAGTTTGTTAGTGGCACTTGTTTTTATACACATGAATATGTGTGTGCGGAGCTTCCTATGTGAAAAATCGTATCTTCATTTAGATCCAAACAGTGATTTTCCACATATTCATTTAAGCGGAGCTTCCTATGTGTGTGCGGAGCTTCCTATGCTGCTTGGTAAAATCGTATCTTTTTAACCTGTTTTTATACATGTTGAACTTCGTTGTGAAAAATTGTAACTAAACGATCTTACATGTTTCAGTTTTGGCTTAGTAATAGTTTTGCTTATAAATCGATCTGTAAATGCTCGGTAAATGCTGATTTATTGTGGCAAAAGTGAACAGTAAAAATGAAAAAAAAAATAACTTGACAAATTTGTTTTCTTCCTCAGTTTGCATTTTGCATATTGAATTATGTAATATTTGTTTTTAAAAACGAAGAAATGGGTAAAGATATTAACAGAGCAGTTTTGACTTCAAGCAGTCAAAGTTGTCACACGAGTTGGAAATCGCAACAACATGATGGTACCCTCGCATCCATCCGTCGTTTCATCAATCTACGTCACTAACAGGAACAATACAAAGCTCAGTAACTGATTATTTAATGACGTATTTCTCCATAATTAACTTAATTAAAAAATCATTCAAATAGGCTGAAAATTAACTTTTGATCTAGTGACTTAATTAAAAAACCATTCAAATAGGCCGAAAATTAACTTTTGATCTAGTGGTAAATGCACTGCCTTCTGTGTAAGAGGTCATAACTTCGAAACACGGATGAGGAAATCCCTTGTGAATATTAAATAGTTGGATTGTTTGATCTCTAACTTTACTAAAAAAACATTCAAACAAGCTGAATTAATCTACACAAATGCACATCAAATTATATATGCATATTTAACGGACAATAACACTTAAGTCTAGATTATCTATAAAACAAGTCACACATTATTAATACATTTGAAATCCCTGTCATATGTGATTCAATAATTTTCATAATACATAATCTTATCATTTTTCAAACCAAATCTAACCTCACACCCACTATCTCGTTAAATATGTCTCATAATTATAATATTCTAGTCAACTATCAAATTCAACCACACAAATCGAAAATACAGATTATAAAGAAACATGATTACCTACATGGCAACGATCAATCCAAAAAATCCAAATCAAATTACAAAATATATTCAGAATCAACGCAAAATAGTTAGAATTTCAATCAAACATCCAATCAAATAATAATCAACATTGAAAATATTTATTCAATTCTTATCAAATTTCTTTTCCCTTTCTTTTAGTTGGTTTATGCATAGGCGGCTTTAGTGCTCCAATGGCATTTTCATTTTTTTAAAGTTTGTACTTTTTATCATTTGAACCTTTAAATTTTTCAATATTATAAATAAATTCAAAATATATTTAAAAATATTTATTAAAGTTACAGATGTTACAATACAAACAATATATCAAAACAATGTTACATATGACTCGTGCGTTGCATAGAACAAGCATTGATATGTCAATATCTTTACTCTAATAATGGTCAAATTTTTGAAATTGAAGGACTAATTTATTCCATCACTCATGGATCATGTTTGATTGTGAAGTAAAGGTGATGAGGATTAACTTATTTACTCCATCTTACTTATATTTTATAATTTTTTTTCATGATTTAAATTAATCCGTTTGATGTCCGGAGAAGTAAAATGTTAAGAAACGAATATATTCTTATGATAGTTGGTTCTACCTTCTACGTGTGGAGTAAGTGTGAAGTTAATCCATCTCAAGAGATGAAGTGATTTATTTCGAATTCAGTTCTCT
The DNA here is from genome assembly GCA_011114355.1 of Carex littledalei. Lineage (NCBI taxonomy): Eukaryota > Viridiplantae > Streptophyta > Magnoliopsida > Poales > Cyperaceae > Carex > Carex littledalei. The sequence goes on along the minus strand of CM022084.1, from coordinate 9,181,043 downwards.
TATTTTATCTTACTCTTTATTACTTCTCGCTTGACGATTTAAGTGAAAAGTAAGACAGGGACAAACATGGTCTATGCCTAATTAATAATTTATGAAAGTAAACAATTATTAACTGACTGTGTTCGCTTTTGCGACGACTTAGAGCGAGTTTTGAATTGATGCTATAAATCAACCATTTTAAGGCAAGAGAAGACATCAAGACATTGACTCAAATTCTATTCTACAATAATTGTGTAATTTGCTCATAATTAATTAAATTTAGACAAGAAATTGAATTAGAATTTCTGATGTAGCTAGTTTGAACGTCTAAAAAAGTTCTTCATCAATTGAATTTTAACTTGCGACATGACATGATACGTACAGAACGTAAAACTTTGGATTTGTATAAAGAATCAACCCTAATCTGCTACTGTACGCTAGCTGCTTGTCCAGATTTCTAACTGCATGTTGTCATACGGACAAGTTTAGAACCGCACAAATCTAAATCTCTGTTAAATCTAGCTAATATGTTAGCACAAATTTAATTACGAATCGAACAATTTAGATCAGTCATTGAATTAAATCAACGAGTCCAATTTAAAACCCTAGTAGCCGATTTTGATTGCTATTAAACTGTGTCAACTGTGAACCCCATGAGCTAGTGGCTACTATATATGATGACAACAATCAATAGGCTAAGAATTGCCGGCTGGCGATCTAATTAAAGCATGGTCTAATTCATGCAAGTGCAAGGCCGGGCAGGCGGCTATATATATATTACGTCAACGACTGTGGGTTGCGTACTTGAACAGAAATTTGGTGTGGGCCCACTGTTACGCACTGGCCTGTTAATTGGTTATTAGATTATTGGGACTTTAAGCCTATCATTGCTTCCTTTGTAAAATTCAGATCCAGTACTGCTATACATGCCTTAGTACAATGAGATCTGAATCGTCAGATTTAATCTACCACGAATTTCAAAAGAAATTTCCCAATATCTAAATAGGCACCGTATTACTTTGGTCCGGCTGGGTGTATTGTATCCTGTTCGGTAAGGGTCATGCTAAGAGATCAAATACCTGATATCAATCCGAAAATAAATCTGCTGTGATTCTCGGGGAATCACAGAATCCTGCGATCCGATCTCAACTGTTGGTCTTTTTTGAGATGCGTGCATGAAAATTTACTTTTCCAAAAATGTTTCCGAGATCTGTGCATGAAAAAATTTGAACCGTTGATCTCAGAATTTCAGAATCCTGCGATCCCTGTCGGAATCGCAGCAGATTCGGACTATATCAATCCAGACATCCAATACCCTCCCTCCTGTCCTCTCTGATAAGACAGGCCTGCTAACTTTCTTGTTTAAACATAAGTATTTCCTTTATCTATTTTCTTTAAATAAGTAACAGCCTAATTAGAAGTTGCTGACCTGATTGTATTTTTTTTCTCATATAATTAATTAGCTAATCTAAACCTTTAACCTTACTTAGAAACTCTTGTCCCCTTATTGTTGATCGCTTGATCAGCTCAACAAAAAAAAAGTAGCGCAATTTAGTAATTTGTAACGAGTTATCATCATGGGTTTTTGGTGATCAATTGCTTTCATTATGTACAGAATGAGTGTTGACTCAGGATTTGACTTGATTATAGCGACTGATTCATTCAATTCTGTGCATGCAGTACTAGTACGTACATGGCTTCAGGACGTAACTTGTCCCAATCATTTGCATATCTGTGTCAATAATTGGCTGTCATTCTAAAAACTTCTTTAATTTTAATCCACGAAGATTAAATCATGCACTGCTTGATGTTATCAAGAAGAAACCTTATCCTTATTTAATGTGCTTAATTATTCCATTGTCGGTCATTCTAGTGACTAGTCATGCCAAAAATGTACTATTCTAACAATGACGACTGAAAATAATAATCAAAATAAAAAAATAAAACTATTAACTAATTTGAATAGTTTGGATATGTTGTGTATAAATTTAGTGTAATATTGTAATTTTTTTTGAGAAATTAAATAGTTTAATTTTATCTGTACTTGATACATGTAATCAAATGCATTGAAGTGTGACACGATCTATTAAAATATACTGAACATATCTTCCAACTTAATTCATCTGTTGTCAAAATAAGTTTGATGGTCAATATCTCTCTATTTTTTTTTCATGTCATTACAAAATTTACCTTATCTCTGCTGCACGGCTTGAATATTTCTCATTTATTTTGTCATCGGAAGTCCAACTTTTTTTTAACAGTATGCCACATTCTTTTTTATGATAAATATATATTGCCATGCATAACATAGCGTTTACAAATGATTGATAAAAATTAATCTTAAAAAAAAATACAAAAGCATGACATAATGGGCAAGGTTCACTAAAGAAAATTAACCTAGCTAAAATAACAAAAACATGAAATAATCATGGCCACTACCAGTATTAGCATCAATTTTAATAGCTTGGATGCGCAACTTGAGTACGTATTAATTTGTTTCTCTGTTTTTTCTGTGTATGCATGATGGTCAGTACAACAGCTCTCCGGTATTATCAACTTTGAACTTAATGATAACCTACGGGCCTTTTCAAAAAAACAAAGCATTGAAGTAGCGTTATTATATCAGTATCTACTGTTATTTTCAAGAATTAAGTATGTGTTTCTTCATAGACGAAAACTTGTACCACTGGTCCACTGCACTAAGGCCTCAATATTTCAAAGCGTTAATTAATAGAAAAATAAGGAAAAATGGGATATTATAAAAGTAGAAAGTATGTAAATTGTATTGTCTTTTTTAATGGAATGTTGTCGCTGGTTTTCAAAACAATAAGTTGCCCGAAAATAACTCAATTAGGATGAGAAATTAGGACGACAAGATATTCAAAACAGAGGATTATATGGAGAAATCTTCTTAGCTCACAATTTGCATTTTACAACTCTATATTTCACGCTTTCAAAGGCTATACACAATATATAACTTTACTTCTTACAACACTAAACTTTTAGTTAAATCCTATATTGATCTGCTTGGCCTACACCAAAGTAGCACATGTCGAAGTCGCCGGATCGAACAGTGCCGGCACAAGGTACTTCCTCCCATGAGCTCCGTTCGTGTTATAGCTTGCTCCTGTGGTGGGATCCACAAGCAGATTACCAGCATATCCTGAGAACGCTCCCTTCCCGTAGACACCGGTACACGCTGTTGCTGCCTCCAATGGCGCCTCCTTTGGGCCCTGGTAAAACCCGTCACCAAAAGGGTTTGTCACGGCACCGGCTATCATGCTCGCAAGATTAATCACCATGCCGTCCATCCCGACATCGGCGTTAGGCGCTACCAGTGCCGGTGTTTGCGGGCCGTAAATGGGCTTGTGAAATGGCCATGCACATTGGCCGGGGCACTGGGTTGCTGAGTTACCGACCCAGATGTAGGTGTATCCAACTTTTTTGTTTGAGCCGTGGAGGCCGCACCGGCTCATGCAAAAACCATCGACCGTCACGTCTTGAGCAGTAAATACCAGCGCAATCCCGCCCTTTCTAGGCTTGGTATTAGCCGCGAGCTGGGAAATTTGTGACAGAGTAAGTGATCGGCCTAAGGAGCACTTGTCATCTGTGATTTGGTTGGCAAGTAGCATGTTGGTACTTTTCGGGCCATTGTTTTTGACAGTTTTAGAGAGATAAAATCTGTCAATGGTTTTCCACCACTGTGCGACCGACGGGTTTGGCGCTTGCGTGCTGGTTGTTAGTGAAAGGATAAAGTCTGAGATGATCGATTTTTGAGCGGAAGTGAATTGGCCGTACCAGAGGACCGAGATAGGGATGTCTCCCAGGAGAACCGCCCCATTGTGGTACGTTAGGAGGTCGGGCTGCGGTTGGTACAGCTCGGTTAGCTTTCTGGATTGAAATCCAATAGTTACACCTGCAAGGGATGCAAGCAGAGCAAGGAACAGGGTGGTTTTAGATAGTATGCTTGGAGAAGACATTGTAATGTATGGTTGCTTCTTTTGATTGTGGTTTGTTTGCTTGAAGTGTTGGTTTAAGTTGTGAGGAAATGATGAGGGGGAGGGATGGATTTATATAAAGAGAGAAATGACGCGTGTGGAATGAATGGGGAGGATTCCTCTCAGCATCCTGCATTTATGATTAACAAAGAGAGCCTGTTAGATGGCAGCTGTGATCTCAATCTTTGTTTGATTCCTCCAGTCAAACAAAGAGAGACTGTTAACTGTTTTGCCATCCTATAATTGAGTGACAAACCTTGGTTATATTTGGTAAAGCTGCATACCTGAATTCAGTGGATACGGATTCAGCTGCATAACAAGATAATGTTTTTTTTTGGGGAATTTCATGTATACCCCTCAAAAACTTCAAAATTACGTATTTCTCCCTCTAAACTTTAAAATTACATATTTTCCCCTCTAAACTTCAAAAACTCACAAATTTATCAATTTTATTGTCTTTTATATTAAAACTAATTCTAAATTTATAAATATCCATTTTACCCTTTATTAAAAACATATAAAGTCCATCAGACTCAAATTTGAATATGAACGGTTCATCTACCGTTCGAACTGCTTTTAGATTTGCGAGCGCAAGATCGGCACAAATCTTGATGCGAACACACACGTATATTGAAGCAACATGCACAGATCTTAATGCGATACGCACAGATCAAAATTGCTTTAAAATCCGTGCATGCTAGATCTAAATGCGATGCGCACAGATTTTAATGCGATGCGTGCGGATCGGTCGGTAGATGAACCCTTCAGATTCAAATTTGAGTCTAATGGGCTTTTATATGTTTTTGATAAAGGGTAAAATGGGTATTTTAAAATTTTAGAATTTGTTTTAATATAAAAGACAATAAAATGGGTAAAATTTAGAGTTTTTAAAGTTTAGAGGGGAAATACGTAATTTTAAAGTTTAAAGGGAGAAATACATAATGTTGAAGTTTTTGAGGGGTATACGTGAAATTCCCCCTTTTTTTTTTGGGCCTAAGAGGCAAGCAAGCTAAATAATAATTTTGTTTGTGGATCCCAACAAGCAATTTTGCGCCTCTTGTTTAGAGCGGTATTTTGTTGGGTTCGGCTGAAATTTGTTATAAGGCTTTGTTTTTGGTCTTTAAAGTGTCTATTATATTCTTATTTTCTTTGTGAGATTTCTTTACATGTATCAGGGGAAATATCACAATTGATCCAAATATTATCTTGGGTTATCCATCAGGGTTCTGTAGTTAACGCTGATCAGCAGTCCGCAAAAAAAAAAAAAAAAAAAAAAATTAATAGATTGCAAGAATAAATAAATAAATTAGTTATTTCTTGAAGTAGTAGACTTTGGTTAATACTAAAATCTATTAAATCAAATTAAAAGAGTTTAACAAGACAAATTAAGTGGAAAAAATTGATATAGCAATTAATAATAAAAATAAATAAATAATAATTTAAGATAGTATGAATGAAGTTGTTTTATGCAGTCCAGTAAACATAGATTGCAACATAATCAGCAATTTCTTGGTCATTTTTCTCAACCCGATTCGGGGGTTTCATTGTGCTTTCCCTTGGCTGGCTTGTGCTTGAACCTCGAGACCGGTTGGGAAGCGAGGTGGAGAAGGTGCGGCCAATCACACCTCGGTACCAACCTTCGCCTATTCACAGCTAGAACCAAATTCCGGTAAATTGTCTATGCTCTTTGTTCCGAAATTTTTATTTATGATAAATAGAAAACAAAGAAAATTAAAAATGGAAAAAGATATGGGAAAATTTCAAAAATGAGAAGGCAGATCTATGATATAGCATCCCGTAGGGATGTCATACTCAGACTCCGCCAAAAAAAAAAAATTTAAGTGGAACGCCATACCATCTAGAAAATTGGAAAAAAGTAAAAAAAAATAAGTGGGATGCCATACGGTATGGCGTCCACTGTAGCATTTTTTTTAGATTTATAGTTTGAATTTATATGATGTTGTGTTATGTTATATTATGCTATGTGATGTTTATGTATTTCAGATTAGTTATGTTAGGTTATGTTATGCTATGCTATGGTCATGTACTTTGAACTTGTTATGTTATTTTTATGTAATTCAAATTTTTTATGTTATGTCTGCAACTAATTCAGATCACTTGATATGTGATGGTATTTTTTTAAGTGATATTATGTTATGTTCAAATCCACGAGGCAACAACTGATTTTAAAAACTTATACATACAAAAATCAATTGTTGCCTCCTGGATTTGAACATAAAATAACATCACATAAAAAAAATATCATCACATAACAAATGATATGAATTAGTTGCAGGCATAACATAAAAAATCTGAATTACATAAAAATAACATAACAAGTTCAAAGTATATAACCATAACCATAGCATAGCATAACATAACCTAACATAACTAGTCTAAAATGCATTAACACCAACATAGCATAATATAACACAACATCACATAAATTTAAACTATAAATCTAAAAAAAGAAATGCTACAGTGGAACGCCATACCATATGACGTCCCACTTATTTATTTATTTATTTTTTCTAATTTTCTGGATAGTATGGCGTCCCAGTTTTTTTTTTTTTTAATTGGAGCTGGGAATGCGGGACACCAAACCATATATCTGTCTTCTCATTTTTTAAATTTCTTCATATCTTTTCTCATTTTTAATTTTTCTTTTTTTCTATTTATCATGAATAAAAATTCCGGCTCTTTGTTGTTATTCCGTTGCGATAGTTGAATTTTCCCTCTTAAGTCGTGTATGGCTTTGATTTGTAGGACCGATTTAGGTTCTTGGTACCAATCTTGACTTGGGCTCTTCTTATGCCTTCTGAACATAAATCGGCCTTACGTGTTTCTTGCTTGAATTGTGTGAGTTCACTGGTATCATTCGGTACCAGGGACAATTCCCAACTGGTACGGATCTGTTATGATAGGGGCCCTTTTTGTAAAAATTGATATGTTGAGGGATTTGTTTCATAAAATTGTAAGGGTCATGTGAATATCTCTTATCAGAGGGACAAAGGTGTAAAACTTGGATTTTTAAAACTCCTGGAAATGTTAGTTCCTATGTTGCATGGATACGGATACGGGTATCGTATCGGATACGATACGGATACGGCGATACGGCAATTTTCAAAATGACGGATACGATACGGCTATTATATATATTATTTTTATTATTTTAATTATATTATTAATTCAATACTTAATTCATGCCCGTAGGCCCAATATCACAACTACATCCCCTGGTACCGTACCAGTTCTCATCCATCCAGAAACATTGTATGAAAAATACCTTCTAACAAGTAATACAAAATCTACTCAAAAGCAAAAAGAGGAAATGTAAAACCAGTGCAGCTCCACCCCCTCTTTCTTCCCAATTTGGCTCCTACTGATGTGCTGGCAGCTGAATTGGGAATTTTGCTTAAACACCCTCCAATGATGAAAAATCTCACCAAAAGCCTTTCAGTCAACTTCAAATTGGACTCTCTATCTCACTTAGAAAAAAATGAACTTATTATATGCCACTGGTACAAAGGTATAGAGGACTTGGAAGATTGAGAACTTATTATATGCCACTGGTACACTGGTACAAAGGTATAGAGAACTTATTATATGCCACTGGTACAAAAATGAACTTATTGAATTAAACCAACCTAAGCAATAGCTCCTTTTCTTTCATACACCAGCACACAAAAAATTGAATTAAACCAAATTAATTCTCCTTTTCTTCATTAAAAATCATATAGAGTTTAGAAATCAAATTAATTCTCCTTCACATTCCAAATTTCCAATGCATATCGCAAAATAATTAACTTACAAGGACTTGGAAGAATGTTGTGACTTAGCCGTCTCCCTCAACACAGCACCAACAATAGCAGCCTCCTCTAAACACTCGGTCCTAAGCAAACAAGGGTTAAGAGCAGAGGAGAAGGTCTCGGGGTTGAGAGCAGAGAAGAACACGAGAGGAGAGGAGAAGGTGTGGCCGAGAGGAGAGAAGAAGGTGTTGCCGAGAGGAGAGAAGAACACGAGGGTTGAGAGCAGCGGCGACGAGAGGAGATGGTGGCACCGAGAGGAGAAGAGGCGCGATTTTAGGTTTAGTATGGGCGGGAGAGGAGAGAACGCGAGAGAGAGGGCCAGACGCGTTTTCCAATTTTTTACTGGACCGTCCAGACTCAGAGAAAATAGGCCGTATCCCATCCAATTCCTGCCGTATCCCATCCGTATCCGACTTTAAAACCCGTATCCGATACCGTATCGAAGAGGATACGATATGCCACGTACTCTGATACGCCAGCTGGCGTATCGGAGCCGTATCGGGTGCGTATCGGGTGCGTATCTGTATCCGATACGCACCCGATACGGATACGGGGCCTAAGATGAAGTATCGGGGTAACATAGGTTAGTTCCAACTTCCAACATGATCAGCAATTTCTTGGTGAACCCTATTAAATTACCTAAATATCATAGATAGCCCCCCTACTAAGTACTAACACTATATAACCAATTACTTCTGTAATTTGAATTTTGTGATCAATTACTACAACAGAGTAATGCTAATTGCTAATGCATATTATGCTAAAAAGATTGAGAGACATAAAAACAATATACACTATAAGAGTAAGGTAATTGATAATATTAAGTTTTTCGTTTTCGCTTTTATTTAGTTCTTAGTTTTAGCTTAGATTGACATTTCAAGGACAATTAGTAGGGGTGTCTTTGCTTTTCTGATTACATTGGTTCGTTTTATTTTTCATAACCTCTGTACATATCCGATCATGTAAACATTTTATATTTTTTTTCCATGGTTGCACATACCTCATATTTTATATCTTTGTTTTCAAAGTCTAAATTGTTGATCCGAACCGTTCAACATGATATCCATACTAAAATATGACAGGGGATGAAATTTATATTTTCTTGAAAATTTTATATTTTTTGAAATTTTTTTACTATTTTTTACAGTGTTCTAAATAGCTAGCTATAGCTTTTTCAGACCATAAAAGCTAAGCTATGAGATAAAAGTGCGCTAATTTAGCTACGACCGCTATAGCTGTAATAGCTGGCCGCTTTTACCGCTATGCGCTACGCGCTATTGCTACCGCTATGCTACATGAGCTTTTATTTTACGATTTACATGGGCTTTTGTTCTTATTTATGATGCTACAGGGTCTGCTATGATAAGTATTCTAAACCAGACTATGTGCTTATGTTCCTATTTGTGATTTAGTCTCTCATATTATATCAGTAAATATTCAAATACTAATTCTTTCTTTTGCTTGCTCTTTGTCTAATATTCACTTGTAAAATTATTGCCGTTCGTTTCAATTGAAAGCTAATTTTGATTATTATAATATATAAAATGTTCGAATAAGTATACTTCATTTCACTTGTAAATTAATTGTTCTTTGTCTATTATAATCTGTAATACTATCAAGTATGAACTATTAAATAATGTTACCTTGTAGATCTTTTTTTTTCTTCTTATTTGCATGATTGAAAAAAGTATAGACTTAGATTAGTTATCATTTGATTGTTACCCCAATTCTCTAATATTGATCATGTTGATAATTAGTAGAAATATAGAATATAAATTTTGAAACACAAAAACGCTATGTATGATAGCTTCCGCTATAGCTACGCTATTCGCAATAGCTTTTTTTTTTGTCTCCCCGCTATGCCGCTATAATCGCTATTTACAACCTTGATTTTTTAAGATGGGTACAAAATCACTATTTTTGGACCATTAAAAAAACAGTGATTTTCTACCCATCTTAAAAAATAGTAAAAGATTTCCAAAAATTATAAAATTTCATCCCAACCATATTTTAGTATGGATATCATGTTGAACGGTTCGGATCGAAAATTTAGACTTTGAAAATGAAAATATAAATATGAGGTATGATGAAGGTATAAAAGGCAAGAGGTATTGGAACCTTCCTCTAAAAATAAATTATAAATACAAAAATTTTGAAAATAAATGAGATTAATTGACCTTCTTTTATTGAAAGTAGAACTGTCTCTTCTCTCACCGAAATTTTTATTTATACCATTTAAAAATAATAATAAACCAAATAACCACGGTTTTCTGACAATTCTAATACTAGCACGGCCGCAGAATGCCGGAGCGGACCCTGTTCTTTATAGCCTGAAAATGACAGCGAAATTTCATTTCACACTCTCACACCTTCTCTCTCCTGGGTTAGCTCTCTGATCTGTAAGTTTTTTCTCTCTTCTTTTAAATTTTTTATTTATTTCAGTAGATTAATAATTAAATTAGAATAATTAATTTAGTTAATTTTTTATTGTAGGTATTTTCTGTATTGAATTGAAAAAATAGCTCTTATGGTATCCATCTACACTGGTGGGGATGTTTTAACAGGTCCCAATGGGGCTTACTATAGTATTGGACCTGTTACTGTGATCCCGGTATTGTCGGGTACTGATTATATGGGACTTAAATCAAATATATGTCAGAATTTGGGGTTGGATCAGGGTCAGTATGACCTTAAAATTGATGCCAAAATTAGTATGCCAACTAGTTCGGCACAAACCTGGTTCCAACTATTTTCAATTCAAAATGAGGGAGTCTGGCAGGTATTATACAACCAAACCATGAGTTTTTCTGGGGTGCATACAAGATAATTGACCTATATGTGGAGGTTATCAGAGCCGGGCATTCCAACCCAGTTATGAGGTTAATCCAGGGTTGTAGTTGGGGTAACTCATCCGGCTCCAGTCCGTCCCCTGTCCAAATTGACCAACCATCCAGTCGGGCCCCAGTTCAGAGGGACCGACCCTCCAGTAGTCGGCCCTCCCGTCGGGCCCCATCCCAGACTGACCAGCCTTCATCTAGTCGGACCGCTCATTGGGGTCAAACTTGTGATCTTGATGAAATCGATGAAGAAGTAGATCCGAAAATACTAGAGGCAGAGGAAAATTGGGTTGATAGTGATCCTGAGGGTATGAGAGATCGGTCTGACGAGGAAGATACCGGGCCTGTGCTCGGACTACCAAGAACTTTCAAGATGGATCGCGGGTTTCGGATAATGGATCGCGGGTTTCAGCACCCGATTCATGCTTTTAACGACACATCAAGGTTTATGGAAGCAAATTCAGGTTTGTGGGGGAAGGAGGGAAGAGTATGAGAATGAATTGTCTGAGGGACAAACATATGACTCAAAAGAGGCAATGAAGAGCGCAATTGCCAGGTTTCACATCCTTTGCAACAAAGAGATAATGAATACGCACAATGATCGCACAAGAATTAGGTTCAAGTGCAAGGACAGTTACTGTGGGTGGTACATACTCGCAAAGGCCACCGGTTATGGAACACAATGCATGTTTCCTATCAGGCCGGTATAAAGGTAACTAATTTGATTGTTTTCACTTTATTTATTTTAGTTGATGTAATACCATGTATTTTGAGGTATGATCTAATTGCTAAATTTCATTTTAAGAACAATAAAACCAATTATATAATGTCATGTATTTGAAATACTAAATTAATGTACAATATATATATAGTTTAAGTAACTCAAATATAACCACCTGTAATTAGCATAACTGCCTCAATCAAAGCGTCTCTTCCCTGGTAAATATTATTTATATTAACCCCTCTGCCGACTCTCTGTATCTCTTCGCTTTCTTCACAGAAATTAGAAAGGAGCCCCATAATTAATTCCTCTTTCCTTCGTAGCACCCATACGAGACCCAAGCCGCATCCCTTGCAAAATCAAATTCTGAGATTAAGGTATTCCAATTTTACATAATTTGTAGTTAGTAAGTAAACAAATAATTTATTGTATTGATTTATTTGATAAGTTTTTTTTTCAAAATTACTTATTGTTTATATTGACTTATTATCGGATTTTTTTTAAATTTATATGCTTGTTCAATTAGTTAAACTATTTCTTGAATAAAAAATGAATTGATTATCAAATAGTTCTTTAGTATTATATAATCTGAAATTACGTTTGTAAAAATCCTCGGATTCAATTTCAAGAAACTTGATTTATTTCATGAAGATCAATTTTTCTAATTTTATTGTAAAAGATTTTGTTTATTCATTATAGAATTTCTGCATTATATTTGTATTATATTTATAAGTAGTTTTTATTAACATCTCTTACATGTATTTGTTATATATTTTTAGCACCTGTTCTAAAGAAAATTATGAATTAAACAAATAATTCCCAAATAATTTATCTAGTGTCGTAATAAGTTGATTATTCAATTTCATGAACACTATGAGGTTTATACATGTATCATTTGCAAAATTCATGGAACTTTTTATGTTCGGTGAGAATAATTATTTCAATTGTCAGATTCTCTTTGAATAGTATCCATTAGTTTATTAAATGGTAATCTTTCATCGAAGACCCTAAAAGTTTATTCACCGATAACCCTAAAATTATTTTTATTACAAATAAGTCTATTCTAAAAACTTTGGTAACAACTATATTTCTTTTTAAATCTTATAACTGACATTCGGATTATGTACTGAACAAAAATTAGTTTAGTAACAGACTTATCTAAATAGAAATATGTATAAATATTAATTTAGAAATCATGTTTCGTGGTCTAGATCCGAGTGACGAAATAAGGAGAGAAGTAGAGACAACAGTAAACTGCCCCACGACAACAGGTATGGGCTTCCTGGGCTTTTTGTAAAACTAATTACTTATTCCTTAGTGTGCATTTTAATTTACTTATGGAATTGTGCATGTTGCTTCGAACAACCTCTTTGGCTTTGTTTAGAGAATAAAGAATAAGATTATTTCGTTTGGAACATATGACCTGAATGAAATATATATATCGATTGAGTCTAATAATAGAATAAGAAAACGAACAATCACCGTGAGTTGAATGAATGGAAAGGCCGATACGCGGGGGCTGCTAGTTGCGATCGGGACCGGCATGCGGGGACTGCTAGTCGCAGTCGGGTTCGATATTGAAAAGGCCGATACACGGGGACTGCTAGTTGTGGTCGGGACCGGTATGCGGGGGCTGCTAGTCGCAGTCGGGTTCGATATTGGAAAGGCCGATACACGGGGACTGCTAGTCGTGGTCGGGACCGATATGCGGAGGCTGCTAGTCGCAGTCGGGTTCGATATTAGAAAGGCCGATACACGGGGACTGCTAGTCGTGATCGGGACCGATATGCGGAGGCTGCTAGTCGCAGTCGGGTTCGACGCTAGAAAGGCCGATACATGGGGACTATTAGTTGTGGTCGGGACCGATATGCGGGGAATGCTAGTCGCAGTCGGGTTTGAGATATAATGCATCACAAGCAAAGTGATGGTCAGTGATTAATAAGATTTTAAAAGTAACAAGTGCTTACATGAATGATAGGTCATCATGATAGGATAATATAGATTGCATTTTGGTTATTGAATAAATAAATAGTATGATCAAAAGGGAAGATTTTACAAATCCCCGGGCTGGAACTAAATCCCGTACTGAGAGAATGTTCGAGTCTCTCACCCGTTCCACTTTTATGTGGGTTCCAGGTAATGAAGATGAAGGTACTGAGCAAGGTCGTGAGTGAACTAAGGCGGGAAGATTCTGAAAGGAATAATATGTCACTTGTTGATGTAGTCTCTATTTAAATAATTGATACATTGAACAGGCATGGAAGTGGTCGTTTTACTAGCCGTGTCTGTCATGATCGTTTGTAGAACTCTTTTTCTTATGAAATAACTGTGGCATTTATTGTATTGTTATTGATAATGTATGTGATGGAAATACGCCTTACGTAGAAATACGTGGCGGGTTGTCTCGGGGTGTGAGTTGATTTCGGCTCTTACGAAATTAATTTGATTGTTTTACCACAGGCAAGCTGTTGATTGCAACCGGGTACGATGCTGAAAACCAGCTCCTCCCGTTGGCTTTTTCACTGGTAGAATCAGAGAGTTTTGACGATTGTGCGTGGTTCATGAAATGGTTGCGCCATAATGTAATCCGCTCCATATTCATGTGTGTCATCACTGATAGGGGAAAGGGTATCAAGAAGGTGTTCAAACAAGATGATCTGGGGTGAAACGAGGAGGATGAGGATCAATGTGTTCACCGTCTTTGTGCTACTCACATAGCCGAGAACATGAAGAAGAACGGTTGCAGTGATAATGCAATCCGTTTTTTTAGAATATGTGTGGCTAAGAGGAAGATGAGGAGATACGAGCAAGGAATGCAAGCAATGGGGCAGTCATGTGACATTGCCCTCAATTGGCTGGACGGTGTGGGTAAATATTTGGATCAAGATGAGAACGAGTGCCCCAAACCCTGGAAGATATTCCAAGCACTAGACGGTGGTTACCGTTGGGGCATCATGACTACAAACGGGTCCGAGTCGCTTAATAATGTCTTCAAGTCCTCTCGTAAGTTACCGGTTGCAGCAATAATTGAAGACACATTTTACAAATGTATGACATGGTTTGCGCAAAGGAGGGCCAAAGCGGAATGGGAAGCCAGTCAATGTCAACAATTCTCGTGTCGTGTGCATTAGGTACTTTTATTTGTAGTTATTTCTTCATAATTTTTAATGAACTTTGTTAAAAAAATCTAACTTCTTCATTATTTTTTAATTTTTCGTAGCTGATCAACAAATGGTTCGAGAGGTCCGATAAAATGAAGACGCTGGGGGGCTTTGGAAACAACGAGTTCGAGGTTACCTCCACACAGGAGAGTTCACACTTTCATACCTGACGATTATGGCCGGTTTACCAAGGCCAATTACAAATACACGGTGATAATCGCGGATGATCACACGGTAACTTGCACGTGCCAGAAGCCTCAATTGGAGAGAATACCGTGCTCTCATGTTCTGTCCGTGTGTCGTATCCGAGGCATCGACCCTGGCGTCTTTGTAAGTCACTACTATCGCATCCATACACTGATCAACACATCGAGCGCTCAATGGCATGTGTATGAAAATCAGTCGGAATGGCCTCAACACGATGGCCCGGTTCTTGTTCCAGAGGATAAAAATATTTCTGTGGGCAGAAAACAGCACAACCGAATTCCGATGTGGATGGACGTTCTAAATAATAGAAGAAGAGGACACCAAGCCGGCCGAGATACACAAGAAAGACAAAACAGAGCTGCTCGAGCTGCACGAGGTTGAGAGTTAATGTTGCTTTTTTAATTGTATTCATAAAAATATTGTTTATTTTCGGTTAAGTAGTCGTATTTGTAATTTCCGATAACATTAGCATTGTTCTATTGTATGCTTCTTCATATGGCTCCTTGTTCTATTGTAATGATTCTTTTGATCAAACAAACGACGAACAACAATTTCAGATTAAACGACATTTCAAACAGAAGTAATTACACACAACTTCCAGTACAAACTTTACATTTTTGATAAAAACTTCCAAAACAAAATCATAACTTCACATTTCAGATTAAAAAAAAAAAAAACAGGGTTCGCAGCGGCATAGAGCGGACCTGGGACCGCTCCGGCATAGTGCGGACCCATTTCAGGGTCCACACCGACATTCTGCGGCTTCCCTGAAATGGGTCCACTCTGGTGTTCTGCGGCCGTGCTAGATTTATAATTGTCAGAAAATGGTGGTTATTTGGTTTATTATTTTTTTGAAAATGTTATTAATAAAAAATTCGGCTTCTCTCATATGAAGAGCGCTGTCCTTTGCTATGAAACCATAGGCTGATTCTTGAAAATTAGTTATATCAAACTTGAAGTGATATCTCATTTAGTCATTTAGTGATTTAAAAAATAATGATTGAATTTTAGCTTCAGTTAAAAGTTATAATCAAACAAAACTCAAACACACCAAATTTAACACAATCAATAATCATAAAAAACATATTTAAAATATTTATTTGTTTTTACTTTTAATGTTTCGGCTCTGAAACAAGTAATTTTTCTCAATCAACTCCGGTCACGTTTTCACATCCCTCCTTTCTTCTCTCTGTTTTTTTTTTTATGAAATTATATATTCTGAAACACGCACCAAGTGTTAATTGGCACTCCGATTGCTTCATGTTCAATTTGGTGGAATCTCTCTCTAACAATACAATTATACAAAGCACATTATTGATAATTAATTTGATTTCATGTAGGAGGCGGCTGCTATGCTTCTAGGCTTATCTAGCCAAATTTGACAATGACGATATATCATATATAGAGCTTCATTCAAGTCGGCACTGGGAAGCACGTGCGGACTGTGGGGAACTGTACAGCTGTAATACAGTAAATACTTTTTAGCACGTGTTCTCTGCACGCGCGCCTTAGGCCTAGCTTACTGCCTTAGGCTCCGATCGGAACAATAACTAAGAAGAATAGAGTTGAATTCAATAGAAAAGACAAGAAAGGAATTGATTGTGAATTAAATTTTGTTGATCAAAAGTCGTAACTGGAATAAAAAAATTCAATATACATCTATTCTAAACAACCACTGGTATTGCTAAAATTACTCTAGTGCCATTACCTAGGGTTTGGAAAATTTATTCAAAATAAAAGGAGAAGATGATGAAAATAAGTAAAATGAAAACCTGAAAGGAAAGGAGAAGAAGAAAATTATCTTGTCGGAGCTTCGACAGCGTTTGAACAGTGGAATCGTCACCTTTCTCTCTCTGCAGTGAAACAGAGAAAAAAGAATAAAATCGACACTTCACTCTAGCAAAAACGATTATCGCCAAATCTTTAGCTTTTTCACTAGGGTTTCTTTCGCGATTTTGACGCTTCCAAATCGTGCCAATTCTTTTCTTTTCCGATTGGTCGCTCTCTTCCGATCACGGAAGAAGCGTGAATTCTATTTCAGATTCTCGTTTCCGCGAGAATCCCTCCCTTCCGATCAGAGCCTTAGCATGATGTTACTATTTGTTTACAGCTGTACTGGCATCCAAATTTTTATTTGTTGATTGAGATTTCGGGTCGAATAATTCTGAATTATTTTCGCGAATCACAATTTTTTTATTCTGTCAAACCGAATTTAAATAATTTATTTGTCACTATTAATTTGCACCTCAAGTTCTCTTTCTATTTCTTGAAAATAGTGGTGGGACTGAATAGTTAGTGCATTCATATTTCTTGAAAATAGTGCTCTTTTTAATAAAAACAAATAGACTTAAAAGGAGATTTTTTTTATTTTATAGAAATTATTTTCAAATAATATAAGTTAGTGCATTCATATTTGAATCTCACAGAAGGAACCAAGAATTTTGTTTCTGATTTCTTTAGACATTCTAAAAGAACCGGAAAACATAATCATCGGTTCCTTCAGAGACCTATGAATAATATAGCACCACGCCACAAAAAATGCATCTAATACTATAAAGAAAATGTGGATGCAAACCATCTAACATCTTACATTATTTTATAATAATTTCTATAAATAAAAAATTCTGCAACATTTTATGTCAAAAAAATCAGATTGTTTTTTTTTTTTGTAGCTAGATAACGATGTCTTCAATTGAAACCTATTTGTCTAAACTTGCAAGAAAAATAGTATATACATTAATTCCTACCCATAGAAAAATAGTGTATACATTATTTATCTAAACAGTGGTCAAGTCATTCAACATTTTTTGAAACCTTTCTTATTATAACAAAAAAATTTCTTCATCCGAATTTTGAACCCATAATTTTCTATATATATAAGAAGATATGTGCCTTTGTCAGTGGATCAAAATCTAATTCATAACATAATGTTCTATTAAATAACTTGAATCTAAAATTTTGGTAAATTTATGTTTTCCGTGTAGTTTTGTGGCATCTACGATCACGTTTAACTGCTATGGATTTTGAAGTTTGTTATTTTAATCACTTATGTTGTAAATATAAATAAAATTTACGGATCGACCTGTATTATAGATAAATATTTCTATTTTCAAAGTTTAAATAATCAATTTAAACTCTTAACCATGATCTCTGTATGAGAATCTACTTGTGCATCAAATTTATATTTTTTTATAATTTTTTACTATTTTTTAGATAGATAGAAAATTACTACTTTTGAATGCTCCAAAATTTTCAAATAAAGTGACTTCCGACCTATCTAAAAAATAAAAATAAAAATCTAAGAAAATGTAAAATTTGGTCAGTGATTACATTTTTAATTGCCATGGATAGCCTTATTTAACTTGCAAAAGTTCATTTATGTCCCCCGTAAAACTAATAAATATTTGTAAGCCAATATAAAATTTGGGTCAATTGTGATATTTCCCCAGCTACTCTCACTATAAAGAAATCCCAAAAAGGAAATAAGAATAAGAACACTTTATAGAAAAACAAAGCCCAATAAAATTTCAGCCTAACCCAACAAAATGCCTCTCTAAACACAAGACGCTCAATTGCTTATTGCAATCGACAAAACAAAATTACTTTGTAATTAGCCTACTTGCCTCGCAGCTGAATTCAGATATGTAACCAAGGTTTGTCATTCAATTATAGGATGGCAAAACAATTATAGTATTTAGTTTGACTGGAGGAATCAAATAAAGATTGAGATCACAGCTGCCATCTAAGAAAGAGGCTCTCTTTGTTAAACAAACATCAATGCAGGATGCTGAGAGGAAGGAGAGTCCTCCCCATTCATTCCACACGCGTCATTTCTCTCTTTATATAAATCCATCCCTTCCCCTCATCATTTCCTCACAACTAAAATCAACACTTCAAGCAAACAAACCACACTCAAAAGAAGCAACCATACAATTTTTTTTTCATTCCCTACAATGTCTTCTCCAAGCCTACTATCTAAGACCACTCTTCTCCTTGCTCTGCTTGCATCCCTTGCAAGTGCAACAATAGGATTTCAATCCAGAAAGCTAACCGAGCTGTACCAACCGCAGCCCGACCTTCTAACGTACCACAACGGGGCTGTGCTCCAGGGAGACATCCCTATCTCTGTCCTCTGGTACGGCCAATTCACTTCCGCTCAGAAATCGATTATCTCAGATTTTATCCTTTCATTAATCGCCACCACGCAAGCGCCAAACCCATCCGTCGCACAGTGGTGGAAAACCATCGACAGATTTTATCTCTCTAAAACTGTCAAAAACAATGGCCCGAAAAGTACCAACATGTTACTTGCCAACCAAATCACAGATGACAAGTGCTCCTTAGGCCGATCCCTTAGCCTGTCGCAAATTTCCCAGCTCGCGGCTAATACCAAGCCTAGAAAGGGTGGGATTGCGCTGGTCTTCACTGCCCAAGACGTCACGGTCGACGGTTTTTGCATGAGCCGGTGCGGCCTCCACGGCTCAAACAAAGAAGTTGGATACACCTATATCTGGGTCGGTAACTCGGCAACCCAGTGCCCCGGCCAATGTGCATGGCCATTTCACAAGCCCATTTATGGCCCGCAAACACCGGCAATGGTGGCTCCTAATGGCGATGTCGGGATGGATGGAATGGTGATTAATCTTGGGAGCATGATAGCTGGTGCCTTGACAAACCCTTTTGGTGATGGGTTTTACCAGGGCCCAAAGGAAGCGCCATTGGAGGTGGCAACAGCATGTACCGGTGTTTACGGGAAGGGAGCGTTCTCAGGATATGCTGGTAATCTGCTTGTGGACCCCACCACAGGAGCAAGCTATAATGCGAACGGAGCTCATGGGAGGAAGTACCTTGTGCCAGCACTGTTCGATCCGGCGACTTCGACGTGTGCTACTTTGGTGTAGGCCAAGCAGAGCAATATAGGATTTAACTGAAGTTTAGAGTTGTAAGAAGTAAAGTTATATATTGTGTATAGCCTTTGAAAGCGTGAAATATCGAGTTGTAAAATGCAAAATGTGAGCTAAGAAGATTTCTACATACAATCCTCTGTTTTGAATATCTTGTTGTCCCAATTTGGCAATTTCTCTTAATTAATTAGTTATTTTCGGACACTTATTGTTTTGAAAACCAGCGACTACAATACATTCCATTAAATAAGACAACACAAGTTACATACTTTCTACTTTTATAATATCCCATTTTTTCTTATTTCTGTTAATTAACGCTACTTTGGAAAATGAGGACTTAATTAGTGCAGTGGACCAGTGGTACAAGTTTTCGTCCACTAAGAAACACATGTTTAATTCTCAAAAATAATATATTAAAGTACTGATATAAGAGGACCTTTTTTCAAAAAATAAAAATAAAATAACGCTACTTTGATGCTTTGTTACTATCTCTAGCATAATTCACCGTTGCTTGCTTTTTTAAAAGAAAAGGCCCGTAGCTAGGCTATCATTAAGTTTAAAGTTGATATTACCGGAGAGCTGTTGTACTGGTACCATCATGCATACACAGAAAAAACAGAGAAACAAATTAATATGTGCTCAGATTGCATACCAGTACACCATTGCTTAGTTTATCAAATTGATGCCAATACTGGTAGTGGCCATGATTATTTCATGCTTTTGTTATTTTAGCTAGGTTAATTTTCTTTTATAGTACCTACGGGTTTATCATCAAAAAATGTGGCATACTGTAAAAAAAAAAAAAAAAAATCGACTTCCGATGACAAAATAAATGATAAGTATTCAAGCCGTGCAGCAGAGATAAAGGTAAATGTGGAGGAGGATTAATTTTGTGTTCCAATATTCTTCATATTCTTTATCTCCGTTTTCAAAGTCCGAACAGTCAATTCTAACCACTCAACATGATCTTCATAATAAAATATGTTTGGAGACCAAATTTTATATTTTTAGAAGTTTTTTACTATTTTTTTTAGATAGGTACAAAATCACTGTTTAAGGAGATTCTGGATCATCCGAAAAAGTGATATTGTACCTATGTAAAAAAATGGGAAAAAATTATAAAAAAATATAAAATTTGGTCGCCAAGAATATTTTATTATGAAGATCATGTTGAGCGGTTCGGATCGACTGTTCGGATTTTGAAAACGGAGATGAAGAATGTGGAGTATATTGGAGCACAAAATCATGATGCATTTCAACCTTCATTTAGTAATGACTAGAAAAACATATAGAGAGATATTGACCATCAAATTTATTTTGACAACAGATAAAATTAAGTTTGAAGATATGTTCAGTATATTTTAATAGATCGTGTCACACTTCAATGCATTTGATTACATATATCAGGTAAAGATAAAATTAAACTATTGAATTTTTCAAATATTTTTTTATCATATTACACTAAATTTATACACAACATATCTAAACGGTTACAATTAGTTATAGTTTTTTTTTTTTTTTTATAATTATTTTCAGTCGTCATTGTTACTACATAATAAAGAAGAGTCATATTCTGTAAAAGACCCATCAATCAAAACTATTGAAAAAGTAGTACATTTTTGGCAAGATAAGAATGACGACAATGGTATAATTAGGCACATATAAATAAGGATAAGGTTTCTGCTTGATAACATTAAGCAATGCATGATTTGATCTTCTTGGATTAAAATTAAAAAAGTTTGGAATGACAGCCAATTATTGACACAAATTTGCAATTGATTGGGACAAGTTACGTCCTGAAGCCATGTACTCGTACTTCATGCACAGAATGAGTCGCTATAATGAAGTCAAATCCTGAGTCAACACTCATTCTGTACATAATGAAAGCAATTGATCACCAAAAAACCCATGATGATAGCTCATTACAAACTATATTTTTATTGAGCTGATCAAACGCTCAACAAGGGGACGAGAGTTTCCAAGCCGACGTTTTTATTAATATCCAAAGTTAATTACAAATTAATAAATATACCCCGGTTTACGGGGTTTTCCAAAAATATCCAAACCGGTCATTTTGTGGCCGGTTTCCTCATTTTTTTTTTTTACACAAACTATTTTCTTCTTGTATATAATCTGCTTTGTGATTATGTAGTGTAATTTTATTTTGTCATTGTAGTGTAATATTATTTTGTTGACTATTTTTCTGGGTACTTGTTTCACTCACACCGACTAAATTTATTTTGAGATGCACCAATTGGTTATTTATTACCTAATTCAATACATAAAATTAATTATATTGTCCGATCATCTATTAAAAAATTTATATATTTTTTATGTTATATTTTATTTATTAGTATTTGTCTCAATTTAAAAATTAAAGCCTTTCTTCAATGAGTATATTTATTTCAGAACGAAGCTCGAAATATGGTTCTGATTTCTACAAATGCTAATTGTCAGTACCTAAAATTAACAAAGTAAAATAAGCATATTAAATTCAACCCGCTATAACTACAATGTGCTTTTTGTAAACTGTAATATATAAATATGACGAAGCTGATGTTTATGTTATTGTATTAATTTTAAACTGGAGAAAAGCTCCACACCGTTGAGAGATACGAGGAAACAATTCAGAAAGTTATTTTTTTATTAGTTCTGAAATGGAAGTTGAAGAGAGATGAAAGAGGAAAGGAAAGATCCACAATAAATTAATTACATATAAAGATTCTCATAATCTCATTAATGAGATGAAAGGAGATGCTATGTGTCAATTAGAGATTGGTTAAATTTAATGGTGGATAGGATTTTCCTGCCCTCATGTGGGCAGAGGATTCGATTCCAATACCTAGCATAATTACTACTATTACCAATTTACATTACTTTACTCTAATTATCTCTTTCCATATATGATATATCATTTACCTTTGGATCTATATATCATTTTATCTCACCCACCATTTTATAAGAAGGGTCTTATTCATTAATTTAAATTCCCCTTGTTGTTTAGGGCTACATATCACCTCTGGATGAGTTAGTTATATGACAAAAAAAAATATAATCAGGTCAGCAAATTCTAATTAGGATGTTACTTGTTTGAAAATAAAATAATAAATATGTTTAAACAAGGCATTTAGCAGGCCTTGTGAATTGTGATCTTATCAGAAAAGACAGGAGATAGGTATTGATGGAGCACAAGTTTATGATCATTCTTTTTAATTTATTTAAGTTATTGATGATAGGTTATTGGATAGATACCAGGTATTTGATATCTTACATGACCCACCCACAAAGGAAGCAATGATAGGCTAAAGTCCCAATAATAATAACTAATTAACAGGCCAGCAACAGTGGGCCCACGTTATTTATCTCTGTGCACGTACGCAGCCCACATTCGTTGACATAGTGGGCCCCCCTACCCGGCCCTGCTTTCATAGACCATGCAATAGATCGCCAGCTGGCAATTCTTAGCCCATTGATTGTTCTCTTGTTATCATGACGCTTCGGTTTTAATGACTAATGGGATCCACACATTTCAAGAAAAATCAAAGTCCACTGACTTCTGCATTTGCTTAGAATTAGGTGCCTGTACTTTACGGACGCGTATCATACTGAGTCCGGATCCCCTAAAGTAACCCAATTTTTGAGTTTAGACGTGTACGGTGCCTATTCGGTGGTAGCGCAGGGGGCCAGTATTATTTGTGGGGTCCAGGTTCTTTAAGATTCGCGTTAGAGCACCTTGGACGGTTTGGATCAAAACTCAAAAATTGGGTTACTGCACTGGATCTGAATTCTATCATACTACCGTAAGGTTACTTTGCTACTACAGATTAATTTAAAAATAGTGCCTATTCAGAATAGTGCAGGGCCAATATTATTTGTACTTTAAGATTCGTGTAAATTTAAAAAAGCAGTCTGAATCATTTCACTCTACAGAACAGTGCTTCTGGTAGTAATACAGAGGTTACGAATTTTGTACTTGTATTATACTCTATGATGAAATGAATTCTGGTAGTAATACAGAGGTTACGAATTGACTGGTTTATTTTTTGAGATTTTTTTTTATTGATACAAAGTCGTTTCATCATAGCTCAGTGTCCAAAAGCCTCAGTTTTTTTTTTACTGTAAAACATCTTTTATTGATTGTTAATGAGAAAGAGACATATTCCCTATCCCATCTTTCCTTAAAACTAAAAAAATGATTCTATAAACAACAAATCCGAACAAGTACATATACAGAGAGAACAAAATTTTAGGTTTAAGGTTTGGTTCATGACTTAAAATCTAAATGGCACTACTTGTGCAGGGACAAACAAGATGTGAGTTCTCAATGTGTATTCAACATGTGTATGAACACATCTTTAACATTATGTTACTATAATTATAAAATTCTCACACAAGCATTTCATCAAACACATTACGAGCAACATAAAAGTTTACAGAACTTGTCCATGACAACTTACAAATGACATTACAATCAAAACATAACACGTATATATCATAATACAAGAGTAAGCATTTTTAATCTCACTAATCAAGCAACTCAATCAAAGAGGAGCAAGCATCATCATTCACTATAAAATTATACAAACAGAGAACCAAAATATTTCCAAGGGTAGCTCATGGAAATAATATGTCTCATTATTTCTAACTTATTTCCATGCGCATGGGGTGAGCTATTTCCATGGACTATCAATAAAATATAATATTTGGTCTGTTTGGCGGGTCATGTGTCATGCAAAAGTATTTTCAAGGGCTGATAGAAAACATTCTCATGCGCCGACAGCAGGAATTTTCATGCGCTACTAGTTCCATGGGCCTGCTGTTGGAAATTGTTAAGTGTATCAGAAAATGCGATTTTATTTCCAACAGTCTTTCCTCCCCTTGAAAATAACACAGGCTGCGAATGGAAAAAAACGAAAATTCTAGTAGTGTTAAATTTGTACTAATCTTAAGTAATATGCACGATTTTAAAAACGAGTCGGTTAGTTTAATTAGACTGATATCAAACTAAATTCGATTTGACGTTCTTCAGATATTCCTCAATTCTCATCAAATGATTTGTTAGTTCCAATTATTGAGATCGACTAATTATATATAAATATTTTATATTGATAATTTTGAAATGTGTAATATCTGAATATTTCAGAGGATGTGAAGTCGTCCACTTTATTGGATTTTCAAAATATCGAGATAAATAATATGGAAATATTATAATTATTTACGTCTGCCAAATTTTATAGGCTCGGTTTTAAAATACCATAAGTTTGAGTTGCAAAGGCAAAGATTAATATAGACTATTTATCAGCTTTGTTTGTCCTTTTGTATGTTTTTTTTATACAAGGATTGTTTTCAGAGGGCCAAAGATCGGGCAAATATATATCCTCTCCGGTACCGTAAAATATCCCTTTCATTTTACAGTTTGAGATTAACTCCCAGCCGGTTTGAGATTCGGGCTGACGGAGGGGGTAGTATTATTGAGCTTTGAGAGTTGTGCCAAGTTAAAAAGAACGATCCAGATCAAGTAATTGTAAAAGATTCTCTATTACGGTACCGGGGGTGAAGTGAATTCCCAAAGATCCGACTTGGGAAGATGTCATAATTTCTCTTTATTTTATTAGCTTCATCCTCCCTAATAATTTCTCTCTAACCCTTTCAGTAAAAAAAATTAAGGGTCTCTAACCTTTCTAGTGAAAAGTTTGAAAATTTTCGAGATCACTTGGACCTTTAGGCATTTTGTAAAGAATTGAATCATTAATTCAGAGTTTGTATGTATATTAGATATTTTTTCTGACTAAGAATTGAGATATACATACAAATTTTAAAAAGCATAATTAATGATTTAATTTCTCAGCAAGTAACTAAAGAAATCGAATTAATTATTCAGTTCTTTGTGGAAACCTAGTGTATAACAAAAAAATCATTCCCCTTCCCACAATATATTTAACATATTTTTAAAAATAAAATTTATGGGAACTCGAACCCGTTTCCAATGGCGAAACGGCAATATCAGTGATCATCTACATTGTACACTTTGTTCACTTTATTTGTTATTTAACTTTAAAAACATTTGTTATTAATAATTTGAAAGGTGGAGATATTCTAAATATATTGCTGGTCTAAACCCTACGGCTCTATTTCCAACCTACCTATACCACTCTAAAGTCTAAATACATAACTATCTTATCTTGATGAGATGTTCCAATTATTGGAACGAAAGAGATAAGATTTGCATCTCTACACACGTGCAAGTCCTCTTGTTCTCACGCCTAAAATGAGTATATAATTAAGGCAAATTCTTCTATGGGCGTAAGGACCTATTTGTAAAATGAGCATATTTTAATTTTCAAAGTTCAAACAGTCGATCCGACCGTTCAACATTTTCTCCATATTACAATGTACTTGGAGGTCAAATTTTACATTTTTTTGAATTTTTTTACTATTTATTAAGATGGGTACAAAATTCAATGGTCTGAATTTGACTAGTTTTGTAAAATACTTAATAAATAGTAAAAAAAATCAGAAAAATGTAAAATTTGACCTCCAAGTACATTTTAATATGGAGATAATGTTGAATGGTCGGATCGACTGTTTGAACTTTGAAAACAAAAATATGCTCATTTTACAAATAGGTCCTTATGCCCATAGAAGCATCCCTCTATAATTAATGTTGGATGCAATCATATATGTACAGGAATTAATCATCAGCATTCAGCACTCTGCGTAGAATCTACGAACACAAATATCCACAAAAGCATGTAATGTACGCCTTGTTTCTAATTTAGTAAAAAATCAATGACATTTCAGAGTACCAAACAAGATCAAAACCGTTTGTAAAGGTTGTACCAACAAGTTCGTTACACATAATATCTTGCTCTTTTACGCAATCACACATCTATGGAATGCCCATAATTTTATTAGATAATCTCAGAAAATTTAGGAATTTGCTAATCAGTTCCTGGCAGAATAGAACATGTACCAGTACCGCATCCAGAGCTGGTGCCGATCTGGTACTAGTTCCCAACAGTCCGGCATTCTGATTTTCTACCTATTTACAACTCAATTTTTAAATGTAGATCGACCGTTTTTAGTTTTTACACATATAGCGGTGGTACACTGGTACCGAACAAAAGTGCCTCAACATAATTACAAGCTCGTACTTGCGCATCTTTAATTCAAAAATTTCACTATATAGGGCAAACTGAGCTGAGTTCATTTTTCTATTACGTATTTTCTATGTTGCATGGATACGGGTACGAGATACGGCGATGCGGTAATTTTCAACATGATACGGGTATCGGCGATACGATATAAGTATCGATACGACAAAACGATACGTACAGGGGCAGATTTAGGATTTCTGTGAGGGTAGGGCACTAATCAGGTTCAAATAGCTAATCGGATTCAAACTCATTAACTAATCGAATACTTAAATAAAAAACAATATTTAAAAGAAAAGTTAATGATCTTCCTTTGAAAATTGTACTTGAATTATCTGTATTATAACAAATACCAATAAAACTTACATTAAAAAAATCAGTTCAATAATGGTAAAATGGGACCCCAGTTAACCCCTCTTTAACACATGCACCATCCCAGGCACCGCTCCCGAGGTAATTTGAAAGAAGACTATCATGATGGAATTCATATCACCGATGGTACCGTAATAGGTAATCTTTTACAATTACTTGATCTGAACCGTTCTTTTTAACTTGGCACGAATCTCAAAGCCCAATAATACTGCCCCCTCAGTCAGCCCGAATCCCAAACCGGCTGAGAGTTAATCTCAAACCGTAAATAGCTAATTGTAAAAGAGAATCTTTTACGGTGCCGTCGAGGATATGGATCCATCATGATGCATAGTGACAAATCAAAAGTTCGAGTTCGGTTCGGCGAGGTCAAAAATTCATGATTCGGGTATAATTCGGGAATGATTCGGTACAACAAGGAAGCAAAAAAAAAAAAACCCTCCCAGAAAACACGTAAAAAAAAAAAAAAAAATTTTGAATTTTTTTGAAAAAATTCAAATTTTTTTTTTTTTTGGCGATTTATTCGCGTTTTTATCGCGAATAATTCGTAACTCGCGTTTTATTCGCGAATAAAACGTTTTATACGTTTTTCAGCGTTTTATACGGAGTTCGGTTCGGCTATGCCCAAAAAACAAATTATACGCGAATTATACGCGTATAATTCGCGAGTTATGTCACTATGTCATGATGTGCTCAACTTCCAATTTGAAGCTTTTTATTCACCTCCAATCCATATGGTCAATCGAGAAGTAAACCACAGCTCAAACTCAAAAAAGTAAACAAAAGATCTAACTCCAGGAAAGAGGCAGTAACAGTGGCCCCGGTAGAGTTCGAATTCGTATCCTCTGCATTAACTCAAATTTTGAGTTAAGATCTGAACCGTCCTATTGAGATCCGCACTAATATTAAAGTGCACGTGCGTTATAGGACTGGACAGGATTGGTTCGAATTCTGATCGTACGGTTCATAAATTATATTAACTTGAGAAGTTTTTTGAAAGCACATAACTAGTATATGCCAATC
Organism: Carex littledalei; assembly: GCA_011114355.1. NCBI lineage: Eukaryota > Viridiplantae > Streptophyta > Magnoliopsida > Poales > Cyperaceae > Carex > Carex littledalei. The sequence goes on along the minus strand of CM022084.1, from coordinate 9,152,881 downwards.
TGATTACTCATGGTATATGCCAAATGATCCTTGCTTGTGGGTGCTTGGTCGTAATGATACAGGATGATGAGTTTAGAACCGGTTGACCCGCCGGTCTGACTAGTGAACCATTTACCCAGAGTTTTAACGGGTCGGTGTCCGGCGCGGTTTTGATAACATTGCATTTTACATTTCCTCTTCCCATTTTCCTTTCACGGTGCACTGACAGGAGTTAGTATGAAAAAACATTTATCACCATTTTAGGAGCTGTTAGCGCAATCAATCAAACAATCCAGTCAATTTTTAATGAATTTGGAGTTGATAATGCTTCTATCATGTATCCTGCTTCTGCTATTGATTCACCGACAGGAGTTAGTATGAAAAAACATTTATCGCCAATTTAGGGGCTGTTAGTGCAATCAATCAAACAATCCAGTCAATTTTTAATGAATTTGGAATCGATAATGATTCTATCATGTATCCTTCTTCTGCTATTGATTCATTGTTGATGATTAATTCTAAAAACTTGAATAACATTTAAACATCTTTAAAAATTGCTACAGAAGAAAATGAGGGGCATTGGCACTTGGAATAGGTCTCTTTCAGCAGCGGACTTCTATGCTTCAGCTAATTACTTTTCTCGAAAGTGGAAAGAAATTAATTTAGATTTTCCAAATTGGGTATGGATACCATGTAGCCGATTAGGTTCTGTGTCTGAGGTCAGTAATCCAATTATTATTGATTTGGGTCTATGTTTAAATCTTTTTTCTAGAATAGCAAATTGAGTAATTTTGTTCACCTAGACTGAAGGTTATTTGGCGCTTGAAAAGATGAATTTCCAAATAGAAAGAAAGGACTCCAGTTTGGTATGTGCTTTCCTTCTTAACTCTAGTTTTAATATGCCCTTTGCTCCTTAGCTATGGAAATTTGTACCAAAAGGTGATAATTAGATACTATAGCTGATGACTGGCATGTATCAATATTAAACCAGTTATTAATTAATATACTTGATTCAATTGTTAAGTTTTTTCAGGAGTTGAATGGCTGTGACAGGAGTACAGATGACGAAATAACAGATGAAGCTACTCTGGTATATTTTAATTCCCAATATCTACAGTAATCTATTTTACAGTTTCCAAATTGTTACCTTCTAATTTCCATTATTTTCTATTTTTCTTCTTCTCAGGTTGATGTTTGTAACAGTGGTGCTCACCTTTATGACTTTCATGTAGCTTATAGTTTCACATATAAGGTTCCCGTACTATATTTCCGTGGCTATAAATTTGGTATATCTATAATGTACTTGTTATTATTTTGGATTTTAATTCTTTCTTCGCTTTGTTTCTCTGAATTTAAAAATAGAGGAGGTTCAAATGCACCATATAATTTTGTGCTCCAATATGCTCCACATCCTTTATCTCCGTTTTCAAAGTCCGAACAGTCGGATATTGTACCATCTGAAATAGTGATATTGTACCTATCTACAAAAATAGTAAAAAAATTCTAAAACATATAAAATTTGGTCTACAAGCATATTTTATTATGAAGATCATGTTGAGCAGTTCGGATTGATTTTTCGGACTTTGAAAACGGAGATAAATGATGTGGAGCATATTAGAGCACAAAATCTTAGTGCATTTGAACTCTCCTCTTACAAAAATTAACTTCTATTTTCTGTAGATGGTTGTCAGTTGAGCTTGGATGAGATAAAAGAAGAGCTTCCTTCTCATTCTGTTCAAATCCTAGAGAAGTTAAAGTGGACTTTTATGACTCAGGAGGTATGTTTACCATAAGTACCAGCACCAGTATGGTACAATGGTCCCCACCATTTTTTTAACTGTTGCTTTGACTGGTACCGATTTTACAGTACAGATATGCAAAATGGACCTTTTTGTCATTTTTAGATCGGTACATTACTCGTAATATTGTACAAGCTTGTAACTATACTGCAAATTCTGTTATTTATGATACTGATACCTGTAAAGACAGTAACACATATAGGCCTTAAAATAATTTCCCGCAAAACCTATTTTAACTATTGAATTGAAATGTATCAGGAGCATCCTTACTTAAATACACCATGGTACACTCTGCACCCTTGTGGGACCAGCGATTGGATGAAGCTACTTCTTTCTGGCACTTCGTTCAGTGAAGAAGTTAGTTTAACACAGTACTTGCCAGCATGGTTGTCTGTGATTGGTCAGGCGGTTGGATTAAGAGTACCCCTTGAACTATACTGTAGTTCTTAGTTTAGTAATTTAATACATGTGATATTTGCAACTACTTCCTCGTATTATTTATTTAGTATAGATCTTTGGGCTTGGCTAGGTCTTAATTGAGGATCTGATACAAAGTATCTAATTGCTTATGTTCTATGTAATTAACTCTAATTACAGTTTTTTTTTTCACTTTAACGAAACACTCTAATTCTAGTTTAAAACTAGTTTGTCAAAACCACGCTGTAAAATGTAAATACTAAAGAGAAATTTATCAAGCTCCATAATAGTTCTTGATTTATCATCATGGATGAAAGAAATAAAAACAATAAAAAATAAACCGTATCCCACTGACAATATTATATTATTACAGTCCACCAAAAATACAACTCACTAATACAAGGCTACAAACATAGAAATGCACATATAATTCAAACAATTGCCTGATGAGATTGGCAAAGCTACTTCAGATCTTCTCATCAGAGGATTTAACAATGAAATTCTGACGTCTTATTGGGTTCATGACGACTGGTGGGCCCGCAGTGCGGGGCCATGCCTGAAACTTCTCGTCTCTTGCCTCTCCCCATTCGGTTGTTGCTATTGTCTTAGGGGTAGTTCCTGATTTGAAAAGGAAAATATGGAAAAAGTCGTAGATTGCTCATATATATATAATCTGAGAATAATTAAGTTCCTAATATTATATTAATGAGGAGGGTTCAAATACCTCCATTTTTTTGTGCCTCCACCATGCCTCTATATTTAAAATCTTTAATAACTCAAAATTTAAAACTTAAAAGTCAAAATAAAACCGTTGGATATGATCTACATCATTTTATCTATGTGCTCATAAAAACTTATCACCTTTTGATTTTGTTTTTATGTGAATCAATAAGTTGAAAAATCAACTTCTAGAAATTATCCACATTAGTACATTTTCTACAAGCTCTTGATGACAACCAAAACAAAATTGAAATGTTATAATTTTTTACACTTGTATAGATAAAATGATGTAGATTATATCCAACGGTTTTATTTTGACTTTTAAGTTTAAAATTTGAGTTATTAAAGTTTTTAAAAATGAAGGCATGATGGAGGTATGAAAAATGGAGGCATTTGAACCCTCCTCTATATTAATTTGGTATGGTATGAAGAGAAGTGAGATAAAAGGACCGTTCTTCTATGGACAAAAAAGAATCATGCGCAGATTGCATGAACCTGCTTTAATTGCAAATTCAGAAAAAAAAAATGGGTGATGTATAGACAATGTCATCTTATAATAATAAATATGTACAAAGTTAAGTTTGAAGAAAATAAAAATAAGAGGAGAGATCACTTGACAAGGAATATTCTTACAATTTTAATAATGATTTTTTTAATTAAAAAATAAAATAAAAACTGTAAAGTAAATTTGTAAGTATGTTATTGCCTTATTGGGCACATATATAGACGGGTTAACAATCAAATTTCATAAAATATTACATGATCTATCAAGGTTAATTTTGGATAAAAAAAATTCAAGTCATTATTTTTTATAAACATGATAGGTAAATAAAAAGGTACATATTATCGAAATTTCAACTTTAAACTATATTTTGAAGATTGACTTTCCCAAGTATATTTTCTTTTTTACTCTATTTGGCTCGGAACAAAATTTGACGACAGTTGAGTGCAATACAGTATAAATGATTTCATAATATATGATTTGAACTCATTACGAACTCGTCACGAAAGAACAAAAAAATGTCTCCTATTTTACTAATTATATATGTCATCAATGATTCCGTTTGAAATCCTTTCTCATCAAGCAACCAGGGATTTGAAGAATATTTTATAATCAAGAATGATTAAGAAAGATATAGTGGGATTTTTTGTATATTATTTTGAAGGTACATGATATTGCTTTACTTAATTTCTTCATATTTTGTGAGTTTAGATACATGGAATCCAGATACGATCCTCACCAATATAACGAGATTCTTGCTTCGTAATACGTACATAACAATTTGATCATTGCACTAATTTTTTATTATTTAATTGTTGAAAGTTTCTCTTCTTTTATCTTTTTTTTTCAAATAAATGATAAATTATATTTTTATAGCTTAATAAATATTATAAACTATATGAAAAAAAATAATATATTTGTTGGTCTCATTTAAAAAAAAAACATCACTATTTAAATATTAAATAATTTAAAAATCATCAATTATATATACTATAATAGTTTTTATACGTATCATTATCCAATAAGCTAACCGAAATTATTTTCCTTAATTACATCTTGTCCCATAAACTAAGAAAAAGAATCCTGATTAGGTCTGTCCTGTGTTGAATACAATGCCGATTGCGTAATAGAATAAGCAGAATTCATATACACTACTAATCGGGACATAATTGGTTCATGGTTGGAGCTTATTGTTTAAAATTGGTCTAGATTCTGGTTTTTAAGTTCAAGTTGGGTCGTCTTACAGAAAGTAATTGAGCGTGCTTTTGTAATTTTGGGAGAGTCAAATCCTTTCAACTTCTAATATTCACAAAGAATTTCAATCAGATTTTAAATGTGCAACATCTCACCTGAAGTACATTATCATACTACTATACCAAAAATTAGTTATCCATTATGAACATATTTTTTTTTTAGTAAAGGTTAGAGGTCAAGTCACCCAATTTTTTAAATGTGTAACTTCTAATGTTCTAAAATTACCTTTGGTCTAGTGGCAAAGACACATGGTCTCTATGTAAGAGGTCATGAGTTTGAAAACCCGAATGAGAGAAATCCTTTGTTGTAATAACAAAGGTATTATATAGTTAGGTGGCTTGACCTCTAACCTTTATTCAAAAAAATACCATTGTTATTATATATTACAACAAATAATTTTTCCTATCTGGATTTCGAATTCATGACCTCTCACATAGAGACCATTTGTCTTTGCTACTAGACTAAATGCTAGTTCTTCGCTCTGAACATATTTAATAACTACTTAAATATTAACGATATCTACCTAGGTGTTAAAAGGAGGAAGCTTAATATTCAAGAAAATAATATATTCGTTAAATAACAGAGTCCATTTGTTAGACAAAAGTATGAGTACATGTTATTGACGAACATATTGTTCTAGTAAATTAATCAAAAAATATATTGTTCTAGTAAAAGTTTAATTAACATTTATCTAAGTTAGTAGTGTAATAGTTGGTTATATTAAGAGCATGAGTGCATGCTACATGATTGCACACATATATATTACATACATAATTAAATTTGCTCCTAAATAACAATAATAAAGAGACAAATTAAATCTGCTAATTAATAATACGGTAACATAGTATGAGAGATTAGATCATATCTCCAAGAAAACAATAAAAAATACTTGTGTCAAATGAAATTTTTAGCCTTACAGACATATATAGACAACTTTTTAGATTACTTCTTAAACTGCTCTAAGCAATCAACGGTACCATATTGTTACATACCGGGCCTGAGTGCAATGCTGGCTGGTTATCTTGAAAATGAACCTAACTTTATAATCTCATGAAAGCTATTAGATATCCAATTTTTATACTTGTACACCTGTATAAGACCCCACAAAAAACTGCATGCATTTATTAGATTGAATGAATAGATTGGTACTATATATCTGTTTCTCATCTCTATCTTCTGACAAAATTGTCTGTGCCCAATTTCATTATAACTGTTTAGCCAACTTTTTAGCTCAAATGATGCTTACACAGCGATGCCATTTCAATCTGTTCAGCAAATGAAGATGGCACAAAAGAATAATGAGTATATACTTGCATCCCTCCATATAACATAACAAATGACAATAAATGATAGAAGTCGGAGAGAAATAAAAACTTACCGCAGTAATAGCTGCTTCTGCACCCTTATTTCCAGATTTACCCCCAGCTCGGTTTAATGCCTGTACATCCAAAAATAAATGAGATAACAGAAACTTCATATACTACTATGATTAAACAATGTTTAAAAAAAGAAAAAGAGTTAAATACCTGATCCATGTCATCACAAGTGAGAACTCCAAAAATGCAAGGCACCCCTGCACAATGTGAATTCATTATATTGTGAGGTTAAAATCTTAAAAATAACATTTGGAAAACTAAAGCTATGTTTTGAGAAAGTCAAAGCCGAACATCTCATCTAGATGATTTTTTTTTCCTTTCTTAATTGAATGGAAGCAAGTTGGAACAAATTTTAGTAAAAGAAAAAAAACCTGAAGATAAACCCGCTGACAGTACCCCAGATGCCGCTGAGTTAGCAACAGCATCATAGTGGGTTGTATCTCCTCTGATCTACAAAAGTAGCAATTTTACATTAGGTATCTTACCAGGACTGAACCTGACAGGTTTTGAAAACAAAAGAAACCAAAAAAAAAAAAAATCAATGTTTATGATCAAACATTACACAACAGACATAGGGCCGATATGGCATACTAAATTACTGGTACCATCAATACAACATTACACATCAGTACAGTGTTAAGACAAAAGATGTATGTTAAATACTTCCTGGTTCCTGCATGGTTGGCCATTTGTTTTTGTTCTTTTGGGTGATATATTTGTTGATATACTTATTTAAAAATGGTATTCAACTTGGTAAACCATAGAGTTGGATATAAAAATAAATTACCACAGCACCAATGCAAATTATAGCATCGTATGCTCCTGTTTTTCCAAGCTTCTGTGCCACCACTGGTATCTCAAAACTACCTGGCACACTCACGACCTGGACAAAAAATAAAAGATAATTACGGAACCATGACGATTTACTTGTCATGAGATAGAAAAACATCTCATTTTACTAAATTCAAATTAATGGAACAAAAGGAGTATGCTAACGGGTCATTTATTCTTCGTGTCCGAAAGGTCGAGTTTACCATTTTAGAATTTTGTACTATTTTGACGATTTTTTATAAAACGACGATGTTTGATATTCTTTTATTATTTTAGGCTCATCTTTCAAAAATCATAAAAAATTGTAAAAAATGGTTAAATTTGATGTTCTCCAAGATTTTGATGTGTATATTTTATTGAGCCGCTTAGATCGACCGTTCAATTAAAAGTTATGCTTTGATCTGTTAGCATACCGGCCCAATGTTAGTACATTAGCCAAAGCATAAAGAATACGTATCTGGTTAATCAATTGCCATAGCTCATTTTCCAATAAAGCAGTGCTTGCATTGTGAACTAAAGAATCATTAATTGATTGTAAGAGAATTGGAAGTAAGAACATGTACCAGTATCATACCATTTCAACCTTTCATATGCTGATCTCAGTCATAATTGACTAGTATTACTCACCAGGCTATAATCATTGCCCTAACATAGTTACGTTTAAACATCAATAGAAATGACACTTCATGTGTTTCCTGAAAAACCAAGACCACCTAACCCTATAAAGAAGAATGCCACTAATATCCCTCCTTGCCATAGCATTAGGGGTGGTAAGGTGGATGTCTGGAATTTTTCAAAGAAAATTGAGCATGGAGGGGTGCATGGGTGCATTGAACAAATTTATTTTAAAAAGATGTATGCATGATATTTCCTACATTTTGCAAGGAAGTGAAAGAATTTCTTGTTTTAGAAGATAATACATGATACAGAGAAAGCTAGTGATAGAAAAGAAAACTGGTACACAAATCTCACTGTTATATCTTCCTCTTTAACAGAGTATCTCCTGAAAGTCTCTAATGCTCCCTCTAATAATAAGCTTGTAACAATCTCATTAAACCGTGCCACAACCTACATGTACAGAAGAAATGTCAAATGCCATGCTGTTAGGTAGTCTGAAAACCAGCATATAATTTACTGGGAATATATATAATTCATACCAAATCATGCATGAAGGAGAAATAGGCTGATTTTAACAATTGGACAAAAAACAATCATTCGTTGATATATTATTATAGCATGAGGCACTATTAACTGCACTATCATATCTACTAATAATCAAACCACATCACCAAATCACTAATCAAAACTGTAATTAAGAAGCTCCAGAAATTATCAAAAGGACCTTACCACAGCAAATTTCAACCCTTGTGTGCTGGTCAGGGACCCAAGCAGCCGCTTTGGACCAGCAGCAGCAGAGACAATAAGTGAGCCACATTGAGGATTCCCAGTAGAAGCCAAGCTGATTGAAGAAACTAGGAAGAGGAAACAGATAAAACAAACTTCAATGTAACTTGAAATTTAGAAGAAGTAACAAACCTATGTACGCTGAGTTAAGGAAGAAATTAGAAGAAGGGGTGGGAGAGATGGAGAGAATGGATTTGTTCAAAGAAGGCAAGAGATGCTGAGGCGACGAGGAGGCGAGAAACGGGCATACAAGAGAGAGAGAGCTTGTGTTATAATCCGTAAATTTTAAATTTATAATTTAGACTAACAATTAAAATTTACAACTAATTAAAACTTTAATTAGTTAATTAAGGAAGGTAAAAGTTAGTTAATTAGTCGGAATAAATTAAATTAATAAGTTTGGTTATTAAACCAATTCAAATTTTTCAAATTTTAGATTTATGATTAACAAATAAGTTTTTCCTAATTAAGAATACAAATATTTAATAACAATTGTAAATTTAATAACTAATGAATGGGCAAGTAAATTTGCAAAATTGAATCAAGAGCATTCGAAATTTCGTACTAAATATTAAACGCAAATTCGTTAAATTAATTTAGCCATAACATACTTTAGTTAGCTTAGCACATCTAACTTCTGAGATATATCAACCATTCATTATTTTTTTTTATTCTGCACGAATCTCAAAGCAGATCCCTCCCTTTCTCCCCTTATTTTCTCTCCCTCTCTGTCTTTCTTTTCTCTGCCTCACGAACCCCACCCCAAATAAGATCCTCCCCACTCCCCCGATCTCTCTTTCTTTCCTTACTGGAGGAGAAGGAAACGCCCCCTTTCTCTTTCTCTCCGATTTCTCTCTGTCTCTCTTTCTTTCGCTAATGTGCTGAGAAAATAATCTCTCTCTCTCTCTTGCTCTCGCTCCTTTCTGTTGCCTGTGCTGGCGATTTACAAACCCTAGGGTTTTTGTGTGCTTGTGGTTGTGATCGGTTGCCTTCGGTGCTTGCTTGGTGCTTTCGGGTGCCTAGGGGAGCCCTTCTCTGTGGGTTGCTTGCTGATTTTTCTTTGACGGCCGAGAGGCCTGTTGGCTTGGTAACTGCCGAGCTTTGACCTTCGTTGCAATTCTCTCTCTCTCGGGTAAATGCTTAAAACCCTCTTTTATTTATGCTGTGCTCGGGTTGTTGATTTTCCCGGCCGGCCGCTGTCGTTGCTTGCTTGTGTGCTGGATTTTTGGTTGATTCGGTGCGGTGTTGCCTTGTTTCCCCTTTCCCCTCTGGTTGTTCGGTGTGCCCTTTTGCTGATTTGGCGCTGACTTGCTTGTCTCTGTTGGTTGCTGACCTTACTGGTACTGTACCAGTACCGGTACTGTGATTGTGTGTGTGCTGTTCGTTTCCTTTTCCTTGTCTCTGTTTGCTGGTTTTGGTGCTGGTTTCTGCCTTCCTTTGCTGATTTTTCTGGTACCGTACCAGTACTGGTACGGCGATATGTAAGCCGGGTTGCCCGGTTTGCTTGTTTTCTTGTTTTCTTGTGTACCTTGTACCGGCCGTAACTTGGCTGTTTTATTTAGGGGCTGGTTGCTGTTGCGCTGCTGTGTGTGCCTTTTCTTTTCCTTGTTCCTATTCTGTGTTGGTTTGCGATTGTGCTGTGATGTGTTTGTGTTGATGGTATCAGCGGTACCAGCCCAGTGATGCCACTGGTACCGAGCCTTTGAATTGACAGGGACCCTATTGTAATGTTTGAAATTTATTTGGGTGATTTTGTATAAAATTAGGCCCTTGCGTAAATTAAAAGGAATGGGGGACTAAAATGCGAATTTTGAATTTTTGAAAGGTTGGGCTTTGGCCTAATTTTCTGTTGGGACATGACTTGGTAATTTAATTAGGATTTTAATTAATTAATAAATTAAGTAGTTAGGATTTTTAAAATATTAGTTAAGTAATTAGATGTTTAAATTAAGTAAATATAGTTTTTATTAAAGAAATTAATTTGTAAATAAAATATGTTGTTAATTAATAAAGGACAATTAATTAACAACATATTAATATTTTCGAATCATTACGATTACGAATTTTTGTTAAATAGAATAATTAGATAATCACGTATTATTTTATATTTAAATTAATCGACTTGCACAAATTAGTAAAAATAATTCGTACGATTTTAGAAACTTTATAATAATTAAGTACTTAACATTTATTAATTACGTACTTAAGATTTAAATTAATTATAGTTAAATTAAATAGGAAACAAACTTTTTATTCTACGTAGTTAAATTAGGATTTAATAATAGCTATTTAAATTGCGTAAATTGTACCTTACGTATTTTATCATAAAAATACATAATGACATTATTTAAGTATCTAATTAATTAGTTAAACCATTTATCTTCAAATTAAAGTATAACAAATATGTAAATTACGTTAGATTAGTTTAAACTAAGTTAGACCTAATTTTACGCTCAATCGAAATCGAATCAAACCGACCAAACCGATTGAGCCTGATTTAAACTGTAAGTTAGTGAATTGGATTTGAGATTAATTAAACATAATTAAATGGGGAAAAAGGGTTACGAATAATTAGTGTAGTATTTAATTAATTTACGTTCAAAATTACAGGTCAGCAGACCTACGTAGATTCAGACCCGTGGTCCGATCCCACCACAGCAAATTTCAGCCCTTGTGTACTGGTCAGGGACCCAAGCAGCCGCTTTGGACCAGCAGCAGCAGAGGCAATAAGTGAGCCACATCGAGGATTCCTAGTAGAAGCCAAGCTGATTGAAGAAACTAGGAAGAGGAAACAGATAAACAAACTTCAATGTAACTAGAAATTTAGAAGAAGTAACAAACCAATGTACGCTGAGTTAAGAAAAGAAATTACAAGAAGGGGTGGGAGAGATGGAGAGAATGGATTTGTTCAAAGAAGGCAAGAGGTGCTGAGGCGACGAGGAGGCGAGAAACGGGCATACAAGAGAGCTTGTATCCTGCGGTGAAAGAAGCCATCGATATGCACGCCTTGAACCTGCAGGAGGCGCTAGGTTTAGACTTCAAAGAGGGGAGAGCAACTGAGAGAGAGGTGAGAGGGAAAGATGGGAGTTCCGATTCGAGCTGCCAATTCGTATATTGGATCGTAAGCGTAATTGGGATAAGTCTCCCTGTTTTATTTTGAGTTGGAATAAGTCTCCCTGTTTTTTGCGATTTGCCAGTTCGTATATTGGATCGTAAGCGTAATTGGGCCTCAAAATTGTTACCGTTTTATTATGTCGGCCCAAAGACATTTAATTCGTAAAATCTGGAAGCGCTACTTCTGAAACCAAGAAACCACACGAAAAACTTCACCAAAGCCACGTGTCGCCCCATTTCTTCCCTTCTCCGATTCTCTCTGTTTACCTCTCACGAACAAATTAAACGCATCTGGTATATTTTCACCCAATTTCCTACGCAATTCCACATCTACCTCTTACCCTTCCTTACCGGTTCATTACAGCCGTAGAATCCACCGGGGATGGAACTGGAGGATCCATCCGCCGTCCAGATAAGAAACCCTAGCCAAGCGCCTCTCAATCATCATGACCTCAATTCGGAGGTTGGTGGCTGTTCTGGAATTTCCTGTTTTTCAATTTGCTGTTTGATTTCGATCCACTTGCGAGGTTTTTTTACAGAGAAGTCACACTTCTGATTTCTTGTTGTTATTGCATGTGTGCCTTCCCAAAACCTGGCTTTTGTGTAGTAATTGTCTGCATTACTGACTGTTAGTACCAAAATTTGTACCAGATTATTAGGACTAGTGAAGTGGTATTGCTTTTGTAAAATTAAACTTGGTTAATCCTCCAAATAACATCATTCAAAACAGATTTCTCTATGAACTGAGGGTAAAATAAGAAACTCAGGATGGTTCTGACATGACAGAAATGCATGTGATCCATGCGCTCAAATGCTAAGTTAACTAATTTCTTGTTGGTAAACCAACTTCAGGACTATGGGTGAAAATCAGCTCCATAGGCTGTGTTCATATGAATCTTTTTCTTATTTGGTTATCCGAAAGCAAATGTGAGAGGATTGGGACCTCAAAAGTGAAGCTTCTAGAACTAGGTAGCTTCTATCATCCCACAACAGAAGTGATATTTTGATTTGAACAATTCATCGAGCTGTCAAACAATTCATCGATGAATTGTTCAAATCAAAATATCACTTCTGTTGTGGGATGATAGATTTACTGATTTAAAAAATGCGAGGTTTTTACTTGAGAAGTATTTTGAAAGCACATAACTAGTATATGCCAATCTGATTACAAATGATCCTTGCTTGTGGGTGCTTGGCCGTAATGATACAGGATGATGAGTTTAGAACCGGTTGACCCGCCGGTCTGACTAGTGAACCGTTTACCCAGAGTTTTAACGGGCCGGTGTCCGGCCCGGTTTTGATAACATTGCATTTTACATTTCCTCTTCCCATTTTCCTTTCACGGTGCACTGACAGGAGTTAGTATGAAAAAACATTTATCATCATTTTAGGAGCTGTTAGCGCAATCAATCAAACAATCCAGTCAATTTTTAATGAATTTGGAATTGATAATGCTTCTATCATGTATCCTGCTTCTGCTATTGATTCACCGACAGGAGTTAGTATGAAAAAACATTTATCGCCAATTTAGGGGCTGTTAGTGCAATCAATCAAACAATCCAGTCAACTTTTAAAGAATTTGGAATCGATAATGATTCTATCATGTATCCTTCTTCTGCTATTGATTCATTGTTGATGATTAATTCTAAAAACTTGAATAACATTTAAACATCTTTAAAAATTGCTACAGAAGAAAATGAGGGGCATTGGCACTTGGAATAGGTCTCTTTCAGCAGCGGACTTCTATGCTTCAGCTAATTACTTTTCTCGAAAGTGGAAAGAAATTAATTTAGATTTTCCAAATTGGGTATGGATACCATGTAGCCGATTAGGTTCTGTGTCTGAGGTCAGTAATCCAATTATTATTGATTTGGATCTATATTTTAATCTTTTTTTCTAGAATCGCAAATTGAGTAATTTTGTTCACCTAGACTGAAGGTTATTTAGCGATCGAAAAGATGAATTTTCAAATTGAAAGGAAGGACTCCAGTTTGGTATGTGCTTTCCTTCCTAACTCTAGTTTAATGTGTATAGAAATCTGTACCAAAAAGGTGAAAATTAGATACGATAGCTGATGACTGGCATGTATCAATACTAAAGCAGTTATTATATTAATATACTTGATTCAATTGTTAATGTTTTATCAGGGGTTGAATGGCTGTGACAGGATTACATATGACGAAATAACAGATGAAGCTACTCTGGTATATTTTAATTCCCAATATCTACAATAATCTATTTTACAGTTTCCAAATTGTTACCTTCTAATTTCCATTATTTTCTTTTTTTCTTCTTCTCAGGTTGATGTTTATAACAGTGGTGCTCACCTTTATGACTTTCATGTAGCTTATAGCTTCACATATAAGGTTCCCGTACTATATTTCCGTGGCTATAAATTTGGTATATCTATAATGTACTTGTTATTATTTTGGATTTTAATTCTTTCTTTCGCTTTGTTTCTCTAAATTTAAAAATAGAGGAGGGTTCAAATGCACCATGATTTTGCGCTCCAATATGCTCCACATCATTTATCTTCGTTTTCAAAGTCCGAACAGTCGATCTGAACCGCTCAACATAATCTTCATAATAAAATATGCTTGGAGATCAAATTTTATATTTTTTAGAATTTTTTTACTATTTTTTTAGATAGGTACAAAATCACTGTTTTAAGGAGATTCTAGACCATCCGAAAAAGTGATATTGTACCTATGTAAAAAAATAGTAAAAAAATTCTAAAAAATATAAAATTTGGTCTCCAAGAATATTTTATTATGAATATCATGTTGAGCAGTTCGGATCGACTGTTCGGACTTTGAAAACGGAGATAAAGGATGTGGAGCATATTGGAGCACAAAATCATGGTGCATTTGAACCCTCCTCTTACAAAAATTAACTCTTATTTTTTGTAGATGGTTGTCAGTTGAGCCTAGCTGAGATAAAAGAAGAGCTTCCTTCTCATTCTGTTGAAAACCTAGATAAGTTAAAGTGGACTTTTATGACTCAGGAGGTATATTTACCATAAAAAGCACCAGTATGGTACAATGGCCCCTACCATTTTTTTAACTGTTGCTTTGACTGGTACCGATTTTACAGTACAGGTACACAAAATGGACCTTTTTGTCATTTTAGATTGGTACATTACTTGTAATTTTGTACGAGCTTGTGACTGTATTGCAAAACTCTGTTATTTATGTATGCTACTGATACCTGTAAAGATAATAACAGATTGTAAGCCTTACCATAATTTCCAGAAAAACCTATTTTAACTATAAAATTGAAATGTATCAGGAGCATCCTTACTTAAATACACCATGGTACACTCTGCACCCTTGTGGGACCAGCGATTGGATGAAGCTACTTCTTTCTGGCACATCGTGTGGTGAAGAAGTTGCTTTAATACAGTACTTGCCAGCATGGATGTCTGTGATTGGTCAAGTGGTTGGGTTGAGAGTACCCCTTGAACTATACTATAGTTCTTAGGATTTGTTTTAGTAATTTAATACATGTGATATTTGCAACTACTTCCTCGTATTATTTATTTAGTATAGATCTTTGGGCTTGGCTAGGTTTTAATTGAGGATCTGATACCAAGTACCTAATTGCTTATGTTCTATGTAATTAACTCTAATTATAGTTTTTTTTTCACTTTAAGGAAACACTAATTCTAGTTTTAAATTAGTTTATCAAAACCACACAGTAAAATGTAATACAAAAGAGAAATTTATCAAGCTCCATAATTGTTCTTGATTTATTCATCATGGATGATAGAAATAAAAAAAAAAAAATTAACCGTATCCCACTGACAATATTATATTATTACAGTCCACCAAAAATACAACTCCCTAATACAAGGCTACAAACATAGAAATGCATATATAATTCTAACAATTGCCTGATGAGATTGGCAAAGCTACTTCAGATCTTCTCATCAGAGGATTTAACAATGAAATTCTGACGTCTTATTGGGTTCATGATGACTGGTGGGCCCGCAGTGCGGGGCCATGCCTGAAACTTCTTGTCTCTTGCCTCTCCCCATTCGGTTGTTGCTACTTTCTTGGGGGTAGTTCCTGATTTGAAAAGGAAAATATGGAAAAAGTCGTAGATTGCTCATATATAATCTGAGAATAATTAAGTTCCTAATATTATATTAATGAGGAGGGTTCAAATACCTCCATTTTTTTGTGCCTCCACCATGCCTTCATATTTAAAATCTTTAATAATTCAAAATTTAAAACTTAAAAGTCAAAATAAAACCGTTGGATATGATCTACATCATTTTATCTATGTGCTCATAAAAAATTATCACATTTTGATTTTGTTTTTTTGTGAATCAATAAGTTGAAAAATCAACGTCTAGAAATTATCTACATTAGTACATTTTCTACAAACTCTTGATGACAACTAAAACAAAATTGAAATTTTATAATTTTTTACACGTGTATAGATAAAATGATATAGATCATATCCAACGGTTTTATTTTGACTTTTAAATTTTAAATTTTGAGTTATTAAAGTTTTTAAAAATAGAGGCATGATGGAGGCATGAAAAATGAAGGCATTTGAACCATCCTCTATATTAATTTGGTATGGTATGAAGAGAAGTGAGATAAAAGGACCGTTCTTCTATGGACAAAAAAGAATCATGCGCAGTGGCTTAGATGCCTATGTCCCGGACTTTCCACAGTTGGACGAGCAGCAGACCACCGAGCTGCACAGGTAACTACGCACTACTGTATTGTTTGTCTATTTTATTACTTGTTCAGTCATACACGTTACTAATAATTTGCTTTAAATAATTTATATTGCAGCACTAAACACAACAAGCCCAAGGTCGACTGGAGCACGCGTTTCTTGGAGCATTACCGGCGTGCTGCATCACCGAAGGATCACTTATGGACCCCGCCTTCAACTGTTGATGCCTCTATGCTGCATGGGCCTTGGAGATTGCGATATTTAGTCTGGTACCAGAGATGGGGCATGCCGTCGGTTTATCTATAGGGGGACTATGGTGATGCCCTTCGACGAAGACTCACGGGTGAAGGATCTAGGACTTACTTGCCTTTCGGCCCGATCCATGCTCGTTGGTATATTTAAATGAAACTGACATACTTAAAATATTAAAAGTTTATTTATTCATCTTCTAAAAATAATAATGAAAATACATTGTGTGCAGATTTTGATTGGTATTAAAAGAGTGGCACACAGCTTGGTGTGCATGGCGAGAAAAAGTTGGAGAGCGATAGGATGTCAAATGCTCCAACACAGTGCACCGATCGTGGAGGACTCTGGCTGAGACGGGCGCCTCGTTGGTATGTTGCACGACGCTGGAGAGGACATCAATTAGAGCGAGATAAAGCCCCCACCACCAGATCCAGAGCAGCCTAGAGTCGCTGTCTACCTTGATGAGATGTCGCCACCTCCTGCAGGTAATAATATGTCATACACATTATTAAGTGTCTCTTTAAAAGTCCATTCTTATTAATTTATCTTCATTCTGCAGATGATAACTCGGGTTGGGCGATCCACCAATGAATGTTGAACAACAACGCGTGGAACGCGTACTACAACGAGCATGGAGTTCCAGTGCAGCTCACCGAGATAGCAAAACTTCATTGTTTAATTAATTTACTCGTTATTTCTATGTAGCAAAAGTAACATTGTTTACATGTAGGATGAAACTGCCGCCACCTTTGACTTCTCATTGGATGACCTCACTGGAGAGGATGGCGGATATGAGCCACCTAGCTCTCACAGACCGCGATATATGGAGACCAGACAGCACGACGGCGAGGCCAGTGGGAGTGGGGCGCAGACTGCAGATGGCTTTGCCTCTGCTATATTTGGCACATTGCCTCCGGCCACCTATCCTTCTACTTGGGAGGCCAATATGTGGGTGTTGCGTACACAGCGGGAGGATGAGGGCATACATTTCACTTGAGGAGGACCCATGGGCACAGGCGGATGTACACGATTACATGCAGGAGGATTAGGTTCACCAGAGACGTGTGGTGCCGCAGAGGGACCGCCATCCACCTCATAGGTTGGAGCTCTCCGGACATCGCCCTCGTCCTCGTCATTAGGGTTTTTATGTTTTTTTTAGTTTGATAAATTTCTAGTATTTTATGTTAGGATTATTATATTTCATGTTTGGACTGTTATGTTTTATGTTGTAGACTTACCATTTAGATTACCTAGTTTTGTTGTTTATCCAGTCAAAAAAACCAATTTCTAACATTAAACAAATAAATATAAAACTTTAAAAAAGTGGCCCAATTAAAAAAATTAAAAACATTAAAACATTAACAAACTTATAACATTAACAACTAAATATAAAACATTAACCAATTATATAAAAAACTAGACAATTACATAACATATAAAAATAATCGTCAATTATAAAAATATAATCGTCAACAAATAATAAATATATATCATATAAATCATTACAACAAATAAATATAAAACATTCAAACAAATAAATATATCATATTTAAAACAAATTAAAACATTAAAACAATTTTTTTTTTTAAATGCGGACCGCCCATTTGCAGGGCGGTCAGCTATGCATAGTGGACCGCCCAGCGAGGGGGCGGTCTGCTCTGAAAACTGGATCGCCCAGCAGGCGGGCGGTTAGGGCGTTTTTAAAAATAATTTGCCATCGAGGGCAGATTTGATAATTTGTTTTTTTTTTGGGGTATTAATAAAAATGCCGGTAAACCATCTAACATCTTACATTATTTTATAATAATTTGTATAAATAAAAAATTCTGCAACATTTTATGTCAAAAAAAATCAGATTGTTTTTTTTTTTTGTAGCTAGATAACGATGTCTTCAATTGAAACCTATTTGTCTAAACTTGCAAGAAAAATAGTATATACATTAATTCCTACCAATACAAAAATAGTATATACATTATTTATCTAAACAGTGGTCAAGTCATTCAACATTTTTTGAAACCTCTCTTATTATAACAAAAAAAATTCTTCATCCGAATTTTGTACCCATAAGGCCATAACGTTCTATATATATCAAAAGATATGTGCCTTTGTCAGTGAATCAAAATATGATCCATAACAATGTTCTAAAAAATAACTTGAATCTAAAATTTTGGTAAATTTATGTTTTCCGTGTAGTTTTGTGGCATCTACGATCACTTTTAACTGCTATGGATTTGAAGTTTGTTATTTTAATCACTCAAGTGACAAAAACAAGTGGTTATAAGAAATTTCCTACAATATTATTACCAAATAATTTGATGAAAAAAGATGAGGATAAAAAATCTATCTTCTTCATAATTAGCTCACATTTTTGCATCCAGCAAATTATTTTACTTTTTCTCTGTGATATTTATATTTGACTTTTTAAGTACTTACTTTGCTTTCTCATGTTGTAAGTATATAAATCGAAGAGATTATTACAAAATTTTGAGTGGATTGCAAATATTTATAATTTGCAGAGATTTTCACAATCAGGAATTTATTTATTGTCTTGAATAAGATGGTTTCTAAACCCTTCTAATAGTTGTAGAACACTTTGTTGAGAGGACCAGAAAGGTACATTAATTTGATGATGGGCTTGTGTTCACTGTCGTATATTAGTAAGTTAGTTACATATATAGCAGTTCATTATTGATCATAATAAAATAAAATTTACGGACGTATTATTATATAAATAAAATTTACGGATCGACCTGTATTATAGATAAATATTTTTATTTTCAAAGTTTAAATGGTCAATTTAAACTCTTAAACATGATCTCTATATGAGAATCTACTTGTGCATCAAAGTTTATATTTTTTTTTATAATTTTTTTACTATTTTTTAGATAGATAGAAAATTACTACTTTTGAATGCTCCAATATTTTTAAATAAAGTGACTTTCGACCTATCTAAAAAATAAAAATAAAAATAAAAATATAAGAAAATGTAAAATTTGGTCAGTGATTACATTTTTATTTGAAGATGAACGATTAAAATCGACTGTTAGAACCTTAAATCTTTTTAAATATATAAATTTATAACATGAACCTCTATTTAATATGCATACTATGATAGCCTCACTCAAAATACATTATAGATCAAACTTTAAGTAAATCAACGATATAAGTCAACCGTCATTAATTAAATGTTCTAGATGATTCATGCATCACATGTCACCATTAATTATGCATAGCATAAATATCATATCATTAATATAATTATATAAAATTTAAGGCTAATTGTTATTAATAGTTAGAATTGTTTAAGACACATTAACAAGAAATTCGAATAGAAAATTATTATTAACCTGGAATTTTGAATGACAGCCCAATACCCAATACCCAAGAGTGTTGAAAGTAAGCACGAGTTTCACGAACTCCAGTAAAATACCCAATATTTGGAAATTGGAATGGTTTATAAGTTGAGTACGGATCCGATTACCACAATTTTGAGTAACCAAAAATTTACCAAAATTATTTTTTACATTTTTAAAGTCCAAATTATCGATCCAAATCGTTCAACATGATCTCCACAATAAAATGTGCTTCCAAATCAAATTTTACATTTTTTTGAAACTTTTACTATTTATTAAGTATTTTACAAAAACTAGTCAAATTCAGACCATTGAATTTTGTACCCATCTTAATAAATATTAAAAAAATTCAAAAAAATGTAAAATTTGATCTGCAAGCACATTTTATTGTGGAGATCATGTTGAACGGTTTGGATCGACGATTTGAACTTTCAAAATGTAGAAAATGATTGTGGTAACTTTGTGGTAACTCAAAATTATGGTAATCGGATCCCTTCTCCTATAAGTTTAACACACCTTCCAAATATTTAATTGCAATGGATAGCCTTATTTAACTTGCAAAAGTTCATTTAATGAAATATTTGGAAGCCAATATAAAATTTGGGTCAATTGTGATATTTCCCCAGCTACCTCTCTCTATAAAGAAATCCCAAAAAGGAAATAAGAATAAGAACACTTTAGAGAAAAACAAAGCCCAATAAAATTTCAGCCTAACCCAACAAAATGCCTCTCTAAAACAAGAGGCTCAATTGCTTATTGCAATCGACAAAACAAAATTACTTTGTAATTAGCCTACTTGCCTCTTTGGCAAAAAGAGAAATAAATATTTTGTAAATTTCACGCAGCTGAATTCAGAGATGTAACCAAGGTTTGTCATTCAATTATAGGATGGCAAAGCAGTTATAGTATTTAGTTTGACTGGAGGAATCAAATAAAGATTGAGATCACAGCTGCCATCTAAGAGGCCCTCTTTGTTAAACATCAATGCAGGATGCTGAGAGGAATCCTCCCCATTCATTCCACACGCGTCATTTCTCTCTTTCTATAAATCCATCCCTTCCCCTCATCATTTCCTCACAACTAAAATCAACACTTCAAGCAAACAAACCACACTCAAAACAAGCAACCATACAATTTTGTTTCATTCCCTACAATGTCTTCTCCAAGCCTACTATCTAAAACCACTCTTCTCCTTGCTCTGCTTGCATCCCTTGCGAGTGTAACAATAGGATTTCAATCCAGAAAGCTAACCGAGCTGTACCAACCGCAGCCCGACCTTCTAACGTACCACAACGGGGCTGTGCTCCGGGGAGACATCCCTATCTCGGTCCTCTGGTACGGCCAATTCACTTCCGCTCAAAAATCGATCATCTCAGACTTTATCCTTTCACTAACAGCCAGCACGCAAGCGCCAAACCCGTCAGTCGCACAGTGGTGGAAAACCATCGACAGATTTTATATCTCTAAAACTGTCAAAAACAATGGCCCGAAAAGTACCAACATGTTACTTGCCAACCAAATCACAGATGACAAGTGCTCCTTAGGCCGATCCCTTAGTCTGTCGCAAATTTCCCAGCTCGCGGCTAATACCAAGCCTAGAAAGGGTGGGATTGCGCTGGTCTTCACTGCCCAAGACATCACGGTCGACGGTTTTTGCATGAGCCGGTGCGGCCTCCACGGCTCAAACAAAGAAGTTGGATACACCTATATCTGGGTCGGTAACTCGGCAACCCAGTGCCCCGGCCAATGTGCATGGCCATTTCACAAGCCCATTTATGGCCCGCAAACACCGGCAATGGTGGCTCCTAATGGCGATGTCGGGATGGATGGAATGGTGATTAATCTTGGGAGCATGATAGCTGGTGCCTTGACAAACCCTTTTGGTGATGGGTTTTACCAGGGCCCAAAGGAAGCGCCATTGGAGGCGGCAACAGCATGTACCGGTGTTTACGGGAAGGGAGCGTTCTCAGGATATGCTGGTAATCTGCTTGTGGACCCCACCACAGGAGCAAGCTATAATGCGAACGGAGCTCATGGGAGGAAGTACCTTGTGCCAGCACTGTTCGATCCGGCGACTTCGACGTGTGCTACTTTGGTGTAGGCCAAGCAGAGCAATATAGGATTTAACTAAAGTTTTAGAGTTGTAAGAAGTAAAGTTATATATTGTGTATAGCCTTTGAAAGCGTGAAATATCGAGTTGTAAAATGCAAAATGTGAGCTAAGAAGATTTCTAATTTTCTACATACAATCCTCTGTTTTGAATATCTTCTTGTCCCAATTTGGCAATTTCTCTTAATTAGTTATTTTCGGACACTTATTGTTTTGAAAACCAGCGACTACAATACATTCCATTAAATAAGACAACACAATTTACATACTTTCTACTTTTATAATATCCCATTTTTTCTTATTTCTGTTAATTAACGCTACTTTGGAAAATGAGGACTTAATTAGTGCAGTGGACCAGTGGTACAAGTTTTCGTCCACTAAGAAACACATGTTTAATTCTCAAAAATAATATATTAAAGTACTGATATAAGAGGACCTTTTTTCAAAAAATAAAAATAAAATAACGCTACTTTGATGCTTTGTTACTATCTCTAGCATAATTCACCGTTGCTTGCTTTTTTAAAAGAAAAGGCCCGTAGCTAGGCTATCATTAAGTTTAAAGTTGATATTACCGGAGAGCTGTTGTACTGGTACCATCATGCATACACAGAAAAAACAGAGAAACAAATTAATATGTGCTCAGATTGCATACCAGTACACCATTGCTTAGTTTATCAAATTGATGCCAATACTGGTAGTGGCCATGATTATTTCATGCTTTTGTTATTTTAGCTAGGTTAATTTTCTTTTATAGTACCTACGGGTTTATCATCAAAAAATGTGGCATACTGTAAAAAAAAAAAAAAAAAATCGACTTCCGATGACAAAATAAATGATAAGTATTCAAGCCGTGCAGCAGAGATAAAGGTAAATGTGGAGGAGGATTAATTTTGTGTTCCAATATTCTTCATATTCTTTATCTCCGTTTTCAAAGTCCGAACAGTCAATTCTAACCACTCAACATGATCTTCATAATAAAATATGTTTGGAGACCAAATTTTATATTTTTAGAAGTTTTTTACTATTTTTTTTAGATAGGTACAAAATCACTGTTTAAGGAGATTCTGGATCATCCGAAAAAGTGATATTGTATCTATGTAAAAAAATAGTAAAGAAATTATAAAAAAATATAAAATTTGGTCGCCAAGAATATTTTATTATGAAGATCATGTTGAGCGGTTCGGATCGACTGTTCGGATTTTGAAAACGGAGATGAAGAATGTGGAGTATATTGGAGCACAAAATCATGATGCATTTCAACCTTCATTTAGTAATGACTAGAAAAACATATAGAGAGATATTGACCATCAAATTTATTTTGACAACAGATAAAATTAAGTTTGAAGATATGTTCAGTATATTTTAATAGATCGTGTCACACTTCAATGCATTTGATTACATATATCAGGTAAAGATAAAATTAAACTATTGAATTTTTCAAATATTTTTTTATCATATTACACTAAATTTATACACAACATATCTAAACGGTTACAATTAGTTATAGCTTTTTTTTTTTTTTTTATAATTATTTTCAGTCGTCATTGTTACTACATAATAAAGAAGAGTCATATTCTGTAAAAGACCCATCAATCAAAACTATTGAAAAAGTAGTACATTTTTGGCAAGATAAGAATGACGACAATGGTATAATTAGGCACATATAAATAAGGATAAGGTTTCTTCTTGATAACATCAAGCAATGCATGATTTGATCTTCTTGGATTAAAATTAAAGAAGTTTTTTAGAATGACAGCCAATTATTGACACAGATATGCAAATGATTGGGACAAGTTACGTCCTGAAGCCATGTACTAGTACTGCATGCACAGAATGAATCAGTCGCTATAATCAAGTCAAATCCTGAGTCAACACTCATTCTGTACATAATGAAAGCAATTGATCACCAAAAAACCCATGATGATAGCTCATTACAAACTATATTTTTATTGAGCTGATCAAACGCTCAACAAGGGGACGAGAGTTTCCAAGCCGACGTTTTTATTAATATCCAAAGTTAATTACAAATTAATAAATATACCCCGGTTTACGGGGTTTTCCAAAAATATCCAAACCGGTCATTTTGTGGCCGGTTTCCTCATTTTTTTTTTTACACAAACTATTTTCTTCTTGTATATAATCTGCTTTGTGATTATGTAGTGTAATTTTATTTTGTCATTGTAGTGTAATATTATTTTGTTGACTATTTTTCTGGGTACTTGTTTCACTCACACCGACTAAATTTATTTTGAGATGCACCAATTGGTTATTTATTACCTAATTCAATACATAAAATTAATTATATTGTCCGATCATCTATTAAAAAATTTATATATTTTTTATGTTATATTTTATTTATTAGTATTTGTCTCAATTTAAAAATTAAAGCCTTTCTTCAATGAGTATATTTATTTCAGAACGAAGCTCGAAATATGGTTCTGATTTCTACAAATGCTAATTGTCAGTACCTAAAATTAACAAAGTAAAATAAGCATATTAAATTCAACCCGCTATAACTACAATGTGCTTTTTGTAAACTGTAATATATAAATATGACGAAGCTGATGTTTATGTTATTGTATTAATTTTAAACTGGAGAAAAGCTCCACACCGTTGAGAGATACGAGGAAACAATTCAGAAAGTTATTTTTTTATTAGTTCTGAAATGGAAGTTGAAGAGAGATGAAAGAGGAAAGGAAAGATCCACAATAAATTAATTACATATAAAGATTCTCATAATCTCATTAATGAGATGAAAGGAGATGCTATGTGTCAATTAGAGATTGGTTAAATTTAATGGTGGATAGGATTTTCCTGCCCTCGTGTGGGCAGAGGATTCGATTCCAATACCTAGCATAATTACTACTATTACCAATTTACATTACTTTACTCTAATTATCTCTTTCCATATATCATTTACCTTTGGAACTATATATCATTTTATCTCACCCACCATTTTATAAGAAGGGTCTTATTCATTAATTTAAATTTAAAACCCCAAGTTCCCTTGTTGTTTAGGGCTACATATCACCTCTGGATGAGTTAGTTATATGACAAAAAAAATATAATCAGGTCAGCAAATTCTAATTAGGATGTTACTTGTTTGAAAATAAAATAAAATAATAAATATGTTTAAACAAGGCATTTAGCAGGCCTTGTGATCTTATCAGAAAAGACAGGAGATAGGTATTGATGGAGCACAAGTTTATGATCATTCTTTTTAATTTATTTAAGTTATTGATGATAGGTTATTGGATAGATACCAGGTATTTGATATCTTACATGACCCACACACAAAGGAAGCAATGATAGGCTAAAGTCCCAATAATAACAACTAATTAACAGGCCAGCAACAGTGGGCCCACGTTATTTATCTCTGTGCACGTACGCAGCCCACATTCGTTGACATAGTGGGCCCCCTACCCGGCCCTGCTTTCATAGACCATGCAATAGATCGCCAGCTGGCAATTCTTAGCCCATTGATTGTTCTCTTGTTATCATGACGCTTCGGTTTTAATGACTAATGGGATCCACACATTTCAAGAAAAATCAAAGTCGACTGACTTCTGCATTTGCTTAGAATTAGGTGCCTGTACTTTACGGACGCGTATCATACTACCGTAAGGTTTACTACTTTGCTACTACAGATTAATTTAAAAATAGTGCCTATTCAGAATAGTGCAGGGCCAATATTATTTGTACTTTAAGATTCGTGTAAATTTAAAAAAACAGTCTGAATCATCTCACTCTACAGAACAGTGCTTCTGGTAGTAATACAGAGGTTACGAATTTTGTACTTGTATTATACTCTATGATGAAATGAATTCTGGTATTAATACAGAGGTTACGAATTGACTGGTTTATTTTTTGAGATTTTTTTTTATTGATACAAAGTCGTTTCATCAGAGCTCAGTGTCCAAAAGCCTCAGTTTTTTTTTTACTGTAAAACATCTTTTATTGATTGTTAATGAGAAAGAGACATATTTCCTATCCCATCTTTCCTTAAAACTAAAAAGATGATTCTATAAACAACAAATCCGAACAAGTACATATACAGAGAGAACAAAATTTTAGGTTTAAGGTTTGGTTCATGACTTAAAATCTAAATGGCACTACTTGTGCAGGGACAAACAAGATGTGAGTTCTCAATGTGTATTCAACATGTGTATGAACACATCTTTAACATTATGTTACTAGAATTATAAAATTCTCACACAGGCATTTCATCAAACACATTACGAGCAACATAAAAGTTTACAGAACTTGTTCATGACAACTTACAAATGACATTACAATCAAAACATAACACGTATATATCATAATACAAGAGTATGCATTTTTAATCTCACTAATCAAGCAACTCAATCAAAGAGGAGCAAGCATCGATCATCATTCACTATAAAATTATATAAACAGAGAACCAAAATATTTCCAAGAGTAGCTCATGGAAATAATATGTCTCATTATTTCTAACTTATTTCCATGCGCATGGGGTGAGCTATTTCCATGGACTATCAATAAAATATAATATTTGATCTGTTTGGCGGGTCATGTGTCATGCAAAAGTATTTTCAAGGGCTGATAGGAAACATTTTCATGCGCCGACAGCAGGAATTTTCATGCGCTACTAGTTCCATGGGCCTGCTGTTGGAAATTGTTAAGTGTATCAGAAAATGCGATTTTATTTCCAACAGTCTTTCCTCCCCTTGAAAATAACACAGGCTGCGAATGGAAAAAAACGAAAATTCTAGTAGTGTTAAATTTGTACTAATCTTAAGTAATATGCACGATTTTAAAAACGAGTCGGTTAGTTTAGACCGATATCAAACTAAATTCGATTTGACGTTCTTCAGATATTCCTCAATTCTCATCAAATGATTTGTTAGTTCCAATTATTGAGATCGACTAATTATATATAAATATTTTATATTGATAATTTTGAAATGTGTAATATCTGAATATTTCAGAGGATGTGAAGTCGTCCACTTTATTGGATTTTCAAAATATCGAGATAAATAATATGGAAATATTATAATTATTTACGTCTGCCAAATTTTATAGGCTCGGTTTTAAAATACCATAAGTTTGAGTTGCAAAGGCAAAGATTAATATAGACTATATATTTATCAGCTTTGTTTGTCCTTTTGTATGTTTTTTTTATACAAGGATTGTTTTCAGAGGGCCAAAGATCGGGCAAATATCCTCTCCGGTACCGTAAAAGATCCCCTTCATTTTACGGTTTGAGATTAACTCCCAGCCGGTTTGGGATTCGGGCTGACGGAGGAGGTAGTATTATTGAGCTTTGAGAGTTGTGCCAAGTTAAAAAGAACGATCCAGATTAAGTAATTGTAAAAGATTCTCTATTACGGTACCGGGGGTGAAGTGAATTCCCAAAGATCCGACTTGGGAAGATGTCATAATTTCTCTTTATTTTATTAGCTTCATCCTCCCTAATAATTTCTCTCTAACCCTTTCAGTAAAAAAAATTAAGGGTCTCTAACCTTTCTAGTGAAAAGTTTGAAAATTTTCGAGATCACTTGGACCTTTAGGCATTTTGTAAAGAATTGAATCATTAATTCAGAGTTTGTATGTATATTAGATATTTTTTCTGATTAAGAATTGAGATATACATACAAATTTTAAAAAGCATAATTAATGATTTGATTTCTCAGCAAGTAACTAAAGAAATCGAATTAATTATTCAGTTCTTTGTGGAAACCTAGTGTATAACAAAAAAATCATTCCCCTTCCCACAATATATTTAATATATTTTTAAAAATAAAATTTATGGGAACTCGAACCCGTTTCCAATGGCGAAACGGCAATATCAGTGATCATCTACATTGTACACTTTGTTCACTTTATTTGTTATTTAACTTTAAAAACATTTGTTATTAATAATTTGAAAGGTGGAGATATTCTAAATATATTGCTGGTCTAAACCCTACGGCTCTATTTCCAACCTACCTATACCACTCTAAAGTCTAAATACATAACTATCTTATCTTGATGAGATGTTCCAATTATTGGAACGAAAGAGATAAGATTTGCATCTCTACACACGTGCAAGTCCTCTTGTTCTCACGCCTAAAATGAGTATATAATTAATGTTGAATGCAATCATATATGTACAGGAATTAATCATCAGCATTCAGCACTCTGCGTAGAATCTACGAACACAAATATCCACACAAGCATGTAATGTACGCCTTGTTTCTAATTTAGTAAAAAAATCAATGACATTTCAGAGTACCAAACAAGATCAAAACCGTTTGTAAAGGTTGTACCAACAAGTTCGTTACACATAATATCTTGCTCTTTTACGCAATCACACATCTATGGAATGCCCATAATTTTATTAGATAATCTCAGAAAATTTAGGAATTTGCTAATCAGTTCCTGGCAGAATAGAACATGTACCAGTACCGCATCCAGAGCTGGTGCCGATCTGGTACTAGTTCCCAACAGTCCGGCATTCTGATTTTCTACCTATTTACAACTCAATTTTTAAATGTATATCGACCGTTTTTAGTTTTTACACATATAGCGGTGGTACACTGGTACCGAACAAAAGTGCCTCAACATAATTACAAGGTCGTACTTGCGCATCTTTAATTAATTCAAAAATTTCACTATATAGGGCAAACTGAGCTGAGTTCATTTTTCTATTACGTATTTTCTATGTTGCATGGATACGGGTACGAGATACGGCGATGCGGTAATTTTCAACATGATACGGGTATCGGCGATACGATATAAGTATCGATACGACAAAACGATACGTACAGGGGCAGATTTAGGATTTCTGTGAGGGTAGGGCACTAATCAGGTTCAAATAGCTAATCGGATTCAAACTCATTAACTAATCGAATACTTAAATAAAAAACAATATTTAAAAGAAGAGTTAATGATCTTCCTTTGAAAATTGTACTTGAATTATCTGTATTATAACAAATACCAATAAAACTTACATTAAAAAAATCAGTTCAATAATGGTAAAATGGGACCCCAGTTAACCCCTCTTTAACACATGCACCATCCCAGGCACCGCTCCCGAGGTAATTTGAAAGAAGACTATCATGATGGAATTCATATCACCGATGGTACCGTATAGTGGTTTGACAGTGCCCGCCGCGGGCTGCCCGAACCCGGTCCGCCCGTGCCCGGTGCCCGGGGTACCCGTACCCGTGCCCGGGTATAGACGGGTAAACGGGTACGCGGGTACGGGCTTGAAATGGGCAGGGTGGCCTTTTTTGGTGCCAAACCCGGGTGTACCCGTACCCGCCAAACCCGTGCCCGCTGCCCGTCTGCCCGCACCCGCCACGGGTGTGCCCGCACCCGCGTACCCGTGCCCGTACCCGTACCCGCACCCGCTGCCCGCAGGAACTTTAATTCAAAAAATTTCCCCCCCTCTGTAAATATTAACAGAGCATTTTTGGCTACGGACAGTGCATTTTTATATAGTTTTCATGTAAATATTGCGCTGCATGAAGCTAAAACTGCTCTGTTAATTTAAAATGGATGTGAAATTGTGAATTTTGCGCCAGTTGTACAGTTTTTACAATTACTTAATCTGGACCGTTCTTTTAACTTGGCAACAATCTTCAAAGCACAATAATACTGCCCTCTCAGACAGCCCGAATCCCAAACCGGCTGAGATTTAATCTCAACCGTAGATAGCTAATTGTTAAGGGAATCTTTTACGGTAGGCGCCTATTGCCCTATTCTCATTTATTTGTGCTTTGTTCCCCGCGCCCAGGCCCCCCCTCTCCCTCTGCCAAATGCATTGATTCCCTTCACTTTACATAGGGAAGGTGCACCATCCTCTCCATTAGTGTAAAAGATTCCCTTCACTTTACGGTTTGGGATTAACTCTCGGTGCTTTGAGATTCGGTCTAACGCAGAGACCATTAAAATTGGAATATTGGTACACTGCCCCACAGTGCACCCCACTGTTCCGAATTTTGACTGAAATCACCCAAATTCACACCCAGCCAGGCCCCCACAGTTCCGAATTTCCCCATAAATTAACCCCCAAACCCACTCTCCCTCACTCACTAAATTTCTCACTCTCCCTCACTCACTAAATTTCTGATTTTCCCTTCTCATACTCTCTCTCACTCATACACTCTAATTCTCTATCATTTTTTTTTATTTTTCAGAAATTAATTTAATTATTAGAAAAAAAAAATAGTTGGAAATTTATTTTATTTCGCAAAGGCGCGAGATACGGTTGAGCAAGATTATTTCATCCCGCAAAGGCGCAAGTTTTCATCTCGCAAAGGTTAGATTAATTTTTTTGCATTTATTAAATAAGTTAGATTTATTGTTAATTTTATGATAAATAGGTTAGATAAATTTTTAAATAGCTTAAACATGTTAGATTTTTTGTTAGTTTTATTATAAATAGGTTAGATTAATTTTTAAAGTAGCTTACATATGTTGGATTTATTGTTAGTTTTATTATAAATATGTTGGATCTATAAATATGTTGGATCTATACATATGTTGGATTTCTTTTTTAATATGTTATATTTTATTTTTTAAATTTTGAATATGTTAGATTTATTTTAATATAGGTTAGATTTTATTTTTTAATTTCGGATTAATTTTTAAATATGCTAGATAAATAAGTTAGATTTATATTTTTTGAATCTATACATATGTTAGATTTTTGAATAGGTTAGATTTATTTTTTTGAAATATGTTTAGGTTTATCTATAAATATGTTGGATTTTTTTAGTTTGTTAGGTTTTTCAAATAGGTTATTTATTAATATGTTGGATTTATAAATATGTTGGATCTATAAATATGTTGGATCTATACATATGTTGGATTTCTTTTTTAATATGTTATATTTTATTTTTAAAATTTTGAATATGTTAGATTTATTTTAATATAGGTTAGATTTTATTTTTAATTTCGGATTAATTTTTAAATATGCTAGATAAATAAGTTAGATTTATATTTTTTGAATCTATACATATGTTAGATTTTTGAATAGGTTAGATTTATTTTTTTGAAATATGTTTAGGTTTATCTATAAATATGTTGGATTTTTTTAGTTTGTTAGGTTTTTCAAATAGGTTATTTTTTAATATGTTGGATCTATAAATATGTTGGATCTATAAATATGTTGGATCTATACATATGTTGGATTTCTTTTTTAATATGTTATATTTTATTTTTAAAATTTTGAATATGTTAGATTTATTTTAATATAGGTTAGATTTTATTTTTTAATTTCGGATTAATTTTTAAATATGCTAGATAAATAAGTTAGATTTATATTTTTTGAATCTATACATATGTTAGATTTTTGAATAGGTTAGATTTATTTTTTTGAAATATGTTTAGGTTTATCTATAAATATGTTGGATTTTTTTAGTTTGTTAGGTTTTTCAAATAGGTTATTTTTTAATATGTTGGATCTATAAATATGTTGGATCTATAAATATGTTGGATCTATACATATGTTGGATTTCTTTTTTAATATGTTATATTTTATTTTTAAAATTTTGAATATGTTAGATTTATTTTAATATAGGTTAGATTTTATTTTTTAATTTCGGATTAATTTTTAAATATGCTAGATAAATAAGTTAGATTTATATTTTTTGAATCTATACATATGTTAGATTTTTGAATAGGTTAGATTTATTTTTTTGAAATATGTTTAGGTTTATCTATAAATATGTTGGATTTTTTTAGTTTGTTAGGTTTTTCAAATAGGTTATTTTTTAATATGTTGGATCTATAAATATGTTGGATCTATAAATATGTTGGATCTATACATATGTTGGATTTCTTTTTTAATATGTTATATTTTATTTTTAAAATTTTGAATATGTTAGATTTATTTTAATATAGGTTAGATTTTATTTTTTAATTTCGGATTAATTTTTAAATATGCTAGATAAATAAGTTAGATTTATATTTTTTGAATCTATACATATGTTAGATTTTTGAATAGGTTAGATTTATTTTTTTGAAATATGTTTAGGTTTATCTATAAATATGTTGGATTTTTTTAGTTTGTTAGGTTTTTCAAATAGGTTATTTTTTAATATGTTGGATCTATAAATATGTTGGATCTATAAATATGTTGGATCTATACATATGTTGGATTTCTTTTTTAATATGTTATATTTTATTTTTAAAATTTTGAATATGTTAGATTTATTTTAATATAGGTTAGATTTTATTTTTAATTTCGGATTAATTTTTAAATATGTTAGCATCTCATAAATAAGTTAGATTTTTAATATGTTAGATTTATATTTTTTGAATCTATAAATATGTTAGATTTTTGAATATGTTAGATTTATATTTTTTTAAATAAGTTAGAACAAATTGTATTTATTTTTTTAAAATAGATTTTTGAATAAGTTAAATTTGTTAGAGTTATTTTTTTGAATAAGTTAGACTTATATTCAATTTAGATTTACATTTACATTTATTATGAATTAGAATTTCAAAATTTGAATTAGATTATTATGAATTAGACTTAGATTTATTTTTTTATATAATTTTTTTTCTTTTGAAATTCGGCTGAGGCATTTTTTTTTTTTTTTTTTTTTTTTTTTTTTTTTTTTTTTTTTTTTTTTTTCCTCTGTCACAGAGACAGAGGGCAGAGGGCAGCAGTTTTTTTTTTTTTTTTTTTTTTTAATTCGGCAGAGGGCAGCAGAGCTTTTCCTTTGTTTTTTTTTTTTTTTTTTTTCTTTAATATAAGTTAGATTTACATTTACATTTATATTCAATTTAGATTTAATTTAGATTTACATTTACATTTATATTCAATTTAGATATAATTTAGATTTACATTTACATTTATATTCAATTTAGATTTACATTTACATTTATATTCAATTTAGATTTAATTTACATTTACATTTACATTTATATTCAATTTAGATTTAATTTAGATTTACATTTACATTTATATTCAATTTAGATTTACATTTACATTTACATTTACATTTACAGAGCTTATTCAATTTAGATTTAATTTAGATTTACATTTACATTTATATTCAATTTAGATTTAATTTAGATTTACATTTACATTTATATTCAATTTAGATTTACATTTACATTTACATTTACATTTATATTCAATTTAGATTTAACCGTTGGAACTCTACCTATAGGTTTCTGAACCGGTGCCTTCCTTACAAAGCCGTCATAGGAGAGTTTTTGAGAGGCTCCACCCCCGAGGGAATGGCATTGGAGCCCAGCCTCGAAGAATGGGAGCAACTAACAACCCTGAGTAATTTCTTACGAACCTTTTTTAATGCAACCGTCCAATTATCCTGCTCGTACTCACCGACGGCATTTGAGTTGATCAGACATCTCTATAGCATCTCCAAGGTGTACCGTGAATTGGAAGAAGCTGAAAGCAAGTACACCACTCTCACACCGATCGTAGATGCCATGAAAGAAAAATTTCTAAAATATTGGGACGATGTACCCCTCCTGGCCATTATCGCAAGCTGCCTCAACCCGGCATACAAGAAGTTTTACACAATCAAAATAGTTTCAGCGTACAAAGATAATCTACATTTAGACAACACCGGGGTGGAGGCATTCGTGACTTCGAAGTTCGATGAGATGTTTAGCATATACCACTCAAGAATGGGTGACAACCAAAACCCGTCTTCGTCCCGTGCCGGTCCTAGGTAACAATTTAAATATCTACATTATTTTAATCTTTATTATTTATAATATCTACACTTCTACTAATTTTTTTATTTTTTTTAATAGTTCCACTTCCAGGAGCACTAGCAGCGGTGGATTGTTAGCAGATTTCCAATCGGAGATCCAACCGCACACATCCACAAATGAGTTACTGAGCTATTTTGCGGGAGTAAACGAAAGAGAAGATGGACTTGACATCATGACGTGGTGGAAGAGGAATCAAAGAAACTATCCAACACTGGCGATGATGGCCCGCGACGTATTTGCCGTACCCGTGTCAACCGTCCCTTCCGAAAGTTGTTTTAGTTCGGCGAACAGGATCCTCTCCGACAAACGCAGTAAGTTGGGTGCACATGTTTTTGAGAGACTTGTGTGCTTGAAAGATTGGATTGATGCTGATGAGCGCAACCAACATCGAGATCATCAAGAATCATCATCCGGAGTCGACACTGAAGAAAGCGGTACCGATACGCGGCACGCGGCTAATTCGGATTCAGACGGTGCGGAAGAGAGCGAACAATGGTATATGAATCCAAACTACTAGATAGGTAGTGTCGGTATACATTTCTAACCTCTTTTAATATCTATGGTTATTTTTTAAATTATAATTTCTAAACGTTTCAATTAGTTCTTAAATTATTCATTTTAAAGAAAAATTACTAACAAAAAAAAAGTTAGAACTCCGCCTATGTTATTTTACATAGCCGGTCCCAAGTCCGGAATAAAGGAGGAGGGTAACTTTTATTTTTGAATTTAGATTTAGATTTAATTTAGATTTAGATTTAATTTAGATTTAGATTTTTTTTTTCTTTTGAAATTCGGCAGAGGCAAATATTTATTTATTTATTTATTTATTTTTATTTTTTTTAGTTCGGCAGAATCCAGATTCCAGAGTCATATTTTGAGTTTTTTTTTTCTTTTATTTAATTTAGTTTAGATTTAAATTAGATTTCGATTCAATTTTAATTTTAATTTAGATTTAATTTTATTTGCATCTAAATTTAGATTTGAATTTTTATTTAATTTAATTTAGATTTATATTATCAATTTAAATTGAACGTTTACAAAATATATTATCAATTTAAAATGTTTATTGTTTTAAATTAATTGATTTAAGATATTTTTGATTTATATTTTATTTAACCTATTAATTTATATTTGAATTTATATTTAGATTGTTTTTTTTCTTTTGAAATTCGGTAGAAGTTTTTTTTTTTTTTTCCTTTTATTTAATTTAATTTAGATTTAAATTAGATTTGGATTCAATTTTAATTTTAATTTAGATTTACATTTTTATTCAATTTAGATTTAATTTAATTTGCATCTAAATTTAGATTTGAATTTTTATTTAATTTAGATTTATATTATCAATTTAAATTGAACGTTTACAAAATATATTATCAATTTAAAATGTAAACTACAAATTTCGGGATATAAATAAATTATGAAACTATATAATTAGAATGAGAGTTTGAAAATAAAATAAAATTACTCGTGTAAAGAAATAATATTTCGTACGACACGTAATAAACACGTAAGACACGGTAAACACGTAATAATATTCGTACGACACGGTAAAAAAAATCAGAAAACAAATCAGAAAACAGCAAAAAAAAAAAAAAAAAAAAAAAAAAAAAAAAAAAAATTGTACCCGTGCCCGTCCTGCCCGTGCCCGCTGTACCCTTGCCCGTTGTACCCGTCTACCCGCAACGGGCACGGGTTTGAGACGGGCAGGGCGGAGTTTTTAAAAAAAAAACCCGCCTACCCGTGCCCGTTGTACCCGCCAACCCGTTGTACCCGTACCCGTCTTGCCCGCTGCCCGGGACGGGTACGGGTCTGCCCGGCCCGAGGTACCCGTTAGCAATCCTCTAGTACCGTAATAGGTAATCTTTTACAATTACTTGATCTGAACCGTTCTTTTTAACTTGGCACGAATCTCAAAGCCCAATAATACTGCCCCCTCAGTCAGCCCGAATCCCAAACCGGCTGAGAGTTAATCTCAAACCGTAAATAGCTAATTGTAAAAGAGAATCTTTTACGGTGCCGTCGAGGATATGGATCCATCATGATGCATAGTGACAAATCAAAAGTTCGAGTTCGGTTCGGCGAGGTCAAAAATTCATGATTCGGGTATAATTCGGGAATGATTCGGTACAACAAGGAAGCAAAAAAAAAAAAAAAACCCTCCCAGAAAACACGTAAAAAAAAAAAAAAAATTTTGAATTTTTTTTGAAAAAATTCAAAATTTTTTTTTTTTGGCGATTTATTCGCGTTTTTATCGCGAATAATTCGTAACTCGCGTTTTATACGCGTTTTATTCGCGAATAAAACGTTTTATACGTTTTTCAGCGTTTTATACGGAGTTCGGTTCGGCTATGCCCAAAAAACAAATTATACGCGTATAATTCGCGAGTTATGTCACTATGTCATGATGTGCTCAACTTCCAATTTGAAGCTTTTTATTCACCTCCAATCCGTATGGTCAATCGAGAAGTAAACCACAGCTCAAACTCAAAAAAGTAAACAAAAGATCTAACTCCAGGAAAGAGGCAGTAACAGTGGCCCCGGTAGAGTTCGAATTCGTATCCTCTGCATTAACTCAAATTTTGAGTTAAGATCTGAACCGTCCTATTGAGATCCGCACTAATATTAAAGTGCACGTGCGTTATAGGACTGGACAGGATTGGTTCGAATTCTGATCGTACGGTTCATAAATTATATTAACTTGAGAAGTTTTTTGAAAGCACATAACTAGTATATGCCAATCTGATTACTCATGGTATATGCCAAATGATCCTTGCTTGTGGGTGCTTGGTCGTAATGATACAGGATGATGAGTTTAGAACCGGTTGACCCGCCGGTCTGACTAGTGAACCATTTACCCAGAGTTTGAACGGGCCGGTGTCCGGCGCGGTTTTGATAACATTGCATTTTACATTTCCTCTTCCCATTTTCCTTTCACGGTGCACTGACAGGAGTTAGTATGAAAAAACATTTATCACCATTTTAGGAGCTGTTAGCGCAATCAATCAAACAATCCAGTCAATTTTTAATGAATTTGTAGTTGATAATGCTTCTATCATGTATCCTGCTTCTGCTATTGATTCACCGACAGGAGTTAGTATGAAAAAACATTTATCGCCAATTTAGGGGCTGTTAGTGCAATCAATCAAACAATCCAGTCAATTTTTAATGAATTTGGAATCGATAATGATTCTATCATGTATCCTTCTTCTGCTATTGATTCATTGTTGATGATTAATTCTAAAAACTTGAATAACATTTAAACATCTTTAAAAATTGCTACAGAAGAAAATGAGGGGCATTGGCACTTGGAATAGGTCTCTTTCAGCAGCCGACTTCTATGCTTCAGCTAATTACTTTTCTCAAAAGTGGAAAGAAATTAATTTAGATTTTCCAAATTGGGTATGGATACCATGTAGCCGATTAGGTTCTGTGTATGAGGTCAGTAATCCAATTATTATTGATTTGGATCTATATTTTAATCTTTTTTCTAGAATCATAAATTGAGTAATTTTGTTCACCTAGACTGAAGGTTATTTAGCGCTCGAAAAGATGAATTTTCAAATTGAAAGGAAGGACTCCAGTTTGGTATGTGCTTTCCTTCCTAACTCTAGTTTAATGTGTATAGAAATCTGTACCAAAAAGGTGAAAATTAGATACGATAGCTGATGACTGGCATGTATCAATACTAAAGCAGTTATTATATTAATATACTTGATTCAATTGTTAATGTTTTATCAGGGGTTGAATGGCTGTGACAGGAGTACAGATGACGAAATAACAGATGAAGCTACTCTGGTATATTTTAATTCCCAATATCTACAGTAATCTATTTTACAGTTTCCAAATTGTTACCTTCTAATTTCCATTATTTTCTATTTTTCTTCTTCTCAGGTTGATGTTTGTAACAGTGGTGCTCACCTTTATGACTTTCATGTAGCTTATAGCTTCACATATAAGGTTCCCGTACTATATTTCCGTGGCTATAAATTTGGTATATCTATACTGTACTTGATATTATATTGGATATAATTTCTTTCTCTTTGTTTCTCTGAATTTAAAAATAGAGGAGGTTCAAATGCACCATATAATTTTGTGCTCCAATATGCTCCACATCCTTTATCTCCGTTTTCAAAGTCCGAACAGTCGGATATTGTACCATCTGAAATAGTGATATTGTACCTATCTACAAAAATAGTAAAAAAATTCTAAAACATATAAAATTTGGTCTACAAGCATATTTTATTATGAAGATCATGTTGAGCAGTTCGGATTGATTTTTCGGACTTTGAAAACGGAGATAAATGATGTGGAGCATATTAGAGCACAAAATCTTAGTGCATTTGAACTCTCCTCTTACAAAAATTAACTTTTATTTTCTGTAGATGGTTGTCAGTTGAGCCTAGATGAGATAAAAGAAGAGCTTCCTTCTCATTCTGTTGAAAACCTAGAGAAGTTAAAGTGGACTTTTATGACTCAGGAGGTATATTTACCATAAAAAATACCAGCACCAGTATAGTACAATGGTCCCCACCATTTTTTTAACTGTTGCTTTGACTGGTACCGATTTTACAGTACAGGTACACAAAATGGACCTTTTTGTCATTTTAGATTGGTACATTACTCATAATTTTGTACGAGCTTGTGACTGTATTGCAAAACTCTGTTATTTATGTATGCTACTGATACCTGTAAAGATAATAACAGATTGTAAGCCTTACCATAATTTCCAGAAAAACCTATTTTAACTATAAAATTGAAATGTATCAGGAGCATCCTTACTTAAATACACCATGGTACACTCTGCACCCTTGTGGGACCAGCGATTGGATGAAGCTACTTCTTTCTGGCACATCGTGTGGTGAAGAAGTTGCTTTAATACAGTACTTGCCAGCATGGATGTCTGTGATTGGTCAAGCGGTTGGGTTGAGAGTACCCCTTGAACTATACCATAGTTCTTAGGATTTGTTTTAGTAATTTAATACATGTGATATTTGCAACTACTTCCTCGTATTATTTATTTAGTATAGATCTTTGGGCTTGGCTAGGTCTTAATTGAGGATCTGATACAAAGTACCTAATTGCTTATGTTCTATGTAATTAACTCTAATTACAGTTTTTTTTTTCACTTTAACGAAACACTCTAATTCTAGTTTTAAATTAGTTTGTCAAAACCACACAGTAAAATGTAATACAAAAGAGAAATTTATCAAGCTCCATAATTGTTCTTGATTTATTCATCATGGATGATAGAAATAAAAAAAATAAAAAATAAACCGTATCCCACTGACAATATTATATTATTACAGTCCACCAAAAATACAACTCACTAATACAAGGCTACAAAATATAATTCAAACAATTGCCTAATGAGATTGGCAAAGCTACTTCAGATCTTCTCATCAGAGGATTTAACAGTGAAATTCTGACGTCTTATTGGGTTCATGACGGCTGGTGGGCCCGCAGTGCGGGGCCATGCCTGAAACTTCTCGTCTCTTGCCTCTCCCTATTCGGTTGTTGCTACTGTCTTAGGGGTAGTTCCTGATTTGACAAGGAAAATATGGAAAAAGTCGTAGATTGCTCATATATAATCTGAGAATAATTAAGTTCCTAATATTATATTAATGAGGAGGGTTCAAATACCTCCATTTTTTTGTGCCTCCACCATGCCTCTATATTTAAAATCTTTAATAACTCAAAATTTAAAACTTAAAAGTCAAAATAAAACCGTTGGATATGATCTACATCATTTTATCTATGTGCTCATAAAAACTTATCACCTTTTGATTTTGTTTTTATGTGAATCAATAAGTTGAAAAATCAACTTCTAGAAATTATCCACATTAGTACATTTTCTACAAGCTCTTGATGACAACCAAAACAAAATTGAAATGTTATAATTTTTTACACGTGTATAGATAAAATGATGTAGATTATATCCAACGGTTTTATTTTGACTTTTAAGTTTAAAATTTTGAGTTATTAAAGTTTTTAAAAATGAAGGCATGATGAAGGTATGAAAAATGGAGGCATTTGAACCCTCCTCTATATTAATTTGGTATGGTATGAAGAGAAGTGAGATAAAAGGACCGTTCTTCTATGGACAAAAAAGAATCATGCGCAGATTGCATGAACCTGCTTTAATTGCAAATTCAGAAAAAAAAAATGGGTGATGTATAGACAATGTCATCTTATAATAATAAATATGTACAAAGTTAAGTTTGAAGAAAAATAAAAATAAGAGGAGAGATCACTTGACAAGGAATATTCTTACAATTTTAATAATGATTTTTTTAATTTAAAAAAAAAATAAAAACTGTAAAGTAAATTTGTAAGTATGTTATTGCCTTATTGGGCACATATATAGACAGGTTAACAATCAAATTTCATAAAATATTACATGATGTATCAAGGTTAATTTTGGATAAAAAAAATTCAAGTCATTCTTTTTTATAAACATGATAGGTAAATAAAAAGGTACATATTATCGAAATTTCAACTTTAAACTATATTTTGAAGATTGACTTTCCCAAGTATATTTTCTTTTCTACTCTATTTGGCTCGGAACAAAATTTGACGACAGTTGAGTGCAATACAGTATAAATGATTTCATAATATATGATTTGAACTCATTACGAACTCGTCACGAAAAAAGCCAAAAATGTCTCCTATTTTACTAATTATATATGTCATCAATGATTCCGTTTGAAATCCTTTCTCATCAAGCAACCAGGGATGTGAAGAATATTTTATAATCAAGAATGATTAAGAAAGATATAGTGGGATTTTTTATATTATTTTGAAGGTACATGATATTGCTTTACTTAATTTCTTCATATTTTGTGAGTTTAGATACATGGAATCCAGATACGATCCTCACCAATATAATTAACGAGATTCTTGCTTCGTAATACGTACATAACAATTTGATCATTGCACTAATTTTTTTTATTTAATTGTTGAAAGTTTCTCTTCTTTTATCTTTTTTTTTTTCAAATAAATGATAAATTATATTTTTATAGCTTAATAAATATTATAAACTATATGAAAAAAAACTAATATATTTGTTGGTCTCATTTTAAAAAAAAAAATCACTATTTAAATATTAAATAATTAAAAAATCATCAATTATATGTACTACGTACATAATAGTTTTTATACGTATCATTATCCAATAAGCTAACCGAAATTATTTTCCTTAATTACATGTTGTCCCATAAACTAAGAAAAGAATCCTGATTAGGTCTGTCCTGTGTTGAATACAATGCCGATTGCGTAATAGAATAAGCAGATTTCATATACACTACTAATCGGGACATAATTGGTTCATGGTTGGAGCTTATTTTTTTAAAATTGGTCCAGATTCTGTTTTTTAAGTTCAACTTGAGGTCGTCTTACAGAAAGTAATTGAGCGTGCTTTTGTAATTTTGGGAGAGTCAAATCCTTTCAACTTCTAATATTCACAAAGAATTTCAATTAGATTTTAAATGTGCAACCTCTCACATGAAGTACATTATCATACTACTATACCAAAAATTAGTTATCCATTTTGAACATATATATATTTTTTTTAGTAAAGGTTGGAGGTCAAGTCACCCAATTTTTTAAATGTGCAACTTCTAGTGTTCTGAAATAACCTTTGGTCTAGTGGCAAATGCACATGGTCTCTATGTAGGAGGTCATGGGTTGAAACCCGGATGGGAGAAATCCTTTGTTGTAATAACAAAGGTATTATATAGTTTGGTGGTTTGACCTCCAACCTTTATTTAAAAAAATACCATTGTTATTATATATTACAACAAATAATTTTTCCTATCTGGATTTCGAATTCATGACCTCTCACATAGAGACCATTTGTCTTTGCTACTAGACTAAATGCTAGTTCTTCGCTCTGAACATATTTAATAACTACTTAAATATTAACGATATCTACCTAGGTGTTAAAAGGAGGAAGCTTAATATTCAAGAAAATAATATATTCGTTAAATAACAGAGTCCATTTGTTAGACAAAAGTATGAGTACATGTTATTGACGAACATATTGTTCTAGTAAATTAATCAAAAAATATATTGTTCTAGTAAAAGTTTAATTAACATTTATCTAAGTTAGTAGTGTAATAGTTGGTTATATTAAGAGCATGAGTGCATGCTACATGATTGCACATATATATATTACATACATAATTAAATTTGCTCCTAAATAACAATAATAAAGAGACAAATTAAATCTGTTAATTAATAATACGGTAACATAGTATGAGAGATTAGATCATATCTCCAAGAAAACAATAGAACATACTTGTGTCAAATGAAATTTTTAGCCTTACAGACATATATAGACAACTTTTTAGATTACTTCTTAAACTGCTCTAAGCAATCAACGGTACCATATTGTTACATACCGGGCCTGAGTGCAATGCTGGCTGGTTATCTTGAAAATGAACCTAACCTTATAATCTCATGAAAGCTATTAGATATCCAATTTTTATACTTGTACACCTGTATAAGACCCCACAAAAAACTGCATGCATTTATTAGATTGAATGAATAGATTGGTACTATATATCTGTTTCTCATCTCTATCTTCTGACAAAATT
This sequence comes from Carex littledalei, assembly GCA_011114355.1. Classification (NCBI taxonomy): domain Eukaryota; kingdom Viridiplantae; phylum Streptophyta; class Magnoliopsida; order Poales; family Cyperaceae; genus Carex; species Carex littledalei. The sequence goes on along the minus strand of CM022084.1, from coordinate 9,110,764 downwards.
GTCTGTGCCCAATTTCATTATAACTGTTTAGCCAACTTTTTAACTCAAATGATGCTTACACAGCGATGCCATTTCAATCTGTTCAGCAAATGAAAATGGCACAAAAGAATAATGAGTATATACTTGCATCTCTCCATATAACATCACAAATGACACTGGATGATAGAAGTCAAAGAGAAATAAAAACTTACAGCAGTAAGAGCTGCTTCTGCACCCTTATTTCCAGATTTACCCCCAGCTCGGTTTAATGCCTGTACATCCAAAGTTAAATGATATAACAGAAACTTCATACTACTATGATTAAAACAATGTACAAAAAAAGAGTTAAATTACCTGATCCATGTCATCACAAGTGAGAACTCCAAAAATGCAAGGCACCCCTGCACAATGTGAATTCATTATATTGTGAGGTCAAAAATCTTAAAAATAACATTTGGAAAACTAAAGCTATGTTTTGAGAAGGCTAGCCGAACATCTCATCTAGATGTTCAAAATTTTCTTTTCTTAATTGTATGGAAGCAAATTGGAACAAATTTTGGTAAAAAAAGAACCTGAAGATAAACCCGCTGAAAGTACCCCAGATGCCGCTGAGTTGGCAACAGCATCATAGTGGGTTGTATCACCTCTGATCTACAAAAGTAGCAATTTTACATTAGGTATCTTACCAGGACTGAACCTGACAGGTTTTGAAAACAAAAGAAACCAAAAAAAAAAAAAATCAATGTTTATGATCAAACATTACACAACAGACATAGGGCCGATATGGCATACTAAATTACTGGTACCATCAATACAACATTACACATCAGTACAGTATTAAGGTGTTAAGAGTTAAGACACAAGATGTATGTTAAATACTTCTTCCTGCATGGTTGGCCATTTGTTTTTGTTCTGTTGGGTGATATATTTGTTGATATACATAAAAATGGTAGTTCAACTTGGTAAACCATAGAGTTGAATGTAAAAATAAATTACCACAGCACCAATGCAAATTATAGCATCGTATGCTCCTGTTTTTCCAAGCTTCTGTGCCACCACTGGTATTTCAAAACTACCTGGCACACTCACGACCTGGACAAAAAATAAAAGATAATTACGAAACCATGACGATTTATTTGACATGAGATAGAAAAATATCTTGTTTTACCAAATTCAAATTAATAGAACAAAAGGAGTATGCTAACGGGTCAAATTTTACTCTTCGTGTCCGAAAGGTCGAGTTTACCATTTTAGAAATTTTGTACTATTTTGACAATTTTTTATAAAATGACGATGTTTGATATGCAAATATTGATATTCTTTTATTATTTTAGGCTCATCTTTCAAAAATCATAAAAAATTGTAAAAAATAGTTAAATTTGATGTTCTCCAAGATTTTGATGTGTATATTTTATTGAGCCGCTTAGATCGACCGTTCAATTAAAAGTTATGGTTTGATCCGTTAGCATATCGGCCCAATGTTTATACATTAGCCAAAGCATAAAGAATACGTATCTGGTTAATCAATTACCATAGCTCATTTTCCAATAAAGCAGTGCTTGCATTGTGAACTAAAGGATCATTAATTGATTGTAAGAGAACTGGAAGTAAGAACATGTACCAGTATCATACCATTACAACCTGTTACATGCTGGCCCCAGTCATAATTGAGTAGTATTACTTCACCAGGCTATAATCATTGCCCTAACATAGTTACGCTTAAACATCAATAGAAATGGCACTTCATCTGTTATAACCCGTAAATTTAAATCTAATTAATTAGACTACTAATTAAAATTTTCAACTAATTAAAATTTTAGTTAATTAATTAACTAGAGTGAAGATTAAATAATCAAATTGATGATGTAGCTATTTTAAAATTTCTTATTTAATAAATTTGTATTTTTGCAAGTCTTAAATTTAAATTTAAAACTAGACAAATTTGAAGATACTTAATTAAATAAAATAATTAAACCAAATAAATTAGACGATTATAATTATAAAACAATTGAAACTGTTGAAGAAATTAAATTAGAGATTTACGAAACAGAAATTTAAATGGAGAAATTAAACGAAGCTCGATAGTAATTAGACGAATAAAATAATTGAACAATGTAGACGAATATTTATTCTAATAATGGTTTAGATCGATTTAGAGAAAATTTCGTAAATCAGAAGAAGTCGTAATTCCTCGACGAGATTAAGAAATTAAGTTTGAACTTGGAATAATTGACTCGTTACACAATTGACTGCACATATCGGATTTGAAAATTTGTAAACTGGAATTTTGGGGTTTTGATTTCGGGTCCGGAACCGACCCTCTATACACCCTCTCCTTCTCTCTCGCTGGATCCAGAGCCCCTTCCCTCTTTAGCGCAAACCCTAGACCCTCTCTCTTGTTACTCCCTCCCTTCCGCTGCTCAGAGAACCCACCCTCTTTGTCGCTCTCTCTTCTCTCCACCCTCACTTGCTCTCTTGTTCACTCATGTGCTGAGAATTTCTACCCCCTTCTCTCTTTTCCGTTTTTCCCCTATTGCATGCTAAAATCCCGAAACCCTAGTGGTTTGACTGTGCTTGGTTTGGGGATTTCGGTTCTCTGGTGTTTTTCCCTTCTCGTTGGCTGGTGCTATTCGTTGCCAGCTGAGCCTTGTGGTGTCTCTGTCTTGTGACGCTTGTGGATTTCGTGACGGCCGTAAAGTGAAACAAAACCGAAAACCTTGGTACCGGCTGCCGTTGTTTCATCCGATTGCTATCCGGGTAAGGCCCAGTGACCTCTGTTTTGTGAATTCTTGGATTTTTTCCATATGGCCGAACGACCTCCTTTGAATTGATTTGTGTGCTTGTGCTTTCGGTTCTTGTTGTCTTTGGTGCTGGCTTGTGTCACTTGGAGCATCCGGTGCCTTTTGTTGTGATTTTTCTGGTGCCGGCTATTGCCCTGCTTGGTGGTGCCTCTCTTTTGGTGCTGCCACTGTTGGAGTTCCCGTCGGTTGAGTTGGAAGATTTTCGAACGGCCGAGACGTAAGGCTTCAAGATCCTTGGTACCGGCCATTCTTAAGCGAAGCCGTCTAAAATATCCGGTAAATATTCCTTCCTATTTTCTTGTGCCTTTACCGGCTAACTTGGGAATTTGGGTGAATTTCTGTGATTTGAGAATTTTGGGCATTTGCCGAGCCATTCCTCTTTGGATTTTCTCTGTGATGAATGCTGTTGACTAGTACGGGTTCTGTTTTGGTTGTACCACTGGTACCGGCCTTTGATACCCCTGTTCTTTGCTGTTGTGTGGTGCCAATCATAGTGACAAATTAAAAGTTTGGGTTCGGTTCAGCGAGGTCAAAAATTCGTGATTCGGGTATAATTCGGGAATGATTCGGTACAACCAGAAGAAAACAAAAAAAAAAAACCCAAAAAAAAACGTAAAAAAAAAAAAAGTTTTTTTGAAAAAATTCAAAAATTTTTTTTTGGCGTTTTTTTCTCGTTTTTATCACGAATAATTCGTAATTCGCGTTTTATATGCGTTTTATTCGTTTATAAAACGTATTATACGTTTTTTTGCATATTAAACGGAGTTCGGTGCGGCTATGTATAAAAAACGAATTACGCGTATAATTCGCGTATTTTGTTACTATGGTGCCAATCGGTTACTGGTAGAAAAAAAGGGGGGTACCAGTGACCCCTGTTTTGTTTCTATGTTGTTCTCTGTTGACTTGCGTAAATTACAGGAAATTGGATTTTTGAACTAATGGGGAGCCGGCCTTAAAAGAGTTTTATTTAATATTGGGCCTTGAGTAATTTATTTGAAGAGGGCCTTGGGCTCTTTTCTGATTGGGCCATAAGTGATTTGAATTAAGGGCCGGCCTTATAAAATATTGTTATTAGGATGGGCCTATTTTCTGTTGGACCGTGATTTATTTAATTTAAATTTTGGAATGGGCTCTTGGGCTCAAAATAAAGATAAAACATAATTGAAATTGGGTAAAGGCTTAAACCATATTTTAAGTGCGTACTAGATCTTGATATATATAAATTTGCTTGAAGCCCAACAAAATTAGATTTGTTAAAACTAATATGAAAGTTAACGTACTTTATACTTGATGAATTATTCAATAAATAATTAGATAATTAAAATATTATCATTTATCTAAATAGATGCTTCCAATAAAACTAAAATAATTTAAATTCAACACATTATAGATTAATTAGGATTTAATTAATTAAGTGTTTAAAAATAAGTAATTAGGATTTAATTAACTAATAACTTTAGTTAGTATTTTAAATTACGTAGTTAGGTTTTTTTAAATAATTAGTTAAGTAATTAGATGTTTCAAATTTAGTAATTAGAAATTTATAAATTAAGTAGAAATTAGAAATTTATAAATTTAGTAATTAGATGTTTCAAATTTACTCTTCGTGTCCGAAAGGTCGAGTTTACCATTTTAGAATTTTGTACTATTTTGATATGCAAATATTGATATTCATTTATTATTTTAGGCTCATCTTTCAAAAATCATAAAAAATTGTAAAAAATGGTTAAATTTGATGTTCTCCAAGATTTTGATGTGTATATTTTATTGAGCCGCTTAGATCGACCGTTCAATTAAAAGTTATGCTTTGATCTGTTAGCATACCGGCCCAATGTTAGTACATTAGGAAGTAAGAACATGTACCAAAGCATAAAGAATACGTATCTGGTTAATCAATTGCCATAGCTCATTTTCCAATAAAGCAGTGCTTGCATTGTGAATTAAAGAATCATTAATTGATTGTAAGAGAATTGGAAGTAAGAACATGTACCAGTATCATACCATCACAACCTGTTACATGCTGGTCCCAGTCATAATTGAGTAGTATTACTTCACCAGGCTATAATCATTGCCAGAAAACCAAAAAACCAAAACCACCTAACCCTATAGAGAATAATGCGACTAATACCCCTCCTTGCCATAGAATTGGGCATGGAAAGGTGGATGTCTGGTATTTTCCGAAGAAAATTGAGCATGGAGGGGGCGCATGGGTGCATCGAACAAATTTATTTTAAAGATGTATGCATGATATTTCCAACATTTTGCAAGTTAAAGAATTTCTTGTTTTAGAAGCTAATACATGATATGAAGGAACTTAGTGATAGAAAAGAAAAATGGTACACAAATCTCACTATTATATCTTCCTCTTTAATAGAGTATCTCCTGGAAGTCTCTAATGCTCCCTCTAATAATAAGCTTGTAACAATCTCATTAAATCGTGCTACAACTTGCATGTACAGAAGCAATGTCAAATGCCATGCTGTTAGGTAGTCCGAACCAGTATATAATTTACTGGGAATATATATAATTCATTCTAAATCATGCATGAAGGAGAAATAGGTTGAATTTAACAATTGGACAAAACTATTAGTTCCTATATTATCATAGCATGAAGCATATTAACTGCACTATCCTATTTACCAAAAATCAAATTACACCACCATATCAGTAATCAAAATTGTAATTAAGAAGCTCCAGAAATGATCAAAAGGACCTTACCACAGCAAATTTCAACCCTTGTGTGCTGGTCAAGGACCTAAGCTGCTGCTTTGGACCAGCAGCAGCAGAGGCAATAAGTGAGCCACATCGAGGATTTCCAGTAGAAGCCAAGCTGATTGAAGAAACTAGGAAGAGGAAACAGATAAAACAAACTTCAATGTAACTAGAAATTTAGAAGAAATAACAAACCAATGTGCGCTGAGTTAAGGAAAGAAATTACAAGAAGGGGTGGGAGAGATGGAGAGAATGGATTTGTTCAAAGAAGGCAAGAGGTGCTGAGGCGACGACGAGGCGAGAAACGGACATACAAGAGAGCTTGTATCCTGCGGTGAAAGAAGCCATTGATATGCACGCCTTGAACCTGTAGGAGGCGTTAGGTTTAGACTTCAAAGAGGGGAGAGCGACTGAGAGAGAGGTGAGACGGAAAGATGGGAGTTCCGATTCGAGCTGCCAATTCGTATATTGGATCGTAAGCGTAATTGGGATAAGTCTCCCAGTTTTATTTTGAGTTGGAATAAGTCTCCCTGTTTTTTGCGAGTTGTCAGTTCGTATATTGGATCGTAAGCGTAATTGGGCCTAAAAATTGTTACCATTTTATTATGTCAGCCCAAAGACATTTAATTCGTAAAATCTAGAAGCGTTACTTCTGAAACCAAGAAACCACACGAAAAACTTCACCAAAGCCACGTGTCGTATGTTTTCTTCCCTTCTCCGACTCTTTTTGTTTACCTCTCACGAACAAATTAAACGCATCTGGTCTATTTTCACCCAATTTCCTACGTAATTCCACATCTACCTCTTACCCCTCGCCGGTTCATTACAGCCGTAGAATCGACCGGGGATGGAACTGGAGGATCCATCCGCCGTCCAGATAAGAAACCCTAGCCAAGCGCCTATCAATAATCATGACCTCAATTCGGATGTTGGTGGATGTTCTGTAATTTACTGTTTTTTTTTTTTCAATTTGCTGTTTGATTTCAATCCACTTGAGACTATGAGGTACTTTAGGTTGCTACAGAGAAGTTGCACTTCTGATTTCTTGTTGTTATTGCATGTGTGCTTTCCCATAACTTGGCTTTTGTGTAGTAATTGTCAGCATAACTGACTGTTAGTACCTAATTTTTGTACCAGGATATCAGGAGTACTGAACTGGTATTGCTTTTTGTAAAATTAAACTTGCTTAATCTTCCAAATTTAACCTCACTGAATACAGGTTTCTCTATGAACTGAGGGTAAAATAATAAGCTCGGGATCGTTCTGACAAGACAGAAATGCATGTGATCCATGTGCTCATATGCTAAGCTAACTAATTTATTGTTGGTAAACCAACTTCAGGACTTTGGGTGAATATCAACTCCATAGGCTGTGTTCATATGCAACTTTTTCTTATTTGGTTATCCGAAAGCAAATGTGAGAGGATTGGGACCTCAAAAGTGAAGCTTCTAGAACTAGGAAGCTTCTATCATCCCGATATTTTGATTATAACCGGTTGACCCGCTGGTCTGACTAGTGAACCATTTACCCAGAGTTTTAACAGGCCGGTGTCCGGCCCGGTTTTGATAGCATTGCGTTTTACATTTTCTCTTCCCATTTTCCTTTCACGGTGCACTCACAGGAGTTAGTATGAAAAAACATTTATCACCAATTTAGGGGCTGTTAGCGCAATCAATCAAACAATCCAGTCAATTTTTTAATGAATTTGGAGTTGATAATGCTTCTATCATGTATCATGTTTCTGCTATTGATTCACCGATAGGAGTTAGTATGAAAAAACATTTATCGCCAATTTAGGTGCTGTTAGTGCAATCAATCAAACAATCCAGTCAATTTTTAATGAATATGGAATCGATAATGATTCTGTCATGTATCCTTCTTCTGCTATTGATTCATTGTGGATGATTAATTCTAAAAACTTGAATAACATTTAAACATATTTAAAATTGCTACAGAGGAAAATGAGGGGCATTGGCACTTGGAATAGGTCTCTTTCAGCAGCCGACTTCTATGCTTCAGCTAATTACTTTTCTCAAAAGTGGAAAGAAATTAATTTAGAGTTTCCAAATTGGGTATGGATACCATGTAGCCGATTAGGTTCTGTGTCTGAGGTCAGTAATCCAATTATTATTGATTTGGATCTATATTTTAATCTTTTTTCTAGAATTGCAAATTGAGTAATTTTGTTCACCTAGACTGAAGGTTATTTAGCGCTCGAAAAGATGAATTTTCAAATTGAAAGGAAGGACTCCAGTTTGGTATGTGCTTTCCTTCCTAACTCTAGTTTAATGTGTATAGAAATCTGTACCAAAAAGGTCAAAATTAGATACGATAGCTGATGACTGGCATGTATCAATACTAAAGCAGTTATTATATTAATATACTTGATTCAATTGTTAATGTTTTATCAGGGGTTGAATGGCTGTGACAGGAGTACAGATGACGAAATAACAGATGAAGCTATTCTGGTATATTTTAATTCCCAATATCTACAATAATCTATTTTACAGTTTCCAAATTGTTACCTTCTAATTTCCATTATTTTGAATTTTTTTTCTTCTCAGGTTAATGTTTATAACAGTTGTGCTCATCTTTATGACTTTCATGTAGCTTATAGCTTCACATATAAGGTTCCCGTACTATATTTCCGTGGCTATAAATTTGGTATAGAGCATATTGGAGCACAAAATTCTAGTGCATTTGAACCCTCCTCTTACAAAAATTAACTTTTATTTTCTGTAGATGGTTGTCAGTTGAGCCTAGATGAGATACAAGAAGATCTTCCTTCTCATTCTGTTGAAAACCTAGAGAAGTTAAAGTGGACTTTTATGACTCAGGAGGTATATTTACGATAAAAAATACCAGCACCAGTATGGTACAATGGCCCCACTATTTTTTTAACTGTTGCTTTGACTAGTACCGATTTTACAGTACAGGTACACAAAATGGACCTTTTTGTCATTTTAGATCGGTACATTACTCGTAATTTTGTACGAGCTTGTGAAACTCTGTTATTTATGTATGCTACTGATACCTGTAAAGATAATAACATATTGTAAGCCTTACCATAATTTTCAGAAAAACCTATTTTAACTATAAAATTGAAATGTATCAGGAGCATCCTTACTTAAATACACCATGGTACACTCTGCACCCTTGTGGGACCAGCGATTGGATGAAGCTACTTCTTTCTGGCACATCGTGTGGTGAAGAAGTTGCTTTAATACAGTACTTGCCAGCATGGATGTCTGTGATTGGTCAAGCGGTTGGGTTGAGAGTACCCCTTGAACTATACCATAGTTCTTAGGATTTGTTTTAGTAATTTAATACATGTGATTAATGCAACTACTTCCTCGTATTATTTATTTGTTGTTTGTTTAGTATAGATCTTTGGGCTTGGCTAGGTCTTAATTGAGGATCTGATACAAAGTACCTAATTGCTTGTGTTCTATATAATTAACTCTAATTACAGTTTTTTTTTTCACTTTAACAAAACACTCTAATTCTAGTTTTAAATTAGTTTCTCAAAACCACACAGTAAAATGTAATACAAAAGAGAAATTTATCAAGCTCCATAATTTTTCTTGATTTATTCATCATGGATGATAGAAATAAAAAAAAAAAAATTAACTGTATCCCACTGACAATATTATATTATCACAGTCCACCAAAAATACAACTCACTAATACAAGGCTACAAACATAAAAATGCACATATAATTCAAACAATTGCCTGATGAGATTGGCAAAGCTACTTCAGATCTTCTCATCTTCGCATCTGGTCTATTTTCACCCAATTTCCTACGCAATTCCACATCTACCTCTTACCCCTCCTCGCCGGTTCATCACAGCCGTAGAATCGACCCGGGATGGAACTGGAGGATCCATCCGCCGTCCAGATAAGAAACCCTAGCCAAGCGCCTATCAATCATCATGACCTCAATTCGGAGGTTGGGGATGTTCTGTAATTTACTGTTTTTTTTTTCCAATTTGCTGTTTGATTTCAATCCACTTGAGACTATGAGGTACTTTAGGTTGCTGCAGAGAAGTCGCACTTCTGATTTCTTGTTGTTATTACATGTGTGGCTTCCCATAACCTGGCTTTTGTGTAGTAATTGACAGCATAACTGACTGTTAGTACCCAATTTTTGTACCAGGATATCAGGAGTACTGAACTGGTATTGCTTTTTGTAAAATTAAACTTGCTTAATCTTCCAAATTTAACCTCACTGAAGACAGGTTTCTCTATGAACTGAGGGTACAATAATAAGCTCGGGATGGTTCTGACAAGACAGAAATGCATGTGATCCATGTGCTCACATGCTAAGCTAACTAATTTATTGTTGGTAAACCAACTTCAGGACTATGGGTGAATATCAACTCCATAGGCTGTGTTCATATGCAACTTTTTCTTATTTGGTTATCCGAAAGCAAAATGTGAGAGGATTGGAACCTCAAAAGTGAAGCTTCTAGAACTAGGAAGCTTCTATCATCCCACAACAGAAGTGATATTTTGATTTGAACAATTCATCGATGAATTGTTCAAATCAAAATATCACTTATGTTGTGGGATGATAGATTTACTGATTTAAAAAATGCGAGGTTTTTACTTGAGAAGTTTTTTGAAAGCACATGACTAGTATATGCCAATCTGATTACAAATGATCCTTGCTTGTGGGTGCTTGGCCGTAATGATACAGGATGATGAGTTTATAACCGGTTGACCCGCTGGTCTGACTAGTGAACCATTTACCCAGAGTTTTAACAGGCCGGTGTCCGGCCCGGTTTTGATAGCATTGCGTTTTACATTTCCTCTTCCCATTTTCCTTTCACGGTGCACTCACAGGAGTTAGTATGAAAAAACATTTATCACCAATTTAGGGGCTGTTAGCGCAATCAATCAAACAATCCAGTCAATTTTTTAATGAATTTGGAGTTGATAATGCTTCTATCATGTATCCTGCTTCTGCTATTGATTCACCGACAGGAGTTAGTATGAAAAAACATTTATCGCCAATTTAGGTGCTGTTAGTGCAATCAATCAAACAATCCGGTCAATTTTTAATGAATTTGGAATCGATAATGATTCTGTCATGTATCCTTCTTCTGCTATTGATTCATTGTGGATGATTAATTCTAAAAACTTGAATAACATTTAAACATCTTTAAAATTGCTACAGAGGAAAATGAGGGGCATTGGCACTTGGAATAGGTCTCTTTCAGCAGCCGACTTCTATGCTTCAGCTAATTACTTTTCTCAAAAGTGGAAAGAAATTAATTTAGAGTTTCCAAATTGGGTATGGATACCATGTAGCCGATTAGGTTCTGTGTCTGAGGTCAGTAATCCAATTATTATTGATTTGGATCTATATTTTAATCTTTTTTCTAGAATCGCAAATTGAGTAATTTTGTTCACCTAGACTGAAGGTTATTTAGCGCTCGAAAAGATGAATTTTCAAATTGAAAGGAAGGACTCCAGTTTGGTATGTGCTTTCCTTCCTAACTCTAGTTTAATGTGTATAGAAATCTGTACCAAAAAGGTCAAAATTAGATACGATAGCTGATGACTGGCATGTATCAATACTAAAGCAGTTATTATATTAATATACTTGATTCAATTGTTAATGTTTTATCAGGGGTTGAATGGTTGTGACAGGAGTACAGATGACGAAATAACAGATGAAGCTACTCTGGTATATTTTAATTCCCAATATCTACAATAATCTATTTTACAGTTTCCAAATTGTTACCATCTAATTTCCATTATTTTCAATTTTTCTTCTTCTCAGGTTGATGTTTATAACAGTTGTGCTCACCTTTATGACTTTCATGTAGCTTATAGCTTCACATATAAGGTTCCCGTACTATATTTCCGTGGCTATAAATTTGGTATATCTATAATGTACTTGTTATTATTTTGGATTTTAATTCTTTCTATCGCTTTGTTTCTCTGAATTTAAAAATAGAGGTGGGTTCAAATGTACCATGAATTTTGTGCTCCAATATGCTCCACATTCTTTATCTCCGTTTTCAAAGTCCGAACAGTCGGATATTGTACCATCCGAAAAAGTGATATTGTACCTATCTACAAAAATAGTAAAAAAATTCTAAAAAATATAAAATTTGGTCTCCAAGCATATTTTATTATGAAGATCATGTTGAGCAGTTCGGATCGACTGTTCGGACTTTGAAAACGGAGATAAATGATGTGGAGCATATTGGAGCACAAAATTCTAGTGCATTTGAACCCTCCTCTTACAAAAATTAACTTTTATTTTCTGTAGATGGTTGTCAGTTGAGCCTAGATGAGATACAAGAAGAGCTTCCTTCTCATTCTGTTGAAAACCTAGAGAAGTTAAAGTGGACTTTTATGACTCAGGAGGTATATTTACCATAAAAAATACCAGCACCAGTATGGTACAATGGCCCCACTATTTTTTTAACTGTTGCTTTGACTGGTACCGATTTTACAGTACAGGTACACAAAATGGACCTTTTTGTCATTTTAGATCGGTACATTACTCGTAATTTTGTACGAGCTTGTGAAACTCTGTTATTTATGTATGCTACTGATACCTGTAAAGATAATAACATATTGTAAGCCTTACCATAATTTCCGGAAAAACCTATTTTAACTATAAAATTGAAATGTATCAGGAGCATCCTTACTTAAATACACCATGGTACACTCTGCACCCTTGTGGGACCAGCGATTGGATGAAGCTACTTCTTTCTGGCACATCGTGTGGTGAAGAAGTTGCTTTAATACAGTACTTGCCAACATGGATGTCTGTGATTGGTCAAGCGGTTGGGTTGAGAGTACCCCTTGAACTATACCATAGTTCTTAGGATTTGTTTTAGTAATTTAATACATGTGATTAATGCAACTACTTCCTCGTATTATTTATTTGTTGTTTGTTTAGTATAGATCTTTGGGCTTGGCTAGGTCTTAATTGAGGATCTGATACAAAGTACCTAATTGCTTGTGTTCTATTTAATTAACTCTAATTACAGTTTTTTTGTTTCACTTTAACGAAACACTCTAATTCTAGTTTTAAATTAGTTTCTCAAAACCACACAGTAAAATGTAATATAAAAGAGAAATTTATCAAGCTCCATAATTGTTCTTGATTTATTCATCGTGGATGATATAGAAAAAAAAAAAAAAAATTAACCGTATCCCACTGACAATATTATATTATTACAGTTGACCAAAAATACAACTCACTAATACAAGGTTACAAACATAAAAATGCACATATAATTCAAACAATTGCCTGATGAGATTGGCAAAGCTACTTCAGATCTTCTCATCAGAGGATTTAACAGTGAAATTCTGACGTCTTATTGGGTTCATGATGACTGGTGGGCCCGCAGTGCGGGGCCATGCCTGAAACTTCTTCTCTTGCCTCTCCCCATTCGGTTGTTGCTACTTTCTTAGGGGTAGTTCCTGATTTGAAAAGGAAAATATGGAAAAAGTCGTAGATTGCTCATATATAATCTGAGAATAATTAAGTTCCTAATATTATATTAATGAGGAGAGTTCAAATGCCTTCATTTTTTGTGCCTCCACCATGCCTCCATTTTTTAAATCTTTAATAACTCAAAATTTAAAACTTAAAAGTCAAAATAAAACCGTTGGATATGATCTACATCATTTTATCTATGTGCTCATAAGAAAATATCATATTTTGTTTTTGTTTTTATGTGAATCAATAAGTTGAAAAATCAACGTCTAGAAATTATCCACATTAGTACATTTTCTACAAGCTCTTGATGATAACCAAAACAAAATTGAAATGTTATCATTTTTTACACGTGTATAGATAAAATGATGTAGATCATATCCAACGGTTTTATTTTGATTTAAGTTTTAAATTTTGAGTTATTAAAGTTTTTAAAAATGGAGGCATGATGGAGGTATGAAAAATGGAGGCATTTGAACCCTCCTCTATATTAGTTTGGTATGGTATGAAGAGAAGTGAGATAAAAGGACCGTTCTTCTATGGACAAAAAAGAATCATGCGCAGTGGCTTGGATGCCTATGTCCCGGACTTCCAGAGTTGGACGAGCAGCAGACCACCGAGCTGCATAGGTAACTATGCACTACTGTATTGTTTGTCTATTTTATTACTTGTTCAGTCATACACGTTACTAATAATCTGCTTTAAATAATTTATATTGCAACACTAAACACAACAAGCCCAAGGTCGACTGAAGCACGCATTTCTTGGAGCATTACTGGTGTGCTGCATCACCGGAGGATTACTTATGGACCCCGCTTTCAGCTGTTGATGCCTCTATGCCGCATGGGCCTTGGAGATTGCGATATTTAGTCTGGTACCAGAGATGGGGCATGCCGTCGGTTTATCTACAGGGGGACTATGGTGATGCCTTCGACGAAGACTCACGGGTGAAGGATCTAGGACTTACTTGCCTTTCGGCCCGATTCATGCTCGTTCGGTATATTTAAATGAAATTGACATACTTAAAATATTAAAAGTTTATTTATTCATCTTCTAAAAATAATAATGAAAATACATTGTGTGCAGATTTTGATTGGTATTAGAGGAGTGGCACACAGCTTGGTGTGCCTGGCGAGAAAAAGTTGGAGAGCGATAGGATGTCAAATGCTCCAACACAGTGCACCGATCGTGGAGGACTCTAGCTGGGACGGGCGCCTCGTTGGTATGTTGCACGACGCTGGAGAGGACATCAATTGGAGCGAGATAAAGCCCCCACCACCAGATCCAGAGCAGCCTAGAGTCGCTGTCTGCCCTGATGAGATGCCGCCACCTCCTGCAGGTAATAATATGTCATACACATTATTAAGTGTCTCTTTAAAAGTCCATTCTTATTAATTTATCTTCGTTTCTGCAGATGATGACTCGGGTTGGGCGATCCACCAATGAGTGTTGAACAACAACGCGTGGAACGCGTACTACAACGAGCATGGAGTTCCAGTGCAGCTCACCGAGGTAGCAAAACTTCATTGTTTAATTAATTTATTCGTTATTTCTATGTAGCAAAAGTAACATTGTTTACATGCAGAATGAAGCTGCCGGCACCTTTGACTTCTCATTGGATGACCTCGCTGGAGATGATGGCGGATATGAGCCATCTAGCTCCCATAGACCGCGATATATGGAGACCAGACAGCACGACGGCGAGGCCAGTGGGAGTCGGGCGCAGACTGCAGATGGCTTTGCCTCTGCTATATTTGGCACACCGCCTCCGGTCACGTATCCTTCTACTTGGGAGGCCGATCCGTGGGTGTTGCGTACACAGCGGGAGGATGAGGGCATACATTTCACCTGGGGAGGACCAATGGGCACAGGCGGATGTACACGATTACATGCAGGAGGATGAGGTTCACCAGAGACGTGTGGTGCTGTAGAGGGACTGTCATCCACCTCATAGGTTGGAGCTCTCCGGACGTCGCCCTCGTCCTCGTCGTTGGGTTTTTATGTTTTTTTAGTTTGATAGATTTCTAGTATTTTATGTTAGGATTATTATATTTCATGTTTGGACTGTTATGTTTCATGTTGTAGACTTACCATTTAGATTACCTAGTTTTGTTGTTTATCTAGTCAGAAAAACCAATTTCTAACATTAAACAAATGAATATAAAACATTAAAAAAGTGGCCCGATTAAAAAAATTAAAAACATTAAAACATTAACAAACTTATAACATTAACAACTAAATATAAAACATTAACCAATTATATAAAAAGCTAGGCAATTTCATAACATATAAAAATAATCGTCAATTATAAAAATATAATCGTCAACAAATAATAAATATATATCATATAAATCATTACAACAAATAAATATTAAACATTCAAACAAATAAATATATCATATTTAAAACAAATTAAAACATTAAAACAAATTTTTTTTTTTAAATGCGGACTGCCCATTTGCAGGGCGGTCAGCTATGCATAGTGGACCGCCCAGCGAGGGGGCAGTCTGCTATGAAAACTGGATCGCCCAGCAGGCGGGCGGTTAGGGCATTTTTAAAAATAATTTGCCATCGAGGGAAGATTTGATAATTTGTTTTTTTTTTGGTATTAATAAAAATGCCGGCAAACCATCTAACATCTTACATTATTTTATAATAATTTGTATAAATAAAAATTCTGCAACATTTTATGTCAAAAAAAATCAGATTGTTTTTTTTTTTTGTAGCATCTAACATCTTACATCTAACATTTTATGTCAAACCATCTAACATCTTACATTTTATATTTTTTTTTATAATTTTTTTACTATTTTTTAGATAGATAGAAAATTACTACTTTTGAATGCTCCAATATTTTTAAATAAAGTGACTTTCGACCTATCTAAAAAATAAAAATAAAAATAAAAATATAAGAAAATGTAAAATTTGGTCAGTGATTACATATTTATTTGAAGATGAACGATTAAAATCGACTGTTAGAACCTTAAATCTTTTTAAATATATAAATTTATAACATGAACCTCTATTTAATATGCATACTATGATAGCCTCACTCAAAATACATTATAGATCAAACTTTAAGTAAATCAACGATATAAGTCAACCGTCATTAATTAAATGTTCTAGATGATTCATGCATCACATGTCACCATTAATTATGCATAGCATAAATATCATATCATTAATATAATTATATAAAATGTAAGGCTAATTGTTATTAATAGTTAGAATTGTTTAAGACACATTAACAAGAAATTCGAATAGAAAATTATTATTAACCTGGAATTTTGAATGACAGCCCAATACCCAATACCCAAGAGTGTTGAAAGTAAGCACGAGTTTCACGAACTCCAGTAAAATACCCAATATTTGGAAATTGGAATGGTTTATAAGTTGAGTACGGATCCGATTACCACAATTTTGAGTAACCAAAAATTTACCACAATTATTTTTTACATTTTTAAAGTCCAAATTATCGATCCAAATCGTTCAACATGATCTCCACAATAAAATGTGCTTCCAAATCAAATTTTACATTTTTTTGAAACTTTTACTATTTATTAAGTATTTTACAAAAACTAGTCAAATTCAGACCATTGAATTTTGTACCCATCTTAATAAATAGTAAAAAAATTCAAAAAAATGTAAAATTTGATCTGCAAGCACATTTTATTGTGGAGATCATGTTGAACGGT
Organism: Carex littledalei; assembly: GCA_011114355.1. NCBI lineage: Eukaryota > Viridiplantae > Streptophyta > Magnoliopsida > Poales > Cyperaceae > Carex > Carex littledalei. The sequence continues at coordinate 9,094,111 of CM022084.1, read as the reverse complement.
TTGGATCGACGATTTGAACTTTCAAAATGTAGAAAATGATTGTGGTAACTTTGTGGTAACTCAAAATTATGGTAATCGGATCCCTTCTCCTATAAGTTTAACACACCTTCCAAATATTTAATTGCAATGGATAGCCTTATTTAACTTGCAAAAGTTCATTTAATGAAATATTTGGAAGCCAATATAAAATTTGGGTCAATTGTGATATTTCCCCAGCTACCTCTCTCTATAAAGAAATCCCAAAAAGGAAATAAGAATAAGAACACTTTAGAGAAAAACAAAGCCCAATAAAATTTCAGCCTAACCCAACAAAATGCCTCTCTAAAACAAGAGGCTCAATTGCTTATTGCAATCGACAAAACAAAATTACTTTGTAATTAGCCTACTTGCCTCTTTGGCAAAAAGAGAAATAAATATTTTGTAAATTTCACGCAGCTGAATTCAGAGATGTAACCAAGGTTTGTCATTCAATTATAGGATGGCAAAGCAGTTATAGTATTTAGTTTGACTGGAGGAATCAAATAAAGATTGAGATCACAGCTGCCATCTAAGAGGCCCTCTTTGTTAAACATCAATGCAGGATGCTGAGAGGAATCCTCCCCATTCATTCCACACGCGTCATTTCTCTCTTTCTATAAATCCATCCCTTCCCCTCATCATTTCCTCACAACTAAAATCAACACTTCAAGCAAACAAACCACACTCAAAACAAGCAACCATACAATTTTGTTTCATTCCCTACAATGTCTTCTCCAAGCCTACTATCTAAAACCACTCTTCTCCTTGCTCTGCTTGCATCCCTTGCGAGTGTAACAATAGGATTTCAATCCAGAAAGCTAACCGAGCTGTACCAACCGCAGCCCGACCTTCTAACGTACCACAACGGGGCTGTGCTCCGGGGAGACATCCCTATCTCGGTCCTCTGGTACGGCCAATTCACTTCCGCTCAAAAATCGATCATCTCAGACTTTATCCTTTCACTAACAGCCAGCACGCAAGCGCCAAACCCGTCAGTCGCACAGTGGTGGAAAACCATCGACAGATTTTATATCTCTAAAACTGTCAAAAACAATGGCCCGAAAAGTACCAACATGTTACTTGCCAACCAAATCACAGATGACAAGTGCTCCTTAGGCCGATCCCTTAGTCTGTCGCAAATTTCCCAGCTCGCGGCTAATACCAAGCCTAGAAAGGGTGGGATTGCGCTGGTCTTCACTGCCCAAGACATCACGGTCGACGGTTTTTGCATGAGCCGGTGCGGCCTCCACGGCTCAAACAAAGAAGTTGGATACACCTATATCTGGGTCGGTAACTCGGCAACCCAGTGCCCCGGCCAATGTGCATGGCCATTTCACAAGCCCATTTATGGCCCGCAAACACCGGCATTGGTGGCGCCTAATGGCGATGTCGGGATGGATGGAATGGTGATTAATCTTGGGAGCATGATAGCTGGTGCCTTGACAAACCCTTTTGGTGATGGGTTTTACCAGGGCCCAAAGGAAGCGCCATTGGAGGCGGCAACAGCATGCACCGGTGTTTACGGGAAGGGAGCGTTCTCAGGATATGCTGGTAATCTGCTTGTGGACCCCACCACAGGAGCAAGCTATAATGCGAACGGAGCTCATGGGAGGAAGTACCTTGTGCCAGCACTGTTCGATCCGGCGACTTCGACGTGTGCTACTTTGGTGTAGGCCAAGCAGAGCAATATAGGATTTAACTGAAGTTTAGAGTTGTAAGAAGTAAAGTTATATATTGTGTATAGCCTTTGAAAGCGTGAAATATCGAGTTGTAAAATGCAAAATGTGAGCTAAGAAGATTTCTACATACAATCCTCTGTTTTGAATATCTTGTTGTCCCAATTTGGCAATTTCTCTTAATTAATTAGTTATTTTCGGACACTTATTGTTTTGAAAACCAGCGACTACAATACATTCCATTAAATAAGACAACACAAGTTACATACTTTCTACTTTTATAATATCCCATTTTTTCTTATTTCTGTTAATTAACGCTACTTTGGAAAATGAGGACTTAGTGCAGTGGACCAGTGGTAGTGTGGTACAAGTTTTCGTCCACTAAGAAACACATGTTTAATTCTCAAAAATAATATATTAAAGTACTGATATAAGAGGACCTTTTTTCAAAAAAAATAAAAATGATTACGCTACTTTGATGCTTTGTTACTATCTCTAGCATAATTCACCGTTGCTTGCTTTTTTAAAAGAAAAGGCCCGAAGCTAGGCTATCATTAAGTTTAAAGTTGATATTACCGGAGAGCTGTTGTACTGGTACCATCATGCATACACAGAAAAAACAGAGAAACAAATTAATATGTGCTCAGATTGCATACCAGTACACCATTGCTTAGTTTATCAAATTGATGCCAATACTGGTAGTGGCCATGATTATTTCATGCTTTTGTTATTTTAGCTAGGTTAATTTTCTTTTATAGTACCTACGGGTTTATCATCAAAAAATGTGGCATACTGTAAAAAAAAAAAAAAAATCGACTTCCGATGACAAAATAAATGATAAGTATTCAAGCCGTGCAGCAGAGATAAAGGTAAATGTGGAGGAGGATTAATTTTGTGTTCCAATATTCTTCATATTCTTTATCTCCGTTTTCAAAGTCCGAACAGTCAATTCTAACCGCTCAACATGATCTTCATAATAAAATATGTTTGGAGACCAAATTTTATATTTTTAAAAAAAATTTACTATTTTTTTTAGATAGGTACAAAATCACTGTTTAAGGAGATTCTGGATCATCCGAAAAAGTGATATTGTACCTATGTAAAAAAATAGTAAAAAAATTATAAAAAAAATATAAAATTTGGTCGCCAAGAATATTTTATTATGAAGATCATGTTGAGCGGTTCGGATCGACTGTTTGGATTTTGAAAACAGAGATGAAGGATGTGGAGTATATTGGAGCACAAAATCATGATGCATTTGAAACTTCGTTTAGTAATGACTAGAAAAACATATAGAGAGATATTGACCATCAAATTTATTTTGACAACAGATAAAATTAAGTTTGAAGATATGTTCAGTATATTTTAATAGATCGTGTCACACTTCAATGCATTTGATTACATATATCAGGTAAAGATAAAATTAAACTATTTAATTTTTCAAATATTTTTTTATCATATTACACTAAATTTATACACAACATATCTAAACTGTTACAATTAGTTATAGTTTTATTTTTTATTTTTTTTTTAATTATTTTCAGTCGTCATTGTTACTACATAATAAAGAAGAGCCATATTCTGTAAAAGACCCATCAATCAAAACTATTGAAAAAATAGTACATTTTTGGCATGATAAGAATGACGACAATGGTATAATTAGGCACATATAAATAAAGGATGAGGTTTCTTCTATTGATAACATCAAGCAATGCATGATTTGATCTTCTTGGATTAAAATTAAAGAAGTTTTTCAGAATGACAGCCAATTATATATTGACACAGATATGCAAATGATTGGGACAAGTTACGTGCTGAAGCCATATATGTACTAGTACTGCATGAGTGCATGCACAGAATTGAATGAATCAGTCGCTATAATCAAGTCAAATCCTGAGTCAACACTCATTCTGTACATAATGAAAGCAATTGATCACCAAAAACACCCATGATGATATTGATAGCTCATTACAAACTATATTTTTATTGACCTGATCAAACGCTCAACAAAAGGGGACGAGAGTTTCCAAGCCGACGTTTTTATTAATATCCAAAGTTAATTACAAATTAATAAATATACTCCGGTTTACTTGATTTTTCTAAAAATGTCCAAACTGGTCATTTTGTGGCCGGTTTCCTCTCCCCAGAAGCCGGCCAAAAAATGACCGGTTTTTCCTCATTTTTTTTTTTACACAAACTATTTTCTTCTTGTATATAATCTGCTTTGTGATTATGTAGTGTAATTTTATTTTGTCATTGTAGTGTAATATTATTTTGTTGACTATTTTTCTGGGTACTTGTTTCACTCACACCGACTAAATTTATTTTGAGATGCACCAATTGGTTATTTATTACCTAATTCAATACATAAAATTGATTATATTGTCCGATCATTTATTAAAAAATTTATATATTTTTTATGTTATATTTTATTTATTAGTATTTGTCTCAATTTAAAAAATTAAAGCCTTTCTTCAATGAGTATATTTATTTCAGAACGAAGCTCGAAATATGGTTCTGATATCTACAAATGCTAATTATCAGTACCTAAAATTAACAAAGTAAAATAAGCATATTAAATTCTACCCGCTATAACTACAATGTGCTTTTTGTAAACTGTAATATGTAAATATGATGAAGTTGATGTTTATGTTATTGTATTAATTTTAAACTGGAGAAAAGCTCCACACCATTGAGAGATACAAGGAAACAATTCAGAAAGTTATTTTTTTATTAGTTCTGAAATGGAAGTTGAAGAGAGATGAAAGAGGAAAGGAAAGATCCACAATAAATTAATTACATATAAAGATTCTCATAATCTCATTAATGAGATGAAAGGAGATGCTATGTGTCAATTAGAGATTGGTTAAATTTAATGGTGGATAGGATTTTCCTGCCCTCATGTGGGCAGAGGATTCGATTCCAATACCTAGCATAATTACTACTATTACCAATTTACATTACTTTACTCTAATTATCTCTTTCCATATATCATTTACCTTTGGAACTATATATCATTTTATCTCACCCACCATTTTATAAGAAGGGTCTTATTCATTAATTTAAATTTAAAACCCCAAGTTCCCCTTGTTGTTTAGGGCTACATATCACCTCTGGATGAGTTAGTAATATGACAAAAAAATATAATCAGGTCAGCAAATTCTAATTAGGATGTTACTTGTTTGAAAATAAAATAAAATAATAAATATGTTTAAACAAGGCATTTAGCAGGCCTTGTGACCTTATCAGAGAGAACAGGAGATGGGCATTGATGGAGCACAAATTTATGATCATTCTTTTTAATTATTTAAGTTATTGATGATAGGTTATTGGATTGATATGAGGTATTTGATCTCTTACATGACCCGGATCCATATCCTCCACGGTACCGTAAAAGATTCCCTATTACAATTAGCTATTTACGGTTTGAGATTAACTCTAAGCCGGTTTGGGATTCGGGCTGACTGAGGGGGTAGTATTATTGGGCTTTGAGATTCGTGCCAAGTTAAAAAGAACGGTCCAGATCAAGTAATTGTAAAAGATTCCCTATTACGGTACTGCACTGGATGTGAATTCTACATGACCCACACACAAAGGAAGCCGACATTTTTATTAATATCCAAAGTTTAATACAAATTATTAATTATGCCCAGACTTTCAAACTTTCGCTAAAAAATACCCAAACCGGCCAGAAAATGGCCGGTTTAGTTTTTTTTTTTTTTTTTAAAGACATTATGAAGAGAAAAAATAATGAAATCTAATACTGAAAATTTCAATTTTTTTGTTTAAATTATTTGTTAGATTACTTCTTTTGATATATAATTAGTATATTTATAGTAAAATACGCTAAATTATTTGAAATTATATTGAATTAGACTATATTAAGTTAAATTACACAAAATTACATTATATTACGCTAAAATACGGTAAAATTACGGTAAATTACAATGAATAGAGACGATATCTTCATTGAAAAGGTGAAAAACGACGACGAAACTTAAAACGGTCATAAAACAGCGCTCGAGTGTCCGATTTTAGCAAATGACCATTTTTCGGAAAGCTTGCGAAAATGCGCATGCGTCCGTGCCACCAATGCTGGATTCCAAAATTCAGAATCGTCAAAAAACAAAGGGAAGAGCCTCAAAACTTGAGTTGAAGTTTCCGATTAAGATTTTCCTTTCTATTATTCAATCCAAGTAGCTCAGTAAATTAGTTACATAATGAACTTGTAGAATACCAGTTTTTACTATTTTCGGAATTTTTTTACTATTTTTTATGATTCATGAAAGATGGCACATAATCGGTCTATTTTAGCGTAATTTACCGTATTTCAGCATAATTAGCGAAGTTATTGTAATTTAGCGTAATTTAACGTAATTTAGTGTAATTCAACATAATTTATTGTAATATAGTATAATTCAACATAATTTCAAGTAATCTAGTGTATTTTAGTATAAATATGCTAATTATAAATCAAAAGAAGTAATCAAATTTTCAGTGTTAGATTTCATTATTTTTTCTCTTCATAATGTCTCTAAAAAAAAAAAAAGACTAAACCGGCCATTTTCTGGCCGGTTTGGGTATTTTTAGCGAAAGTTTGGAAGTCTGGGCATAATTAATAATTTGTATTAAACTTTGGATATTAATAAAAATGTCGGCAAAGGAAGCAATGATAGGCTAAAGTCCCAATAATAATAACCAATTAACAGGCCAGCAACAGTGGGCCCATATCAATTTCTCTCTGCACGTACGCAGCCCACAATTGTTGACGTAGTGGGCCCCCTACCCGGCCTTGCCTTGCACAAGACCACGCATCACCAGCTGGCAATTCTTAGCCAATGGATTGTTCTCTTGTTATCATGACGCTTCGGTTTTAATTAGTGGTTTGACAGTGCCCGCCGCGGGCTGCCCGAACCCGGTCCGCCCGTGCCCGGTGCCCGGGGTACCCGTACCCGTGCCCGGGTATAGACGGGTAAACGGGTACGCGGGTACGGGCTTGAAATGGGCAGGGTGGCCTTTTTTGGTGCCAAACCCGGGTGTACCCGTACCCGCCAAACCCGTGCCCGCTGCCCGTCTGCCCGCACCCGCCAAGGGTGTACCCGCACCCGCGTACCCGTGCCCGTACCCGTACCCGCACCCGCTGCCCGCTGCCCGCAGAAGTGAATAATTCAAAAAAATTTTCCCCCCTCTGTAAATATTAACAGAGCTTTTTTGGCTAGGGACAGTGCATTTTTATATAGTTTTCATGTGAATATTGCGCTGCATGAAGCTAAAACTGCTCTGTTAATTTAAAATGGATGTTAAATTGTTTATTTTGCGCCAGTTGTACAGTTTTTCCTATTACTTAATCTGGACCGTTCTTTTTAACTTGGCACGAATCTCAAAGCACAATAATACTGCCCCACTCAGTCAGCCCGAATCCCAAACCGGCTGAGATTTAATCTCAACCGTAGATAGCTTATTGTTAAGGGAATCTTTTACGGTAGGCGCCTATTGCCCTATTCTCATTTATTTGTGCTTTGTTCCCCGCGCCCAGGCCCCCCCTCTCCCTCTGCCAAATGCATTGATTCCCTTCACTTTACATAGGGAAGGTGCACCATCCTCTCCATTAGTGTAAAAGATTCCCTTCACTTTACGGTTTTGGATTAACTCTCAGTGCTTTGAGATTCGGTCTAACGCAGAGACCATTAAAATTGGAATATTGGTACACTGCCCCACAGTGCACCCCACTGTTCCGAATTTTGACTGAAATCACCCAAATTCACACCCAGCCAGGCCCCCACAGTTCCGAATTTCCCCATAAATTAACCCCCAAACCCACTCTCCCTCACTCACTAAATTTCTCACTCTCCCTCACTCACTAAATTTCTGATTTTCCCTTCTCATACTCTCTCTCACTCATACACTCTAATTCTCTATCATTTTTTTTTATTTTTCAGAAATTAATTTAATTATTAGAAAAAAAAATAGTTGGAAATTTATTTTATTTCGCAAAGGCGCGAGATACGGTTGAGCAAGATTATTTCATCCCGCAAAGGCGCAAGTTTTCATCTCGCAAAGGTTAGATTAATTTTTTTGCATTTATTAAATAAGTTAGATTTATTGTTAATTTTATGATAAATAGGTTAGATAAATTTTTAAATAGCTTAAACATGTTAGATTTTTTGTTAGTTTTATTATAAATAGGTTAGATTAATTTTTAAAGTAGCTTACATATGTTGGATTTATTGTTAGTTTTATTATAAATATGTTGGATCTATAAATATGTTGGATCTATACATATGTTGGATTTCTTTTTTAATATGTTATATTTTATTTTTTAAATTTTGAATATGTTAGATTTATTTTAATATAGGTTAGATTTTATTTTTTAATTTCGGATTAATTTTTAAATATGCTAGATAAATAAGTTAGATTTATATTTTTTGAATCTATACATATGTTAGATTTTTGAATAGGTTAGATTTATTTTTTTGAAATATGTTTAGGTTTATCTATAAATATGTTGGATTTTTTTAGTTTGTTAGGTTTTTCAAATAGGTTATTTATTAATATGTTGGATTTATAAATATGTTGGATCTATAAATATGTTGGATCTATACATATGTTGGATTTCTTTTTTAATATGTTATATTTTATTTTTAAAATTTTGAATATGTTAGATTTATTTTAATATAGGTTAGATTTTATTTTTAATTTCGGATTAATTTTTAAATATGCTAGATAAATAAGTTAGATTTATATTTTTTGAATCTATACATATGTTAGATTTTTGAATAGGTTAGATTTATTTTTTTGAAATATGTTTAGGTTTATCTATAAATATGTTGGATTTTTTTAGTTTGTTAGGTTTTTCAAATAGGTTATTTTTTAATATGTTGGATCTATAAATATGTTGGATCTATAAATATGTTGGATCTATACATATGTTGGATTTCTTTTTTAATATGTTATATTTTATTTTTAAAATTTTGAATATGTTAGATTTATTTTAATATAGGTTAGATTTTATTTTTTAATTTCGGATTAATTTTTAAATATGCTAGATAAATAAGTTAGATTTATATTTTTTGAATCTATACATATGTTAGATTTTTGAATAGGTTAGATTTATTTTTTTGAAATATGTTTAGGTTTATCTATAAATATGTTGGATTTTTTTAGTTTGTTAGGTTTTTCAAATAGGTTATTTTTTAATATGTTGGATCTATAAATATGTTGGATCTATAAATATGTTGGATCTATACATATGTTGGATTTCTTTTTTAATATGTTATATTTTATTTTTTAAATTTTGAATATGTTAGATTTATTTTAATATAGGTTAGATTTATTTTTTAATTTCGGATTAATTTTTAAATATGCTAGATAAATAAGTTAGATTTATATTTTTTGAATCTATACATATGTTAGATTTTTGAATAGGTTAGATTTATTTTTTTGAAATATGTTTAGGTTTATCTATAAATATGTTGGATTTTTTTAGTTTGTTAGGTTTTTCAAATAGGTTATTTTTTAATATGTTGGATCTATAAATATGTTGGATCTATAAATATGTTGGATCTATACATATGTTGGATTTCTTTTTTAATATGTTATATTTTATTTTTAAAATTTTGAATATGTTAGATTTATTTTAATATAGGTTAGATTTTATTTTTTAATTTCGGATTAATTTTTAAATATGCTAGATAAATAAGTTAGATTTATATTTTTTGAATCTATACATATGTTAGATTTTTGAATAGGTTAGATTTATTTTTTTGAAATATGTTTAGGTTTATCTATAAATATGTTGGATTTTTTTAGTTTGTTAGGTTTTTCAAATAGGTTATTTTTTAATATGTTGGATCTATAAATATGTTGGATCTATAAATATGTTGGATCTATACATATGTTGGATTTCTTTTTTAATATGTTATATTTTATTTTTAAAATTTTGAATATGTTAGATTTATTTTAATATAGGTTAGATTTTATTTTTTAATTTCGGATTAATTTTTAAATATGTTAGCATCTCATAAATAAGTTAGATTTTTAATATGTTAGATTTATATTTTTTGAATCTATACATATGTTAGATTTTTGAATATGTTAGATTTATATTTTTTTAAATAAGTTAGAACAAATTGTATTTATTTTTTTAAAATAGATTTTTGAATAAGTTAAATTTGTTAGAGTTATTTTTTTGAATAAGTTAGACTTATATTCAATTTAGATTTACATTTACATTTATTATGAATTAGAATTTCAAAATTTGAATTAGATTATTATGAATTAGACTTAGATTTATTTTTTTATATAATTTTTTTTCTTTTGAAATTCGGCTGAGGCATTTTTTTTTTTTTTTTTTTTTTTTTTTTTTTTTTTTTTTTTTTTTTTTTACAGAGACAGAGGGCAGAGGGCAGCAGTTTTTTTTTTTTTTTTTTTTTTTAATTCGGCAGAGGGCAGCAGAGCTTTTCCTTTGTTTTTTTTTTTTTTTTTTTCTTTAATATAATTTAGATTTACATTTACATTTATATTCAATTTAGATTTAATTTAGATTTACATTTACATTTATATTCAATTTAGATATAATTTAGATTTACATTTACATTTATATTCAATTTAGATTTACATTTACATTTATATTCAATTTAGATTTAATTTACATTTACATTTACATTTATATTCAATTTAGATTTAATTTAGATTTACATTTACATTTATATTCAATTTAGATTTACATTTACATTTACATTTACATTTACAGAGCTTATTCAATTTAGATTTAATTTAGATTTACATTTACATTTATATTCAATTTAGATTTAATTTAGATTTACATTTACATTTATATTCAATTTAGATTTACATTTACATTTACATTTACATTTATATTCAATTTAGATTTAACCGTTGGAACTCTACCTATAGGTTTCTGAACCGGTGCCTTCCTTACAAAGCCGTCATAGGAGAGTTTTTGAGAGGCTCCACCCCCGAGAGAATGGCATTGGAGCCCAGCCTCGAAGAATGGGAGCAACTAACAACCCTGAGTAATTTCTTACGAACCTTTTTTAATGCAACCGTCCAATTATCCTGCTCGTACTCACCGACGGCATTTGAGTTGATCAGACATCTCTATAGCATCTCCAAGGTGTACCGTGAATTGGAAGAAGCTGAAAGCAAGTACACCACTCTCACACCGATCGTAGATGCCATGAAAGAAAAATTTCTAAAATATTGGGACGATGTACCCCTCCTGGCCATTATCGCAAGCTGCCTCAACCCGGCATACAAGAAGTTTTACACAATCAAAATAGTTTCAGCGTACAAAGATAATCTACATTTAGACAACACCGGGGTGGAGGCATTCGTGACTTCGAAGTTCGATGAGATGTTTAGCATATACCACTCAAGAATGGGTGACAACCAAAACCCGTCTTCGTCCCGTGCCGGTCCTAGGTAACAATTTAAATATCTACATTATTTTAATCTTTATTATTTATAATATCTACACTTCTACTAATTTTTTTATTTTTTTTAATAGTTCCACTTCCAGGAGCACTAGCAGCGGTGGATTGTTAGCAGATTTCCAATCGGAGATCCAACCGCACACATCCACAAATGAGTTACTGAGCTATTTTGCGGGAGTAAACGAAAGAGAAGATGGACTTGACATCATGACGTGGTGGAAGAGGAATCAAAGAAACTATCCAACACTGGCGATGATGGCCCGCGACGTATTTGCCGTACCCGTGTCAACCGTCCCTTCCGAAAGTTGTTTTAGTTCGGCGAACAGGATCCTCTCCGACAAACGCAGTAAGTTGGGTGCACATGTTTTTGAGAGACTTGTGTGCTTGAAAGATTGGATTGATGCTGATGAGCGCAACCAACATCGAGATCATCAAGAATCATCATCCGGAGTCGACACTGAAGAAAGCGGTACCGATACGCGGCACGCGGCTAATTCGGATTCAGACGGTGCGGAAGAGAGCGAACAATGGTATATGAATCCAAACTACTAGATAGGTAGTGTCGGTATACATTTCTAACCTCTTTTAATATCTATGGTTATTTTTTAAATTATAATTTCTAAACGTTTCAATTAGTTCTTAAATTATTCATTTTAAAGAAAAATTACTAACAAAAAAAAAGTTAGAACTCCGCCTATGTTATTTTACATAGCCGGTCCCAAGCCCGGAATAAAGGAGGAGGGTAACTTTTATTTTTGAATTTAGATTTAATTTAGATTTAGATTTAATTTAGATTTAGATTTAATTTAGATTTAAATTTAAATTTAGATTTTTTTTTTCTTTTGAAATTCGGCAGAGGCAAATTTTTTTTTTTTTTTTTTTTTTTTTTTTTTTTAGTTCGGCAGAATCCAGATTCCAGAGTCATATTTTGAGTTTTTTTTTTCTTTTATTTAATTTAGTTTAGATTTAAATTAGATTTCGATTCAATTTAAATTTTAATTTAGATTTACATTTATATTAAATTTAGATTTAATTTTATTTGCATCTAAATTTAGATTTGAATTTTTATTTAATTTAATTTAGATTTATATTACCAATTTAAATTGAACGTTTACAAAATATATTATCAATTTAAAATGTTTATTGTTTTAAATTAATTGATTTAAGATATTTTTGATTTATATTTTATTTAACCTATTAATTTATATTTGAATTTATATTTAGATTGTTTTTTTTCTTTTGAAATTCGGTAGAAGTTTTTTTTTTTTTTTCCTTTTATTTAATTTAATTTAGATTTAAATTAGATTTGGATTCAATTTTAATTTTAATTTAGATTTACATTTTTATTCAATTTAGATTTAATTTAATTTGCATCTAAATTTAGATTTGAATTTTTATTTAATTTAGATTTATATTATCAATTTAAATTGAACGTTTACAAAATATATTATCAATTTAAAATGTAAACTACAAATTTCGGGATATAAATAAATTATGAAACTATATAATTAGAATGAGAGTTTGAAAATAAAATAAAATTACTCGTGTAAAGAAATAATATTTCGTACGACACGTAATAAACACGTAAGACACGGTAAACACGTAATAATATTCGTACGACACGGTAAAAAAAATCAGAAAACAAATCAGAAAACAGCAAAAAAAAAAAAAAAAAAAAAAAAAAAAAAAAAAAAATTGTACCCGTGCCCGTCCTGCCCGTGCCCGCTGTACCCTTGCCCGTTGTACCCGTCTACCCGCAACGGGCACGGGTTTGAGACGGGCAGGGCGGAGTTTTTAAAAAAAAAACCCGCCTACCCGTGCCCGTTGTACCCGCCAACCCGTTGTACCCGTACCCGTCTTGCCCGCTGCCCGGGACGGGTACGGGTCTGCCCGGCCCGAGGTACCCGTTAGCAATCCTCTAGTTTTAATGACTAATGGGGTCCACACATTTCAAGAAAAATCAAAGTCCACTGACTTCTGCATTTGCTTACAATTAGGTGCCTGTACTTTACGGACGCGTATCATACTACCGTAAGGTTACTTTGCTACTACAGATTAATTTAAAAATAGTGCCTATTCAGAATAGTGCAGGGCCAATATTATTTGTACTTTAAGATTCGTGTAAATTTAAAAAAGCAGTCTGAATCATTTCACTCTACAGAACAGTGCTTCTGGTAGTAATACAGAGGTTACGAATTTTGTACTTGTATTATACTCTATGATGAAATGAATTCTGGTAGTAATACAGAGGTTACGAATTGACTGGTTTATTTTTTGAGATTTTTTTTTATTGATACAAAGTCGTTTCATCATAGCTCAGTGTCCAAAAGCCTCAGTTTTTTTTTTACTGTAAAACATCTTTTATTGATTGTTAATGAGAAAGAGACATATTCCCTATCCCATCTTTCCTTAAAACTAAAAAAATGATTCTATAAACAACAAATCCGAACAAGTACATATACAGAGAGAACAAGATTTTTTGTTTAAGGTTTGGTCATGACTTAAAATCTAAATGGCACTACTTGTGCAGGGACAAACAAGATGTGAGTTCTCAATGTGTATTCAACATGTGTATGAACACATCTTTAACATTATGTTACTAGAATTATAAAACTCTCACACAGGCATTTCATCAAACACATTACGAGCAACATAAAAGTTTACGTAACTTGTTCATGACAACTTACAAATGACATTACAATCAAAACATAACACGTATAAATCATAATACAAGAGTAAGCATTTTTAATCTCACTAATCAAGCAACTCAATCAAAGAGGAGCAAGCATCATTCATTATAAAATTATATAAACAGAGAACCAAAACATTTCTAAGAGTAGCTCATGGAAATAATATGTCTCACTATTTTTAATTTATTTCTATGCGCATGTGGTGAGCTATTTCCATGGACTATTAATAAAATATAGTATTTGGTCTGTTTGGCGGGTCGTCATGCAAAAGTATTTCCAAAGGCTGACAGGAAACATTTCCATGAGCCGACAACAGGGATTGTCAGGCGCTACTAGTTCCATGGGCTTGCTGTTGGATAAGTGCGTCAGAAAATGCGATTTTATTTCCAACAATCTTTGCTTCTCTTGAAAATAACATAGGCTGCGCATGAAAAAAACGGAAATTATAGTAGTTTTAACTTTGTGGAAATTATAGTAGTTTTAACTTTGTACTAATCTTAGGTAACATGCATGATTTTAAAAACGAGTCGGTTAGTTTAGACCGATATCAAACTAAATTCGATTTGACCTTCTTCAGATATTCCTCAATTCTCCAAATGATTTGTTAATTCCAATTATTGAGATCGACTAATTATATATAAATATTTTATATTGATAATTTTGAAATGTGTAATATCTGAATATTTCAGAGGATGTGAAGTCGTCCACTTTATTGGATTTTCAAAATATCGAGATAAATAATATGGAAATATTATAATTATTTACGTCTGCCAAATTTTATAGGCTCAGTTTTAAAATACCATAAGTTTGAGTTGCAAAGGCAAAGATTAATATAGACTATTTATCAGCTTTGTTTGTCCTTTTGTATGTTTTTTTTATACAAGGATTGTTTTCAGAGGGCCAAAGATCGGGCAAATATATATCCTCTCCGGTACCGTAAAAGATCCCTTTCATTTTACAGTTTGAGATTAACTCCCAGCCGGTTTGGGATTCGAGCTGACGGAAGGGGTAGTATTATTGAGCTTTGAGATTTGTACCAAGTTAAAAAGAACGATCCAGATCAAGTAATTGTAAAAGATTCTCTATTACGGTACCGGAGGTGATGTGAATTCCCAAAGATCCGACTTGGGAAGATGTCATAATTTCTCTTTATTTTATTAGCTTCATCCTCCCTATAATTTCTCTCTAACCCTTTCAGTAAAAAAAATTAAGGGTCTCTAACCTTTCAAGTGAAAAGTTTGAAAATTTTCGAGATCACTTGGACCTTTAGGCATTTTGTAAAGAATTGAATCATTAATTCAGAGTTTGTATGTATATCAGATATTTTTTTCTGACTAAGAATTGAGATATACATACAAATTTTAAAAAGCATAATTAATGATTTAATTTCTCAGCAAGTAACTAAAGAAATCGAATTAATTATTCAGTTCTTTGTGGAAACCTAGTGTATAACAAAAAAATCATTCCCCTTCCCACAATATATTTAACATATTTTTAAAAATAAAATTGATGGGAACTCGAACCCGTTTCCAATGCAATGGCGAAACGGCAATATCAGTGATCATCTACATTGTACACTTTATTTGTTATTTAACTTTAAAAACATTTGTTTAAATTAATAATTTGAAAGGTGGAGATATTCTAAATATATTGCTGGTCTAAACCCTACGGCATCTATTTCCAACCTACCTATACCACTCTAAAGTCTAAATACATAACTATCTTATCTTGATGAGATGTTCCAATTATTGGAACGAAAGAGATAAGATTGGCATCTCTACACACGTGCAAGTCCTCTTGTTCTCACGCCTAAAATGAGTATATAATTAATGTTGAATGCAATCATATATGTAGCACTCTGCGTAGAATCTACGAACACAAATATCCACAAAAGCATGTAAATGTACGCCTTGTTTCTAATTTAGTAAAAAAATCAATGACATTTTCAGAGTACCAAACATGATCAAAACCGTTTGTAAATTAAGGTTGTACCAACAAGTTCGTTATACATAATATCTTGCTCTTTTACGCAATCACACATCTATGGAATGCCCATAATTTTATTAGATAATCTCAGAAAATTTAGGAATTTGCTAATCAGTTCCTGGCAGAATAGAACATGTACCAGTACCGCATCCAGAGCTGGTGCCGATCTGGTACTAGTTCCCAACAGTCCGGCATTCTGATTTTCTACCTATTTACAACTCAATTTTTAAATGTATATCGACCGTTTTTACACATACAGCGGTAGTACACTGGTACCGAACAAAAGTGCCTCAACATAATTACAAGCTTGTACTTGACGCATCTTTAATTCAAAAATCTCACTATATAGGAAAACTGAGCTGAGTTCATTTTTCTATTACGTATTTTCTATGTTGCATGGATACGGGTACGATACAGGATACGGCGATGCGGCAATTTTCAACATGATACGGGTATCGTACAGGGGCGGATCTAAGATTTCTGTCAGGGTAGGGCACTAATCGGGTTC
This sequence comes from Carex littledalei, assembly GCA_011114355.1. NCBI lineage: Eukaryota > Viridiplantae > Streptophyta > Magnoliopsida > Poales > Cyperaceae > Carex > Carex littledalei. Next base: position 9,077,778 of record CM022084.1, on the reverse strand, counting down.
AAATAGCTAATCGGATTCAAACCCATTAACTAATCGGATACTAAATAAAAAAACAATATTTAAAAGAAGAGTTGATGACCTCCCTTTGAAAGTTGTACTTGAATTATCTGTATTATAACAAATACCAATAAGCTTATATAAAAAAAATCAGTTCAATACTGGTAAAATGGGACCCCAGTTAATAACTCCTTCAAGTTATTCTTAAATTTTTTTAATGAGTAGCATATATTAAATAATAAAATCATTCTTTTTATAAATTTTATTTCTAACTTTGTATGGTATAATAGCCATAGAACTGGCACACGTCAGTATTAGTTTTTTACCAACAAACTAGTATCAGAAATAAAACTCAAAACCTCCAGTTCTAGGCAAACCAGTATCAGTGTTTTTACCAACAGGTGGATTGTAATATAATTTGTAAAGCTAAATTCATAAATATGAGGCAAAAAAAATAAGGTACAAGAAGAAAATTCTCTAATTCATGGCTCATCAGTAGCTTTTGTTTTTGCGTGAGGGCGGAGAGAATGTCCAAATTTCATGCGTGAGCGGCTGTCAACTAGGTTTTTTCTTTTGTTTTTGCTCTCTGAACTCAAACAAAGAGTAAAAGGAAGGGACAAAGGGTTAAGTTTTTTGCTCTCTGACTTTTTTTTTCTCCAGACGTTACAAAGTCATTCTTTTTCTTCCAAATCGAACCAATTGCTCTCTGACTCTAGGGCTAAATTCTAAAGTTCTAAGTCTTTTTTTTCCTCACGCGAGCCAACTACACCACACGAAGTCTTTTTTTATTTCCTGCTGACTCCGCGTAGCAAACTAGGGATTAGCTATTTTTTTGTATTTTGTCGAAGTGAAGCAGAGGACGGGCACCGGCTTCTATTTGCACTGCTCCAATTACTTTTTAATGGGCGGACGGGCTTCTTTTTTATTATTTTCTGAGTGAGGGTTGGGCACAGTTTCAAATCAAGAGTAGGCACACTTGAAAATTTACACTAGGTCAAAATATTTTTTCAAATCCAGGGGTAGGCAAGTGCCTACCCCTGGCCCTTGGTGGATCCGCTAATGGATACGTATCGGATACGAGTACAGGACCATATATGAAATATCGGGGTAACATGGCGTTTTTCTGATACATTTTTGGCTAAATAACTGGACCTATGAAATTAAAAAATATATATGACGCCAAACTCGGTCCCAAATCTCAACTCCGCTAGTGACGGGTTTTGAAATGATTTAGTGGAATTAGAAACAATTTTGTAAGAGGAGAGATAAGTTGCTCTGATACCACTTGACGATAGCACGTCCCAAACTCTACTCCGCGTGTACAGGTTTTGTTTGGTTTAGTGAGATATTGAACAATTTGGGAAGATAATTTAGACAAGAAGAGAGAAATTCACAAGAGAGAAAATAAGAAAATTTCATATATTAATCAAGTCTTAAGGAAAAAGATGACATGCCATCTCTTCTTATAATACATCAATTATAATAAATAACTTAGAAAAACTAAAAGTCCAACTTAAAAACTAACACCACATAATGAACTTAGAAATTCTAACCAACTCTTGAAAACTCTAACATAATTAAAAATGACATAGAAAATATAAATAATCAAACTTAAAAAATAGTAACATAATAAAGTTTTCTAGAAAACACAACATAATTAAATATTGTAATTAATCATCATAGAAAATGATAAACTAGTGGGACCCGTGGAACTTCCTTCTTGGAACTTGTGCCTGGACATTCAATAAGATTGAAGAACAATTAACCTGTACTGAGTTCGAGTTCGAATCCGAGTCCGGGTTTGAGTCCAAGACGGGATTTTGGTTTTCGTCAATATATTTTTAAATCCAAATTAATATTAATATGCCAGAAAACCGACTTATCAAGAACTCGAAAAACAAAAAAAAAATATGTCAGAGAGATATAATAAAAAATATAAATTTTGACAAACTTAGTTGATGTCACTTGTCAATTCCAGAAATTTAGATTGATGGATTTGGTAGTCTTTGCATGATTAGTTGCTCCCATGTCTATATTGACCTTGACCGATCATTTTCTTTTTCTTTAATCTAAACACCTTTCTTTTATTTATAATATAATATCTCCGTGGAACACAAATATCATTCCGGAATTTAATTAAGTATACAACTACACAAGAAAAGTTATCAAGCAAAATAATTGTTCCAACTGGTATAAATCAAAATAAAACCATTGGTATTTTTGACTCTTGACCAAATGACAGCCGACATAGAAGCACCAAAATACCAATTGAATCGATCAAAATTGTGCATACATGTAATGATATGTCATACTGTAAGGCGTGCTACTAAAATAATGAATTAATTCTGCAGCTGTTAAAAACAGTAAAATTAACTTGTAATTAGTTGTTTAAATTAATTAATGTGAAAAACAAATAATTTGGGGGCCAGCGCATGGTAAAAATCCATTTTTACTATCAGACCAAATGAAGTTACAATTTAGTCTGTTTATGGCCTTCGTCTGTTCTGATTTTGTCTATTTAATTTCATCTCCACCCTTCAGATGAGAGCAAGAACATGGCGGAATTGCTGAATCAGGTCATAGAACAGCACAAGACCACATGGAGGATTAATCTACATTGACAAGAGACATGAGGACTTGCTCACATTTTGTTTTTAGATTCAACTTTCGCTCATTTTTCTTTTGTTTAACGCTGGTATATATACTGCCAGCATTTGTAGGCTAGATTTACTTTCATTGTCATAGGGCTCAATCATATGAGCCCAATTGTATTTTGATATGCCAAGCAATCGAATTGTATGTCTGATCTTAAGCTCAGAATTGAATGTTGTTTTACATGGAGAGTTAAACGTGCATTCGTCCTCATGATTTAATTATGTGCAAATGTCTTGATTTCTCAACGAAACTATAGTCTCGAAATAGAAAAAACATTCATTTCAAAAGAAATTAAGTGATATATCAATTTTTTTAGCCTTGTGATTTTATTTTTCTCTCATATATGAATATGTGGAGGTGAACCGTGTGTATATATATTTTTAAAACTTTCCAGTCTCCTCTCTCTCTCTCTATACAAAGGGTCAAAGCCCAAAGCCCATTTTGCTGTTGCATGAATTGAATGAGACCGTGTACAATAAATAATTTAATAATAATTATGTTAATAACGGTCCCATCATCAATTGCAAGATTAATCAGAAAATAAAAGGGTTAGCATGATTTAATTGTCATAATTCAACTTTCAAAAAAAAAAAATCAGGAAGAAATTCCATATCTATGCTTTGTAAATTGTAACATTATTTAAAAAGTTTGATACCAAACAATACAATAGTGTGCTATGAATATGAAAAGGTAAAACTATTAGTGCATACAATTTCAAAATTATGTTATTTATAGCAAATTTTCTTTGATGCCGTTCAATGCAACAAAATGAACCACTTAAGTTCTATCCACAAAAAAAATAAATTAAATTAATAAAATGGTGAAGAAGGAAAACGAACAATGGAACGCCAAAGTATTTATATTTATATTCAGTTTATATATATTAATTGCCAAAGTATTATATATATTCAGTCTACTATATATTCCATTGGAAATTTAATCACACATTGCCGACCTAGCTTGTACCGGCGGCGACGTGTGTACAACATATATTCTCCTCATTTTTCATCGCTCTGTAATCTATGTATATATATACATATATAGCCCTCCTACTCTGATCCATTCAAGCTTAACCACCTTAATTTCTCTGGCATTTCAAGCAAAAAAGAAATTTAAATCTTTCCAAAAATGGGGATTAATCTTCTCCACCTCTTTCCGCTTCTCCTCCTCCCACTTCTCGCAACCGCAGAGATCCCGCAGGAGCTGTTCCTCGTTCCGCCTGAGCCGCTGATCCTTGATTATCACAACGGGCCTCTTCTTACCGGCAACTACTCAGTCAACATCATCTGGTACGGCAACTTCACCGCTGCTCAGCGCGCCATTGTTGCTGACTTCATCACATCCCTCTCCGCCTCCACCCCAGCACCATCAGTCGCCTCGTGGTGGAAGACCATCTCCCTGTACAAAGGTGGTGGGGTCCGCATCACCCTCGGGAGTCAGTACTTCGACACTAAGCTTTCTTTTGGTAAATCTCTCACTCGGACAAACCTGTCTCAATTGGCCACTAACAGTGGGACCCACCGGAATTCTATCACCGCCATTTTCACGGCACCGGACGTGCTAGTAGAAGGTTTTTGTCTCGCAAGCTGTGGCATCCATAGATGGGCCTTGGCCGGCAAACACAACGGAACCAAGTTCACCTATCTTTGGGCCGGGAATCCGGCAACACAGTGCCCCGGTGGGTGTGCATGGCCTTTCCACAGGCCGGTTTATGGGCCCCAGGACCCGCCCTTGATTGCACCAAATGGCGATGTTGGTATGGACGGCTTGATCATCCGTCTCGCAACCCTTTTAGCCGGTACAGCGACAAACCCTTATGGCGATGGGTATTTCCAAGGCGACAAGCTTGCTCCGCTTGAGGCCGTCACTGCTTGTCCTGGTGCTTTTGGAACCGGGTACTATTCAGGTTACCCTGGTACGCTTTTGATTGACAAGACGACTGGTGCGAGCTATAATGCCAACGGTTTAGCTGGTCGGAAGTATCTGATTCCTGGCATGTGGAACCCTAATACTAAGGAGTGCACCCCTCTCGTTTAGAAGATGCCTGATGAGGATAGATATATGTATAGGTTATATATTATGCATATAATATTCTTTTTGGTGTTTTTTTTTGTTCTTCATTTTCTACTATTCTTCATTTATTTATTTTATGTGACTTATTATGTAATGTATTCCTGTGCTTCTAGTAAGAAGCGCAAGAGAAATAATCCGGGACAGAGTTTAAACTTCTCATTTATAAGTTCATGTCTTTTTAATTGTGATTGGCAAATCAGGTATTACATTTGGAGGCCTGAGTTCTAAACTTGTCATTTATAAGTTCATCGTTTGAAAGGCGCATTTCTCCAAAAAAAAAAAATCTATTTCACTCTTTTAATTTTTAAAAAAAATTCCAATTCGTTTACCTATATTCGGAAATTTAAACATCCGCTGGATCCATGGATCTAATGAGCTGTGGTTGTGACCATGTCGACTATTAGTGAGAACCATGATGTTTGGATTTTGATATTTATTCGAATATCATTGAATTTTACTTTTACCTATATAAATATAATAATTAATTGCCGGACTGGAACCTTCATTTTTTGAAAGTTCAAACAAACATTTATTTGACCAGGTCTATCTAGTCGTGTGTATTGTTCTCAACTTGTAGTCCTCATTTCTTGCTATTTAATAACGTGATATATGGAGTCACAAATGTAGGTGTGAAAACGGTATGGATAATATTCAATCCGTATTTAATCTGTATTTGAAAAATTAGATGTGGATATCTGATATTCGAATATCTATGTGAGTCTGAATACTAATATGATTTTACGTTTTAATTATCCGTATCTGAATAGTAGATGTATATCATATATTTTAATATATATTATGAAAAAATTATGTTATTCACTATTATAATTAGATAAATATTATGAATTTTACAATTTTTTTATATTATTTTAATAAATATATGATCTGATTCGTATCTGTATCCGTATCTAGCTGATATCCAATCTGTATCTATATTCGAAATTTTTTAAAAGAATATAGATATAATTTTAGCACTGTCCGCTCCTTGTTCACCCCTGCACAAATGTCAATATATAAATTAGCTCTATGATCAAAATTGAAAAGTGCAATATCTGATTTTTTGAGAAAGGGAGATTTAAATTTGGGGGAATTTTATGTATCCCCAAAAAACTTCAATATTACGTATTTCCCTCTCAAAAGTTTATAAGTACATATGAGTGAGCCTATGGTGCTATGCATAGCACGGATGGGGTCCGTGCTACGGCTCAAAATTTGACTTTTCAAAATCCTAACGGTCGATCCAACCGTTCAATGTGATAACCATATGAATATGTACTTGCAAACTAAATTTTATATTTTTTCGAATTTTTTTACTATTTTTTTAGATAGGTAGAAAAATCAGTGTTTTCTGAAAATTCTGAACCATCAAAAACTATCTAAAAAAATAGTAAAAAATTAGGAAAAATATAAAATTTAGTTTGCAAGTACATATTCATATGGTTATCACATTGAACGGTTGGATCGACCATTAGAATTTTAAAAAGTCAAATTTTGAGCCGTAGCACGGACCCCATCCGTGCTATGCATAGCACCATAGCCTCACTCATTACATATTTATCCTTCAAAATGATCAAAACTCACATATATAGCCAATTTATCAATCTTTTCCATTAATTTTAAATTCATCGACCTTCTAAATTCATAATTCCCATTTTACCCTTAAGAACTAAATGAATTAACGGAAGCTTCTACTGTATGTCTCTTCCATATTAAAAAACAAAACCCAGAGCGGTTCCCCGAAAATCATTTCCATGCTAAAAGCAGATCACTCCTTAATGGGTTGTTGTTTCGCATACAAAAATTTCAAAAACAGATAGCTCCTTAGAGCAACAAACAAATTTCAAATAATAATAAATAAAACATACTAACCTAAAGCATACAAAACAGTAGTATGACAAACATGGCATACAAAACAGATTTCAATATATTTCATATAAAATTTTCCACTCAGCATAAACTGTTTCAGAGAAGAGAAGAAAGAAAACAACCTAAAACTGTTTACCATTCTATTCCTAAAGCATAGGATCTGTGATATTTTTCAAATCCAAACATACAAAATGCAAGTATTATTACCAACCGTAATCACACAAAAAAAAAAAGCTTATCACATTACAACAACAAGACAAACAAACATTATATTTCTTTTTTATATTGCATGGTATCACACGGCTTTGACTTCTTACTCTGACGTCCTTGTGCAGTCTTTCCTCATCCCCTAATTTAGAAGAGAAGAGGTAGCCAGCATTTAAAAAACTTTAAGGGCATATACATAAAATATTGAGATTGAATTTCTTAATAAAATTGAAAATGCATGAAAACACAAATAGGTTTGATAACCTTTTACTGGTGGAAAGCTGATATTTTGTGCGGTGTCAGATTCAGATACTTGATATGTAGTAACAAGAGGTGTCGGATTCTTACAAGTACACATGTGTCTTCTCTTAGGCTCGTCTGATGACACAATTTTGTTCTTTTTAAGCCGTCCAGGCAGACGTTATCAAAGAAAAATGCAAAAACACGTATATTTTTACTTCTATATATGTATACATGAACAATCTATATATATATGTGCATTCCCCGTACTAAACTTTGACATGACTAAAATGAAACCATTCAAGATGATTGAATGGTATATCCAAAGCCAAGTAATATTCAATAGAACATAATATTCATATTAATCTAATGGTCTTTAGTTTATCACTTCATCTTTGCCTCAGAAGCCAATCTGAAAAAAAAACATAACTGTTTTCTGCTTTTTGACTTTTTGTTCATACAGCAAGCCAAAAAAAGATTCTCAAATAATTAGCAGCAAGACAGACTCGATAGCTTTCTAAATAACTTTAATTTAGTGGTCCACTGTGTTTCAACTCGAGGGATTCAAAACAAAAACAGACTCGTACCAGTACTCAAAATAGACTCATGCCCTACTGTAATTACACATGCGCCGGCTCAAAATCATAATTGAGCTTGCCTATATTAATATTATATTGAAAAGATAAACAATTCCATTAAGCTTGCCATATCATATTCCCACACCAATCCACCAATTAACACAACTCAGCACAAATACCTGAATATAGACCTCAAAATCACAATTTTTAGATTTCGAAAAACAATCTCTATGCTCTCAAATTAAATTCTAAAACTGTCCATCTCAAAATAAAAATTCTGCCAAAAAATTAACACAGAACCTAAATTTCGGAACTTTCTCAATAGTGGGCGATTCGACCATGTTGCAACGATCCGGGTCACGATCAGAGGCGAAACGGGTCAAGCTGGACTCAGCCAGTGTGAAGGAAGAAGATGGCGAAGGTACTGGGCAGAAGGGGAAGGCACGGTCAGGGTTCACTTTAAATGATGAAGCGCTGGAGGTGGGGTCCTCACTTAATGAGCTGCCCAAGATGGTTAAGGAGTCTAACTCAATGAGAACTGGGACCCGCAATGTCAGTACAGGAAAGAAGGTTACTGAGTGCGAACTGGAGAGCATTGGAGACGATTAGATGAAGGCGGTGCTGTTAGAAACAAGGTCGTAACAATAAGTAGTTAGAAGGAATTAGTAAACCAATTTCTGTTATTTCTGTCTCTCTACCATCGCCTATATAAGGCCAATAAGAGTATAGAGTTAGGGAGGAATTATCAAGTCATTTGTATTGTTTCTATTGAGAGTTTTGGGTTATGTCGTTGTACTCAATTTCTTTGATTGCTAATAAAATTGAGTTTAGTTCTTCGTTCCTTGTTCGATTCTTGTTCGATTCCAGCTCTCTGTGATCAGGAACGTTACAAGTGGTATTAGAGCCATGTTCGAATTCAATCTGGGAAAGCATCATTCCAAGAAGTCAGAAAGATTGGCAATGGCAGGAAAGACTAGAAGCTCCTCAAATGCAGAAGATCTCTCTCTCGAATTGGCGGCGTTGAGCGATCGCTTCACCAAATCAGAGTCTTCATGGCGTGAAGTGAGCAATCGGCTTGCTCAACAAGAAGCTCACAATGTGCAGCAATTCGCTCAAGTCAATCACCAGCTTGGAGAGCTCACGCGATTGTTCAGAGAAAAATCTGCAACTCAGCCAACTGGAGAAGCTGAGGAAGAACCAAGGCGAGGTCGCGATTACAGACAGCACGAGCATCCAGCGAATCCAAGGCTTAATCCTCCTCGTATCGACTTTCCAGTCTTCTCAGGCGAGAATCCACACGACTGGATTGAAGAATGCGACTTCTTCTTTGATGTTTATCAGACCGCTGAGATCTATAAGGTGCGAATGGCGACGATGCACTTCTCAGGTGATGCGAGGGAGTGGTACAGAAGCTACAAGGTTGCCAAACCAACTCCACCATGGCCGATCCTTGTAGAAGAGGTGTTGAAGTACTTTGCCAAGGTCAATGCAAATCCAGTAGCTGAATTCAAGAAGATTCATCAGCAAGAAGGAGTAGATGAGTACATCAAGAATTTCTCAAGAGCAAAGGCGCGCTTAATTAGCCAAGTCGGGATTATCAGTGAGATTTTCTATAAAGAAAGCTTCATAGGCGGGTTGAGAGATGAGATCCAGAATACTATCGGTTTGTTCAACCCTCTCACACTTGATGATGCATTTCAGATTGCTAGGCAGATTGAGCTGTCGTTCAGCACCAACTCAAGAGGAGTGTTCCCTAATCGAGCTCAAATTGGTTATGATATGGGTAACAATCAAGAACCAAGAAGGAATTTGAGAGAGGCAACATCCCACAGTCCCAAATACCTCATCAATCCTCAAGGCACACTCTCAATTGAAGAAAAGCAAGTTAAGGGGTTGTGTTTTAAGTGCAGTGAGAAGTTCTTTCCAGGCCATAGGTGTAACAAACAAATGATCCACCTACTCACTGGTCAAGAAGGTTATGGGCAAGTTGAATTTGAGGAGGAAGAAGCCACTGTAGCAGTGTGTATTCCTAGTGATTCTTCTAGCAAAACAGTGAGAATAGGGAAGTATCAACCTCATGCCTATTACCGCCTTAATCGACTCTGGAAGCACCCACTCATTCCTCAACTCCTCAATTGCTCACAGATTGCAGCTCTAGGTCCTACCATCTAACCTTCTCAGAGTGAGAAATGCAGGCAGTGAAGAACTTCACACTAAATCTATGTGTGAGAATCAAAAATTCGAGCTCCAAGAGCAAGAGTTAGAAGCAAATTTGAGACTATTGGAGGTACGTGGATACGATATGGTATTGGGCATAGATTGGCTAGCTCAAGTTAGCCCTGTGCGTATAGATCTGAAAAAAGGAGTTACGGATTTAAAACACAATGGCAAGCCAGTTCAATTGGTGATTGGGAAAAAGGCAGTAGAATTGAAGATTTGTGAGCAGGTGCCTGAGGGTAGTAAGAAGGAGGGTGACCCAAACAGGTTATTTGTGCGCCTATTTCAATTAGAAGGAGAGAAGTGGTGTCCAGTGGAGGACCAGGGGTCATATTTGGAGTTAAACACATTTTCAAATGAAATTGATGGCACATATGAATCGAGGAATGTAGAAATATGGCAAGATTTCAAGAAATTCAAGCTCGAGAACGAGCTATCTCTCAATGAGGAGGGAATGCAACGATCCGGGTCGCGATCAGAGGCGAAACGGGTCAAGCTGAACTTAGTCAGTGTGAAGGGAGAAGATGGCAAAGGTGCTGGGCAGAAGGGAAAGGCACGGTTAGGGTTCACTTTAAATGATGAAGCACTGGAGGTGGGGTCCTCACTTAATGAGCTGCCCGAGATGGTTAAGGAGTCTAACTCAATGAGAACTGGGACCCGCAATGTCAGTACAGGAAAGAAGGTTACTGAGTGCGAACTGGAGAGCATTGGAGACGATTAGATGAAGGGCGGTGCTGTTAGAAACAAGGTCGTAACAATAAGTAGTTAGAAGGAATTAGTAAACCAATTTCTGTTATTTCTGTCTCTCTACCATCGCCTATATAAGGCCAATAAGAGTATAGAGTTAGGGAGAGAATTATCAAGTCATTTGTATTGTTTCTATTGAAAGTTTTGGGTTCTGCCGTTGTACCCAATTTCTTTGATTGCTAATAAAATTGAGTTTAGTTCTTCGTTCCTTGTTCGATTCTTGTTCGATTCCAGCTCTCTGTGATCAGGAACGTTGCACATGTTCTCCCATCTACTGTCTCAAGGAATCGCTGACAACCAAGTCTGAAGAATAGACACTGTGCGAGAGAGGGCTGATTCAACAACCGATCTCATAACGTGTCAGATATCGGAGCTGATTTGGGGGCGATTCGGGTTAATTTTGACCTGGTCAAAGGAACGGAAGGAGGAGAAGGAGATTTGGGTAAGCGGTCGTTAATTCGGGCAGCGGCAATTTAAAAGAAGGGGTCGCTGAACAATGGGTCCCGTAACAGCTAAAGGGATGACCGTTGGAACTAATAAAACTGACAAGGGGGACCTGAGTGTAAGAAACAGTAGAGTTTATTCATTTTCCAAAATAAGCGGCAGCGCCACATTGGTGCTGAGGTGTCAGCTCGTCATGCAATTGACGAATTCACTAAGTAGAAAATTGTAGTTTCTTTTCAATTAGCTTCACCTATATAAGGTCAATACTTGTAACAGAAAGTATTAAGAAATAAAATCTCAATTTTGTGTCAATTTTCCTTTACCTTCATTCACCATTGAAACTGAGCCAAGCTCAGTTTGTCAAAATTCGTTCAAGCAGCTGGATTTCTGGCTCAATTGCGGATTTAGATTCGATCGCCAGATTGCGTATTTGACATAACGGAAAGGGACAAGATAGAAAATGGAGGGGGCCGATGATGATTAGAGAGGCGCAAAGCGGGGAGAAGAAAATTGTGGCAGGAGAGTCCGGAGCATTTGGCGCGCACTCGGACAGAGAGAGACGGAGAGATAAATGAAAGAGAAGGGTACAGTAGTCATAACTGAATTTTAGGATCTTTAATATGAGCAAAGCTAGAGTGTGATGTGCTCACCAAGAGAGATTGGTGATCACAACTTCAATTGTATATCGGATCGGCTTCAAATGACCAATCTAAACCGTTGAAATCCATGTATTTCATGAGTGATGCATGTACATGCAAAATTTTGAAAGTTTCGAATTTATTTGCTACAAGGTCAAGCGGTCAAAGAAATGAACATTTTATAAGTTGTTTTATAAGTTGTTTTATATATTCATTTTTCATCATTTATTTGACCGCTTGACCTTGTAGCAAATAAATTCGAAACTTTTAAAATTTTGCATGTACATGCATCACTCATAAAGTATATAGATTTTAACGGTTTGGATTCGCCGTTTGAAGCCGATCCGATATACTTTTGGAGTTGTGCTCACCAAACCCTCTTGGTGAGCACATCACACCTTAGATTTGCTCCTTTAATATTATTATTTAATTATTTTTAGATAAATTTATATATTGCAGAATTGTAATGGGTAATGATAGGCCCAAAACATACTTATATTTGACTAAAGTTTTAGTATAAATGGTACTAAATTCCAAGTATTTATCTCTGTTTAGTTCTATATTTTTTGTTTACATTAAATTGTGTTTTAAGGATCAAGTTACTGCCAAAAATGTGTTTTTATGCAAAAATACCAAGAAAACAAGCCAATTTGCCTGCTGGAGGGTCGCGAGACATATATAGCAGGCTGCCAGCCATCTGGAACTTAGCCGCAGAAAAGAAGAAGAACTAACAGAGATAATAGCGACCCACGAACTAAACCTGGCTCTCCGCGAAGTCTGCCTGGCGGGTCGTGACTCCTCTATAACGGAGCGCTACTTGCCATTTACCAGAAACTCAAATTCAGGAAAAAGGCAATAAATTAGGGACCTGGCGGGCTGCCACCCCTTTGGAAACATAAAAACAGCTGTAAAAATGCTCCTGGATGAAAGATTCGCGCCCCGCGAGGTCTCAGCTCGCGGCCCGCCATTGCAGATTCCAGCTTTACACACTATTCGTATTTTGGCCGCAATTTGGTCATACGAACTCCGATTTGAGTGAACCAAAACTTCAAAAATCCAGGAAACAGGTATCTACAACTTTCATGTTGTAACTTTATTCAAATTATAAAGTGGTGAGTCGCTACATGCCTTGTAAGACAGCCATCAGCTTTGAAGACTGCCAACTGTGCACATTAATGAGGGGATTTGTTTCCTGATTTACTTGGCTCCCTCCTAAATGCTCACAAACTCCCATGAAACGTCCAGGAGAGCACCCAACATATCTAAGTTTGGCCCTAGGCCATTCTACACCTCTCTCTACCATTGTTCTTTCTCCATCTCTCTCAATCTTTCACGGAATCAAAGTGGGTCAGCTGTAAATCAAGGAGCGACGAGACGAAGCAAGAGATTGGTATTATCTTTTCTCTTCTTTATTTTCTGTCATTTAAGATGCCTTTCCCTTTATTTTTCATGGATGTTAACGCACCTATGAGAGGCTAGTACTAGGGGCGACGGCTCGTAAACTTGATAGATTAGCTTAAAATCTACCTTACTTGGATGGTTATAATTTGTGTTATGATTGTTTGTGAAATTGTTTGTGCTTGTTTTATTATTCTTGTGAATGTGTATTTGTGTACATGAGACTATCTCATTTTAGTTGAAATGGGGTTCTATTAGTACTTGATACCGAATATAGTAGCAAGGAATTAATCTTAGGATTTGGTATTAGTTTTACCCTAGCTCTAAACCAAACCGGACCACAAGCACAATAATCTATAGTTTATGGCGAAAAACTAAACGTGAAGTCTAAACTATTAGTTAGGTTAATCAAGCTACTATCGGTACCCATCACGAAAAGCTAAACGTGAAGTGTCGGTAGTTGAGAGTAGCTTGACTAGTTGAACCAACATCTTGACCAAACTTGTGACGAAAAACTAAACGTGAAGTCCAATATGGTTAAGACACGTAGTCAATTAATGATAAACTAAACGTGAAACTTCTTGACTCAATATTTATACTAGAAATCACAATTACACAAACATGAATGCAAACCAAGTAGATTAGCTAATTCGGATAGTGAGCCGTAGCCCCTAGACCTCCCCAATATTGTTTTAAACCACTATTTTAAGTTTATTACTTTTTAGTTCACAACCAACTCTTTTCGGGCATTGAGCCCACAACACTGTCACGGTTTGCGACCTGAGTATGACCTGCGAACAAAACCCCCAATTTACTATTCTGCACTATTCTAGAATTAAAAATTAAACTAGTAATTAATATTGCTTCCCGTTGTTCTTGTGTTCGACCTCGATACTTGAACGAGAGGTTGTATGCTTGCAACCGATCGAAATTGAGTATTGGATATATAAATTTCAAAGCAAAAAAGAGTATTAAATTGACCCAAAATTACGTATACAAAATACTCATAAGATAATTATGTGAGTTTTTGTAATTTTGAAGGATAAATATGTAATTATAAACTTTTAGTGGGAAATACGTAATATTGAAGTTTTTGAGGGGATACATGAAATTCCCCCTTTAAATTTCGTGGTGAGATCAACAGCAACTTTTAAGGCTTTAGCAAAATAAGGCTTTTGTGAAATAATTATGTTCTACCGATCACGGAGTCGTATCCAAAATTAAGTCCACAGCCCATCCCAGCCCAAGTCAGCCCATAATTCCCCATCAATTCATTCCATTTGTTTTCTCAGGTTTCTTCCCAGTAAGCCTACGGGCCAATGCTTTTCAAAAAAGGTTACGACCCAGTCGATTCTGTACCCGTATGCTCTGAGGTAACAATATATTTGAGTATATCCAGGCTATCCGATCAGATCTGGACCATTCCGGCTCGAAGTGAAATGCACAGCATCCTTTAATATTCGTGCTAGAACAGATTGGACGGTGCAGATATAAAATTAAAATATCTGTTACCTCTGGTGATATGAATTCGTCGGTTCTACTCAAAACCTCCATATTTTCTCTTCTTCTCTCCTTTCTTTCCAGCCATAGCAGCGCTAAGCGTTAGCACGCCGCCAGATTGTCAGAGAAACGAAACTATGTCTGATCTCAACGCCAACCCCGACCACGATCTCAATCACGAATCTTCTCCCTCCGCCCCCACTCCTCCCTCATCCGCCGCCACGTGTCGCAACTGTGGCGGTCCCACCTGTCGTCCTTCGCCTCCGACCCCTGCGCCATGGACTGAAGTCTCTCCTCCTCCTGCATACCGTCCGATCCGCGCTCCGGCGATCAACGCACCTATGAACACCGCCTCGATCATCCTCGCTCCAGTCCCTCAACCCCTGCCTGTTCCCGTTGCAACCCCTCCGTACAACTTTCAAGTCCCATCTAAGCGAATCACCTCCGTCGATGACATTAGGCACTTCAACGAGTCGCCCTCTGGCCGCCATTTCCTTGGATTCGTGGCCTCTCTATCACACTCAGTTCGCAGTCGCAAACTCTCCGACCCACTCCCGATCCCGCTCTCTGCAGTTCTTACCTCGCTTATCTCACTGTTACAAACCCTCTCCGACTGGATTGATCAGATCCCGCCTCTACCACAACAGGCCCGGTATGGAAACCCGGCATACCGCCTCTGGCATGAGCGCCTCGCAGCTCAAACCCCCTCCCTTCTCAAGCCAGTTCTCTCCACTGCTGATCTCCAAACGGCTGAGGTCGAACTGGTTCCTTACCTGCTTGATTCCTTTGGCAATGCCACTCGGATCGATTATGGGACCGGCCACGAGACCAATTTTGCAGCCTTTCTCTACTGCCTGGCCTGCCTCAACCTGATAAAAGAAGAGGATTACCCAGGTGTGGTCACCCGTGTGTTCATCACCTACCTTGACTTGATGCGCAAGTTGCAAGCAACCTACTTGCTTGAGCCAGCCGGGTCCCACGGGGTGTGGGGCCTGGACGACTACCATTTCGTTCCCTTCATATTTGGTTCGGCGCAGTTAATTGATCATAAGTACATGAAGCCGAAATCAATTCATAACCCTGATATACTGGAGAATTTTTCGAATGAATACATGTACCTGGCTTGTGTGTCTTTTGTGAAGAAGGCAAAGAAGGGGGTTTTTGCTGAGCATTCGCCGATGCTGGATGACATTAGTGGGGTCGCACAGTGGACTAAGGTGAATAGTGGGCTGCTTAAGATGTACAAAGCTGAGGTTCTAGAGAAGGTCCCAATCATGCAGCATTTCCTCTTTGGATCTCTTATCAAATGGTAAGTGTCTGATTATTTTTACTGATTGTGGTTGTTTAAATTTATTGATTTCATATATAATTGCTCAAGTGCCTTTTTTGGGGGCCGGGGGGAGGAGGGGTACTTTTGATGCATCATTCATAGAATAAGAGTACTTGAATACAGGTTACTTCGGTTGTGAAATCCTAATTAAAAATTACTGCAAATTATATTCAACTTCATAGACACTATTAATGATGAATTGGTTTGTTGCAGTATTTTTTTAAGGGACTGGTTTTACAAAGTTTGATTTTCCTTTTATTTACTTTGCATAATGAAATAGTTCATCGCATAGATTTTATTGGGGATTTGATGCATTGTTGTAAAGTGGTTATGATTCTTACAAGTCAGGAGACCAATAGTTAATAAAGAACCAGTCTTTGGTCTAGTGGCAAAAACACATGTTCGCTGATATGGGAGGTCATGGGTTAGAAACCCTGATGGAGGAAATTCTTACATGGGTTTGAAAAGGGTGTTGGATGGCTTGACCCCCAACCCTCTCATTCAAAAATATTTAATGAACCTACACAAAATTTAGAAGACTAGAAAGATTTTGTGTTGTTATTTGCACATTTTTCTATAAAAATCTAAAATTAGTGCAGTCTTTCGGTAGCTCTTCTCATTTTTCTTGGATCAAGTGCTAAAACTGACTGTTTCCTTTGATATATCTATAATGTTTTTTATTAAGATCTCTCTCTTCTTACATAAGATCAGCTTCTCAAGTGCAAAATTACAATGTTGAATGAACAGTATGTTTGTATACTTGTTTGTTTGAAATATAATTTTCAATTTTGTCCATAAAAGATAATGGTGGTACTTATTTTGCTTCATATTGATATTTTTCAATATAAAGTTTAGTATCTTGCCCGAAAGTTTGCTAGTTGTTTCAGCCTTCATTCAAGTAAACTTTTAGCTTACTGAAAGTTTTTGCATTTGTAACTAAGGTGTCCATCTTGAGGGGCAATTTGTTAGGGGTATAAATCACTGATTGTTTTGGTTTTTTTTTTCCAGACAGTAGCAATTTCATTCACTCTATCCAAATACAAATATTCTCTAATGACCCTGGAATCACTGTGCAAACATTTCATTTCAAATAAAACTCCAAACTATGTTTAGATATGCCTGACTAACATGTGATTCATTGCTGTTTTTCCTGGAATCACTGTGCAAACATTCAACTTAACTCGGAACACCCTACCAAATCTAGCTTGAACTAAAAAATACTAATATTAATAATAAGTGGCATAGCACCACAAGCACACTGGAGAATTGAGATGTACTTGACCTGGCACTTTCATTTTGCTTTTAATTGTCCCTGACTCGCTCTTTTCAGACCTGAACTGTACTTCCTTCTGTTCAAGGTAATGTACTGGTAAATTCAAGTTAAGCTACTGATAAAAAATTTAAGTTAATGTACTGGTAAAATTTATGTTAATGTACCAGTAAGGTGGTACTAGAATCCTTGTTCCTTCTCTTGCTTCGCTTTTACTTTATTATTTAGTCCTCTCATATTTTCTTGAATTGTCACATGCTACAGGGAGTGAAGTGATGGTGGCACAGAAAGTTATTCAATGCTTTCCTGTCTTTAAAGAAAGCTCTTTTTGTACAGATGCTATTGTAGGGGGAGTTTGCTTTAATTTTTTAGAGGAAAAATACAGTACCTAGTATGTTTTGCTTGATATGTGCTGAACAAAAGGTAGATTTTGTGGGACTACAAATTTATCATTTACTTAATCGCTGACCTTGTCATTCCCTGTCTGTTTAATATTATCTGCTTAGTTTACATGAAATTTGATCTGACTGCTTTTGAGATGTTTCTTTTGGGATTTTTTTGCACTTTCTATGTGCATCTTTGTTTTGACTTTTGAGAGCTTACTTTAAAGGGGAGGGATCGGTTAATATTTTTCAAATGAGTTCGAATAAGATAGAATACTAAAAAAATAAAATTATAGATATACTGTTGGACATAGAGATGGTCTAATAATAAAATTTTATGAAATCAAATAATTTTTGGTTATTTTTTACGAAGCAATAGCATGCATTAAATTTCGTTTATTTTTATAGGAAAATAGGTAGATGATATGTTATGGTTATAACTTGTAAGTGGTTCCTCTTGAAAATAGCCTGATAAATATTTTATTTACTCTTGAAAATAGTGGCAGCAGTCCAGCTAAGAAATATTAACTTTATAAGAGCCCAAAAAGGTCTTTACTGTTTCGAAATTAGAAGTTGCGGCAGCCCAAAGTGCATCGCCCAAGTTTGTCCTATTTGGAGATAGCCTGTTCATCCACGTGGGTTCTTCGGTAGCATTAGATTATCAGCTACTGTGCAAGCCGATTTTTTTTTAATATCTAATATTAAATAAAAAATAATACAAATGCCTAAGTATTACGAAGAATTTTAAAAATACCTAAATCGCCGAAAATTTTCAGAATTGGGCCGCTGAAATTTTCCGCGGCCGAGTAACAAAAGTTTTGTACTTCTTCGGTTTCTGAGAATAGTTTTTTATATTTATGATTTTTTTATTTTTTCTATTAAAATATTAGAAATATTTTATATTTTTTTTTAAATAGATGAAATACCATATAATTTGATTTATTAGAAATACCGCAACAAAATAACTCAGATCAACATTTTCCAGGTCGGATCTTTTGCAGCTACACAAAGAAATATTTTAATTTTTATTACAGCTGCAAAAAATCTGGCTTGAAAAATGTTCATCCGGGTTATTTGTTGTAGTATTTCTAATAAATCAAATTATATAGTATTCCATCTATTTTCAAAGAAATATATAAAATATTTCTAATATTTTAATAAAAAAATCATCAAAATTTCTAAATATAAAACCCTAAATATAAAAAAAGCTTTCTAGAGAAACCACAAAAACCAAATTGAAATAAAAAAAAATTTATGTTATTCGGCCGTCGAAAATTTCGACGGTCCAATTCTTTTTTCGGCTGCTGAAATTTTCTGCGGTCTGAATATTTTTAAAATTCTTCATATACTTGAGGATTTGTATTATTTTTTATTTAATGTTGGATATTAAAAAAAATCGGCTGTGCAAGTAAACAGGTCTATGTAAAAAAAAAAAAGAATTATGAAATGCTTTTAATTTGCTTTTGAGGTGTGTGAAAAACGGTTTGCGTTTGGTAGACAGATAAAGTACCGTTAAGTACTTAATCATTATGCAATTGATGAATATAATTTATTTATATTATTTGACGCTCTTATTAATTAGTGTATGTAGAAGTATCCGTAGTAAATTATAAAAATTAGTTATTGATCTATTTTAGGACAATATCTTTTTTTTTTTTTGGTAATCTGTCCCTGGGGAATTAGGAGATAGTATGTTAATGATTATGTGGTTCATAAGAAAATTTAATAAAAATTCATAGCACCAAACATATAAGTTATTGATCTTATTTAGGACATAATAATTTTTTTAGTTGGGTTACGGTGCCTTAGGAAATAAAAAAAGTTGTTTTACTTCTCATCATATTTTTATTTTCAAAGTTCAAATAGTCAATTCGAACCGGCTCAACATGATCGATGTATTAAAATGTGCTTGGAGATCAAATTTTACATTATCATAAAAAACTATTATTTTTTTAGAATTTTTTAAAATCACCATTTCAGAAATTTTTGGACCATTAAAAACAGTGGTTTTTATAAATTCTAAAAATATAGTAAATTTTTTTCAAAATATTCAAAATTTGATCTCCAAGTATATTTTAACATGGAGATCGTTCAGATTGGCTGTTGAGAGATTTTGAAATCATAAAATATAAGTAGGAAGTAAAACAAGAGCTTTACTTCCCTAAAAGACTTGCCCACCTCTTTTTTTTGTAATTTGTACGTAATATGTTCATGATTATATAGATAATAAGAAAATTAAACAAAGTTCATGACACTGAGCATCATAAAGCTATATAAATATATTCATGATTATATATTTCATAAGAAAATTAAACAAAGTTCATGACACTATGATGCACGACAAATTTAAACCAAGTAAACCGATCTTCTTCGGGAGAGCTTCGTTTACATATTAAAAAAAAAAATTGAATTTATTTTGTATCAAATATTGAACGCTTTTCAATGACAATAATACAATTTAACAAATCCTTAGATCATAAGAAAATTGTTTAAATTTTTTAATTCATTCAGTGTTATGTAAAAGAACACTAAATAATGTACATAAGATGTTACTGAATATACAATTCATAAAAAAATTAAACAAAATTCACAACGCTTAACATCTTAATTCACAGTGAAAACTAAAATTTTGATGTTATATAAAATAAACAAAGTAAGATAGAATTACGACAAAGTTAAACCACATTTCAGACAAATTAATTTATTTCACACTTACTTCATCTGTAGATTTCATTATTATAGACAAAAAGTTATTTTATAATTTATTTCTCATCCAGACATATTAATTTAAATTATTATTTAAACTGCTAAATGAAATGTAAAAAAAAAAAAAACTTAATTCTCCTGAAAAACCAAATATTTGTTAGTAGAAAAGTTATACGACTTTTTCTACGGCGAAGTGGAATGAAGATAAAAAATTTAAATAACATTAAAAGTAAAAAAAAAAAAAAAAATGAATGAAGATATAGTCGGTAACATCACCAGGTGGTGACAAATCACCTGGCCCAGCAATTAGACTGGTAGGTGCGCCAATTTATGACCTTCTCATAGAAATTGCACAGAATAAATGTCCCACTTTTCTGTGCTTCAGTCCCTTCACAGATCAATACAACTTGTGCGGTGTCAACAACCCATTACACAGATCAGTTGTTCAGTACCACAGGGACAAATAAATTATTCCGGTTCTTTTCGGTGGAGTTAAAAATTCATTATTCGGAAATAATCTGATATTATTAAGAAATAATTCGGAATTATTTAGATCAGATATCTCAGTTCCACAAGAGAGCAAAAAAAAAAAAACTAAAAAAAAAGTTATGGAAAAAGTTCGGAAAAAATTCACAAATAATTCTTAAAATTTGGGAAAAATTCGTAAAATTCACGAATTACTCGCGAATCTTGTGACGATAATTTAGAATCAGTACAACATGTTGAAACAACCCACTACACAGATGACAACACCGTATATAATAGGAGATCAGGAGTTACTGGAAAAAGTCTCAATCAGTAATTAAGGAGCAGAGCCTTGCAGTAAATTATTATGTCATAAAAGCGTTTCAAAAGTGTCATTCTTTAGGGACACTCCTGCTTGCTTGTTGCTCTCTCAAAGGGTCAAAAAAAAAAAATTGGATTTGCTCTTGAGCACCAAATTAGAAATTTGTTCAAGTTTTCTTTTTCTTTGTGAATTGTGTACTTCACTGCCGCACTTGTGTTACTGTCATTTCAAATCAATTTTTTTTTTTTTTTTACCTTCGCAAATCTCTGCGAAAGTTGTGAGAAAAGAATCGAACTCTCAACTTTTAAATTACTTACGGTCCTAAAAAAATTTTCTAGGCAATTGTGCTACCTCTTATTTCCAAATAAAAAAAAAATCTTAATGCTAACTTTTGAGATGAGCCTAATAGTAGTAGACTAGATAGTGTTCACATCAGTTATTGGATTGCTCAAAGGTTAATCAATTTACATTGAAATATTACTATCATTTATTACTTTGTTAAAAGAAAAGTTCTTTAAGTAGACATGACAATAAAAGACAAAGAATCAATAAATTAAAGCACTGGTCTCTCCAGCATTGTCATGCCAGAAAAAAACACAACAGTTGTTTAACAGGAACTTGCGAAGGAAGAGTCATGTATCAGATACTATTAGCACCAATTAGTGCATGCTCACTTGCTCAGTCTCAGACAGACATCCAAGCATAGATCATAGATGCATCATACATGCCTATAATAATAGTTTCATTTTAACATGAAGCATGATTGTCAATTTGCCACAGTTGCAACGGTAGTGGAGCAGGAATTTGCAAATGTGCAAAGCAGGATGGGATCTGGTATGAATAGAGATTAGATTAGAGGTTGGGACAGGGAAAGCTGCTGTGCATGTGAGAGCATGGGACCCATTTTTACACATTATTTGATTGTTTCCAGCTAACCAGCCATCTGTCATGCTCTATTTCAATTTCAATTCAGTTTAAATTTTCAATTTCAATCTAGACTTGATTCATAGATGCTTCCAATTTACTCCCCTCTCACCCTCTGCACAACACGACTGGTACTGGTAGGCACCGTAGGCAACTAGGCATGTGGTTCCTTTGTAACTCTGTCTATAACATTTTGTGTTGCGGATCGCATAAAGGTTGATCTATTATCACGAAATCATGTCAGAGAAGAAAAAAAATTTGATTGCATTTAGGAACATTTTTTTTATATATTTAAGAGTAAAATAATTAAGAACTGATTTCCTAATGCAGGTTCAAACTATTGGAATTATAATATATATGTAATATATGAATGCTAAACTCATTTTTTTTTCTATATAATGCTAAGGTCATTAGATATCTGGGTTTGTTTATTCTGCAACTTTTTTTTATTTTAGCATATCTTTAAAATTCGCTTAATTAATTCAATGTTTATGGTTTTATTTTGCGATTGACTAAAAAATGTAATAGTTTAATTTACATTAAAATAATTTTAATAAAACATTTTTTACCAGAGCTTTCACTCTTACCATTTGTAACATTTCAAGATAATATCAATTTTAGATTGATCGTGCGTCTTAGTATCTTGTTGAGTTCATATCCTCTACAGTACCTCAAAAATTAAGTTTGAAATCCTTATCGTCCGATTAGAATATTCATACCAATACGAATTAAATGGTCCGAATTATTTCTGTAATAAATCAAATTTCAATTTTTTGAAGCATATATTATATTCTTCATTGGAGAAGTCCGTTCAAACCAGACCGGTTGCAATTGAACCGGTCTCTTAAAATTCTTGAGTCCTAAACCTGGTTCACACCGAATGGGACCGATCTGATTTTACCTTTCAGTATATTCTTTTTTTTTTATTACAAGCCCGGAGGTAGGAATTTTTTTTTATAAACCATACATAATAAAAAAAATTAGAGAATCAATTTGATTGATTGATTTTGTACAAAAGTTACAAGTACCGAATAAGCTATTTGGCATTAACTATTTTTTTTTTTGGGTACCGAATAGCCTATTCGGCACCACAAAAAATGCCACACCGTTTGTTTTTTGTGATATCGAATAGGCTATTTGATACTGTAAACAAATAAATAGTTGCTGCCGAATAATCTATTCGGTACTTGTGGTTTTTGTAAAAGACCAAACAATCAAGTTGATTCTCTAAAATTTGTTTTCTAATTTATGGTTTATAAAAAAAAATTCCGGTGGTAGGGTATTGCGGCCATAACGTCTCAATGTTTTGGTGTGTCCGGAACAAGACTGTGCCGTGTCGAAATTTGTAGACGTGTTGTGCCATGCAGCAAAATACCGAAAATGAACACAACACGTTTAATGACACAACATGATTTGATATGGCGTGCTTCGTCGTGCCGTACTAGTACTTAGACGTACCATGCCGATTTTTCCTTTTTAAGATATTGGTAAATTGTTACTTTAAAATATATGCTAATGTTAAAAAATCTATAAAATTATTTAAAAAAATCGGAAAAAAATAAATTACATTTTTTTTGTAAGTTCAGTTTTTTGTTTAATGTTATTTGGTATTTTTGTTTCGGTATAATTTGTGAAAACATTTATGAGTAACAAGATTGAAAAAATTTATTAAACGTGCCTTATCGTATTCATATTTAGATTTGCGCGTCAGTATTTATACATGTTGTGTCTAGACGTGCTGTTTAAACAAACGTGTTGATTTAAAAAAACTGAGGACACAATATATACTGTTAAATTGAACACGGCATGGACACGTTTTGACATGCCACGTCTAACAAGACGTGTCGTGTTGTTAGTACGTACCGATACATGTGTCCGATATGCCGTGCTTTTGCAATACACTATCCGGAGGTTATATATTCGAAAAAAAATTATTTGTAAAAAAAATTATTAAATAATAGAGAAAAGAGAAATAGTATTTTAAAATTTTCTTGCATAGAAAGATTGATAAAATAATCACCGATTCAAATTTTTTTTTTTCTGTTGCTTAGAATGCGCCTCCATCATGTATAGAAAAAAAATTGAAGTATGAAAAATTACTGCAGAGAATCTAAAACGATTGGAAAAAAGAACAAAAAAAATATTTTGGATCGATACAAAATTTTCCGATCCAAAGTTTGGATGATTGAAATTTTTACTGATCTTTCTATAAATAAAAAAAATCAAGATACTCTTGTTCTTTCTTTTCATTATTTTATAATATTTTTAAATAAATAAAATATTTTCCATATACTCGTCTACCTAATTCCTGGAGTTGTACAGGTACAAGTCTTAAGAAAGCCAGAATTTCAGGAAATGTAATATGAAGAAGTACTATTTATGGTAACGTGTTGTTATCATGTTTGGTCTTAAATAGCTATCGCTTTCAACATTTTAGAAAATTTGATTTAGTATATATTACGAAATATATAATTACATTGTTTGATTTAGTATATATTGCAATGACTATCGAAATTCAACAAAATCAATAATAGATTTTATTTTCACAAAGAGTGATGTTTATTTGACTAGCAATGATATTTTTAGCTGAGGGTGTTAATTATTGTTTTGAAAAATTATTTATTTTTGTTCAGTACATACTTTATTTTATCGCTTTAATTCAATACATGATTGACTCTCCCTCTCTCTCTCTCTCTCTTTCATAAGGAAAAGATGAATTCTGAATCGGACGAATATTAGGCAATTTTCTTTCACCGAGCGAAATTATTTTTCTTTTTATGGTAATATTTTTTATTATAAATTGCTTAGTCTTGCAATATTCGTTAATGACCTATCAATCTTATTTTATTTCCAAATTAAGAAATTTCTCATTTGATGTCCTGCAGTTGTCATATATATGTGTCCTGAATCAGTATATCAGATGGGCATCACGCATGTCAGCATGTGACGACATCCAATGGATTTTTTGGTTTATTCAGAAAAACAGAGCAGGACGTTATGATAATATTCATATTTATTTAACACCTATGATAGCAGTTAAAACAATTATTAAAATAAAAATATTAAATTTGTTTTTTATAAATCATATAAGTTTTGTTTTAAGTTTGACAAACACACTTTATGAATGACCAATTAGTTTCCAAATTGCACCAGACTATACAGAAGATAGAGTGAGTCTATGGTACTATGCATAGCACGATTTTGTTTGTAATATGGATCAATATTTTCGTTTTTATAATCCTAACGGTCGATCCGAACCGTTCAATATGTTTTTCATATGAATATGTATTTGCAAACCAAATTTTCTATTTTTTTACTATTTTTTAAGATAGGTAGAAAATCACTGTTTTTGGATGGTCCAAAACTTTCAGATCAAATGATTTTCTACTTATCTTACAAAATAGTACAAAAATTCTAAAAAGGATAAAATTAGGTCTGCAAGTACATAGTCATATGGGGATCATGTTGAATGGTTCGGATGGACCGTTAGAATTTTGAAAAAGAAAATATTGATCCGTATTACGAACCAACCCGTGATATGCATAGTACCATAGACTCACTCTAGAAGATATACATAGTTGTTCATAATATACGGGTCATTTTCACGGTTTTGATAAAAAAATTTCTATAAAAAAAAATATAAACTAACTTGAGTGAAGGGACTCACAAGTGGTGTTGGCATGTTTCTTAAGACACGATGAATTTAAAGACGAAATTAAAACAACTAAATTATTTATATGAATATATGTTAAATTTAATATATGAATGTACATTATTGAGAGGCAACTGATAAAAAACTATTGAATTATCAATTGCCTATCGATAATAGGTAATGGTAGAGACAAGAGCGGAGGCATAATTTTGAGTAGTGAGGTAAAAAACATACCAAAAAGAAAATGTGAAAAGTAGTGAGCTTGGAGGCATGATTAGTGTTAGATGGGAGATAAAGATAGTAAGAGAGACATGTGAAGAGTGATGAGTTTCACAACTTTTGAAAAAAAAAAAAACTGTAAAATGCTACAAGTTTTCAAGTTGTACACATTGTATAATTGTCTACTTTTTTCTTAAAGATGAATGGGGTCAATTATATAAAATTTTCACAAATTTATGGGGGTCATTTTAAAGGTACCTATAACATTTAACTATACACTATACAACAAAAATATATATAATAATTAGGTTTTGAAAATGAAGAGCCTGCATCGTCTGCATTAACTCAAAAAGAGCATCTTTTGAGTTAACGCATCTTAGCCGTCTGATTTTAAACGGAACCAATCCGGCCATAACCTATAATTCAGGGGGCCTTTAATATTAGTGTAGTCTAGTCCGCACGAATCTGAAAGCAAATCAGACGGTCCAGATACATTAACTCAAAATATTCTTTTTTTTTAGTTAATACAGAGGATATGAATTTGAAAATAAATGGGGGTCAATTGATCCCTATTGGATCAATGTCAATTCACCCCTGGGTAGAGATAGAAGTGTTAACTTCTATTTTATTTTATGAGAGGAACAAATATAGAGGCGAATACTAGTCGGAGGCAACTTCTATTTTTCTTATTTATAATTACTTATTTTATTAAAATTGTTGTAATAGTTTCTAAATGTATGTATATAAACATAATATAGTAGGGGTGTTAACGGGTATGAAACGGGTCGGGTGGAACTATTTTCATACCCTTACCAGTCATGTTAATGAAAAAACTTTATCTTTATCCGTACGACCATACTTGATATGCTAAATGAAAAATATCTTATCCGTACTCATCTTATCGAATACGATACGGGTCACGTAAACGGATAAAATGGTGTCATTATATAAATATACATGAGTCATGAATAAAACTATATCATATTATTCATCATCTCCATATAAATAAATATATGTATATATAAATTTTATAATTTTATTTTTAATTATTTTGTATATGATAACGGGTAAGGAATAGTCTGTTAGTGTTGTGATCTAGAAGCCAATCATAGGATGATTGTATCTAAGTTTTGTTCATGTAATTGGATGATTTGTTTATCATGTTCCTTGATATTTCATTACTTATAGATCATTCAGGTTGAGGACTTGGAATTGTGGAACTCTATACAGGAGTTAATAAATACTCTAAAGCGTCCCTAGTCTTGGTAATTAATAAGGAACTTTAATTACCGGCATAAGATTAACATTTGGATTAGATGATGATCATGTTCTGCAGATCATATGACAATGAGTTGTCAATCTAATCAAATAGATACCTGATAGAGATCAGGGGATTGGACGTGACCAAAGTAAAACATTTAATATGAATTGTGTTTGTGTCATTAATGTTTTATTTGTGTCTTGAATTCTAAGGTATGAGATGATTATTTCTCTCACATGAGAATGCGTATTCCTGGGTATTATCCAACGCTATCCGTAATTGGCAGTCATACAGATTATATCTCAGTATGTATCTCTTATGTGGAGAGATAGTAATCATCAAGAATACTAATGTCCCTCATGTAAATGAGTAATGATATTACTATACCCCTTGATGAAATAATACAAGAGATAGCTCAACCAAAGAGCAAATGGCGGTTATGATTCGGTTTGTGACAAGAGAGGTTTTCTTGTTGAACGGTTTCTAGGTATCGTTCATGTTTCTGAAACTACAGCACTGACTTTGAAGGTGGGGCTTGAGAATTTATTTGGTAAGTATGGTCTAACTTTTTCTAGATTACGTGACCAAGGTTACGATGGAGCTAGTAATATGAGTGGGGTGTTTAATGGTCTCAAATAATTGATCCTGAAGGAGAACAAGTCCGCATATTACGTGCATTGTTGGGCCATCAATTGCAACTAACTCTCGTTGCGGTAGCCAGACATCATCAAAAGGTTGGGAAACTATTTATCAGGAATTATAATATTATCAATGTTGTTCGTGGATTTTGTAAAAGAGAAGAACTATTACGTAAGAAGCGGAAAATTAAAATTGTGGAAGCTCTTTCAAATGATGAGATTGTAACCGGAAGAGGTTTGAACCAAGAAATGACTCTGGCACGTGCAGGTGATACTCGATGAGGTTCTCATTTGAGGACTTTAAAATAGTTTGCTAACACTATTTTCAGTCAGTCTAGATGTACTTGAGGTTGTACAAGAGGAAGAAAATACCATAAACCAAAAAGCCAATACATCGGTACATATCATTTATCTATGCAAACTTTTGAGTTTGTATTTTTGTGTTATCTCATGAGGCAAATATTAAACATCACAAATGATCTATCACAAATCTTGCAACGCAAAGATCAAGATATGTTGAATGCTATGCGTTTGGTGAAGTATGCAAAATCTAGGTTGTAAGATATGAGGGATAGTGGTTGGGATTCATTATTCCAAGAAGTGTGTGTATTTTGTGACAAACATGGTATTATAGTTCCAAATATGGAGGATTTATATGTAGTGAATCCGCGACGCCCAACAAACACAACTAATTTGCATTATTATCATGTTGATTTGTTTTACACGGTTATTGATATGCAATGGCAAGAACTCAATGACAGATTCACGGAAATAAATACCGAACTTCTCATTTGTATGTCATGTTTAGATCCGAAGAACTCTTTTTCATCATTTAACAAAGACAGGTTGCTTCAATTTGCTCAATTTTATCCCTCTGATTTCAACCAATTCGAGCTTCCTATTTGCCCTAGAGAGTCAATTGGAGAATTACCACATGGATGTGCTAGATGATAGAGATTTTTTGGAGGTAAATAGCTTACTTGAACTTTCTAAAAAAATAGTGGAAAAGAACAAGCACAATGTTTATCCCTTGGTTTACAAGTTAGTGAAATTGTGATTGATATTGCCACTGGCTACTGTTAGTGTTGAAAGGGTATTTTCAGCAATGTATTTGGTGAAAACCAACTTAAGAAATAGCATGGGAGATCAATGGATGAATGATTTGTTGGTTACTTACATTGAGAAGGAGTTGTTTATGCGTGTCGATGATGAAAGAATTATACAAAGATTCTAATCTGTGAAGACCCGTAAAGGAACTCTCTCTCCATTGACTTAATTATCTAGTATCTAGTTTTTTTTGTTTTGTTTTTAATATGTAAAAGAATAATGTTTTTGTTGTTTTTGTTATGCAAAAGAATACTATTTTGTTGGTTTTTTGTCATGTTTTAATTAGTAGTTTGATTAGTTGATTATCTAAATATTATGGAGTAGATTGTGTTATAATACTATTTTTGTTGTTTTTGTTATCATGCTTTATCTAGTACCCGATTATCTAATGGGTTTAGACCCGATTATCTATTTAAACCCGATTCAATAATTTCTTGCCCTACCCTGATCAAAATCCTGCATCCGCCCCTGCACTTAGGTGCTTACTTATTTATGTGACATAAATCTTGAATTCTTTTGAAAGATTCAAAAGAATTTAAGAGCGAAGTTGAAAACAACTCGATTCAAAATTTAAAAAAAAAAATGAAGATCAATTGACCCCAGACATTAAACTTGTATCTGCCTCTATATTTATCTCTCTCGTAAAATCAAATTACAATAAATTTATTTGTTCGACCCTTCAATCTCATAAAAGGATCATTTCTGAATGCATATGTTTGATTTTGCTTGGTGAGTATGCTTGGTCTATGGTAAACACACTTGACTATAAAAAAATGATGAAGAGTATCCAGTTTTAAAGAAAATCTTGTCATTTTTTTAAATCCACAAATCGTTTTTATGTTTTCTAAAAATCCGAAATGGACAATAAAACATCCATTCCTTGTACGTAAACTTTTTGACAAGACGATTTGTTACATTTTTTAACGAAGTATGGACTTACGAGAAAAAAATACCGACAAAAGTCACAAAACTATAACCTTTTTTGTTACGTAAGTTTTTTTTTTTCATGCACAGACTAACCGTGGATAATCACATTAATTATAACATAGAAGTCGGATAAAATCCTTTAGACAAAACACGTGGACTGACTGACAAGGAAATACACCCGGAGTAAAAGTTGGTGGTGCACAGTGATTCGTTGCATGCAATGCAATTTACATGCACGCCACGGTAAATTCTTGCTCGTGTATTTACTGTTACAATAATAACTAATGTACAAAGGAAATAAATCAGAAAATTTCAGAATACAATCAAAGTACAGGGCAGAATCTTTTTATGCTTGTAAAGTGGGCCCCTTCCTCTGCTCCCCACAGACAACAAACAAAGACCAGGTGCATTCATATTTTTTTGGCTCTAATAAAAAATAAATTAATGAATCTACTGCCACTCTTTCTTCCCTGTCCACGCTACCATTTTTTTAATACTAACACTACCACCTCTACTATCCCTTTCTCCCCTTTTAACCTGGTTTTTTCACCTCTCATTGGTTCCCTTCTCTCGAGCTCTTTGTTTCTCTCTTTTCTCTCGCGATTTCTCTACTCGCGTGGCAGATCCAACGAGCTCGGCTCCCGTTACCTTCCTTATTAGGTATTATTTTGTATCTTTTGCTTTCCTACTTTCTAATTTTTCTTCTTCTTTTAATCTGTTAGGAAAAGATGATTAGAAAGCTCAGAGGTGTTTGCTTTTCTGTTTCCTGCTCAGACACGATGCTTTTTTTTAGTGAATTGAGTTCTCTTTTAATGTTCTTGTTGATTTGGGGACAAGTGGGTCGGTGCCAATTGATGAAAAGGTTCGATCTTTCCTCTTTTATTTTTCCCTTTTCCTCCTGAAAGGAACAGGCTAGTGATCTTCTTTTCCTGTAGCGTTTGTCTTCTTGTGGGAAGGTATCAGTGTGCTTTTCTCTCTTGATTTGAATTTCTATTCGCAACCGACCTTCCTTTCGATTTGCATGTTTTAGTGGATAGCCTCTGGTTTATGAGATTTTGATCTCAGCATTTCCTAGAGGTAATAGATTCTCCAAATGTATCTCCGTTTGTTTAATTTTTGTGTGCTCAATTCTTATTTTCTCGATCTAAAGTAGTTATCTTTTTATTTATTTTTTGTGCTCCCACTTTGTGTAAAATTATCTCTTCTCGCGTTTAGATATTCCCTATCCATCCTTGCTTCCCACTTGACCAGTCAATTTATTTTTCTTTTTGTTTACCAATATTTATTGAATTTTATTTCAACAATTGTGTATTTGTTTTTCCATTTTGGGAGAAACAACAGCGCACCTAGTAGTCTGGTACTTTAGCTCACAAAACTAATTCATATCTCAAAGGAAAAATATTTTCTTGTAGCGATTTTCAATTCCTGATGGTTTTGACAATTTCTTGTTCTAAACTCTGAGCTATTTAAAACTTAGCTGAATCGTTGGTCTGGTTGTCTCTTTCCCCCCTCTCTCGATTTATAAAATACTTGGCTCTTAAAAAAAAAAAAAAAAAAAGATACCTCGGTATTATAGCTAAGCAATTGAACCAGTGTTAGAAACATATCTTTCAATTTCCTAAATTAATCAGAACCAACAGCCTTTTTCTTTACCTTTTCTATTTTCTCCAATCAATTGCAAAACAGGTCTCTATAACTAGACAAAAATGGGGGAGAGCAGTGAAATCAGGGGGTGGGAGGAGCTGATACCAGATGCGCTGGGGCTGATATTTCGCAACTTGTCGCTCCAGGAGAGACTGACGGTGGTCCCACGGGTGTGCAAGTCGTGGGCCCATGCAGTGGCGGGGCCGTACAGCTGGCAGGATATCGATATCGAGGAGTGGAGTAAGCAATGTGAACCCGACAAGCTTGAGCGCATGCTCCACTTGCTTTTTTCCTGGAGTTGCCGATCATTTCACCGACTCTGCATCTCTGGCCTTCCTAATGATTCCCTTTTCTCCTTAATTGCTGATCAGTATGTTAATATGCATTAAATTTTTTTATTTCTGATTGTGGACATGTACTAAGGAAGTTATTTTTAGTAACATTTAATTCAATTATTTATTTACTAAAAAAGTGTTATTATTTCTTTCTACATTCTTCTTAAAAAATAAAGCTATCTTAAAAATTTTAGAAAATAAGCGATCTTAAAAAAAAATAAAAAGTAAGTGGACCTGACTCATTGAATAATGACTAAAATGCCAAATTTTCAAGAGGTCTAGAACTTCGTATTTCTTTTGCGAGTTGCAATAGAGGACATTTTGGTGGAAAATTCTAAAAAAAAATGAAATTAAACTTCATGCTTGCCAATTTTGTAATTGGAATTTTTTCTAAAAGGGCTTATTGAGTTGTTACAATACTGCACGATGTTTTCTTGGTTTGTACTTGCTGAATTTCGTGTCGCAGATATTTCTTGCGCAGTCAGTAAAATAATTGAACTATTCTCTCAAGGAATGCAGACATTTAAATCAAACTTTATTGTATTTGGCTTTGGTAATATATTTCAAAACCAATATATCAGCAGTGTGCATGACACGTGTTGGTACTAAATATGATTAGTATTTTTTTATGAAGTGCTGCGGCCCTGAAGACATTGGAGCTACCGCGAAGCCAGATAACCGACTCGATGGTGGAGCAGGTGGCCCCACAGTTAGCCCGCATAACCTTTCTTGATGTAAGCTATTGCACGAAGATGGGCCCACGAGCACTGGAGGCATTTGGTCGGAACTGTAGGTTGCTCGTGGGGCTAAGGCGCAGGATGTACCCCCTGGCAGTTGCTGACAAGGAGTCCCAGGACGAGGAGGCCCACGCCATTGCCTCCACCATGCCTAAGCTTCGCCACCTTGAGACCGCTTATCTCCTCCTCTCCACCAATGGCGTGATCAAGATCCTCTCCAATTGTCGGTAATATTAGTACCTTTGTTTATACTACAGCGTTTCTATTATGACATAAAGGAAACTTGCAAAAGAAACAAGTAACAGTATTATAATAATGTAGTTGTGCAGCTGTTATCAGTTTGATGTTTTGTGCATGTCTTCTGAGATGGCCACTTTACCAGTTTGGTACCAGTATAAACCATGAGTTGCCATCAGCTAGGTTTGATACTGGTATGAATCGATAGCTACCTGCATGAATGTGGATTTGCCCGCTGTTACAAAGATCCTTCTTGCATTTAAATGTCTGGGCCCAACAACTAGCTAAGAAGAAAATGCAATTCTATATCCAACACAAAATGTAGTGAGTTGTGGTATTTAATCAAGGTCATGTGATAACCCACCTTACTTGATTAAACCTGACAAATTACCTACAAATGAAATGCAGGGAACTGGAGTTGCTAGACGTGAGGGGTTGCTGGGATGTGAATCTTGACGAGAAGGTGGTAAAGGAGAGGTACGGCAGGGTTAAGGTGCTGGGCCCAGATGTGGTTGACCATTGCTATGAGCGCAACCTCTGGGAGGAGTGCTCCGACTCTGAGTCAGTGTACTCTTGGGAGACCATGGAGGAGGGAGATTTTGATCTTGATGATGCCAGTGATGGAGACGATGAAATTTGGGACGATGGTGATGGGCTCGAGAACTTGGAACTCAGGTTTTATGGTGGCGGCCCCCATGCGGATGCATTTGCCGGATTCCATTGGCCTCCCTCTCCATGACCAAGTATGTGTGTATTGTTTGTTGTAGTGAGGGTAATTAGTTAGTGCTTTGGTTGTGTTGTTATTAGAGTTTTTAGAAGGGTTGAGTTGTGTGGCAACGAATGGAAGCATGCCTCTTCACAAAAATCGGTTTTATGTTGGCAACCACCTTTGCAGTTTTTAACTGTTAAGATTTTTTACTGTTTTAAAAAAGAACATTTTTTGGATCAACAGTTTTGCCTCATGTGTAATGTAAGAAGGAAAATGGTGCTAAATGAGGTTTCTGTTGATGCAAAAAAAAAAAAAAAGAGAAAAGGGGAAGTATCAAACCTTGGAAAGCTGTGATAATAATATTTTCCAAGGTTTTGGTGTAATTGAAATCATTAATGTCCCCACTTACTGGGATAAATACTAGGTGGTTGCTTTGTAATAAACCTAAAATAGATCTTTTTATTAAAAAAGAAGAAGAAGAGTGCTTGGGTTGTTTTTTTTGCAAAGTTGTCATGATTCAGTGGTTGTGAAGCTTTGCAACCTTTGCTCGGGTCTGTTTATTATGTGAATGTGTGTTGTGGTTTCAAGTTTGAACTTGAGTTGATTTATGTTAATGTATACTTGAATGTTTGCATGAAAGAAGTTGCTATTCTGAAGCTAATTTTAATCTAGCTTTGTTCAGTGCTACAAGAGGAAATAGATGTAGTATACTCCACCTTATCTGGTTGTCTGTATTTATTTATTCTAAATTTAGAAACATTTGATGATTTCATTTCGTTTCAAGGAACTAGTAGACTGTTAGATGGGGTCGGACACATAATTATTTTTGTAGATTCAAATCTTGTGTTGTTTTCTAGATTCAGTTTGTTTTTAAATCGGTTTGGAATCCACCCGTGCACATGGTCTAATCTTCCAGTCACGGAATGTATTATACTAACTTTTAAAGTATTAGATGCGTATCATGTGCTCAATTTATGTTATATGTAAAGATACTTTGTGCAGTTATCAAATATTTTCAGAGATCACAGAAAGATCACATCGACAGATTATTTTCCTTGTTAGATGGCTGTAATGGTTGTTATCTTTGCAGTGCTGACTTCGGTTTATTTGCTCTTAAATCCGATAAAAACAAAGCTCAATTTATAGTAATGCAATAATT
This sequence comes from Carex littledalei, assembly GCA_011114355.1. Classification (NCBI taxonomy): domain Eukaryota; kingdom Viridiplantae; phylum Streptophyta; class Magnoliopsida; order Poales; family Cyperaceae; genus Carex; species Carex littledalei. The sequence goes on along the minus strand of CM022084.1, from coordinate 9,043,193 downwards.
TTTTTTACATGTAGTGCTCTTATCTCTTGGTACGGAGGAGTCAGAACTGTAATGCATCGCTGTTCTTTCTCTTAAGCAAAGAATTTTACGCGATTTGTGCTTGAAATGACACCAAAAAGTGCCTAGGACCAAACACTTGTCATAGTCTCCTAGATATGCATGTGATGAGCTGCAAAGGTTTTGTCAGTTGGACAACCGTGACATTACACCTGACACGGTTTTAAGAATTCTTCTTTTGTCTTGCCATGTATTTTAAAAATTGTATAACTACCCGATGATTTCAATATGACCACGTCTAGTTTTAAGTTTTAACTGAACACAGATAGCTAAGAAAAGTTCTCCAAGTAAATGATGAAGGGAAGAACACACAATAGTTTTGTCGAATTTTAAAATCTGTGATAGTCATGTTTATTTAAAAAAAATAAAAAGGTAAACAAAGAAAAAAATCTGAGCTTTTAGTAAAAAGAAACTTGTATTTTTCGTCGTTCTGTTGACCGTTGGCACATAGCATCAGGATTATGTTTAAATAAATAACTCCGACAGTAAACAAAATCCTTCAGTGGAATATCCGTAAAATGAACTTGCTACAACGACTCTCCTAGGCCAAGGCAATAATAATAAACGGATCACCCGCTTTAAATTCACATAAATATGGATTTGTATATGTTTTTTTAAGAGTGCTTGAATAAGAATGTAAGATAGTCTTCCATTTCCAATGACAGGCGAACAGCGCAATTCACCAAAAGTGATCAAACACTGTGTAGGTAATCATCCCTGACATGCGTACAGCCTCTTTCAATAAGTGCAACTATAGTGAAATTAACTAAAGACAATTATACTACTTGTCAGACACCCATTTTCATGCAATGTGCTACTGTCACAAAATGCCAATTTCTTTAGTGAAATTAACTAAAGACAATTATACTACTTGTCACACACCCATTTTCATGCAATGTGCTACTGTCACAAAATGCCAATTTCTTTGGTTAGTTGACAGATACGAGTCAAGGAAATGGGCCAGGATTTACTGTTTCATTATTCCTTGCTCAAACATATCAGATATTATAAACGAAATAGAAACCACAAAATCATATCCTAAACGCGAACTAGTCATAGTAAAAATAAAACAATAAGACACTAAATTATCCTAAAAGCTGGCAAATATTAATATATAAAATCCAGAGCATTCTTGTCATATTTCGCAAATGATGTAGAGAATGTCAGGTGAGAAGCTCATAGCTAAGCCGGAGCAGAGCTCAGAAGTACGGACTGTAACGTGTAGGCCTCCGGTACCGGGGTGCTCTCCTGCATCATTGAAAGGCTTTGTCAGCAACAGGAAAAGAAATTCAAAAGTGACAACAACAATTCTGGCCAGATAAAATAAACTGAGAATGGTTAACAGTGCAAGTTGCAAAGTCGAAATGCAAATGATTAAAAGAGTAGAGCCATCAAAGCACTCCCAGAGTAAATAAATAAAGGTATATAAAGAATTCAGAAACTGACCCATAACCATAGTAGGGTGGGTAGTATGGCGGTGGCATGAATGGTCTACCATAGCCAAAGTCCATGAAAGGATTGTAGCGCCTAGCACGGTGCTTCTTCAATCCAGGCACATTTGTCCTCTTAGGTGCCACCTGTCAAAAAAGAATAATAAAACTATTGATCTGTGTACACAATTTCATCAAACAATCTTAATTATGGGTATTTATACGGATAATTTTTAATCAGTTGGCAGGCTCAACAGCAAACATTTTTAACAAAGTAAAAGCAGAGGTACAATAGCGCACTTTGATCTGACGGCCGTGTAACTCAGATTCATTAAGGAGAACAGCTTGTTGAACAGCCTCAACTTCCAGGAACTCCACATATGCAAAACCCTTTGGGTTGCCCCCCTTGTCAGTCAAGATAGTAACTCGGTTTACAGTTCCACAAGACTGGAAATGTTGCTGCAGTTCTTCAGGTGTGCATGCATAGTCAACCTACATCAGTAGATAACCACAACTTATTAGGAACATATTTACAAAAAAATGAAAACAGCATCAAACCAAATTGGGGTACTGGTAATCCCAAATCAAATTAAAATGCAAAAAGGCACCGCTAAGTTGTTTTTCCAAAGTAAAATAAATTTATAAAGGCAACTGCAAATTTTTTTTAATTATTTTATAAGTATTAACAGAGTTCACTGAAAAAAGAATTGGCTGACCGCAGAAATTTGTAGAAGAAAAAGGAATACTTGCAAGTATTACAGAGTAAAATCTGCACTTACACTATATGCTCATTTTATCGAGCTTGAAGCACCACACCGAAAAGAGCCATATTTGCAAGTTTTTAAAAAACTGCGGGTATGGGAGCCAATTCTTTTTTTTTTATTCATGAACTTTTTTCAGTTTTCCTTTCTTTTCTTCTAAAGTGCTTCTATCATAACTCTCAGAACTTAATCTTTTTTTGTAATCCTTTGCAAGATTTTTCTTTTAACCCTTTTTTTTTTAATTTTCTGTTCTCTTCTCTTTCTTTTCTTCTTTTTTATATACTCTTTTTTTGGCAAACCCACAACTAAGACATGGCAGAGGTAAATGCATTCATGAGCAGAGATGATGACAAACTAGCCTGCGACCAACAATTATACAATAAACATTGTCAAGTACATTGAAAGAAATGAACCAGTAAAGCCTTAGAAAAGCGAAATTCCTAAAATGGAAGTCATCTGGAAGTTTAACTTAAGATGATCATGATGTTAGAAGGAAGTCCACTCAAAGCATAACCATGGTCACTATTAAACAAATTCAGAAATAAGATACTCATCTTTACCATTCATAGTTGCATCAATGTCATATTGTTAAAATATAACCCCATAAAGAATACTCGATCAATCAGAACACAGACAAGATTAACTACTAATACTTACGTAAAGGACATGATATTAATTTTTAACCCTGAAAGCACATTTATTAATTTATAACCTAGCAATGAAAATTGAAAAAAATAAGACAATAGTTAGCTTAATTAATAAATACTAAGGTCATACCATTATATATGACCCCAAGCTGATAGTTATTAAGATATAGAGCGTAGCTATTCACTAGTTGAATATGATCCCCAAATTGATATTTATTAGATAGATATAGAGTGTATTGCTACTCACAATAATGGCATCCACAGTATTACATACAGATCAAAATATGTACTCGAGATACAAGTCTATAGGAACTAATCGAGCTTAATATGTACAGTATAGAGTACATAGTACAGAAGAGTTTATTTGCTATGATGAAATACACAATAATATGAACACATCAAAATATGCAAGATAGATGCTATGGAAGCTTAATCCAGGGGTACATGTTCCTTAAGGCCCAGGCAGGGATTAAGATTTCGGGCAAAAGGAGGCTAAAGGAGGGGTTCTTAATCCTTGCTAGGGAATCAATGTTTGGAAGGATTAAGTAACTAAGGAAGCTAAAGGAGGTGAAAGGAAGCTCAAGGAGATTTAATCCTCCCTTGCTGAACGGCACCACAGGATAAGAATAGCATACTTACATTGCCAACGTAGACTGAACGGGAATCAATCTCTTCTTTCGCTGCTTGAGTATCAGCACTTGCTGGCTCTACAAAGCAATCCACAGGAGGTTGGATTAGACCACATATGTATACCTTAATCAATTACCCCTTTCAACATTTTAAACCATCTTAAATAGAGTATTATTTTTATCATCTTCCCTAACGCATTACACCTTTATACAACAACAACCAAGCCTTTAGTCCCAATCAGCATTACACCTTTATATTTATTTAAAACAAAAAAAAAGGATCTAAAACTTTATGGTTGTGCAAGTAATTGAAACGAAACAGTAAAAGTAATTAATATTAACATCTTCATAAAATCCATCAAAAAATTGAAATAGCAGGCACAATAATTCAACATCCCTCGATGATAAAATAGATTTAGAGAAATAAAATACACCAAAAATTATATCAGGTACCACTCCCATCTCCTTCTTATCAAAAACTCGAAACAAGAAAACATACCAAGAAAAAGATAGATCGAGGAAAACTACCTGTACCTACTCCCATCTCCTTCTCGACCTTGGACTGCATCTCGCGAAGAGCTGCCGCCTCCTCCTCCATCTCTCTAAGTTTCCTTTTCATCTCATCCAATTCTTGCATCTATTTACGATAGGAAAAACTTTAGGTCATCGCACAAGTTACAGCTAGGGTTAGGGTTTAAGAGAGAGAAAGGACTATGAAAGCCTGATACCTTGACGGCGTCCTCCTCCGCCGGGTCCATGTCGACGTCGCCGCCGTCAACGGGGATCTCCTGTCCGTACACCTCGTGTTCTTCTTGATCCATGGATCGGGTTTCTATTTTCTTCTCTTTCTTGATCTCTTCCCCTCTCCTGTAATCTCCAACCCAAGATCGGTGGAGAGCGCAGCTATGGATTCATCCTCCGTTTTAAACAGCAATATAACAAGGATTTTGGGTCAAAGAGACAAATTGGGACTAACTGTGGCTGGGCTCAGGTGATCCTCTTTAGACTACAAAACTCAAATTCGCTAGTGATCGATATAATTTGTATTTTCAATAAGATAAATTGGGCCTAACTGGGCTTATGCCCATTTGATCCTCTAAGATTCGCAATACCCGCCAGTTGAAATTCGGATCCTAAAGTTGAGCTTAGATCTGGACCGTCCAATGAAAAGCTGCACAAATATTAACTGGAACAATCCGGATTGGTCCGGATCCAAATCAAATTTTGAGTTACTTCAACAATCCGGATCCAGCATTCCAGCACCTGTTGACTATTGTCCAGAACTTTTTCTCTAGTAACTGGAACCTTCTAGCGGCTAACGGCTCCAGAAGCTTCCACACTCCTCTATGGCCCCTTCCGCAAGATCCCGCATTCAGGCTCGTTATAAACCCTCGCTCTCTGCTGTCGTTATCCCACCGTGAAAAGAAGAAAAGCATCTTAATTAGTATCTTACTCTCTAGTTTGATTGATCGATTCGTGAACAATGGCAGCATTGATCGCTTCCAGAAGAGCTCACCTCTCAAAGCTTTTAGAAAAGCTCGCCTCCTCCCCTCTCCGTGCGGTATCGGCTGCTCCGTCGATAACTCGCTCATTCAACACCAATGCTCAGCTCAGGGAGTATGATGAAGATGGTCATGTAGGCGGAGATGCTTCTCTCTCCCGTCGCCGTGGCAGCGATGCCGCGTCATTCCCTGGCTTTTCCTCAGGTAGTTGTTATCTCATTCCTTCTCACATCAGACATAAACCTGCCATGAATTTACCTTTTTCTATTTAATTTTGCACATCAGCCATATTTTAAGTCTTTTTTTATTTTAATTTAGTAATCTAGCACTTCTATTTGAGCATGTTTTGGTTGTGCCTTTGGCGTTTATTTTACCAAGCCTTAAATTTTAGTACAAGCAAAGGACTTAATGAACTATTTATTATTTGTGATAGATGTGTTTGATCCTTTCAACACAACAAGGAGCCTTAGCCAGGTGCTAAACATGATGGATCAGATGCTTGACAATCCGTTCACCGCTGCCAGTCGTGCCGGGTTTGGAAATCTGAGACGGGGCTGGGATGCAAGAGAGGACAATGATGCGATTTACTTGAGGGTCGACATGCCTGGTCTGGGGAAAGAGCATGTCAAGGTCTGGGCCGAGCAAAACACACTAGTGATCAAGGGTGAAGGCGAGAAAGAGCCCGGTGAAGACGAGCCGAGTCGCAAGTACGGGGGCCGCATTGACCTGCCGGTTGAGTATTATAGGATGGATCAGATCAAGGCGGAGATGAAGAATGGAGTGCTCAAGGTGGTTGTGCCAAAGGTCAAAGCAGAGGAACGCAAGGATGTTTTTGAGGTCAATATCCAGTGATTGGCAGCTATAGTTACTGTTCTCTGTTTTTTTTTGTTACTTCTGCAATGCAACAGCTCTGTTTTGTTTGTGGTGATGGTTGCTTGGTTTCGGTTTTAAGAGAAGAATTTTTAACCTTTTTTGTCTTTTCGGTTGTACGCAATTACTGATAAAGTAGTGTTATTGCTATTGCTATTTGGGACTAACAATGGTATTTCTTTCTTGTTATGAAATTACTTCGATATTTTCGACAGATAATACATTGATTGACAATTCGGTGAATTATTTACACTTAATTGGAGAAGCAGGGTTCAGTTAAGTGGAAAATACATGTCGGAAAAATAGGCTAATGAAATCAAGAACTGTTAAAAGCTTTAAAATAAAATCTCGCTGCGTTCGTACATTCAATATTGCAATTATCAGGTAATTAACCAAGAATAACTTAACCAATACATGGATTAAGAGCTTAAATTCACTGTAATGGAAGTGATGCCACCAGTAACAGGTTGGTACATGAGGCCAACTTTTAAGGCGAAAAAGTAAAGATATCATATCATTATATATTTACGAAATATAGCAGCAGAGAAAGTCGAAGGCTTAATCATCTTGCACAATCAACTCATGTTAAGTATGTCTTTTGTATTAATATTAAACCTATAAAGAACTCAGATGTGTAAAATTTCAAGAGATCTAGCAACATGTTACCTCATGATCGCGCAAAATTTGATCATGCATGTATACTGTCGGATCAATTTAACTATCACAACTAACAATCATAAAAATCAATGCGCAATCTTCGCGACTTCCAATTATGTACAATGTTCTAAGTTTAACAAATACAAGCATCAGGTCGGTGTCGGTAACTGTTAATATTCTACTGTTGATTCAATTCAACACAATCAAAATCTTAAGTTGTACGTATACCAGAGAAAAATGAACATGAGTATGAACAATCAGGGTAATTAGTTTACATAATGCTGCATATTGGTTCCACAAAATTATATATTATAACCTACACAAAGCGTTTTTTTATAGATAAAAATGAAAATCAAGCTGGTCAACTGTAAATATCTACAAGGCTAACAAATTTGTCCATGTATGAAAATCAAGCTGGTCAACTGTAAATACCTACACAAATTTCTCCATCATAAAAAAAAATGACTCAAGAAGGGCAACTCGAGGCAACAAATTTCTTCAAGCTAACAAACACTTTGCTCAATGGCAAAAATTACTTGTCATGGGCAAGGGCAGCGTCCAGACCCTGAGTGGCCATGAGATGTTAGAATACATCACTGGTGAAAATAAAGAATCAGAAGCCGCAGATCCAATAAAACTAACTGCTGACGAAAAGAAAGCAGCAAAACAACAAAGAACCACAAACGATAAAATCATCACCTCACTCATAAACTCAATGGAGCTGGCTGTATCCGACCTCTTTATGATGGCGGAAATGACACATGAGTTGTGGGAAGCGGTAAAAGCCATGTATGGCTAACAAAATAATTTCTCACATATTTATCAACTTATTTAGGAAATTCAACAAGAAAAATGGGTCAAGAAACAATATTGAGTACCTTGATGTTCTTGAAAAAAAACGTAATGAACTTCGATCTAGGGTACCACAATCATCAACCAGACTTAGAAATTATGTGACCTATACGGTACAATATTCAACAGAAAATTTTGTTTCATATGACAATATTTCATCAGAATACCGTACATTTCTTACTAGTATTGAAAACGAATCAGAACCAGAAAATTACCAAGAAGCAATTGAAAGTCTAATTTGGTGCAAGCTATGAATGAGAAACTAAAAGTCTTATAACAAAATGAAACTTAGAAGATTTTTCCACTACCAAAAAATAAAAACCCATTGGTTGTAAATGGGTATATAAAACCAAATATAATAGTAATGGTACCATAGAAATGTATAAAGCAAGACTTGTAACCAAATAGCTATGTTGCACGGATACGGGTACGGGTATCGTATCGGATACGATAAGGATACGGCGATACGATAATTTTCAAAAATCAAGGATACGATACGTTTATCATATATAATATTTTTTATTATTTTAATTATATTTATATGAATCAAATTGAGCAAAACAATACTATAGCGAAATATATATTAAATATAATAAGTACTCTATTATAACAACAACATTACAGTGGTATAGTGGTAGGAGGCTATGGTTGTTATGCCTAACTTCCCAGGTTCGAACAGCAAATAAAATTTGATTTTGGCGCGGTGCACGGTGGACCACGCGTATCCAGACAAGTCAAAGCGTATCGGCGACTGTATCGGCCGAGTAAGGATACGTCACGTAGGCAGATATGCCAGCTGGTGTATCAGATAGTATCGGTGCCGTATCGGACGCATATCGGTATCTGATACATGTCCGATACCGATACGTCACCTGTTTAGGCGTATCCGTGCAACATAGCCAAATAGTTTACCCAAACCTATGACATAGATTACAATGAAACATTTGCACCAGTGGAAAAAATCTCCTCTCTTTGTTTCACAAAAAAAATTACATGCTCACTTCTCAAGTAAATACATAAATTAATGATTGTTGCATACATTTTATGATAGATATGACGGCTGTACAATTTTTTTTATAAAGCAACGGACATAACATTGTTCAAAATGATGAAGACATATAAGAGGCGGAGTCAGACTTTTGAACTATAGACAACACAAAATGAGAGTTAATCGTATAAACTTGTCATGCTAAGAACAAAATCAATTATATAAATACAATTATTTTTTTAAAAAAAATAGAGTCAATTGACCCTATTCATGTTGCACTAGTACAGAAAATGTGATCATACACGATCCATAAAGCTAATATCATACGGTTACACGACCGTGTCAGCGAGCATTATGTATGAATAAGGGGGTACTTTGTACATTGTTATCGAACCGTGTCTGTATAAGACTAACATACACAGTTAATAAAACCCAACTTTGTCAGATCTAAAAAAGAAAGACACTGAAAATGATAGTTTCTACACGGTCAAAGTAACCATGTACAACAACTAGGTTTATATACATTGTTTCTACAAGTCATCCGTGTATTATTTTCATAACCATACACGGTTTGTTATTTAGAACCTTGTATTTTTTTTAACAATTTATAATAGGCTAGCACCCATATTTGCAAGCCATTAAACATACAAATTAATATTACACATCCATAATTCAATATATATTCAACATCACAGCATAAAGAAATCAATTATATTCATTCAACATTCAACAAACAAAAATAATTATTATACATATACATATACATTCAACAAATAGAAACAATTAATATACATTTTCATACCTTACTTTGGAAGTTAAAACATTTTCTAAAAAATAAAAAAATTAAATCATTTTTCAAAACCAAGTTCTCAGCAGTGTATGAATGTCGAACCTCTTTGTTTCTTAGATTGCATCTTAACATCTTCTTCTTCAAATGTTGGACCTCTTGATGGTTTCCTAGGTTGTAGAAGGTCCTTATCATAATTTACAAAGTAAATTGATATCATTCAACAAACATAAATTTACAAAGTATACTCAGAACTTTACAAAAATTTCAAAAATTAAAGATTAACACATAAATTAAAATTACCCGATGTGTACATCTTCAAGAGAAACTCCTATTCTCTCTCTGTCATTTTGAGTCTTTCTTCGCTTCATTTTGGCTTCCTACTGCGCATCTGGGCCGGCCTCCGAATCCTCCTACCTCGCTTCCACGGCGATCATGAAGACCAAACGAAGAAAGACTCAAAACGAAGGAGAAAGAGGAAATCCTTCGTTTTGAGTCTTACACGCTTCGTCTTGGCCTCCTAGTTCGAATCATCCATACTAATGAAAAACCTAACCTAGTTTAGAATGAAAAATGGATTCTATAGCGAGCTTTGAAAGAGAGCAGTGCCAAAACACTAAAATAGAGAGCTTTCAAAGAGACCAGCGCCAAAACCCTAAGAGGATTTAAGGGAAAGGAGAGAGTTATTTGATTGGACCAGGGGCGGAAAGACATGGCAGTGATTGAAGAGGCGCGAATTATAAAAACTCTTATTACATTTCAAACACGGCTATATAGAATAGATCGTGTACAATGAACAATACGGTTCCTGAACAAACCGTGTAGAACTTATGACTGGGGTCAGGGGTAGTCATAGGCGCGAAAAATAAAAAAGCCTAAACAAGATTTATACACGGCTATTTCTTAAAAACCGTGTACATTTGTTCTAAATTTAATTTTTTTTAATGTGCTTGTTAGCATCCATGTGTTATTCTGACCATTAAAGAAACATGAAAGAAGCTAACTTGTAGAAATTTGAAACAATTTATATATACATACATATTTTCAAGGTTATTCACAACTTTTGTGATTACACCTTCACAATCTGATGGTGGAAAACAAATGGGAGCAATTGGTACAAGAAACTAAAGAGACAATGGAGAGGGCGGACTTAAATTTTATTTAAGGGCAGAAGGTGAAAAGGCGCGCATAGCGTGGGGGCGATTGGTACAAGAAACTAATTTTGAGCAGACTTGGTTGAAAAGGCGAGAACAAAGACTACACGATTTAAAACTATAAATCCGTATTTAGAGATTGGTGATAACCATACACGGCCTTTAACTAACAAACCGTGTACAATTCTATACTATCATGCACGGTTCAGTATTATAAAACCGTGAACAAAAGTTGGTTACTTCCGGACACAGTTCGTTACTAGTGGACCTTGTGAGTATGTGTGAGCTTTTTTTAGCGCAAGTACCTCCTCCTATTACACACTGTTAATGTGCAATTTTTTCTCATCCATGTATAATATGCTGTGTATGGTCGCGTTATTTGTACTAGTGTTGAATGGATCTGTCCCGGGACATACATTTGATGCTGCTCAAAAAGCGCAATGCATTTCTTAATTAGAGAATCTATCTAATTAAATTTAAATGAGATGTCACACAAATTATTAAAATTGACTTAAATTTCAAAAGCTCTGTACTCCTACAATTAAATTAGTAACCGGAGGCGTCCACATCAGCACGCGCGGAATAAAACTCCGATAGATAGAGAGAGAGACGGGTGCAGATATCCACAACAATATAATCTTTACGGACATCTAACTTGGACTCTTTGGGACTTTACAGCTCAAATATCAACTGGTGAGATTTGAAGAGGCATTCTATGAGTCTGTACCGGTGTAGCATCTGGTAATGGTAGGCACCTTGTGGCACAGGTTTGCACATCCTTTACCTACACTGGTACTAAACATGAATCTTTTACAATGTTTGTTGAGTATATAGGTGACATTTCGTAAAACTATTTTTCATTATCACTAAAACTATTCTTCGGCGGTGACACGATTGGTAAAACTATTTTTCATTTATCACTGAAACTGTCGCAGAGAGAGGGGTATTAGCAATAACTGGACATCTTCATTCTGCCAAAAAAATGGAGATCATAAAATCTGGATTTATTCCTGAGAACCAACTGATTTCTGTTACTCTTGCGCTTGATTTCAATTAACCACAGCCATGTTTATTCTAGTTAATTAGAGCATCCACATTCTTAATACTATTAGAGTTTCTAATCTGATGTGGCAGTTTCTAATTCAGTTTCAGAGATATGGGAGAGTTTCTTATTAAGAAAATATTTATAAATTCTATGCTGACCAAATGATTAGCTCAAATTATTTTTTCTTTTTAATTTGTTGCTGACGTGGTTTAATAAAAATTCTAAAATTAATTTCAGAGATGTGAGAGTTAGAAATTTAAGAGCATGTTCGGCAGTCTTGGATGTGATGGGAATTATATGTTTTTTTTTATCAAAATAGGATTGTATTCCCAATAGCTGTTCGGCAGGTCTAATTTGAGTCCAAAGAATTTCTATGGGTTATTCCTATTTCTCCATTGGCAGTGTAATTTTTTGAGAAAAACAAACCCGCACTCGGACCAAATACATTTATTCCCAATCTCTCTCTCCTCTCTTTATCCACTGTCAGTGACTTTATTTTTTCTTCTCTCTAATAAAGAACTTTATAATGACATGGTAGTAGGTATATATATAAAGAGACCAACTTTATTTATAAAATCCAAGTGGGACTAAACTGATCGGGACGGATCCAGGCAATTGATTTTTTATTTTATTTTTACAAATTACATAAAAATTTAAATTTACATTTGTGATTTGGTACGCTGTTACTCATTGTTTTGCAACATGCTTGTTATGAAAGTTTGATTATCTAAGTAGAAAAGAAACACATGCTATTTGCATAAAAATTATAAATAATATGAAAACACATTACAAAATGTACATTAAATAATAACATGCTAAATTTTCACCACAAAAAATGCCTAAACATTAATTAGTCTATACTTGATCTATATAAAATAATTATTATTACACAATAAAAGATTATTTGATTATTTGTCACTAATTAAAAAATTTAAATTAGAAGAGCATCATGATATTACCCACATATTATTTTGGTATAAAATGAATATATGAGTCAGCAAGTTTTTAAATAGGTTATATTTAAATTGAAATATATATTTTCTAAACAAATCAATAATTTCATTTCCTAAGAAAAATCAATAATTCCCACAACTAATCATATGGTACGACCGAACACTCATTTAATACATTCCCGTAATCATTTATGTGCCTACCCATGAGTATGGGTTCCCACAAATTAAAAAATGAGTTTCCAAACCCGTAAAATCCCATCCCGCACAATCCTATGACATCCGAACATGCTCTTAGAGACCTTAATTTCTAAAATGTAGTTAACAGTTATTCAGAAACTCATTTGTGTTGCTGGGATGTAGATGCTCTTAGTGAATAGTTAGCAGCCTAGTCTAGATCTAGTCTTAGTCGATAAATATATTGTAATATTCCATTTACAGACTAATGTTAAAATACAAAACATAGAAATACATTTTCATCATTCTTTCATATTAAATGGTCGTGATTGCCAATTGCCGGCTTTAACCAAGTGCAGCAATAAGTGTTAAGTGTTAGCCTTTTAAACAAGTGCGGGTTTTTCTAGGCTCAATAATAACAAATTGTACTGTACTTCTCCATAAGCCCATGGGCCTTTGTTTAAAATAACTAAAAATGTAAAAGAAAAAAAAAACAAATACGAGGCCTTCTGAGCAGGTTCTAGAGAAATCTGTCAGCGGGAAACAGAGTAGAGATCTCTAGCAGCTCCTACACTTTTCACGAAATTACAACAGAGAGAGGAATGTGCCGTTTCTTCTCTGGAGAAATCTAGAGAGATATAAACCAAGCTTCCCTTTCCTATAAATAGCATCTCAGTTGGAATGCATCACCATCAGAAAGAAATCAAACAAATAAAGAACTCACTCAATTCCTGAATTAATCAGTACTTCTCTCAGTTCTCACATTTCAAACTAAACAAACACAATGTCTCTTATCAGGAGCAACATCTTCGATCCATTCTCGCGCGATCTCTGGGATCCATTTCAGGGCTTCCCTTTCAACAACTCTCGATCCCTCGCCACAACTGACGAAACATCTTCCTTTGCCAATGCGCGCATTGACTGGAAGGAGACCCCAGAAGCGCATGTCTTCAAAGCCGACCTCCCCGGTGTCAAGAAGGAGGAGGTGAAGGTGGAGGTGGAGGAAGGCAACGTGTTAAAAATAAGTGGCGAGCGTAGCAGGGAAAAGGAGGAAAAGAACGACAAGTGGCACCATGTGGAACGGAGCAGCGGCAAGTTCTTGAGGAGGTTCAGGCTGCCTGAGAATGCGAAGGTTGATCAGGTAAAGGCGGCCATGGAGAATGGTGTGCTTACTGTCACAGTGCCTAAAGAGGAGGTGAAGAAGCCTGCGGCCAAGGCCATTGAAATCTCTGGTTAATTTAATTTGGCCATGATCAATCAAGGATGATATTATATTATGCGTGTATGGTAATTAATTTGTGGTTTATCCTTGGGTTTCTTTGTTATGGATGTTGTGTTGTATGGTTGCTTAATTAGGTTTTGAGGAGATGTGATGCTTGATCCGGGTGTCTAGTTGGATTGTAATGTAATTGGCGATTAATATATAAACTACTATAGCTTTTCATAAATTATGTGTTTATTTTTCTTTTGTTTTTCAAAACTGTGTGAGTTAATCTCACCTAACGTGCGTGGGTTAATTTTTTGTTTTATAGAAGTCGTGTCAGTTAATTAATAGGTACTTTCTATTTGATGACCAAAAAGGGAAAGAAAAAGAGTGCTCAACGTTCTGTTCAGTAACTTGGTTGTTGTTTTTCTAGTTACTTGTAATATGTAAGAATGTTTTGACGAGTAATACAATTTTTGGTAGCACCTATCAAGTTTCTCAGAAAAAAAAATTAGTTGTTTTGTTAAATTAGAAAAAAAATTGGTTGTTGTTTTGTTAAACTGTGAGGTTTATATTCGAACTTGACGATTAAATGTATATATTTAATTGAAAAATCGGAATGGTTAAATAAAAATGGAGCTTATCATTTGATTAGTTTTATTTTGGGAGAAATTTCATGTATACAAAAAAATAAAAACGCTAGAAAAATATATCATGCACATCATTTGATGAGTTTTATTTTGGGGAAAAATTTCATGTAATATCCAAAAAAAACCCTAAAAAAATATATCACTAAAATATGCCTACTAAAATGTGTCACTAAAGATATATCACTGTTTGTGAAGGTAAAAAGTGACAAAATGCTACTAAAATATGCCACTAAAATATGTCACTAAAGATATATCACTATTTGTGAAGGTAAAAAGTGACTATTGTCAAGATTGAATGTATTGGTATTATCAATAGAAGTATTTGCGAAAATAGATTGAGTGTTTAGTATTATCGACAGAAGTATATGTGAAGATACTGTAGATAAAAAATAGATTGAGTGTATTGATATTATCGATAGAAATATCTGTGAAGTCTGTTGAAAAATACAGATTTTTATAGTGAAATCAAAATTACGTATATTCTCCTTCTTAAAGTTCGTAACTATTTTATTTGTCTTTTAACCTTCATTTTAAATTTAAATTTATGAAGTACACTTTACCTTCATTAAGAAAAACTATTAGTATGTTAAAAAAACATGATACACATTTAATTTTTTAATGAAGGTTAAAATAAATATTCTATAAATTTAAAATGAATTTTTATGGAAAAGACAATACACATTAAATTTTTTAGTTTTTATGGAAAATATAATACACATTTCATTTTTTAATGAAGGATAAAATAATATTTTATAAATTTAAAATGAGTTGTTATGGGAAAGACAATAAAACGGATAAATTTGTGGATAAATATGTAATTATAAATTTTATTAAAACAGATAAATTTGTGATAAATATGTAATTAGATTTAGAAGGAAAAAATACGTAATTTTAAAGTTTTTTAGGAATATGCATAAATTCTCCCTTTATTTTAACAGTTGAGCGTGGCATAGAGGCCTTCACTTCTGTGCTCGTGGTTCTAGCCTTGTAGGACGCAGTGCGGCAGCAACTATTCAAAATCAATCAAAATAACAATTTTGTCTATTTCATTAGTTAGAAAAATAAACTTTATATTCTGAAAATCAAACCATCATTAATATCAAATTTATATCTTACATTATACATCTTGTGTTCAAAATAGTTCATTTCGTAATGATCGTTGGTTTTGAATTGATTTCCGGCGATATAGAGGAATTATATATGTTCACCAACATTTTTAATATTTTCAATGATTTTAAGAATAAGCTAGCTTTATATAAATAATAAATTGTCATACTCCAAATCAGAAATTCTGGATTAAGGCATAATCAGTCCTCGCCTCGTGTTTATTAAATCAATAAACACACAAGGCTAAACAAATACAATATAAATAAAGTGCGGAAGCGTGAATAATATCAATAAAAGGCATCAGTCATACAATCCATAAATAAACATACACATATAGTGTCCATACAATCCACATCATAATAAAGTACAATACGATCTAAAGAAGGAGATACATGATCTATCGAGTCCAATGTACGAATCAAAAACATCGGAACTCGTAAAACCTAACCAAAAGCCCTATAAATAGAAATTGGTTTGCACCCTAATTTACCGATTTCTTTCAAGAGGTCTAAAGTATATTTTCTTTGAGAAATAAAAAGTCCCAACTTTGAATATGCTACCTCTATTCCTAGAAAATATTTTAAATATCCAAGGTCTTTGATGTCAAAATTTTCTTTTAATTGACTTTTAACTTTTTAATTTCCTCTATGTTATTTCCGACAACTATAATATCATCTACATATACTAATACAAGGGTTATGTTTTTTCCATCATTTTTAGTAAACAAAGAATGATCGGCACCACTAATTTTAAAGTTGCAAGAATTTAAATAAGAGCTAAGTTTTCCATACCATGCCCGTGGAGTTGCTTCAATCCATAAATTGATTTATTTAACCTACAAACTAGATTAGAATTGTTTTCTAATTTATGACCGGGTGGTAGGTTCATATATACCTCTTCTTCAAGTGTTCATTGAAAAAAGACGTTTTTTACATCCATTTGGTACAAGTCCCAATTATTCTTTACCGCAATAGAAAAAAAATTCTAACGGTATTCATTTTTGCTACCGGAGCAAATGTTTCATTGTAATATATCTCTTATGTTTGAGTGTACCATTTGGCCACCAATCTTGCTTTGTACCATTCTATGGTACCATCACTATTATATTTTATTTTGTATACTCATTTGCAACCAACAAGTTTTTTGTTTTTTGGTAATTGTACAATTACCCATGTCTCATTTTTTTCAAGAGCTTTTAGCTCTTCTTCCATGGCATTACATCATACTGGATTGGTTATGGCTTCTTAGTAATTGTTTGGTTTTAGTTCTTTCTCAATGAAAGTGAGAAATGCATTATAAGAAGAAGAAATATTTTCATATCATATGAATTTTTGTATGGGATATTGAACTGTGCAAGTCACAAAATCTCTAGGTCTAGTGGATGGTAGATGTGTTCTTACGGACCGTCTAACTTCTAAATTTTCTTCTCTCTCACTGTCATTAGTATCAATGTTGTCTATTATTTCTTCGAAGTTATTTGTCTCAATCTCATGGTTGGCATCTTGTGTAAATACTTGATCATCTATATGAGGTAGTACCGAACTTATTTGGTCATTTGTATGTGGTGTTTCACTCATTTTTATTTCTTTGAAGTGTGGCTCATCTTCACAAAATATAACATCCCTGGATGTAAATAATTTTTTTTGTAATAGGGTCATAACACTTATATCATTTTTTATATGAGTATCCTAGAAAAATAATTTTTGTTGACATATAGTCAAATTTATCTTTTCTCTTAATTTTTACAAAGCATACACAATCAACACTCTTAAATAATCAAAATTAATTTTTCGTTGGTAAAGAATTTCTATTGAACTTTTATTTTTTTAAATAACACTTGGCAATCTATTTATTAAATGAGTAGCACAAAGGTTGGCATCCGACCAAAATCTTTTTGGAATATTATTTTAAAATAATAATGCACGTGTCATTTCTAATATGTGTCTATTTTTTCTTTCCGACACCCCGTTTTGTTCGGGAGTGTTTATGCAAGTTGTTTGATGTATAATTCATTTTTCTTTGAAAAAAGTTGTACGATTTTTTTTCACAAATTCCGTTCCATTATCCGATCTAAAAATTTTAAGTTTGCATCAAATTGATTTTCTATGAGACATAGAAATTCTTGAAAGCAATTAAAAACCTCATCTTTTAATTTTATTAAATACAACCAGGTAGCTCTAGAGAAATTATCAATAAATATAACAAAATATTTAAATCCATTATAAGAATTAATTGGAGCCGGGCCCCATACATCAGAGTGGACTAAATCAAACAATGCTTCACTTTTGCTATTTGATTGAGAAAAATGAAGCTTTGTTTGTTTTGCCAATTTGCATATATCGCAATTAATACAATTTTGGAAAGAAAAATCTAGTGCACTATTTAAAATCTTATCAGACAGATGCCCAAGCCTCTTGTGCCAAATGTCGTGATTAATAGATTTTGCGGAAGCACAAAAATTCGATTCTTGTAAATTCAA
Organism: Carex littledalei; assembly: GCA_011114355.1. Taxonomy (NCBI): domain Eukaryota; kingdom Viridiplantae; phylum Streptophyta; class Magnoliopsida; order Poales; family Cyperaceae; genus Carex; species Carex littledalei. The sequence goes on along the minus strand of CM022084.1, from coordinate 9,025,247 downwards.
AAGATAGTGTCAATTTTCAAGAAAATCTTCCCCAATCTTCCTCCCGGTTTTTCGGTCCTGAAAGATAACATTTTTGTAAGAGAATGTTGCGTTACAATTAAAATCATGTGTTAATTTTTTTACCAAAAGTAAATTTATGGAAAAGTTTTTAGATATAAGACATTATTAATTTTTCTTGCTAAAAATATTAGTTTCTCCTACACCATCTATTTGTGCTTTCATACCGTTGGCTACTAACACATATTGATTGCTTTTGGTCATAACCAAATTGGTAAGAAGGTTTTTGTTTCTGAACATATGATCGGTAGCACCGCTATCTATAATTATTTGATTATACAAATTTAAATTTTTTGAGTGAGAAACAATACCACAAGTGTTGTTTGAGTTTTGCTTGGAGAACCAGACAGAAAACTGCTCAAAAAACTACTGCATCGGATCTAACCCGCTTGACCCGCCAGCGTCCGACCCACTAGACCCGTTTGAGTTAAAGGCTGGTTCACTTGAACCGGTTGGTTCATTTGATGAATTGAGACCGGTTTGGGCAAAATAGTCTCCACGTAGCTCCCTTTCTTTCTCTTTTTTCTTTCCTTCGTTCTAGTCCGTCGCTCCTCCTCCCTTCTTCGAATCCCACCACTTTGGCCTGAGATGTGGGTGAAGAAAATAACATTTCTCGGCTTGATGACCCTCCTTTTTGCAGTGACAGCAGCAGTGAAGAGGACTCATCATCTGATGATGTAAGTCTTAATTCCACGGTTGAGTTATTACTAGACCAGTACCAGTAAGAGCATCTCTGTGGTTACCTGACGTATGGGTACGATATCAAATTCACTAGTATTTTTTTGAAACTTTTACTATTTTTTTTTTTTTTGAAAATCGATGTTTTCAGAAAATTATGTACCATAAAAAATAGCAATTCTCAAAAATTCTAGAAAAATAGTAAACAAATTTAAAAAAATGTAAAATTTGATCACCAAACACATTTTAATATAGAAATCTTATTGAGCCGTTCGAATTGGTAATTTGAACCTTGAAATTAACCAACACAAAATGACGTAAAAGTGCTAAATAACCTATGCTTAATTTATAAAGCAACTTAACCCATCCTAAGACAAACATGCTAAATAACCTATGCTTAATTTATAAAGCAACTTAGCCCATCCTAAGACAAACATACACCAAATATCAATCTAGCTCTAGATGGTTATGAAAAGCATGCACAAACTTGTTAACGGAGTTTGGAAATTAAGACCTATATATTTCATGTGGCCTTTTAATATCTTGCTACTCTGCGTTTAATTGTTACACAAAGTCTATGTTCCTACGTCTCTGGAAATACACATCTCGGAGTGGACTGACCAGTAGGTTTGATACTTATCGGATCTATTTCCAGAGAGCTTCAGAATCGTCTGATTAAAATATTTGTGCATTCCGCTTTAATATTTATACGCATTCGCGTTAATTTTGTATGCACAAAACTTAAAACGTATGACGATCCTGAAACCTATCAAGCCTGTTCTCCTCAGAGTGTGTTTTTTATTCTCAGTTGTTAGAACCGGTGATTCTTTACACAATATATGGACGAGAACAACCAAATTAACTTAACTTGGTGAAAAGGACAAAAAAAACCGCAACAACCTATAAAGATATTTTTTTTTTAAAAGATATCATCAAGTACTCAATCTATAGTCAGTAGATCGAGGCTAGCACTTGCCGATATAGTTGGATTTGAGGATAAATTAAATCACAATATTTTGCCATAGAAAGTTCAAGGACTAGAGATATCCTATAGAGCTCTAGAGAGTCTAGTTTAGAAATTAAGGTTTCAGGTTTGTTTAAACTTTGGAAATAATCCCCTATCCCTATTTATGAGAAACAAGATCAGTGACTATCGGCCTGTCAAAATCCAATAAACTATTAATTAATTGCAACGATTACTAGTTTAGTACCACTTCAACGGTTTTTTAATTAATACCAGTGCAACGGTTTATGCAAATTCTAATTATAAATAATCGTTTGTGCGTATTGTCAAAAAAAAACCAACTGTTATGTCAAAAATTGTAAAAACGATAATTTAAACAATCCAGCAAACCGAGCTAGGAATGATATATATGTTCAATATATATAGAAGACATATATCGTTGTTAACTCTGGATTATAGAGGTTAAACGTACCGTTGCAACCCTGAATTCCAAAAGTCAATCATATCGTTGCAACTGTTTAACTTACTCGTTGACCAGCTGAAATAATTGTTGACCGTCACATAATTTTAAACATATATAACCATTTCTAACTATATATTGAGCCTAATTAACATTTCATGGGTTTTATTTTAACAGTTGAGCACTTGAGCCTGTCAAATGCAGCTAGCTAGCGGCAACAACTATTCTTGACAGATTCACCGTAGAATTTAATTTGATTACTTTGACAATAACTTAATTAATTTGGTGATTTTGACATTATTTCAAATATATTTGTCTTAGAATCTTATAAGCCAGTGTTGCAGAGCTGTATATCTCAAAACTAATTTGCTATTCTAATATACTTATTTGAAATCACAACTTACTAGTACAGTTGCCATCACTGCATGAATTAAAATATGCAAGTTTGAATGATAATTTATAAGAAAACTAAATTATCTCCTCCATTTTTCAGATTAACATTTTGTTCCCTTCAAATTAGATTTTAAAAAGGGTAATTAACTTTATCATTTTTTATATCTCCTCCTAACAGCTCATTTATATCTTCCTTAAACTTTTTTTTGTAAAGACAAAATTGAATTACTATGACCTCTTTACATTTACCTGAGCTCCATTTTGTTTAAAAAATTAAGATTATCAATGTTATCATTTCTAAACAAATACTCATACTCAGAACCATAAATTACACAACCAGCGGATCTAAAAAATCAATATCAGTTTATTAAAAAAAATTAATTAAATATCAAATTCCATTGCAATAAAACGATATCACATATATATATATATCATTTTAGCAGCAACAGAATAGAACTAAAAGATATATAAAAAAAACAACATAAAACAGCATTAATCAATAGAACAAATTAATGAGTTGCCTGACACGGTATCGATTTTCTTGAATCAGAAACCGCAGAACTCCTGTTTGTTGGGCTGCCCGGCATAGGCGAGACTGGTGCATGTCCGATCGCAAGCGGTAGCGCACTCTTCCTTGCTGGCATCTTTCACATTCATGCACTGGTCCTTCATGCACGGACAGAAGCAATCGCCTTCTTCCCGAGCATGCACTGTGGGGCCCACCATGGCTGCGGCAAGCAAGACGACCAACATTATGCTGATCGTAACATTGTTTCGGAAGGCCATTATTTGTGGATGCTCTTCAACTTATTCCTTCGGTCCCGCAGCTTGCTTACAGGTTCTTTCTCTTTTCTCTCTGTTTTGTGTGTTCGATTTCGCATGCTATTTATTGCGGAATGGCTGGTGGTAAAGGGGAGGCTAAAACGGAGAAAATTTGGCGCGAAAAATGTGGGGTGGTTAAATGTTCGTTACAAGATAGCTGTCAAGAGTGGTCAAAGAGAAAAACAGGAAAAATTTAAATACGTAATGCCGTTTTTACTTTCTAAGAAAAAGGAAAATGAAAAACTTTTTTCCTCGTGCTTTTTGAAATATTGGGATGTTATGGTAAACTTGGCCTCTGCACTTGGGTCACAAATCTTTTTTTTCATTTCATTATTTATTTTTTGTGGACCTGTGTCTTAATTGAAATTTGAAGGCATCAAAATTCTCCAACTATACATTGTCCAAGTGATATCATATGCTAACTCGTCAGAGACGAGTCTGTATCTTCTAAAGTAATGTAAAATTTAAGTTTGGAATCCGAACGTTGGATCAAAATCCGGACCGATCCGAACTAAGTTAGAAATTTACAAAACTTTCTTTAATATTTGTGTCAATTCGAAAAGGACAGTCTAATTTTTTTAATGCAATAACTCAAACTATGGAGATAGACAGGGCAGTAGATTGTTGGAGACATTTATGTACAAATACCATTTGTTATATTGAAATTTATATGACCCATAAGGCCATCACTGATCTCTTAAAAAAAAGCCTCTGCTTGGATCTGGGCCGGAGCACCATTAATTATTTTACGCCGTTATGGATTAGATACGTGACTTCTATACGTCTGTTTTAAATCAAATGGCCTACGAAGAATTTGTAATATTCTGTACACTTAACGGTTAACACTTGCGATAATTGTTAATGATTATGTACTGCTTGCAATATTTGGAAAAACTAGGAAGGCAAATGTGCAATGCACATAGGCCCTTCGTTGTTTTTATTTTTAGATGATAAGGCCGAGGCACAACTGAATATTTACACATTCAAACAGATAAAAGCACAAAAGAGAGACCTAGACATCAACCGCATCTTTCTTTCTTTATTCCATATGCAACGGTTACTTACAATAAACCCCTCTTTTCAACACCCACCACTTCCATTTTTCCCCTTCTAGGCTCTACCAAAGAGGAAAAAAAAAAAAGGACAAAAGGACCAAAAAACATATTTCCTCCTCTCATCTATATACAAAATAAGCCCCTCTAAAATAGCCATTATTCAGTTAATATAAAAACAAATAAGATAAATAACCGACTTATACATCTACCTAGTGTTTACCTGTACTAGCCATTTTTTCCTATGTATATGATTTTAAGAAGATCTAGACCCATACGAGGCCGTATCTACAAGTCAGAGGAACTTGATTGGCACAAACAATCCGGCAGAGGGTTCTCATAAAACACTTCTTCAGACCGAAATCTCTCTCTTCCCCTCGTGCCAGGAACAGCGCCCTTTCTCTTACGTGGAGATCCTTGTCTGTTTAATTTTACATATGATTGTGTTAGTATTTAAAGATAAGAGATCATGTTTTACACATCCTTTGAGATCATCCAATCCCACTTCAAATTTCAGATCTATTCTAGTTCAATAAGTAAACAATTTCTTTTTCTTTTCTTGTAAAAGCCTGGTCATTGATGCAGAATAAAATCCTATATTTCACTAAAAGATTACTCCTTAATATCATGACTTGCCAGGATTTCTGCTTAGGGACCAAAGTCGAAATTTTGAAGTTTTGTAGGGAACGAGATTGAAAGCGGGTGATATTTTTACAGAAAGATTAAAAGGACCAAATGTCTAATTCATTAAAAAATAATAGAAAGATAAAATACCTCCTTCGATGAATCTCAGTAATTCTATCAGAAAGTTTTGGCCCTTCGCGGAGCTGTCCATGATCAACTTTATCAAACAAATGTACAAGAGCTTTCCTGCATTAAATAAAAAAAAAAGTTATACTTGACTAACATGAAGCTTCAGAAAGTAACTAAAAAAAACGGTATCAAAAATGAAAATCTAACCTGTCTGGAATGATGGTTTTTCTATGGCCCAGGAACCGTCGGTGACCCTCAACAGCACGTGCCATGTTACCAGAATAAGATGGAATAAAAACATTGCTTTCTACTGAAACGATATAATCTAGAGCAGCCATTTGAGATGCGTACTTGCTGAAAGGTCTCAGTTCTTCCTCCGATGCAAGTTTTTCCTTCACAAGGATTTTATATTATATTATTTTCAATAACACAATAAAGAAATTAGGTTTTAGAAATATGGTGCTTGCACAAACTAATCCAAAATTTTGAACTTGCAAATCAAACCAAACAAAAAAATTTATTTGCAATTAGCACCAAATCATTTGGGTTCGAACTTGGCCTCAGATGATATGGCGAGGGAAGAGGGAGGGAGGGGTTTTTTTTTTGTGTGTGAGAGAGAGAGAGTTGGGGCAAATTTTGTTGTTTCACTAATTTGCAAAGAGGAGGGTTCAAATGCCTCCATTTTTCATGCCTCCACCATGCCTCCATTTTTAAAAACTTTAATAACTCAAAATTTAAAACTAAAAAGTCAAAATAAAACCGTTGGATATGATCTACATCATTTTATCTATGCACGTGTAAAAAATTATGACATTTCAATTTTGTTGTGGTTGTCATCAAGAGCTTGTAAAAAACGTACTAATGTGGATAATTGCTAGACGTTGATTTTTCAACTTATTGATTCACATAAAAACAAAATCAAAATGTGATAATTTTTTATGAGCACATAGATAAAATGATGTAGATCATATCCAACGGATTTATTTTGACTTTTAAGTTTTAAATTTTGAGTTATTAAAGTTTTTAAAAATGGAGGCATGGTGGAGGCACAAAAAATGGAGGCATTTGAACCCTCCTCATTTGCAAATATATGATAGAAGGTGCCTTTTCCAAACACAAGTAAATATTCAGGTACTAATCACAAATTATATACCTTGCTCATTAAAATAGGATAGCGAGACTCCAAATCGGCCATGCGAGTTTGACCACCGTATATCTCACCAGCCGCTATGTATATCGGTGTGTTAGATGGATATCCTAGTGAAGAGAGAAATACACCAACTTCCTTGGGAGTTAGGGGACAGTAGCCTCTCGCCCTTTGTTCTAACGGGTCAATTTCTTTCACCTTCCAATAGGTTATGTTTTCTCTATATCATTTGAAATTAATGTTCAGCTCATGCAAAAATTACATGTGATAGTTTTATGTTCTGCACAAGAAAGAAAAAAGGTTGCAAATAACACCAAAAGTTTTCAACATCTGCAAGCACCATGATTAATATTGACTATTGGGCCAGTAATTTTACAAGGTTTCAGATTGAACTAAATAAAGTAAAGGAACTTCAAGCTGTGTTCAAATTTTACATGAAGTTGTCTGAAGATTTAGTGAGGTAATACAAAATGGTTGAGTGCGCATTTTGATGAATTTTTGTTTTACTTGACTGAGGGTTTTTGCTCAGTATTATTTGCATTTAGTGAGTACCTGATTGCAGTGAGTTCGTCAGATTCCATTTCAGATAAACCATATGTGCACCCGCTGAAAGCCAACATGTCCTTCTCATACCGTAAGTGAAGTGCGATGTATGGGCCAAATGACTTCATTCTGTCAACCAGTAACTGCAAGTGGAGTTACAAAAGGTACATTAATTTCATGAAATTAGAAGACGACCTGAAGGCATTAACAGTGCAGTGGAAGTGTATAGATATATTAAACCAACCTTTCCTAGAGCCTCAATTGGAGGAGCAAACCGAAGAGCCTCGTAAAAGGCCCGGCAACGTAATTTTTGAATTTCAGGGGGTAAATTGTTATTGGCCAGTCGAGCATCCGATTTAGCAGCTCTTATAACCTAGATTTGTGAAAGAAAAAACAATCAGAGGAAATATAATTCATACATATTTGAAAATAACTTCTTAGAATAAGATGTGAAATTCACCTGATAGTTGTTCCATAAGTGAAAGATTTCCCGTTGATAGTAATCAACTGATGACCAGCTTGTAAAATATTTTACTGCTCTCTTTGCCTTTGCAAATTCAAGAGGTAATTTCTTCACGATTTTAATATCATTCACCAACGAGGCGAGGAAATGTTCCTCGTCAAAAACATCTGCAAATTTACTGTTTTACCAAGTTCAGACAGTTAGCATGAATGTATTGTTCAAGTAATGCATCTTAATTTGTGAATTTCCAACCATAGTGTATTAGTGTGGATATTTATTGTACCTTGTGTCTTGCCAAAATGAATTTTTGTCAAGCTTTGGAATAACAAGGGTAGCATTTAGTAAACGTGCGACCACCACCATGTCACTAATCTGACAAACAAGAAAACCGTGTCAGAGATTTCACAAAACAAATATGTTTTAAGCATGTCAGAAAAATAAAAAATTTAGCTCCAATGAACTTGCCTGGCATGCAAGGGTTGAACCAATTGTGAGTGATTATTAGCACAGATAAATCATAGTCAAAAAAAAAAAACCTAAAAATCACCATCATCCCAGAATAAATAAAATAACCAAAAAATGGCCTCAATTAACCGAATGTTTAAGCCAGTTAAACATTATGCACTTAACCAGTGAAGTGACAATTAGCACAGATAAATCATTGTCAACACCACCCCCCCACCCCAAAAAAAAAAAAATCCCCATCATCCTAGAAATAAAGAAATAATCAAACATTTGGCCTCAATTAATCAACTAAAGCACCAAGTTCATTTCTTTTTGAAAGTATAACAAATAAATTATTTTTTTACAGAGTTACAACATACCCCTGCCTTCATCTGATTCAACCCACCATTGGCATGCACAAGCAAATATCCCCTTGATTCACCAGGAGCTGAATGCAAAGGAAAAAGAAATGAAAATGAGAACCAGATAACACAGCACTACATAGAATCCTCAAAACATTACAAGTTGATGACGTACGCAAATAGGAGGAACCGGGGGCGACACATGGCACGAATCCACGGCTCAACGGTGCCTTCCAGAGCTTCTCGAACTCAGCTGAGGTGGCCCAATCACTGCCATCCAACTGTCAAAGCTAGAGTGGTGAAACAGTATAAAGAGATTCCATGATTGGTTCGACTAAGACCTCACACTACCTATCCCCACCCCCCTCTCCAAGAATAAATAAAAATGAAAAAGAAATTGTTCTAAATCCACAATCAAGAACTGTAATGTAATATAAATAGAGTAATCAACCTTACGAGACCGAGAATAATCAATAAATTTGGAGAGCTGGGGAGGAGATAGCTCTTGGGTCCAGCGCAGCTCTTCCGTGGGAGCATTCCATCTCTAAAATAACACGAACCAACAGCATAAAATGTGAAAATCAACCTAAATTTGACTTAAATATGAAATCTTGATTAAAATACTCGTCGAAAAGAGAACTAAGAAATAAATTAGCCACCTTGGATAGCTTGTTAATGCCGGAGGAGGAAGGGGCTTTAGAGGAAGGCAACACGTGTCCAGAAAGAAGCGCCACCGTGGTGACAGTAACCAAGGCGCAGGTTAACAAGCACCGCAGTATAGACATCCTGCTTGGCCTTAACCTGCGCCGCTGCGCCATCTCTCTCTCTCTCTCTCTCTCTCTCTCTCCCTGAGATTAATCTTCGTGTCTCTTGTTTTATATTCTTGTCAAGAGAGGTTTGTATGTGAAGCTATACACACCGCTCGGTTCTTTGTTCCTTGGTTCAGTGCGCAAAGCTGTAAAAGGGAAAAGAGAAGAGAAGAGACGGAGAAGCGAGAGAGAAAAAGAAAGATATAAAAAAAAAAAAAAGAACGAAAGAAATGTTTGTCGCTGAGAGAAAGATATTAAGATAACCAGATTGCATTAACTATTCTCTATGGCTGGCAGAAAGAATGTGTGATGCTTAACCTACGAATAACTTCTACTAATTTCTACGAGAGTAAAATCTGACGGTAATGATTGTTTGAGCTTAATATATTCATATGATCTCAAGAAAAAGAGAAGTAGATATGAGTAGAAATAACTCGGAGTCCGCTGCCGTAGTTTGCCATTATGAAATTACTATGGTATTTAAGCTGAATCATTTAATTCGAATGGCAAGGGCCTGGAAAGCTTCCTAAAAAAATCACAACATAATCTAATGCGTTTATTTCAAATCGGAGGGTTCAAATTGCTTGCAATAATTAATTAAAATTGTTCATTTGGCTGTATTTTGACGAGTGGTTGAATGATTAATTTCAATTATTTTTTGTTAAGATCAAGAGATTGAAAAAAAATATATATTTTAATTCATTCATTTTTTAAATATTATTTTTTTCACCGCTTGAGATCAAAATCAGTGATTCATATTTGTTATTTGAGAACAATTCAAGAAATTTTAAACTTAAAATCATAAACTATGTTAGCGAGAATAAGGTTATACTAACCTTGCTTAACTGCCTCCTTTGCAAGAATAGCACATAAAGATATTAACATGAATATTCTTTTCCTAGATTGAAATTCCATAGGAAATTCAGAATCCTCTTTTTCTGGTATGATAAAATAGATGAATCTAGATTATTCATGAGAATTTGATTTGAACCATAAAATTTAAATTAAAAGATCCAATACTCTTTTGCGTTGGTGTTTGGATCATCAAAAGAGTAATAGAAGTATAGAACAATTGCATTGTTCAGGTTAGTGAATGAAACAGTACGAGAAGAATACTAATTTGAATCATGCGAGAAAAAGTACAAATATTTATATTATTCAGAATAGTGCAAATGTCGTTTGAATTGTATTTTTTGAAATAGTACTAATTTAAATAGCCATGCAAAATGGAAAACAAGCATTACAAATTTAGCTAATTCTGATGGTTTTGGATCGAATATATAGTATAAAAAGACGTCCATGAGAATTTGAATTTTTGCAAAATATAATGTGAGGATTTGAATTTTTTTGAAAAATATTTTAAAAATATATCGTTCACTCTAATACTTTTGAACAAATTTGCCAACTTTATCTTTGATTGAATGGCACCGAATTTTTTTCTTTTGAAAATATTATTTTTCCAAAGGGACGTTTCTTATATAAAAATGTATGGCTTTTTATTAATATAATATTTTTGGTTTTGATTTTCTTTTTTTTAAATATTATTCCTTAGAAACGCTTCTTATATAAAAATGTATGACTTTTTATTACTATAATATTTTTTGTTTTTCTTTCTCTTTTCCTTTGAAAAAATAGTCTTCCTGAAAACGTTTCTTATATAAAAATGTATAATTTTGTATTGCTGTAATATTTTATTTCGATTTTCTTTTCTTTTGAAAAATCATTCTTTCTTTATATAAAAATATATGAATTTTTATTACTATAATATTTTGTTTTCATTTTCTTTTCTTTTGAAAAAATAATTCTTCCAAGGGACGTTTCTTATATAAAAAATTAAAAAATGTATGACTTTATTAGTATAATTCTTTTGCTTTCTAAACACACAAAGAGAATATTTTTACCTGCTATGTAATTTAAAAAATTTCAAGCGACATAATGACATAACTGGTATTTAATTGTGCAATATTTAATTTAAATAATATTAGATTTATTTACTTGTAAACAATATTCTAATTTAAATCAATAACAGCAGGTATCGTACCCTTCCCTCCATGATGACCCCATTGCCAGACAGGCGTTTCTATTCACGCAGGCTGAGTCTGGACAGACCACGGTTTTTGGTCCTGGAGTCCAGCAGACATCCGAGATTGAGGAGGTTCATGACGAGCCGGTTCAGTCTTCGGATGTCCGGGCTGAGGACTCTACAGACTCAGCAGAGACTGACGAGACGCCACTCTCCAGGCGGGGGCGAGGGTTTAGGAAGAAGAAGGCGAGGACGGTGTTTAGTCCTGAGCCGTAGACTTTCATTTGTTGTACTGTTAGATGTTTTGTTAGATTCTTATTTGTAGTATTGTTAGATGTTTTTTCAGATACTTATTTATTTCGTTGATTAGTTTTTTGTTTTTTTGGTTTTGTTGTTATTTATTTATTTTGTTGATTTCATTATCTCATCGTACACAAAAAAATTCCAAAGGAACGACATATCTAAAATATTCCAAACGAACGACATTTCTAAAATACGATACGACCAAAAATATATCAATTTAAACAACATTTGAAACTAAAATAAATAACAGATTTAACAAATTACATATTTCAGCACCGGCATATTGCGGACCCTGGGTCCGCACAATGCCCGTGCGGACCCATTTAAGGGTCCGCATCGGCATTCTGCGGCCCCGCTGAAATGGGTCCGCAGAATGCCGGTGCGGCCGTGGTGAAAATGTAAATTTCAGGGAACGATAGTTATTTGGTTTATTTTTTTTGGAAGTATGTTATAAATAAAAATTTCGGTTGCATATCGCTGTTATACATGGATGGATGTAATAACAAAGTATGGGCTATTTAAATTAGATTGGATTAATTAACATAACATTAATTAAATAGAGCATGGGGATTTTAACCTTTGCATCACAAGTCCATAACCATGTCATAGATCAAATCTAATAAATGATGATGTGCATCTAGAATGATTCTTGGCAAAGCATTGCATGTGAGCCGCACGTGCATCTTTTGTTTGGTTGTTCACGAATCTCGCCATTGACGAAACTGGCACTCAATGTGGCTTCTAGCAATCGAGGTCAAGGCTACTATTTACGTTAATGATTAATAATTAACATTATCTTTCATTGAAATTGTCGAATAGTCATATCGGATCTATCCGATCGGAACCAGAAAATTAAGATAGAATGTTGAATAAATAAAGAAAATTAAGATAGAGTACTGCATAGATATTTGTTCTGTAATTTATCTACGACAGAAGTTAATAGTATTTTTTGTTGTAACAATTCAAATTTTTAAAGGATATTTTTTTAATTTATAAGGAGTATATATTAAAATTTATGAGAGAATTGATTTTTTAGCATTGTGTGAGAATTATTTCATTTAATGTAGAAGCCAAAATTATATGAAATGAGTAAATTTTAGAGGGTTTGATTTGGCAAGTCCTAGTATATATTGGTAATATTTTTTTTTTTAACGAAAGAGTTTCAGTACATTCAACATATTTTAGATGTTATTTTTAAGAATTAAACCTGAATTTTTTTAACAGAAATATAACTCGTGTCACGCAATTTTATACATCGATAATATATGTTTTCAAATATTTTAATTTTATTAATAAAATAATTTGATGCCAGCACTTTGTTGGTATACTAACGATTTGAGACAAATATTTTTTTAGTTAAGAAAGAGTTGAAATATTTTTTTCTATAAAATTCATGAAAAACAGATTCTCAATTTTGCAAACACTTGACCTTTTATATTCTTTTATTTTTTTGTATAAACGCCGTTTGATTGTCGGTGTTCACTGTTCACCTCCTATAGAAAATTAACAAGTACCTTTTCCTGAAAGATAAAAAGGGAACCAAAACGACGAGAAATTATTAAAAGCTGAAAACAGAAACACTGTCTCACGCGGTCATGCCACGTGGAGCGAGGCACGGTTCTCGAAGCGCGCCACGATCCCACGTATCAGACAATAAATGACAAGAGGCGTACGATTGGGACCAAATTGTGACCTCGGCTCTTTAAACCAATCCATGTGGATCCAATGCTTCTGTTAAAGAAACAGAGACAGTGCAGTACTGCAGTGTAATCGTCTCCGCAGATGATGCTTCTGTTAAAGAAACAGAGCACATATTAATTTGCTCGTACATTTCTCGATGTATATCAGACGGTTTAGATCGAACAAATTTCAACATAGTGATTGTTAAAGGATGAGGAACATGTCCGAAGTCATTTGAACATACTTCTATTTAAAGCTGTCTCCAAATTATATGATTATATCTTATCAAATTTGATCAAATTAATCTTAAGAGAGGTTTATTTGACATTAGCCCCTCTCTATTCTATTAAGTAAAAAGAGAATCAAATTCCTTTTTTCTTTCGCTCTCTCTATTATAATTTGAAATCAAACTATGAGCAAAGCAACAACGAAGGAAGTTTTTCCTCACTTTTTGCGTTACTGATTTTATGGTCATTTCTCTTTCTTTGTTAAAAGTTGCTAGATCAGATTCAAGACTTAACCTGAAAATAGTCAAAGGCTAGCGAGCTAAACACTACCATAGTTGGGTGAGATAAACAACGGTATCTTCTCAATGTCCTTGAGTCCCAAGCACAAATCACTTTGCTTCCGCCGAGAGAAGTGTTGTCGGCGAAACCTGAGGAGACCAAGGTGTCAAGAGCCAGTTTAGATGAAGAGGCGATTTGGTGCGAGGAGAGAGCGCAACCGAGAGAAAAAAGGAAAGAATTTTTTTTACTTAATGAATAGAGACTAACGTAAAAGACATTCGTATTAACATTAATTTGATCAATTGTGATAAATGTAATTGTGAGGTCTGAAGATGTTTTGGGGAGAAGTCATGTCCGAATGATTTCCAACATGTTCCCTACTCTTAAATTGAACCCTCCCCCCTCCTTTGCTCCCGACGACAACAAGTTTCAATGAGTAATCATATCGAAATATGCTTGATGTTCAATATAAGCCATGAAATTCACATAAAGTTTAGATTTACGAGAGAGTAAAAATTTATGCAAATTTAAATCCACTCATACGGTCAACGCATACCAGACAGTTTAAAATGTTTCTTGGATGCACATTAGAAACCCCCATCTCCCTACTGAATTCACATGGCGCAAGGTACCTCACCATTTGAGTTTAATTCTGGTCCGTTAATTTTATATTGACACAAATCTTAAAACTTCACGTGAATTTCCAAATAAGTGGGGACTGATTCTTATTCAGATCGAACGGTCTGATTCGAAATCCACTGATTACGTTATCGGTTATCCCACTACAGAGTCTTAAATAGAAAGTGAAAGCTCTGATGTTTCAGTGACTTGTCGCACCAATAAATAGTATTTAGATGCCGTAGAATATCAGAATAGGAAAATGAGATTAGGAACAGGATCCTCTTCTAAAACGGAGATCAAGTCAATAGATACGCACCCAATTAAATTAAACTCCTATTCTATTCATCGAATTCCTAAAATACAGTATATCTCGAGGTACATTTCCTTCCTTCAATCTGTACTAATATTGCTTACAATACCAAATCAAATTAAATCATAACCGGTCCCTTGTGAACAGACATCTCACCATAAATTGGAATGTTAGTTGCGATTCCTCCAGAAATCACAGAGAAGACCTAGCTAGCAAATCGATAAAAGTATTTTGTTTTCATGCGACCTATAATGAGAAATAATTTACATCTAGCTAACCGTGCCCACCAACCAGAGTGAATGGATCGATGGTTGGATAAAAGAAATGTGGTGAAATATATTTTTTTTATTGTAGAGATTTATTTAGGATCAAATTATAACGAAATTAGATTGAAATTTTGCTTCGGCAAAGAAACTGTATAAGGTGGGGTGCGTTTACGTCCAAATTTGTATGAAAAAAAAAACAGAGAGAAAAAATAATTCCCCAATTCAAATATTTTCTTAATAAGTATATCAGTTAATGTACCAAAAGAATTAGATAAATTGATAAATTTCAGTCAAAATATTAAAAAAAAATATTGAGCTCTTCTATTCACCTAACACTGTCATGAGAAGATTGGAATTAATTCACCTAACACTTTGATGTTAATAAAAAAATTTCATACAAAATTCAAACCCGCAACCTCCCACGCGAAGAGCATTGTTTTTTATTACTATATCAAAAACTAGTTTATTGAAGAGTCTGGTTACTATAATATCAGTATTATTTCAGTCGTAATGATACTGTCTCAAAAATCAATCAAATGAGTCTCAAACAACGAATCCAAAATCATTTAAACGGATCTACTATATGAGATGCAGTTACATGCAAAATTTACAAAATTTTGAAATCATTCTGTACAAAGTTGAGTGGTAAAAAAATAATGAAAAATAAGTGCATTAAAATTAACTTAAAAACCTTCTTCTTTCTTTTTTTTTCTTTTAATAATTATCTTACTTTCCGAAATAAACAAATCAATTTGTTAAAGTTGAGATTGATATATTGCTCGGATAATGAAATGCAGTAAAACACATTTTTGGATTTATTTTATGAACCATAATTAAAAAATCAAAAGTTAGGAAACCAACAAGATAGTTTTTTTTTTTACAAAACCATAAGTACCGAATAGATTATTCGGTACCTCGTATTTAAATTCAAGAGGTACCGAATAGCATATTTCGTATCTCCTAATTTTGCCTTTTTATTTGACAATGTCTACAGATCTATATCCTCCACGTACCGAATAAGGCTATTTGGTCCCAACCTGAATTCGCCACAGAATTATGACAGCAAAAACTAATAAAAAAAAAATACATGTACCGAATAGCCTATTTGATACAAGAATATTCTACAGAAGGCCACATAGTTAGTAATGAAAAATTTATAGCACGAGAGATACCAAATAAGCTATTCGGTATCTCTTAAAATTTAAATGGGACGTACCAAATAGCTTATTAGATACTTATGATTTTTTTAATAATTTTTATAAAAAAAGAGAAACTATCATGTTGGTTCCTACCTTTTAATTATGGTTTATAAAAAAATTCATGATTTTTTGTGTTCATCTCGTAGTGTGTGAAGTACTTTAGAACAAATAAAAGATGCATGGAATTCACAACTGCGTGCCTTAACAATTAAACATTTTTTGTTGATTAAAGAGCTTCTCGTTGATCATTCCAAGAAGATAATTGCAAACTTTTTTCCACAGCAAACAATTAGATCTTTTGACTCTGCATAGCTCACTGAAATTTTTTTTATTCATAGAAATTATTAAATTCAGATGTAAAGAAATAAAAATAGTGTCTCGTTTTCAATAAATATAGAAAGATCTGATTCATTGAGTCCGATCCAAATATATAAATTGGACTTATTGGATCCGATCCATTGGTATTTTTCGTTTTTTTATTAAATTAGGCGCTGATGGGAAAAATATATATATATATATAGAGAGAGATGGGCTATTGTGCTTTGCAAAGTAAATGGTCCCGTTTACTTCGGCGCCATATTTTGCATTTTGAAAATTCAAACAACCCATCCGAACCGTTCAACATGTTCTAAATATTGAAATGTGCTTGGACACTAAATTTTACATTTTTTGGAATTTTTTTACTATTTATTAAGCCACATTGAAAGTTTCTGATCTGGTGGTCCAGAAAATTTTACTGTTCACCGTTGGATCAGAAACTTTCAAAGTGGCTTAATAAATAGTAAAAAAATTCCAAAAAA
The DNA here is from genome assembly GCA_011114355.1 of Carex littledalei. Taxonomy (NCBI): domain Eukaryota; kingdom Viridiplantae; phylum Streptophyta; class Magnoliopsida; order Poales; family Cyperaceae; genus Carex; species Carex littledalei. The sequence continues at coordinate 9,008,592 of CM022084.1, read as the reverse complement.
TGTAAAATTTAGTGTCCAAGCACATTTCAATATTTAGAACATGTTGAACGGTTCGGATGGGTTGTTTGGATTTTCAAAATGCAAAATATGGCACCGAAGTAAACGGGGGTTTTACTTTGCAAAGCACAATAGCCCATCTCTCTATATATATATATATATATATATGGAGAGAGAGAGAAAAAAGGGTTTCAATACCTCATGCCTTTCATACCTCATCATACTTCATATTTAACATCTTCGTTTTCAAAGTCCAAAATGTCGATCCGAAGCACTCAACACGATGTCCATACTAAAATATGCTTGGAGATCAAATTTTATAATTTTTGAAATTTTTTACTATTTTTTAAGATAGGTACAAAATCACTATTTTTGGACCGTTCAAAAATAGTGATTTTGTATCTATCTATAAAAATAGTAATAAAATTCCAAAAATTACAAAATTTGATCTCCAAATATATTTTAATATGGAAATCGTGTTAAGCAGTTCGGATTGACAATTTAGGCTTTGAAAATGAAGATATTAAATATGAGGCATGATGAAGTATGAAAAACATGAGGTATTGAAATCCTCCTCATATATATATATATATAGAGAGAGAGAGAGAGAGAGATAGGCTATGGTGAGTTGTGAAGTAAAACGTCGTTTTACTTCACGCCATATTTTTATTTTAAAAATTCAAACAACCGATCCGAACCGCTCAACATTTTCTAAGTATTGAAATGTGCTTGGAGACTAAATTTTACATTTTTTGGAATTTTTTTACTATTTATTAAGCCACTTTGAAAATCGCTGATCCGGTGTTCCAGAAAATTTTACTGTTTTTTACTGTTCACAGTGGATCAGCGATTTCAGAGTGGCTTAATAAATAGTAAAAAAATTCCAAAAAATGTAAAATTTAGTCTCCAAGCACATTTCAATATAGAGAACATGTTGAGCGGTTCGGATCGGTTGTTTGGATTTTCAAAATGAAAATATAAGCGTGAAGTAAAAATGACATCTTACTTCACAACTCACCATAGCCCAGCTCTATATATATATATATATATATATATCAATGGATCTGGACCATTGATTCGATCCATATATTTGGATCAGACTCAATGTATCAGATCTTTCTATATTTATTGGAAACGAGACACTCTTTCTAGTTTTATATATCTGAATTTAATAATTTCTACACATAAAAAATTTCTTAGCTCACTTCTTGGAGGAAACAAATTCGGATAAAATGAGAAAAATAAACATTGTGATTTAGGTTTTTTTTTCTTCTAATGTTTTTGCTAACTTTCTATTTTTGGGTTGTACAATTTGAATTGGGTATTTGGTGGGATGTATTTGTTATGGATGAATATACATCATAAAATTGTTTGCGATGAAATTCTCACAAAATTATTATAATTTTGAGGATATATTGTCGTACATGAAGGTATATATTTAAGGGTTTGCTCGGTTGTTACGAGATTATATGTGATGAGATTTCTCAACTACGAGAATTCACAAATTAATTTACAAAAATCCATACCATCAGCAAGTACCGGTAAGTGCTAAAATGAATGTTCAGTTGTATCTTTGAAATAGTTGTGAAAAATATTGATTTGTTTTTAAAATACGCATATATATTCAAATTATATTATTTATATCGACATTAATTTACTAGAACCAAAATTCAGTAAATTAAAAAAGTTCATAAAAAAATATTCAAATAAACAAAAAATACTAAAAAATTCAAATTTTTTTTAGTAAATAAAAAAAATTCAAGTTGTAAATTGATGGACATATAAAAGTAAAAGATTAATTACTAGTTTAAGAATAAAGTATTATGTTTAATTTTTAATTTCTTCACATAAAAATATTTGAAAGAAACAATTATATTTTAGATAAATAAAAGATTAAGTAAACTCGAGAACAATATAAGAAAAAGATGGAGTTGCAATCCCGTAAGAAAAAAAAAACAATTAAGTCCGAGCAAAAAAAAAAATCCACTAATTTAAAAAGGTGGTTGGAATATGGAAGGAAATTTATTCCCAATCCAAGAAAAATTAATAAGCTAGACGATCGCTAATTGGAAAAAAAACTTTTCTATATATGAGGTTGCCTTTTTCCAAAAAAAATCATGAAAATATGACTAGCCAAAACAGGTCCAGATTAGTCCTATGTATTTGATACTAATATATCTATACGATATGTATATGAGATGTATCGGAATCAGAATCGTATTTTATTTCTTTTAATATTTATATAAATGTTATACGAAGAAAAATGAATTTTTCTTATAATATTTCAAAGAGGAGGGTTCTAATATCTAATGTTTTTCATACCTCATAATACCTCATATTTTATATCATTGTTTTTAAAATCTAAATTGTCGATCCGAACCGAACATGATATCTATATTAAAATATGTTTGGATACCAAATTTTATAATTTTTAGAAATTTTTTACTATTTTTTAGATAGGTACAAAATCACTGTTTTTGAATTTTGAACGATCCAGAAACAGTAATTTTGTACCTATCTTAAAAAAATAGTAATAAATTTTCAAAAATTATAAAATTTCCTCCCAAACATATTTTAGTATGGATATTATGTTGAACAGTTCAGATTTGGAATTTGAGAATGAACATATTAAATAAGAGACATGATGAGATATGAAAGGCACGAGGTATTAGAACCCTCTTCTATTTCAAAATAAAATATATGATTTTATGTATAGTTGTATACAGTAATAAAGTATGCTTACATCAAAATAAACAAGCTAATCACAGATTAATTTTATTTTTTAATTTTTGAAAAAAAAATGTTGAACAATTTATAACTTTCTCCTTATATCGTGTCATTTGTTTAGACCATGGACCCGCTTCCCTTCTTCACCACTTAACAAAAGTTCTCCTCACAAAAAATATTTGCTGAAATTTTAACGCAGTAGTATCCCAATGTACAGTACAGTGCATAGTAGAAGCACTAAGCAGATTTGCATCCCTATGTAAAGTGAGTGAGTGAGCACTGAGTCTGAGTCTGAGCCGCATAATCAGCAATTGATGGGGAAGTACGGGCAGCTTACCACTTGACCAGCTGTTTTAACAATCATTAGCAAAGGGACAGCAGGTGGGTCCCACAGCCAAAAGCGAACTTGGAAGGATCTACAAAGAAAAGAAAAGAAAAGAAGAAGCAACGGAGCGAACAAAACCCAGCCTTAGATTAGATGAAGAAAGGAACGTGGGATGGGATGACGTGACCCAGTTGGACAAGGGACAAAAAGGTTAGCACACTGTACACTATCTAGAGGGGACAGTGGAGAGGTTCTAACCTGGTTCTCTCTGGATTTTATGAGACGATCAAGGATTACACTATCTGCAGCGGGTCACTAACATAGCAATAAATTCTGAAATTTGAGAAAAAAATCTACGAGGTTTAAAACTTGTAGTTAAATAAAACACGGATATAATTCGATAATAATTTGTTCGTTTACATTGCAAATAATCAAAAATATAAAAATATCCTTACGAGTATGAATACAATAAGTCCATAAATTTTGTAATATTTGATCAGCAAAGTTTTTATTTAAGCGGCCTCTCTACTAATTTGTCACATTTATTTGTTAAGATTTAGATCAACATGAAAAAAAAACCTGTACATTTTTTGTAGTCACCGTATCAATCTATTAGTTAATTTCATTTTTCTCAACGTCTCAATATTTGAATGTCTATTCTAACATTATGACCACTTTTTCGCAACTTTATACAAGTATATGCATTTTTTTAAGCGCAACACTTGTAGCATTCATGAATAATTGCTTGGTAATTTCTAGTGTTTACGTATATTCTATTTTTCTACAAAAAGTTGATAAAAGAAGGCAACATGATCAGTAGATGTAATTTTACGAGACACATTTTTTCATATTCACGTCTTAATGTGATCAGAAAAGATCCAAAAACATTTATGAAAAAGTCAAAGAGAAGAGTTGTATTCTTTGTCCAAAAAAATAATTTATACAAAATTTTCGAAGATTTCACAAATAATATTTTTATTATACAAATAAATTGTGAATTAATAATTTTTTTTGGCTAACTGATAACTAAGGTATTCTTTTTAGCTAAAGAACTTGAATTTTATTCCTCTATTTTTTAATTTTATAATAATTTTTTTAAAAACTTATATGTCAATTTAAACTATTAGTTGTGATCTATGTTATTTTCCATGTGCACAAAAAATATTATTACTTTTTTATTTTGTTTTTATATGAATCAGTAAGTCGAAAAATCAACGTCCAAAATTTATGAAAGCTTAATGCCGATCAAAACAAATTTGAAATGTCATAATCTTTTACATGCGCATTGAGAAAATAAGATAAATAAAATCGAACAGTTTTATTTTAACATTTGACTTCTAAATTTTAAATTATTAATATTTAAAAAATAGAGGAACAAGAAATGAAGACATTAAAAAGGGAGGTAGACCAGTTGGCTAGAAAAATAGCTTTAGAACTATTGATTATTCAAAAGTCGAGAGTTCAATTTCTCTCACGACTTTGCAGTCTCTACAAAAATTTTCAGAAAAAAAAAAATAAAGACATTGAAATCTTCTCTCACCGTAAAATCTGTTGAACCGGGTGACTCGGTTCACGCATTCCAGTCCCTTCACCGGCCTCACAGGATGAATAAATTTGAAATGATTCCTTGCTCGTCGATTTATTTTTCATTCACGTGACAACACGAACCAAGAAACAATTTTTTGATTCTTAAGTTCCACCGACTGGTGTTGCTTTACTGTTTCTTGCCTTGCCCCTTCTGGGCCCCATAAGACAGTGTCACAGTAGGAACTTGTAACAGACAAATTTGTAACAGAATGTTGGGCCCGTTTAGATTGTGCAGATGAGGCCCGTTAATGTCCACATCTCCAGAAAAGAAAATTATTTAACAAAATCTTTGTTCAGGCTGCCTGGTCATTAATTTGTAAAGAAACCTACATTTTGTTTACAAAAATAAAAGGGTGAAATAGAGTCTCGAATTAAAATATTCGAAATAAATTTTCAAAATACAATATTGAAATTCCTCACTAAAATAGAGTCTCAGACTCTCAATTAATTGTCGAATGTGGGCCATCCAATTAGAAAATGAGTCCGGATTTGGGATTGTGGATTTAGACTGAAATGAAACCTGGGCTGGGCTGCAATAGTGCCAAACGGTCAATAATTCAAAACCGTGTGGTGTCGTGATTGAAATGTAACCAGGAATTTGGGATCTAAATTAATAGGTACCGTGTGTCGTGATCTGTCAAACCGTGACTTAGGTCACATGCCGTACCGTGATCAAATTTAAAAGGATGGTCACATCACGTGAATCACGCCATGACTGGTTATGTTTAATTTTTTTTTTTCATAAATTTAGTTTATTCAAGATTCACAATTCAATCAAGATCTAACAGTCTTAATTACATGTGATTCGCATGACCACGTGCCGTGACGTGATAAGATCTTTTTCATGACGTGACGTGATGTGTCAACTTCTCAAAAGATGGTTATGTCGTGCGAATGATCACGAAACAGAACACGCGAATCACGATACATAACCGACACATACCGTATTGTGCCGTAACGAAACCGATCTCACTGTGACTTTTGTAGCTCTAATGTTGAAACAATTTAACATGCACTTGTCATCTTAATTATTTTAAGATTTTGTTTTCTATAGTTGAAGATCGACATTAGATGAATTTTTTTTTGTATTATTATAGATGTTTAGACTTGTAAACTTATAGTCTAACTTTTAAGTGAAATAATATTTTATTAAAAGATTATTTTATTTTTTGAAACTGATGTTGTAAACCCATTTTCTAATACAAATTTGATAGTCTCTACCAAACTTGAAAAAAAAAGGGATTATTTTCATAATTTGACGGTTGGGCTTGTTTTTCAAATTTCAACGGAAAAAAAGCCCAAGTGACTTTTTTGACTGCTATTTGTTATTTCTTAAGTTTATCTAAGAGGCCTCGTTATCTAATTATGTCGTAGTACACGAAAATTTATTCTGGTTCAAATTTTGACGGGTCTCTTTAATTTGTAGGTTGTGGATGGTGCGAATCACGATCAGATACAATACAAAAAGTGCCAATCTTGTACAAATTTAATTTATGTATTTTTTAACTTTTGACCGTGTTGTATTAAAATATAAAAAAAAATGTGAAAATGATATTTTCGAGTAATGAAATATATCTTAATATTCTACATAGAGTGGATCGATACAGTTCGAAAACGAGTGGATAAGATATGACTACAATAAATTTCACAGAAACATAACTAGAGAGGACTTGGGAGCGTCTTTCCGGATTGTACCAAATACGAATGACCACCCAACCCAACGCTGGTGGTTAGAGAACATAGGTGTGAAACGGTTCACAATTGAGATTATTGGCACGTGGATAGTGGGGTTATAGTCATAACGGTTTTTGTGCAGTTTTCGGCCAGTATGTTCGTTTGCTTATAAATACAACCATTGAACTCCAGACAACAAATAGAATTTATATTTTATGTTATTAGAGAAATTATTGCCTTTTAAAAATTTAATTTGTACTTTTTTTATATTAAATATAATTATTTTTTCCACTCTAGAAAATTAAATCCACATATTAAGAAATTAGAGGCGATGCATATAAATTGTGAAATAGAGAGTTAGGCTCAGTAGTCTATCTTCAAATAATAATTTAGAAGATGCGTTTCAAGTTAGTGAACTTATAAATTCAGCAAGTGTAAAAACAACCATTTCGATTCAAAAAACTTATGTTGCAACTTGCAAGATATATATATTGCTACCTTCTATCTATAATTCGGATCATCCAACAGACAATCAGGGGCGGATCCAGGATTTTCGTCAGGGGGGGCAAAAAAATATCGAATCGGGTTTAAATATCTAATCGGGTTTAAATCCATTAACCAATTGAGTACTCGACAAAAAACAATGCTTTAACTTATATTTTCGAATGCTTTGACTTGTAATTTCTGATGCTCTGACTTATAATTCTAATTACCAATCAAAATTCAACAGACTTATTTCAATTTTAACCCTAAATTTAACTTGAATTACAAATTAAACGTCCAGAGGGGGGCAAAAAAAATTTCAGGGGGGGCAGAGTCGATCGGAACCGATAAATTTCCACTAAAACTCAAAATCCAGGGGGGGGCAGCTGCCCCCCCCTGGAGTACACTGGGTCCGCCCCTGCAGACAATCGTACTAATCTTAATCTCGATAGTCACTGCCAAACTTTAAAAAAAAAAAAAAAAAAAACAGAAAATTGTGCTAATCAAAATCACACTAGTCCACGGAAATGTGTGCTGAGGATTACGAGGTGATGGAATACTGACAATAAAAACCATTCCCTTTAATCTAATTGTACGGTATAATATATTTTGTAGCCGCAATAAATGAAAATAATTTCCCTTAATCTAATTTAGCGTAAAAAAAACGGTAGCACGAGGATGGGAGTTATTTGAAATTTGAAAGATTCTTAACAAACTTGTATTGTAGTTAGTGGTAACGGATGACGACTTGGGAAGAGCGAAGGGCGTCCAAAAGGGCAATCTATGAGGCGACCACTCAGGCGATATTGCGCTTCACTCCCCTTCTCCACCACAGCACGACACCTATGCTGAAGTTACCGGGGTCCGTACCACTACAAATGAGCAAGAAGTTAATGTTGCCAACCCAAAAGACATTAACCCACACACAGAATAGCTACACACACAGGCTAGGCATACTACTCCACCAATTCATCAGCCTGTCGCCATTACTACCGCCCCACCAACCAACCAGAGAAATGAAGGATGGACAACAGTCACCAGGAAAAAGAAGAAAGTTACTCCAGCAACTAGGAAACCGTACCAAGCCAAGTCCCTTCACCTGAAAATACCAAGCCTCTCTACTAGCTGATGGGAGATACTTTAAGTGTCTGCAGAGTGGACATAAGCATCATAAGTGCTTGGCAGCTCGTAAATGCCTTAAATGTCATGCAACAACTCATATAGCCAAACTCTTCCCTGCATTCAAAGAACCCTCCAAGCCATTCAAAGCCAATCCACCACCCCCTCCTATAAAAGAACCTCCCAACGTCAACACATACACACCAACACCAATACTACACATATACTCAGTAACAACCAAGCCCTACCAAACAACTCCACCACAACCAAAACTCAGAACAACCAAATGGCAAACTGGCAAGATATGCCTATGCTAGACCCTGACCTAGTGAACCACCAATGCCCACAAGAACAAAGAGCATGCATCTAACCTAGAGAAGGCCTTCACCCAACCAATGCCTACCTCTACAAATCAGCCATAGTATTAACAGGACCATACTTTGCAGATATATTCTTACCTCAAAGAATCAAATCCACCATGGCCCGTCACTTTCAACGCAATTCAAGAGATTTCAGGGTCGCTTCCATCGGCCAGAAATTCGAGGACCTCTTAATTGAATTCCCAACACAAAACATGAAGAATGAGGTGGTCACGATAGGAGTCTTTGATATCAGGGCAAATGTTGATGTTCAGCTGGTGCCATGGACACCGGGGATAAGATTAAACTATAATCCTACCTCACATAGGGCAAGGCTCCGCCTTCATGGCCTCCTTATGCACAACTCGAACCATGACAACATAGAAGACCTACTTGCCGGTGTGGGTTACTTAATAGCAATTACGCCATTTTATACTACAACAGATCTAGAGTCCATCCGCATCTTGATAGCATGTCACCACTCAACTCACATCCCAGACACACTACTAACCGGTATTGAACCCTACACCACACAGGTGGTGGTCGAACTAGAAGGTTGGACTTAAGGTGCACCCAACGACCCACTGAACATCCCGCCTGGAGGGCACCCAGAGAATTTGGGTAATGGCGATGGCAACAGTAATAACAACAACAAAAATGACGCATCGGGGTCAAACACATGGCAAAGCGACTCTGACTCATCAGACTTGATAAGCCTAAATTATATATACTTTTGATTAAGGTTTAACCTAAAAACTAAGCCAATTTTCTTGTATTTTAGTATAATTCTGTGTTTAAATATGCCAAGAACTAAATTACTGTCAAAGTCTATTTAAATTAGAAAATGGAGCAAATTGTAGATCTTCTCGCAAGCTTTCCGAAAAGTGGTAGAACACTGAAAACGGAGTTACGGATCATGATCTATGCCCGTTTGAAGTTCGGTTCACAGAAAATTCCAGAGAGTCTGCGGCCTGTACAAGCATTTCGTGCGGGTTGCACAACAAGCCGCACAGAATCACAGCTGCCGACACTCAGTTTGTATTTTGGCCATATTTTGGTCATACGAACTCTGATTTGGGTGAATCAATTTAAGCTTGACGGAACCAGGACAAAAATATCTACAACTTTCATGAAGGAAACAAATCCAAATTCGGAATGTAAAATTTTGTGCAGCCGCACCGATGGCGATAATTTTTGTTTATATCATAATAACAAATTTTTTTGATAAAAATTTACAGAATAGGCAATCGCCAGTTATAATCTCTTTTACCCCACTTGCAAGTTACAACCAAACCGTTTGATTAATATTACCTGAATTATCATCCCACAATTCAAAATTCAAAACTGTAAAAAAGAAATTGTCTTTGGATCCTTCCTTCCAAAAAAGAATGGGTAATATTATAACATAGAAGGTTTGGCTTCATGCAGAGCACGAACCATATGCAGCTGCTGTTTTAATTCTATAGCACGTGCGCTGCATGAAGCCAAACATGCTCTGTTAATCTTTATAAAAAAAATAGGGGTAAATTTCGTCGAAGGTCACTAAACTTTGCTATTTGTCACGAATTAGTCATTCAAGTTTGATTTGTTTTTGGAGAGCCACTAAATTTTTTATTTGTTCTGATTAAGTCACTCCGTCACTTTTTCTATTCAAAATACTAACGGAATGTTACATGGATGTCCAACTCATCATATTTTCAAAATCATTAAATTCTTGGGACAATGTGGAGACACCTATTTCCACTATTTCTCTCTTATTTTTCTTTCCCTTCCTCCGTGGGCTTCTTTTTCAATCTCTCTTTCACTCTCTTCTTTCCTTTTTTTTTTTTTCTGAAATTTTGGCGAAAGCTGCCAAACAGATTGTATAAAAAAAAAATAGCAAACGTCATTATATGGCTTGTATCAGTTTCTAGTACGCAAACCCGGTACTGATAAAAACCTATACCCTAACTACAGCTACACTACAGGCTATGTTTTGGATCACACAAGAATAGCAAGAATAGAGATTATTCTAGAATAGAAGCTATTCGGAATAACAATGTGCATTCAAACAATATTTTTGCTATTCAGAATAGCTAGAATAGCTGTTATTCTCTATTCCTTGTAAATGTTGGAATAGTTACTATTTGGAAATGTAAAATGAGAGAAAAATATTTCCTTTTTAGATTTCCGCTAACACAATTACGAAATGACAAATTTGATATCACTTTCCGCTATCTCCACGCCGTGACAATTCATTTGAGATCCCACTTGCCTATCTTTCTTCTTAATTAACACATTGTTAACATTATTCTTTATTGGTTACAGCTATTCACTATTCCACATATACAATCCAAACAATATTTTTACTAATCCGAATAACACCATTTTCACACTAATATGAAAATCACTATCTTTTCTCTATTCTCATTTACTATTCTAAAATTTTACTATTTTAGCTATTCTAACTCTCAACAACAGTGCTAACACCAAAAACTACAACAATTATAACCTGCTTTAAACAAGCGACAAAACTACAAAACCAACGGTACAATCATCTAAACCACAAACATAACAGAAACTAGATTACATGTAAATTGAAAGAAAAGAAACTGAAAGGAAATTACCATCTTCTTTCTTTCTTATTTTATTTGAATTGACCTATGTAGCATCTTCTTTCTTTCTCTAATGCTTAATATAAATGACACTCGCTCAAATTTAAAAATCAAGGCTCAACACATAAAATATAAATTTAATTTCTCGATAATCAGCTCCAACATAAATTAGAACTGTCATCAAATCATGATAATACGCTGGCACCACAATCGCAATGCAACAAATTACAAATGTTGACTTTAAATAAAGGGGGAATTTCATGTATATCCCTCAAACACCTCAAAATTGAGTAATTCCCCCTCTAAAACTCATAATATCATATTTAATCTTCTAAATTTCAAGTCAAAATAAAAATAAAATATCAAGTGCTCTAGTAATTTAATTTCTTCTAAACTGAAGTATTTAAATTGTCTAAAGTACAAAACAAAGATCACTTTTCACTTTTTGAACTTCATAATCTGATACAAGGCAAGTTACAGTACAAAAAAGCATACTTAATTAATATGACGCCTCAATTTTGAGGCCAATTTGGGTCCGATGCCCATCGGACTCAAAGTGAGTTCGATATGTTCGATGACCGTCCGATCTGTTTTAAGATTCGCGCCCACAACTTTTGCATCTGCTTTAAAATTCGTGCACACAAATCTTAAAGCAGATCGGACGGTCCCGAAACCCATCGGACCTACTTTTAGGTTCAACGAGCATGATGACCGTCCGATCTAATTTAAGATTTGTGCGCACGAAAATTGAAACAGACACGCACGAATTTTAAAGCGTTCCGCACGAATCTTAAAACAAATCGACGGTAATTAAACCTATCGAACCAAAGTAGGTCCGATGCCCATCGGACCTACTCTCAAGTGTTATATATATATATATATTTTTTTTTTTTGGTAAAAAGGCTGGAACAGCCCAGTTTCTTTAAAGCGTTAACGAAACCAAGTTTAATTACAAAAAGTAAATCCAATAAAAGAGAGCGGAGAAGCTCTCTTTTCTGCTACCAATACCTATTCTTTCTATGGTTAATGTTATAGCAACCCCTAGCAGTAGATAGGAAGACAACCACTGCAACAAAAGTAAAAGCCCCAGAGGCAACAAAAGATATTACAAAAACACTAGACTAAGGTCTTCATCTATTAGTAGTCTAGTTATCAACATCAGAGTCTTCTTGCTGGAAGGATTCACTCTCCTCTGCACCTGGCCATATCACCCGTAAAGGAATAGCATCCATGATGTCTTCATTGGGAATCCAATGGAATGTTTCTTGCCTCACTCCCTGTTTGGTTTTCTTACTCCCTGTCCAATACAAAACCAAAGAGATGATCAGATAGATAATATTCCTAGCAATTTTGGGTTGTATATTTTGAAAACAAACTTCATTTCTATGTTTCCAAATAGTCCAACAAGTGGCACTAAAGACTATTAAGAATGCTGTTTTTTCTAATTTGGGAAGGGTTTGAACAAATGTGAAGACTGCCTTCATGTTATTCCAGTGTGAATAAGGCAATTGAGGTTTACCAAGCCAACACCAAACTTGAGTCACTAAAGGACATTTCAAAAATAAATGGTTGACAGATTCATTTTGAGAACAAAATACACATGAAATATCCCCCTTCCAACCTTTTTTCCTCAAATTGACCTTAGACAGTATTTTATTATGAAAGATAAGCCACATGAAATTTTTTATTTTTAGTGGTAAAGGCAAGGACCACCACAGTAAGGGATCTACTACTAGGATGCCCTTTATAGTTGATCAGGTGATAAAGAGATTTAACACTAAAACTCCCTGAATTTTTCCATCTCCAAGAAAGTTTGTCCTCATAGTGTGTGAAGGACATATGACTAAGAATAGTCAACAATTGGTTCCATTCCTGTAAGGAAACACTTATAAGTACTTCCTTGAAAAGAACATCTTGACCTTGTGAGTTTATAACTGATGAAAATAAGATGGATTTATTGATACAATTATCATATAGTTGAGGGAATCTAGAAGATAAAGCACAATTCTCATACCAAATATCATTCCAAAATCTAACACTAGAATGGCTACCAGGTTTGTATTGCACACTACATTTGCCCAAAGATTCTAACTTCAAAATGGATTTCCAGAATGGGGAAATTGTATGATGATTAGTGTTGTAATAGAGATGTGTGACTAGAGTCTTCCAGTTACTAGAATAATTTGGGTCTTTTAACTTCCACCACCACTTAACAAGTAAAGAAATATTCATATCCCTAAGATTAAGAATTCCTAGACCTCCATATTTTTTGGCTAAACAAACTCTTCTCCAATTAACTAATGCATATTTCTTCTTAGACCTACTTGTACCCTGCCACAAGAATCTGCATCTAATTTTATCAATATCTTTAATAACAGTGATAGGTACTTTGTATAATGACAAGGCATATAGAGGGGTTGAAGAGAGTACTGAGTTAAGTAATGTATACCTCCCTCCTATAGATAGTAATTGTCCCTTCCAATTTTGCAATCTTTTCTCAATTTTAGAGATCAGAAATTGCCAATCTAAAACTGAGAGTTTTCTGTCATGGAGAGGTAACCCTAAATACTTAATAGGGAAAGTAGCTATCTTACATTTGAATATATTGGCTAACAATTCTAAAGGTGCACTATTGAGACCATACATTTCTGTTTTGTCTAAATTGATTTTGATTCCTGATACTGCTTCAAAGGCTTGCATAGCCCACCATACAGATTCTACTATCTCTGGTATAGCTTCTAAAAATAAAATGATGTCATATGCATAATGACAATTGGTGATAGAGTGATGATTGAAACAAGCAGGTCCTAATCCTCTAATGACATTAGCTGCTTTCCCTTTATTAAAATTTTTACCAAGGGTATCAGCAACTAGAATGAATAGAAAAGGTGAGAGGGGATCACCTTATCTCACTCCTCTTTTACAATAAAAGTAGGGTGTCAAATCTCCATTAATAGTGAGACAGGACTGTGAACTGAATAACCAGTGTTGGATCCAAGAAATCCATTGCGACCCAAACCCTCTCCTATGTAGAACCTCTAAAATGTATGACCAATGAATTTTGTCGTATACCTTTTCAAAATCTACCTTAATCACTACTCCATTTTGTTTAGTGGTGTTGCTAAAATGAATGATTTCTTGACTAACTACTATATTGTCTAGGATATACCTATTAGGCAAGAAGGCTGCCTGACTCTCATCAATAAGTCTATTCATAACCATCCCTAACCTATGGGTCAAATTTTTTTATATAAGTTTAAAACTGCAGTTTACTAGGCTAATAGGTCTAAATTGATTCATGGTTGTGGCCTGGAGTTCCTTAGGGATTAGGCAAATAATTGATTTATTGAGTTTATCTAAATTTAATGAGTTATGGTAGAAGGAAGTGCATAAGGTGAGTAGGTCCAATTTAACTATATCCCAGGAAGTTTGATAGAAATGAAAAGAAAAGCCATCTGGGCTTGGAGCTCCATGAGCTGCACAGGCAAATAAGGCTGATTTGATTTCCTCCATTGTAAAAGGAATTTCCAATTGCTCATTTTCCTGTGGAGTTACTTTATCAGTAAGACTCCAAAAGTTAGGGTCAAGAGAAGCATATTTAACTCATGTAGTACCTAAAATATTTTTATAGTACTCAATGACATGTTTTTTTTATTTCAGTAAGAGAGTGGGATGGAGTATCATTAATGTCTAAATTGTTGATTCTATTTTTTTTTTCTCTTATGATTAGCTATAACATGAAAATACTTAGAATTATGATCTCCTTCATCTAGCCATGTTTGTTTGGACCTATGCTTCCAGTATATTTCTTCTTCTAAATATAAGTCTTCTAGTTTACTTTTGAGAGAATGCCAGTCCTGAACCTCTTGTGGATCAAGCATTCTGTGTTCCTTAATGATATCTAGAGCATTAAGTTGTTCTAAAATTATGTGTTTTTCTTTTGACCATAGTAATTTTTTGTCCAACCTCTAATTTTTCTTCTAAGGATGCTTAATTTTTGTTGCCAACTAAAAGTTACATCATGCAGATCTAATGGGTGTTCATTCCACCATTTAGTAATTAGCCTACATAATTCTTCTTGCTCAAGCCATAATGGGTCTAAACTGAGGTTTCTGTGGTGTTTTATTCCCATTGAGAGTCATTAAAATGGGACAGTGATCAGATCCATTTTTGGCTAAATCTGTAATTTTACTCAATGGATATAGTTGATCCCAATCAAGTGTGGTAAAATATCTATCTAATAAAGCAAAATGGGTCCCATTAGACCAAGTATACTTTCTACTTTGTAGTTTATGTTCTAATAGATTATGTCTATTAATGAATTGATTAAAGCTCTGACTGATATGAATATCAAAATGATGTCCTGATTTTTCTTGGGGGTGCCTGATTGCATTGAAATCCCCACTAAGAATCCAGGGTGTGGTATGGTGCTGTCTAACATTGTCTAACCTATCCAGAATTCTTTTTTTCTACTTCTAGTAGTGGGGCCATATACTATAGTATACTGCCACTCAGTTTGGTCACTTTTATTGAGGAAATGGATATCTAAGCAAAATTAATGTATACTATGAGAAATCACCTCTATTGAATTGCTATCTCCCCTAAAGAGGATTCCTCCTGATCTGCCCACAGAGGGAGCATATATCCATATGTCAATTTTATTAGAAAGGGATCTCAGAATTCTATTACTAAAGGTTTCCTTTTTAGTTTCCTGAATGGCTACTATATCAAGTTGATATTTGTTAATATAGTCAGTCAATGCCTGTCTTTTTCTGGGAGAATTCATCCCTCTAATATTCCAATTAAGAACAATCATAAAGCATTGTCATCAGCCCCATCTAAGCCTAGGCATTGGTAATTTGGAATCTGAGCCAGTGTCATACTGGTCTTTCTATGTGGGTTATGAGGTTGGAAGTCCACTGATTGAAGGACTTGTTCAAATTGAGCTCTACTTAGATTTTGAATTGCTAAAATGAGTTGTGTTCTATTAGTGGCATTGGTTCCTAAAGTAATATTGTAAACTAAAAAGAGCTGTTCAATTTGCTCCACAGTAAACCTGTTATAAGGAAAATTTTAAAGCAAAGGAATACATGCTGGCTTTGATGATCCAGAGGCTTTCATTTTTTGAGCTCTGTGCACAACTGGTGTGTGAGTAGGCCTCATTTGCACTCTGAAGCTCCTTTTAGGCACTGCTTGATTGTACCTCCATTCATGTGGGTCAGGTGTGTGAGTGCATTCAGTGGAGGTATCTGAAAGTTCAATGATAGAGGGTCGGGTATGTTGAGAAGAAGATCTCAAGTGTTATATTAGACGTTTGAGAAAGAAAAAGATGCTATATATCTCACTTTGAATAGAAGAGAGTGAAAGAAGAAATTGAAAGGAAAACCTGCGAAGGAAGAGAAAGAAGGGAGGAAGGGTGGAAATAGGTGTCTTCAAATTATTTCAAGAATTTAATAATTTTAAAAGATGATGAGTTGGTTGTTTACGTGGCATTCTGTTAATATTTTAGATAAAAAAATAATAAAGTGATTTGATAAAATAAATAAAATGTTTAGTACCTCGAAAGACTAATTAAATTTGTGACAAAAAACAAAATTTAGTGAAAAAAAATAAAATAAGGTGCATTAATTTGAAATTCGGATCCGATATTCGGACGGGTGTATACTTTATACTGCTCGCCTCCCAAGCCACACGCCGAAAGGCTCTAAACAAAAACAAACAGGTTCTCTATGCGCCTCCTCTCCTTGCCGGGCGCCGTATGACCACCGCCTACCACCGCACCTTACCGTCCATCAGCACCCTCCTCCAGCGGTGCCGCCGCTCTCTCCGCCACCTCCACCAGCTCCACTGCTTCCTCCTCCGCCGTTCCCTCTTCCCTCAGCCCCACCAACCCCTCCTCTTATCCCAGTTCCTCTCCCTCTCTCTCTCCCTCTCCCCCTTCCCTTCCCCTTACTCCGTTTCCCTTCTCTCATCCCTTCCCTCCCTATCTCCCCTCCTCCTCTTCAACTCCCTCCTCTCCTCTCTCTCCCACCTCCCCTCTTCTCTCACTGTCTTCAATCTCTTGCGCTCCCTGTCCCCTGATTCCCCTGATTTCTTCACCTTCCCACCCGTCATCCGCCTCTGTGCTCGTGAGAGAGTTTTGCGCACTGGTGCGTCACTCCACGCCATCACTATTCATCTCGGCTTGGATTCTGACAAGTTCGTCCGTACCGCACTTATTAATTTTTACGGTCGTTGTTTGCAACTGGATTCTGCACGGGCTTTGTTCGATACAATGTGTCAACCCAGTGTGATCTCTTGGACCGCGTTGATTAGTGGCTATTTGCAGTTGAAGGATTTAATGTCTGCTCGCGAGCTGTTTGACAGAATGCCTGAGAGAACTCCTGTGACCTGGAATGTGATGATTGATGGGTATGTGAAAAATGGTGATTTGGCCAGTGCGCACCGATTATTTGATGAAATGCCTGAGAAGGATGCTGTTTCATATACATCTTTGATTAATGGGTTTACAAAGGCCGGTGATATGGCGTCGGCCAGATTATTCTTTGATAGGATGAATAATCGAGACAGGGATATCTTTGCATGGTCAGCAATGATTTCAGGCTATGCCCAAAATGGTTTCCCCCAAGATGCTTTGCATATCTTCAATGAATTTAAGAAAACAAAAAGGAAACCAGACGAATGTATAATAGTCGGACTAATATCAGCTTGCGCTCAGTTGGGTAACTTATCATTGGCACAACGGATTGATTCATATATCACAACCAAATCTATTGATGCAAAAAATTCCCGAGTTTTGACCAGTTTAATTGACATGAACGCAAAATGTGGAGACATGGAAAGAGCCCACTTCCTGTTCCAATCAATGCCTCAAAGAGATATTGTGTCCTATTGTTCTATGATGCAGGGTTATTGCCTTCACGGGTTTGGATCCAAGGCTGTGGAACTTTTCTCGCAGATGCTCCAAGAGGGTTTAAAGCCCGATAACGTAGCCTTCACAGTGGTTTTATCTGCATGTAGTCAGGCAGGTTTAGTTGAGGAAGGAAAGAAGTACTTTAACATGTTGAGAGATAGATACAGCGTCTCTCCTTTGGTGGATCACTATGCGTGTTTAGTGGATCTACTTGGTAAGGCCGGTAGGTTAGGAGAAGCATACGAGCTTATCAAATCTTTGCCGGTTGTACCGCATGTGGGAGCATGGGGTGCATTATTGGGTGCGTGCAGGTTGCATTCTAATATTGAGTTGGGAGATGTGGTTGCAAAGAGATTGTTTGAAATAGAACCAAATAATGGGGGCAATTACGTCTCTTTGTCAAATATTTATGCGAATGCGGATAGATGGGGTGATGTGTCAGAGGTGAGGTGCATGATGAATGAGAAAGGTGTGAGAAAGGTGCCAGGTTGCTCTTGGATCATTACTTGAATCGAATTAGCAGTTGTTTTTGCAACTCCGATTTGCAATTCGGGGAACTGCTATATGAGCATGAAGAAGAAAGATTGCATGGCATTTAAAAGAGAGCAAAGAAATAAGGCTAACAGTTTGATTTGAGTATTTTCGAACTGCTATTTCAAAACAGTTTGATTTACAGTACTGTAAGAGAGTTCTGAAAATATGATAAAGACGGTATTTTCACTTTGCCTATGTACGTGGAAGCTAATGGAAGTTGTCTCAGGGAATTTCTGATCCTCTTCTGTTTCTTACTAGTTGGCCAAAAGAAAGAGTTTTTTTTTTGTATAGTAAATTATTATGGAGGTTCCTCAGCTATGCTTAGTGTTTGAAATTTCGGCCATGCTATTTTGATTTTCCTTTTACGGTCACTCAACACTTATTGTTCAAATTAGGCCTTCTTTTTGTTTGAGTAAGAAAATACGAATCAAATGTAACTTAATTTATCAAATCATGTCAACCGAAAATGTTCAGAACACTTTTCATGTGTAGAGTGTATTAATTTCAGATTTTCTTAGGTCAAGAGCGTACACGAAACATGTTTTTTAATTTGTCAAATTTCAAATATTCAGACCCAAGTCAGATGTGTTTGAAAGAGGTTGGATGAGGGTTGAAACAAAACTAACAGACAATATATATTGTTCTTTACATGCTTATTGGTTTGTTGAAATAATAAAACAAATACATAAAATATTGCGCATAAAATTCTTTCAAACTCCATCTTACCATCTAGAGTGTATTTTATCTGTTGATTTTTTTAATTAACTTTTAATCCCAAGTTCACTAAATTGACGGATAGATACAATAATTAGTCCTTTACATTGCTCGTAATTTATTTATACAAAAAATATATATATATATATATATATATATACATATAGTGCTTGACTACTATGCTTATATAAGCATATGTCCACATATGCTTAAATGAGCATTTTTGCGTTTTCAATGTTCAAATAGTCGATCCGACCGTTCATCTTGTTCTCCATATTAATATGTGCTTGGAGACTAAATTTTACATTTTTCTGAATTTTTTTACTATTTATTAAGCCACTTTGAAAGTTTCTGATCTGGTGGTCCAGAATTTTGGAAACACTGTTTTACTGTTCACCCAGATCAGCAATTTTCAAAGTGGCTTAATAAATAGTAAAAAAATTCAGAAAAATGTAAAATTTAGTCTCCAAGCACATATTAATATGGAGAACAAGATGAACGGTCGGATCGACCATTTGAACATTGGAAACACAAAAATGAGTTATAAGCATATGGGGACTTTTGCTTATATAAGCATAGTAGCCAAGCTCTATATATATATATATATATAGGACATGGCTAGCGTGCTACGCGTAGCATAGAGCACTCCGTGCTACGGCTCACTTTTTGATTTTTCAAAATCCTAACGGTCGATCCGAACCGTTGAACATGATCTCCATATTAATATGTACTTGTAAACCAAATTTTACATTTTTTAGAATTTTTTTACTATTTATTAAGCCACTTTGAAAAAACACTAATTTGTACACAACAGTAAAATCTGCTGGACCATTGGATCAGCGATTTTCAAAGTGGCTTAATAAATAGTAAAAAAATTCTAAAAAATGTAAAATTTGGTTTGCAAGTACATATTAATATGGAGATCATGTTCAACGGTTCGGATCGACCGTTAGGATTTTGAAAATCAAAAAGTGAGCCGTAGCACGGAGAGGCCCTATGCTACGCGTAGCATATTAGCCAAATCCTATATATATATATATATATAGAGCTTGGCTACTATGCTTATATAAGCAAAAGCCCACATATGCTTAAATGAGCATTTTTGCGTTTCCAATGTTCAAATGGTCGATCCGACCGTTCATCTTGTTCTCCATATTAATATGTGCTTGGAGACTAAATTTTACATTTTTCTGAATTTTTTTACTATTTATTAAGCCACTTTGAAAGTTTCTGATCTGGTGGTCCAGAATTTTGGAAACACTGTTTTTACTGTTCACCCAGATCAGCAATTTTCAAAGTGGCTTAATAAATAGTAAAAAAATTCAAAAAAATGTAAAATTTAGTCTCCAAGCACATATTAATATGGATAACAAGATGAACGGTCGGATCAACCATTTGAACATTGGAAACGCAAAAATGAGTTATAAGCATATGTGGGCTTTTGCTTATATAAGCATAGTAGCCAAGCTCTATATATATATATATATATATATATGAAAAATATCAAATATTACGCATACAAACGGTCTAGAATGCATTTACATTGGATTTTGTATGCCTGTTGATGTTTTTAATCAATTTTGACTATACAAGCATATAATATCTAATATATACGTTACTTTACACGCTCGTTAATTTATTCATAAAAAATCAAACAGATATATCAAATATTATGCATAACTCTTCTAAAATACATTTTTAGTGGATCTTACAATTGTCAAAATTGATAGTTAATATCCAATATATTCCTTTACATGCTCTTAAAAACTATTAAAATTTGTATTTGATAATTGAAATTAAAAAAATGAAATCAAACAGTCCGTCTCGGAAGGTACATTCTTCAACCGCATAATTTAAATTTGTATTCGTAGCATAGTTAAACTGTACTTTAAATGTCCGGTCCAGCTGACGGGTTTTTCAAAGTTAGGTCTTTCTTGTTTTAAACCTTTTCAATTTAAATTCTCAATTGCTTGTTTTAATTTTTTTTTTTTAACAAAAAGATTTTCCTTCGTAGAGTGTATTAATTCAAAATTTCAGAAGTCAACGCATGACAAACATGTTTTGCGTTCCTCGAGCCCAAATTTTACATCTACACAAAGGCCCAATTTACTGGTGATTTAAGGCCGTAAAATTAACCCATCCGCACCGATATTTTACTTACCCGAGTGGCCGAGTCCTTTCATATTCGTGCCAAAGCAGATCGAACGGTCCACAATTATACTCAAAATTTCTGTTACCTCAGGGAAATGAAAGGAAAAATAAGCAGATCGAACGCAGGTGCCTTGCCAGTTGACCCTCGAACAAGAAACAGAACTGAAACTAGCAGTGGAACTCCCCATGCATCCATACACGCGGCGGGTGGAAGTTTCCAATTCAAAGCATAACCCGTTTTACATTTAGGTCACTTAACGAGTGAAACAGAGGATCGATTTGCAGAATGAAAACCTCGTTTCGTCTTCCCACTGACCTGAATGAATTCGAGTCGCCTTTACGCCATTAATTTACGACTCTCTAGTCGTTTAATCGCGTACTCCTTCAATTCTTTAGAATTTCTCGGATTAACCTAAATATTCTCTTAAAAAAGGAAGACTTCTCTGACTAAGGAGCGCAGTCGATGGACTAGCGGCGCCTAATCCTTCTCTCCGCGTATTAACCCTCGGCTAATGGAAATTTGTGTGAGCCTTTTCTCTCTTATTCTTTTCCAACAGTTGGTCGATTTCACCTTTGATTGAATCGAAATTCTTCGTCATTCTTTGGTAGCTTGCTGGAGTTGTAGGTGATACGGAAGATGTATCATGGTTTATTTAGGTGAAACGATTAGTTTAATTTACTAATTAGGGAGTTTCTATGTAAAATTAGAATTGATATGAATTTTTCCCATGAACCTAACTTTCCATTTGGTAATTGCTCATAATACTGGCAAAGTTAAAGAATTAAAGATAACTGAGCCAAATCAGATCTAATCAGTGCCCAAATAGGACCAACTGAATTGACAGGGATACAAACAAAAGCGTACTGCTATCTATATTGCATTTTCAATTTTGTAACTGTTACACTGTTCTAGATAGTGCCAGTTATGTCTGTTTTCTTGGTTCTTGCCGAGTCACTGTGTCAGTTGTAGTGTATGGTCAAAATATTATATATTGAAATAATAACAATACAGAGGAGAAACGGTTTGAGTTTTGATACATGCTATACTAATTATGTTAAGTAATGACTTGTACTTCTGGCATCTAAATAATATATAGATTGATGAGATGTTTTCGCTATAGTTTTCTCTTATCAAATGACATTAATATTTCATTTAAAACTTCACAGATAGGTTATCTTTAGAAGGACGAAAATGGTGCCGAGGCCTGTACTGCTTGTGTTCCTACTAGTGATACTTATGATAACATCTCAGTTCGAATGGAAGCAGCAGATCACAAATGAACTGGAGAGCTCAAGTGACATTTCTCAGAGACAGCAGCAATCTCCCCTTAGAGAAGAATTTGTCAAAGAAAAGGCTTGTCTTCTTGTTCATCTCAATTGCTTTTATTAAAGGTTCTAAGGCTCTTTAGTTGTTTTTGCAAACTACACAATTTTTTTGTGATACTAACAGATTAGAACCAATATTTCTTACTCACAACTGACAGTAAAAAATGCACCCTATCTTTAGATTAGTTTGTATCCTCTGAGGTGACTCAAACTTTGAGTTTGCCCAAAACCAGGCCTTTTATTTTAGTTCGGACCAATTTAGAATTCACAATTTGTAGGGCACTTTAATTGGGAATGGGCTACCTACATGGCTACATGGCTACATCTATTAAATGCGACTTAAGATTCTGATCTGAGTTTGCAAATTGGTTTAGAAGCAATTTGGTTCCGTCAAGATGAACAAACCTGATCTGGGAGCAGCATTTTAGTACTATAGTCAAATTTTTAGTTATAACTTTTATCTAATGATTTGTTTAAATTTCAAATTACCAAAAAACTTATCCTTGATTTGTCTTTAATTTCAAATTGTGGGAAGTTGTTGAAATACACTAAATAGTGCGATTCATTTGCATTATGCACCTCTATATGCAGATAATATTATCTCAAGAAAAGACAATCCAACGGCTGAATGAGTTTATACAGGGCCTTCAGCAGCAGCTTCTGTTGTGTCGAGGAAGTGAGAATGCAACTGTATCCGCTGCAACTTCTTTTACATCCTCAACCTACTTTGACGAGATTCAGAGGCAGCAGATGTTAGAAGATAAATGATATAGTACCTAATTTTTCATACTCTCTCTCTCTCTCGCTCTCGTATCTGTGTTAGTTCTAGTCTTAGGGCCTACAAAAATGTGCGGCTAGTGATTGAGATTATAATTAGGATGGGCATTTTGTTGTAGGAGGGACACTGCTCTTCTTGAGCATAGGCTATTTGACTTGAGCATGTTATATGTATAATAAAATCACGGGAATTGAAGAAATTATTAAGTGCATGCTTTTGATCCGAATTTTTAAAAGAATCAATTTATTTGTTAATATTTTGGGTTAATATCTCAATTCTTGAACAAACACACTAACAGTATGGCTGCCATGGCTTACGTCACATACTACACATACTAATGCTTTTCATATCTTTTTTTGGTGTTATAATGCCTTACATATTATATATACACAAAGATTAACATTGGTCATGCCGACACATAGTGAAGCACATCAACTTATTAGGTACATGGTGGAGCACAGCATACAAGTTCTTGACTGATAAATCACATCAACTTAACACTGCTATATATTGAGTTACTTAGTGCGCATATGGGTGCCTGAGAAGACTAGTTTCATAATATTTTTTTAATTTGAATGGGCCCGGTTAAAAGAACAGCTACCTTAGTAAAAACGGTTCCTTTCAAAAGTTTAAACCTTTATGAGGAAGCAAAAGTGTCATTAACTCATTATAATGATGTGTTAAATTCCAAAATTCAGGGGACAATTTGAGCACCCTTTATTTATTTCCTTTATTTAACTCGTCTTCTTGTATATATGTAGTCTTTTGTAATTATCTCTATGCTTTGCTTTGGTCAAATTGTTAAATGAATGTAAAAATTATAAATGTCTGTCCAAAATTTGATTCTGGTTCAAGCGTGGCACACAAATCCCGACCGTCTGATTGCATCATGATTTGTGCTGCACAAACCACACAAAAACCAATCCTACAGATTCATATGTCCGTATGCCGTGTAGCACGCATGCAATGCGACAGTGGATGAGAGGTCGACAAACCCTGTACGTGTATGTGTCTACACTCTACACACAATGATGAACTAAGATTAAGGAATACTTGGTTGGGTCTAAACTTCCTAATACGAATATAATTTAGGAATACTTTATTTTGTGATACATATGAATAAACTAAAACACTGATGTTTTTTAGAAGAAAACAGAATTAAGCAAATAGTCTGCAAATAATATACAAAACTCAAAAGTTGGTAAAATTCGTGAAGAAATCACAATACATTTGGGAATTACTTGTAAATTTTGTATAAATGGCAACTGATCGCAAAACTTATAATTGCATGTAAATAAATGCTAATTTTGAGAATTAGTCTTTGCAAATGACAGTGTTTTCCATGTGAGAGGTGAGAGGTGGCATGTTTGAAATCCGTATAAAAGATCTCTTGTGCATATTATATTAGACGGTTGGATTGGATGGCCTGATCCCAATCTCTTAAGAAAAAAATGTAAAAAAATGGTAATTTTGCTGGGACGAAAGCTCCCTCCGTACCGAGTGACTTTTAAGAGGGAGCAAGAGGTCAGAGTTGTCATAGACGTTGTATTTTCTGTACTTGGGAATTTATGAGGAGCATTCAAAGGAGGTGAGAAATAAATAATGTGGTATGAAAGCTGGCGAGATTTATGCCAAAGAAGAGAGAAAAGAATAGGAGAGCGGTACAATAAAAATGAAACCCTCCTCCTCGAACAGATACATCATCATAAATCATTCATTCATTGATTCACCACTCCCTATCTAGCTACCAGTTGTCAATTAATAAATGAAAAATGAAATGAAAGCCTTCACTTAATGGGCCTTTAATGGGCTGTCAATGCCATTTACTTTACTGCTGCATTTAGTTGCCTGTTGCTCAAAAGTTACGGGCTTTCTTTTCTCCAATCTATTTTACCTTTTTTTTATATACATATATATTTAACATCAATACATGATAAATCTTGTCCCCACAAAGAGGAAAAGATCATTTAATGGTTGACTAAAAAAGAAAGAACAGTGGAGAAAGGGAACTAATGTTGATCACTAAAGTATACAGCACAAATAAAGATTGAAATGACATATGATGTATTGTTAAAGATATATAGCATCATATTTTTATTGTTTCTAATCACTGTCCTTATCTGTCTCTTTACATTATTCTGCACGAACTTAAAAACCTCTGTGCATGTTCTTACCTTCCTTTCTTTGGGACCCATTTATCCTCTCCAGTTAGTTTAAATCCATAATCCAGAAATTATTCCCTTATAATTTTTTTTAACCCACACATGTGAGTCATGTCTAGTTCACCACTCTATTAAAATTTCAAGTACGGTTAGATTGTGTTCAATAAACGAAGCTAAGGTTTATATATACAAAAGCAAATGGACAAGTGCTATATAATCTAGCACCTCAGTATATGTGAATATGTTTTTTTTCATGGGAAATACGAAGATCAAGCCATCACATTTATTGATATAGACACCAGAGGTGTCAGGATTTACAAAAGTTTGAATAAATTAAGTATAATAGAAGGTAAACATAAAGAAGAAAAGCAGAGAAATAGATGATAAAATAAAATAAAACTATAACACTGAGACAATAAGCTTTACGCTTATGCGTTTGTTCTATGTGATTCTGTATTAGTTTGTAATTTTTTTATTAAAAGATTCGGTACACACCAGTATCTAAACTTGAACCTGCATCTCTTATATAGGAAGACGAGGACTCGTGTCACTGCACTAAGTCTGCGGATATAATTTCATTCGTAATTTCCATCATTATTACGAGTTACGGTGTTTTCGCATTGCATGCGTATACTTGGTGCTTGCAAAAAATGCATCAAATTAATTGGTGGTGGGGAGGTGCATTTATCACACTTAATTAGTATACTTTTAAGTGCATTAATCACACTAGTTTTACTTGAGGCATCCAAGGGAAACAGTACTATATATATATAACAAGGGGTTAATTAAGAGCTCAATATTGTAGGTAGACTCTAATACACATTTGCTTTAATTGGTTGATCAATAAATTAATTGGGAGGTTTTATTCCATGATTAATCCACTATCTCTAGAATCATGGAAGAAATAAAGCTATAACGAACTCCGAGGAACTCTCAACGCTAATCAAGTAAACATGTTCTCCTACAAGCGACCACTTTATAATGTTTAATTCTCCGCCCCTTAAAAGCAATATTTTTTTTTGTTATATATTTTAACTAAAAATCAATAAATGTCTGGATCATCCGTTTCTTAGATGTCGGTGTGGTTATTATTATTATTTTTTTTTTTGAATATTTGTAGAAAAATATCATTTTTTGTTCTTAAAAAAATGGTTATTTTTAGAAAGAGGATTTATGTGTCACAAATTATCAAAATATCTTTTACGTTGACTAGTAAGTGTCTAGTTAATTACGTCGTGGGAGAACATAATTTATAAATAGACAATACTAATTAAGTTTTTTATATATTGTCAATAAAAAAGTTTGGGTGACTATCAAATGATAGGATGTGTGGTTTTTTATATATTGGACATGGAAATAATTTAATTCATGAAATAAGGTGGTTATTGGATGCTATGTATTTGGTTGTTTGCTTAGAACTTGTATCAAATTGAAAATTAAGATAATGGATGACCCAATCCTTTCAAAATAATAGAAGTTCTGGTCCAGATTTGCTCTAGGGTGAATAATTTTTTTGGTCTATTAAAAAATTGCTCTTTCAATAATTGGTAAGATGTTTCAAAATTTGAATAAATGATCAAAATCAGACCTTTGACTTGAATCTTCTTCAGAAGCAATTAACTTGTAACAAATAAATTCATCTTTAGACGTCTTTATAGTGCATAAACAGACTTGAACTTATAAAACAATGATGTGTAACACATTACTCCTTGGGAAGATAAATAGTGAATTCATTTACATATTATGTTTGAGGAATTAAGGATCACTCGAGGATTGTTATTTTAACAATTTTGACAATTCTAAGTTATATTAACAATTTTTTGGCTTCGAAGTTGTGACTTGTGACACTTGAACAGTCTTCTGAATAAAAGTAAAAGTTGTGTGTTTGCCAGTAAAATAATGTCTCTGACTCTGTTAATTTCTTCAAGTACCTTCAACACTGATAAATCAATTTGCAGCATTTATGACGGTTAGGATTTATGCAGTTTTTGCAAATGCTGATATGGCACTTATAAATTGAACTGTATAAATGTGACACACTTGCTAAATTAGTAATTTTTACTAAATTAGCAATTTATTTATAATTATCTCATAAGTTTTTGCAATTACTTTGCAACATTTTCATCCCATTTGCAAACAATAGCTCTCTTTGCTTTCTTTTACCACGTCAACGGAATTAAAATTATGTGGATGAAAATAAATAATTTGAAATTACTGTATAGAAAATTGCTAAATGGCTGATGTGATAAATAAATTCAAATATTACAATTAAAGAAACAGAGATGATCGATCTCTCTCATGCTGGGATGTTAGACGCATGAATAAGTGTTTTAATTGTGATTTTAAAATTATCTTTCAAAATTCTTTCAACAAAATGAAATAGGTGGGTACTACATACCAAATTGTTTTAAAATAAAACGAATGTATAATTTAAAAGCAAATTAGATGCATTGTATTTTGAAAATTAAACTGAGTTTGCCATGTTGTGCTGCAAATTAGGTATTTAGGACTTTAGATAACCTTATTAATTAATAATGTTGGTAAAACAATTAATGATGTAAATTAATTATAGGAAGATGCCGTTGATTGTAACATGCTTGCACTCATGTTTTTGCATGTCAATGTAAATTGTAAATACAACAGTGTTTCTGTAGAATAATACAAGTACTGAAGTCTGAAGACTAAATTAAAAACAAAACCCATAACATTTTTTTTCACCAAAACGACCAATCATAAGTTCAATCAACGATGCTCGTTAAGCATCTACATAAGCATCTATATGAGATATCCTTATCACCTCTCCCTGTTAATCATTACACATTTATCAATGATACTATAAAGTTTATTGGTGAGGAAAGAGATTCAATAGAATTAAAATTAATATAATCTACAAATTAGAAGATGTTGGCCAAGTTGAAGCAACAGTAACAGTGACCAAACAAGAGCAAGAACAAGTTGATGTGACAGGTACCAGTGCCAGCGGAGACATGACCAAACAAGAGCCTCGTGGAAGTCACCGATTGGCCACGATTGATCTCTTGAGCATCTCCTCTAATAGTACTTTAACCATGTTGAATAATCAGTGCATTGATTAACTGGTGCTTAATTTTTTTAATAATTGTTAGTTAATTAGTTAATTGTACCACCTCGTTTGGTCGTTGACGGGTGGCGGATTGCTGTGTGTGTGCACGTGTAATTTCTTATATATTAATTAGTGTATTTTTTTAATTTGGAGGTGGGTGATCGGTTTGTTTGCTTCATTGGGTTGATACTCAGATTTAGAACAGCTAAATTATTTGTGTGCATGTTTCTGCTGGAATTTTGTTTTACGCTGACAAAGTAGTGTTAGACAGTTGCATGGATTCAAAAGTCAAACTTATAATGAGTTGATGGAGCAAGGATTTTCTGTGGAGTGCTCGCATGTAGACATTCGTGTGCCGAGTGTCTGTCAAGTCCACTTGACAAGTTCTATCCTTCAATTTCTATTCTCCCCAACTATTTTAATACAAACGGAACCAATTACATAAATATTTATACTTAAATTTAGTCGGTGCTTAAATTTGAATTGTTTGATGTTTAGAATTACATATAAGTGTTTATATTTGAATTTAGTATTTTATCTTAGATTTTCCGGTGTTTAAATTTGCACAATAAAGTATTTATACTCGAACTGATTGGTTATTTTAAATTACACTATTTGATGTTAAACTTATAGTCAGTCTTTTATATAAATGGAAGGACATTTATGCCTATTTTTTTTTTTTTTAAATGTTAAACTTATAAGGAAGGATCACTTAACAATTTTGACAATGATTTTTCACAATAATAAAATTAGTTTGAAAATGGAAACTAAATATATAGGGGTGTTATTAATATTGGACATATAGATAGGCTAACAATCAAAATCATGTGATTTTAATATTGTTTGAAGCTTCATTGATGACCGTTGATTTTGAACCGTTCAAACTTTAAGACACTTGATGTATGATAAATCATACGTCAAATCTCATCATTGGAGATGTGATATATGAATAATATATATATACTATGTCTATAATGTTAGATTTCAAATTTAAGTGCTTTTAATATATATACCCAAGATTTAAAAAATAAAGAATTGTGAAGTGATCCTTTCTCTAAACTTACATATTCGGATTTTTATGTTGTCTGATGTTTGAATTTGAATTATATGATGTTTACAAGTGCAAATCAGGTTCTTACATTAATTAATATCATGACGTTTATCTAATATTTTACACAAATAAACTTACATTAATTGTTCGGTATATATGTAAACAATTGTATAGAAAAGTATCAATTGTAGTTAGTTATTGTTATGATGGTTATACTAATTTATGAACATATCTGTACAGAAATTTATAAAGTTTTCTAGAAAAATTAATAAGTGGTAGCAATGTTAGGTCAAGTCTTAGGACAGGCTAAATATAGATATATAGAGCTTAATTATTGTAAAGCTACGTACCTTATTTGGGTTTAGTTTAATTAAGAAGCTAAAGATAGGGTGGAATATGAGCACGAACACACGCGCGTGCACATGCACCTCCATCGATCGTAGCCTGTAGACATAACCTGGCACGAACAAAAAATAATATTGCCACACTGCATGTACTATATATTAACAAAATTTGTCATTATCTTAACATACCGTACAGTTTTTTAATTTATTTTTTAAAAATTTATGTCTATTTTAAGTATCTGTTTGCTATCAATTGCTCAACTGTACTTATGTGTTCGTGCTATTGTTTTATTTAGGGTTGGTAATTAATTGCCAACAATAAAAAATTGTCTAGACTAGTGTGAATTTAATTAATTAGACATTTTAATTAAACGTTCATATACTAGTGAATTAAATTGAGAGCACTCAACCTCACATGCATCATTAATTTGTGTTCTTGAGGATTAATTTGATCACACAACCCACTAAATTAAAGAAGCTAGTGTTATAAAACATTATCTTGTTAATTGTTATAGTCAGATTATTAATTAGAGATCACATTTTCATGTATATTGTTCGCGAAAAATATTTCGCAGTTTTCAATTTCTATAGCATGACTAATTAGTTGACATTTTCCCGATTAATTAGTCAGTCGTATAATGTGAATATTTACAAAATTTTATTCTGAATTTTACTATATGGCTTGGTGTTATGAATTTTTTTTATATTCAATGAGGAACTATGTTACCATCACATACATTATATTTAAACTTGATTAACAAATGAATTTTGAATTAATGTATATCATTTGTGCGTATATATTTAAATACAAAAAATCAATCTATAAGAGAGAGAGAGAGAGAGGGGCTTAACTTACCTGATCACTACTCTCCGCCCCTTTGAATATGAGCTTGTAGGGATGCCAATGAATACAATACGAGTCAGATGGAGGTATTTTCATAATCATATCCACATATATATAATTTGTTTTATCCATACCCTACCATACATGTTAAGATAACATATAATTATTAAATAAATTAATAGTTTATATAATTTAATCTAAATCATAATAAGTAAATATATTAAACACATAATAAAATATAAAAATTATAAGTTATTAATCAAATATATAATATAGAATGTCGCATAATTTAATTTTGTCATAAATTATTAACTAAAAAACAATATAAAATGTTGGATTAATTAATTTTATCATAAAATATATATAAAATATTATATAAAACAATCTAATCATAATAACAAATAATTAATGATATGGTTATATGTATAAATGAAAAATATCATATATAATTAAATGTTTATCGGTCACTCTATAGGATAAGAAATAACTATTACTCATACTCTTACTCAATAAGCTAATATTTTTTTTGCTTACCCTTATCTATACCCATTTTGTTAACGATTTTTTTTTTATTTACACCCACTCTTGTCGTTTTTAAAAAAAAAAA
This sequence comes from Carex littledalei, assembly GCA_011114355.1. NCBI lineage: Eukaryota > Viridiplantae > Streptophyta > Magnoliopsida > Poales > Cyperaceae > Carex > Carex littledalei. The sequence goes on along the minus strand of CM022084.1, from coordinate 8,977,221 downwards.
ATTTAAAAAAGGCATAACGCCCGTTTCATTGATTATGAAACCTGAGTTCAAATTACAGTAAAAAGTAAAGAAGCCCAACGTTAGCTCTGCCTATACAATAGCAGCAGCACAAAATATCTAAAGCATCAGAGAATGGGAAAGAGTTCGAATAATAAAAACACAGTATATCAAAAGCACAGCAGAGACTGTGATATCAACAGCAAAAGCAATGAGATGAAGAGCATTAATCTGAAGATTCCGAGTCTTCAGAAATCCATTGTAACAGCCGAGCATCATCAGGTGAAGCAACCTGGAGAGGCACAGCGTCCAGATCTTGAGGCATCCAGTGATTGGCAGCCAACTGTATTGCTTCAGTCATTTTCCCTGTCCAATGAGTGATAAGAGAGATAATAGTTAGAATCGTATTACGGCCCGAGTGAACTATAGAGTTATTAAAGCACATGTCATTACGGGTGATCCAAATACCCCAAATCACAGCACTAATCACCACAAGGAAAGCTGTTTTTGGTATTTTGGGTAATGTTAAGGCAAAATTCAACACATCCTGAATGGAATGCCACTGTGGGTAGAGGTCCTGACAGTGACCCATGTAAAACCAAATATGTTTAGAAAAGTAACATTGAAAAAACAGGTGATTAGCATCTTCAGACTGATGACAAAAAGAGCATGAGACATCTCCAGTCCAACCTTTCTTACAAAGATTAGATTTAGTTAAGATTTTATTTTGGTGCATCAACCACATGAAGGCACGAATTTTGGGTGGAATTGGAAGTTTCCACCATATCAGAGGGTGTAGTTTAGGTATGCCTCTAAAGTTAAGAAAGAAATATAAAGATTTGACAGTATATATTCCCGAGGAATCCCAGTGCCAATTTAAGTGATCATTCCCTTGTGAAAAAGGGAAGGTCTCTAAGATTTGGAGAAGGTGGAGCCACTCCAAGAGAAGGACACCATGTAATGCCCGTCTGAAAATGACACCCCTGCCCCCTGTGTTAAAAACCTCTTGCACAGTGATATTAGGAGTAAGACATATCTCATATAGATGAGGTAATTGAATGGACAAAGGTGAGTTGTGAAACCATTTATCGTGCCAGAATTGTACTGCCCCCTGTGCTCCTGGAATGTGAGAAATACCAATATTGCAAATTGGAGATAATCGGCTAACTGCCTTCCAAAAAGGAGATTGTAGGTTAAGGAGAAGGTTAGCTTGTAAACACGTTTTCCACAAATTAGTGTATTGAGGATCCCGAAATCTCCACCACCATTTGAGTAATAGAGCACAATTCATTTGATCAAGGTCCAAAATGCCCATACCACCCAATTTCTTAGCAATACAAACATTATGCCAATTAACAAGAGAATATTTTTTTTGGGTACTAGTTCCTTGCCATAAGAAGAGTCTTCTAATCTTATCAATTGCTCTCAGAACTTTTTTTGGAATCCGATATAGTGAAAGTGTATAGAGAGGGACAGCCGTTAATACCGAATTAAGCAATGTGATTCTGGCCCCCAGAGATAAAGTTTGATTTTTCCATCCTTGTAGTTTAGCCCTTACTTTATCAATTAAAAAACCCCAATCTCTGATACTAACTGGTTTTGGGGATAAAGGGACTCCCAAGTATTTGAAAGGAAAAGAAGAGAGTTGACACCGAAACAGAGAAGCCAAGAATTGAGCTTCAGCTGCCGGTAAATTGACAGGAAAGAGTTCCGTTTTATCTAAATTCATTTTAATCCCAGAAATACCCTCAAAAAATCGCATCAGCCACCAAACAATTTCTACATTACGGGGATCAGCCTTAAGGAATAGAATTGTATCATCAGCATAGTGACAATTCGTCACTGGATGCTGATGATCACAAGGAGGTCCAAGCCCATGGATGTGTCCCTGTTCTCTGCCTTTTGAGAAGAGATGGCAGAGAGAATCAGCAGCCAAGTTAAACAAATAGGGTGACAAAGGATCTCCCTGACGTACCCCTCGACGGCAAAAGAAATATGGGGTAAGATCCCCGTTGATATTGATACAAGACTGTGAACTATACAGCCAAGAGGTAAGCCAGGATATCCAAACTGGGTCAAATCCTCTATTTTTCATAAGTGTAAGTAAATAATCTCAATTGATTTTATCGTATGCTTTTTCAAAATCAATTTTGATTATCACTCCTTTTTCTTTAGTGTTGTGACAATGGTGAAGGATTTCATGGCTTAAGACGACATTGTCAAGAATGTATCTGCCTTTGAGAAAAGCTGACTGATGTGGACTAATTAAGCGTTGTAAAATTGGCTCAAGTCTGTTGGTCAAAATTTTGGACAGAATTTTAAAACTGCAATTTACCAAACTGATAGGGCGAAATTTTTGGATAAGTTGTGCATCTTTGGATTTGGGAATAAGACAGATTATTGATTTATTTAGAAATTGAAGTTCTAGAGCCCCTGAGTGAAAGGCTTGACATAATCTCATGAGATCAGCCTTGATTGTATCCCAAAATTGCTGATAAAAGAGAAAGGTTAGACCATCAGGACCAGGAGCCCCGTGTGGGTCAGAAGAGAAGATAGCATGATGAATTTCCTCTTCTAAGAAAGGAGTAGTGAGAGAAGCATTTTCAAAACTGGATACTTTATGCTGAGATTCCCAAAAAGAAGGATCAATAGTACCAAAGGTACCTCCCGGAGTGCCTAGAAGATCTTTGTAAAAATGGAGAATGTGGGAATGAATCTGGTCAGCATTGTGGGTGAGAGTATTGTTAATTTCTAAGGAAAGAATTTTGTTTTTCCTATGTCTAGTAGTAGCTATTCGATGAAAATATTTAGTATTAAGGTCCCCTTCTTGCAACCATTGTTGCTTAGATCTCAATTGCCAATAGCGTTCTTCCTCTAAGTAAATATCATCTAATTGGTTCTTAAGTTGAATCCATTGTGTCTTTTCTGAGGAGGAAAGATTTCTTTCATCTCTAATATCTTCTAAGATTTTCATGTGACCAAGAATGGTTTTCTTATGTCTTTTCTTTTCTCCATAATAATTCTTGGCCCAACCCTTCAATTTATTCCTAAGTTTTTTTGTTTTGTTATGCCAAGAGAGCCCTAGTCTAAAATCATGTAATGGAATTTCATTCCACCATTTAATTACGAGAGGGATAAAGTCAGGGTGCCTAAGCCATTCAGGGTCAAATTTAAAAACAGGAGGAGGCTGAGAAACAGGATTAGTTGTAAGTAAAAGAGGGGAGTGGTCTGAACCATAAGAGCTCAAAGTTTGAACTGATGTGTGAGGATATGAATGCAGCCAATCATTACTAACTAAATATCTGTCTAGAAGAGCTTTATTATTACCACTAACCCAAGTAAACTGTCTTTGAGGTAGTGAGATCTCCATTAAGTGATGATCTCCAATAAAATCATTAAATTTTCCACTAAGTCTGACATCAAAATTAGTGCCAGTTTTTTCATGTCTAGCCCGAATGGCATTAAAGTCCCCACAAATAATCCAAGGTTCTTGTCTACCTACTCTACTATGTCTAAGTTCTTGCCAAAAGGCAGATTTAAGCTTTCTATCAATTGGAGCATATACAATGGTAAGCATCCATTTGCAGTTATCTTTTCTATCATATAAGAACACATCTATAGAGTAAGTATGAGATACAAAACTAGTTACTTGGCAAGTATCACTATCACAGCCAAACAGAATCCCTCCAGATCGACCATGAGATGGGAGGCTAAACCAATTATCGAATTTAGAAGAAATAGACTTCAAAATCCTATGTGAGAAATGTTCTTTTTTGGTTTCTTGAATAGCAATAATATCTACTTTAGTATCACTAATAATGTCCTTAAGGATTCGTCGTTTACTAGGCGCATTCAAACCTCTAACATTCCAATTAAGAATTCTCATTGGATAACTAACTGACCCGTAGTATCCTGAGCTAAAGTTAATCTATGCTCTACTCCAGATTTTTTAAGAACAGTAAAAGCTTGTAAGATCAGATTATCAAAAGCTGGCCTATCAAGAGTTTTCAGAGCTTGCACTATTTGGTTAGAATCTAAAGTGCCACATCCAAGATTAATATGATAAGCTCTATATAGTTCCTGTATTTCCTCATTAGTCATCCTAGAATAAGGAAAACTAGACAGCAATGAGTTACCTGGACCAGAATTTGGGATACTGGAGCTAGCTTGAGCTCGAGTAGTGGCTTTAGTGAGAGCATCTTGAGTGTCACCTCCCAAAGCTTTGATTCTGACACTTCTTCTGGTAGGTATCGGGATGCCTGGCTTGGTAGTATGGCGACGACGTTTGGTAGAACTGGAAGGGACTTCTACCACTTGAGGTGTCGCCACCATTTGAGCATTTTCTTTTTGGTGTTGCTGGATCAGAGGGGTGACTAGTTGAGAAATGAGTTGGGAAATTAGTGCTGCTGCATTGGGGGATGGTTCAGGTGAAGGCTGTGCGGTCGGTGCAGGAGTCTCATTTGGAGGAGACTGAGATAGTTCGGGCTGAGTGGCAGGAGGGAGGGGGGTGGAAGGAGGGATCTGGGCCGGCGGTGGCGGGGGAAGGTCTTCAACCACCTCTATTTCTTCAAACGGCCCGATGTTTTCACCATGGTATGGAGCATAAGAAGACGGATACCGGCCGGACCCTATCCCGTAAGCCGGGGGCAGCCAGGGCAACCACTTGGAGGTCCCCCCCGCACTAGTCAGAGAGGAAGTCGCCCCATTCGGTGGAGCCGTGAGACCCGGGCCATCAACCACACCATAGTTTGGAATTTCATCATCTGAATCGGAGAGGTTGTCAGAGGGCGGAGCGACATTCTTGCCTTTATCCAAAAGGGACTGGTGAACCGGTACCTGCTTGCTATTGGTAGAACCACCAGAGGTATCAGAAATGACAATCCCTCTGTTCGAAGTGGATTTAGCCCCTTTTTTGTGGTTGCCTTTGGAGCCGGTACCAGAGGAGTCATCTTTGGACCCCGGGGCGGCATCATGGGAGGGAGGCCGTTTAACCCAAGCTCCAGGCCCCGAATTGCGCAAATGTTCGAGCTCGAAGATCAAGTCATGGCGGGAGAGATAGCCCCCAGCATCTCTATGCATGACCCAGTGAGTAGCGGGAAGAAGCATCGGGTCGCACATTCCCAATCGGACACGAGCAAATCGGCGATCCCTTTTGAATCGAGTGGCGGGGTCGAGCTCTAGAACGGTCGCGCCAAAGTCAGTGAAAATTTTTTCAAACTCTTCCCACTGCCAGAACTTGATCGGCCATCCCCGGACCCGCACCCATTGAGGGATCATGCGAAGACCTTCCCCGTAGCAGGGATCCCACGGAGAGATTTTAAACTGGACATTATCTAGCAGGACATGTCCGCGAGAGAGAGTAGAATCGAGCCATTGTGGAGACGGAGCTTCAATCAAGTATCTGTGTTCATCAAAGCGGCAGGCGATCCATTGAAAGTGCTTCACCAGCTTGCTCAACGCCGTTTCAATCTTGAAGGCACCCCAACCTTGGGTATCAGTCAAGAAGAAACTGTGCTGAAACGCTTGTTCTTCAAGGTCACTAGCCTCGGTACAGTAGAGCGTACGGATCGGGGCCTTCATGGATGCGGATGTCATCGGGGGGGGTTGAGGGGAGTGCACAGGAGGTGAAGGAAGGAGTGGAGGTTGTGAAGAAGGGGGAAGGAAGCGGGAGGAAGATCGGACAGTGATTTTGCGGGGACTCGGGGGATTAGTAGTCACCGATCGACAGGAACTCGATCGATGCCCAAGCTTGTTGCATACGAAACACAAGGCAGCATTGCGACATTCTAAGGCAGTATGACCTTTATCAGCACATTTGAAACACACTGGAGAGGATGGAGAAGATGAAGCGCGCAACCTCTCGAGTGTTGCTCTGACCAACGCTCCGCGCGTGACCGTACTCATCAATGCAGCAGTTTTCGGTTTCCAATGCGATGTGATTTTTTGGCGCGTAGTCTCACTGTTTCTAGCAGGCTGGAGGAGAGATTGTCGATAGGATAGCTGAGATCCATAATACGGAAGCCCAGGTGGAAGCCCAGTCGCCATTGTTGGATTAGATGAAGAAAGTGGTGGAAATTCAATAAGAGACTCAGGATCCAGCCCAGAGAGAAGAGAAAACGAATTGCGATCTGTCATTTGTATATATCCACAGTGTTTTATTCGATTTTTGATTTGATTTTTTCTGGATTTTTCGGATTTTTTTATCTGATTTTCGTTATTCGCTCAGAATCGCCTTTTTTTTCATTTCCACTCCCTCTCGAAAGCTCACCCACTCTTGTCGTCGAATATGATACTAATCAAGTAAACGGTTAAAAGGGTTTCATTGACACCCCTATGTGTTTAGAAACAATCAAAGGTTCAAAATGTGTAGCTCAGTGCAAATCAATTGAAGCGGATATCATCCGACTCATTTTACCTTATTTTGGACGTCAAAATTTGTAGAAAACAATGTTCTAAATAGCGGTGCTATAGCGTTTTTGGACTTTAAAAGCTATATGCAATCGTTTTCAGCGCTATAGCGTTTTTTTAGTCTTTCCACGATAACGCAATAATCACTATTTAGAATCTTGATAGAAAATGATGTTTAGTATCTTTTGAGTTCCTAATATTTTATATTATTATCTTTTGAAGTTCACAAGAAATTTTGTACTTGCTGTACAATAGAGAACTGGAAAGCCAGCTTCTTTAGGGACAAATTAATTGTGGGTACCTAACTGAAAATTAAATTGGGTCAACAAGTGAGAACTAATATATTTTCAGAATACTTTTGTACGTACTTGATAGGGTACGGTTTTCCCCGTAGATCTAGATCCTTGCTAATTTAGATTAATGGTACGATAAGATTCATATATTTGCGCACATATATGAAACACTGATAGATCTAGATTCTTTAGGTATCTACAAAGATTAAACTCTAAGATTTTGGCATAAATGTGTTAATCATGATATCCAAATTTGAGTTTTACATCCTGATGTCAAAATTAGAGTTAAGTTAGCGTGATGTGCTCAGCAGTGTACGTAGTCAGGATTTTTATCACGGGTAGGTAAATTTTTTTATTGATGCAATTAACGAGTTGTGGACTGCTGTGAATTAATTAATTCAGACTATGGACTGTTTAGGAGTAGACAAAATTTTGTTCAGGGATAGGGAACAACTTGATTATTCATAAACTTATACCCAGTTTTCAAAATCCAAGGATGGATAGTTGTTTACCCCTTGTTCAATGTGACTCCGGCTATGAAATTTTTGAGCTTATTTAGTATAGAATCAAGCGGTAAAAAAAAACGTTTTTCTAAGTTATTCATTTTTCCACAGCTTGACTTTGTACTATATGAATTTCAAAATTTCAAAATTTTGCATTTATATGCATCGCTCGTGAAGTAGATCGATTTCAACAGTTTGGATTTATTGTGTGAAGACAATCCAATAAATTTTAAAGTTTTGCTCACAAAATTCTTTTGATGAACATAAAACAGTAAACTCTCTTAGGTACGTTTGGAATAGTGCGAGGATTAGTGTAAGAATAGTGATTTTTGAGTTAGTGATTGAGAATAGTACTAACCCGATTGGTTTGAGAATAATGCTAATTTTGAACTATTCAGGTTAGTAAAATGTTGTTTGGATTGTATATTTAGAATAGTGATGGAGAGAATGAATAAGTAATGATTTATTTGTTTTTTTCTTTTCAACTAACTTTAAAATTTACCATGACTTGTTAAATATATATGTATAGCATCATAGTTTCCAATTTAATGTTTCAATTGTTGTTTACCGATTAGAAAATATTTTTTAATATTTTATTTAATATAATTTAACCATAGTTGGAATGCAATTAAAGGATATTATTTTTTGTTCTAAATTTTTGACAGTTTAATTTATCATAAATTTCCAAAAAAAGTGATAAAAAATAAATCACAGTAGCTACACAAATACATTGAATATAGAATGATTATCAGAATTCCAAACTTTGGAGTTTAATTAACAATTCATTTTGCGCTGTTTTCATATCGCTGACCGTTATATATATTAAATGAATAAATAAAGGTGCTGAAGTTATTTTTTATCAATATCGCTAACTTTCAATTCTCTCAAATTGCTAAACCACCTTTTCAACGGATTAGCAGAATAGCACTGTTTTCATGCTATTCTTATTTTCTATTTGACGTTTAGATCACACTAATCTGAAATAGTGGATCTATTTCTAAGTTAGAGCTATTCTAGTCCAATTCAAAAATCACTATTCTTACATTAATTCTTATACAATCCAAACGTACTCTAACATAGTATACACTGACTTTTCTCTCAAAATTAATAAAAAGTAGACATACAAAGAATCTAGAACTTGCAAAATACATCATACATATATATAACACCTACTTATATGAAAGACTATTCTGATGAAAGAAATAATTAGTCCTTGGCAAAGTTTTTGGGGTACTGCATCACTCAACGTAGTCCCAGTTGAACGATGTTTTTACATACCAACAATATGCACGGAGGATCTTTCATATTCCTGTCAGATTAAATTGAATGGCTAGGATTCACTACTACAAAAAAACACATTTATTATTGCCCCTTTACCATCTGGTGTCCTTCCGCACGGATGGTGTACGTAACCAGGGGCAGCGCTGTAATTAATTTGAACTTTTTACCGACTGTTCGGTCTAACCAACCAATGGCGTTGATGGGCCCCCTCCTTTACCATCGAGTATATTTTAAGTACAGTTAGTATTGAGTGACTCTTCGACATCGGTTTGGCTCAACGGACGATAGCATTGAGGGGGTGACTTTTACCATCTGTTTGTTACATGAGCTGTTGATGTTAGTACAAAGCAATAACAACTCGTTACCATATTGAACCGATGGCATATATTCTCAAGGGCAACGATGTAAATAATTGGAACCTCAGTTTTAGTATACACTATCTGCTCCATATATTGAACCGATGGTGGTGATGTTATATATATATAGAGAGAGAGAGAGAGAGAGATAGGCTATGGTGAGTTGTGAAGTAAAACGTCGTTTTACTTCACGCCATATTTTCATTTTGAAAATTCAAACAACCGATCCGAACCGTTCAACATTTTCTAAATATTGAAATGTGCTTGGAGACTAAATTTTACATTTTTTGGAATTTTTTTACTATTTATTAAGCCACTTTGAAATCGCTGATCCACTGTGAACAGTAAAAAACAGTAAAATTTTCTGGACCACCAGATCAGCGATTTTCAAAGTGGCTTAATAAATAGTAAAAAAATTCAAAAAAATGTAAAATTTGGTCTCCAAGCACATTTCAATATAGATAACATGTTGAACGGTTCGGATCGGTTGTTTGGATTTTCAAAATGAAAATATGAGCATGAAGTAAAAATGACATCTTACTTCACAACTCACCATAGCCCAGCTCTCTCTCTCTCTCTCTCTCTCTCTCTCTCTCTCTATATATATATATATAGAGAGAATGGCTAACATACAAACGTTTGTTCCTGGGCTCAGGAACAAACGATTTGGTTCTCTGATTTTCAAAGTCCAAACAACAAATCTAAACCGTTAGATGTTCAATCTATATTAAAATCTACTTGGAGACCAAATTTTACATTTTTTGGAATTTTTTTACTATTTATTAAGCTGGTTTGAAAACCGTTGTTTTTCAATGCTGCAGAAATTTAATAAAAACAGCGGTTTTCAAACCAGCTTAATAAATAGTAAAAAAATTCCAAAAAATGTAAAATTTGGTCTCCAAGTAGATTTTAATATAGATTGAACATCTAACGGTTTAGATTTGTTGTTTGGACTTTGAAAATCGGAGAACCAAATCGTTTGTTCCTGAGCCCAGGAACAAACGTTTGTACGTTAGCCATACTCTATATATATATATATAATATATACCAGTAAATCCTAGGTCGATTATCCCCAACCCATTGATATCCCCAAACACTAGCTCACTGCGAAAATCAACTTCCCAAAGTCGACGGACTAAGAAGCTAGCATTTCATCTTGCGGCGTCATTTGTATGCTAGATCACTCTTCTCTCCTTTATTTTCTATTTATTTTAATTGTTATTTTGAATGGATTCTTAAATTAGAGAATAATTTAAACTAGGGATTAGTTAATTAATGTTATTTTTTTTTGTATAGGTGAAATGAGTAGCCAAAATAGTCGTTACTCATCAGATCCTTATTGCAATAGATGTCTTAAGCCAACTGTTGTGATGCTTTCGACGACCAGAAAGAATCCAAGGAGAAAATTTTATACATGTCCAAAATGCAATCAATGGATGGGCTGGCATGACAACATTGCCAATTTAAGTAACGTAAGTTTAAATTCTCATATGCAACCTTGCAAACAAGATGCAAGATATCGAAATGAGACAGAAGTATCTTCGATTCTTAAGAAACAGCTAGTAGTATTAATTGTACTTTGTGTGTTAATGGTTGTGATTTGTTTTTTAATTGTTGTGTTGTTGCTTCATGTGAAGTAGTGGATTACTTTGTACGTAGTGAGATGAGTCACAAGCTGTCCAACAACATGCGAACATGTTCCGAAAATTAAATCATGTTTCAAATCCAAGGTTTATGCAGTGTATGAAAGGCACATGACAATGCGTTGTTATTTAATCTCTTACACAAACCCCCTTTGAATTAAGTTGTGGTTTGCGAAAGAGTCTAAACAACAATGTAAGTCCACTATTATGTGTCCATTTTTACACTGCCTTAAGCTTGGGTTTAAAACATGATTTAATTTGCAGAACATGCATGTTTTGCAAGTTGTTGGACAACTTGTGATAAATTTCATTTTCTTTTGATTTTCACTATGTTTTATTTGACACTTTACAAGAACATGTTTTTTCTTGGTTATGTTCCAAATAAATGGGTCAAACTAACTTTCAAACTAACTTTGAATCATGTTTTGAATCCAAGTTTTTTTGGCGGTGTATGAATGGCATGTGATAGTGCATTAATGTTTAATTTCTTACACAAACCCCCTTTGATTAAGATGTGGTTTGCGAAAGAATTTAAACAACAATGTAAGTCCACTGTCACATGTCTATTTCTACACCGCCAAAAACTTGGGACTAAAACATGATTTAATTTTCAGAAAATATTTTATTAGTTGAAAGTTAATTAGTTTGACCCATTTCTTTGGAACCTAACCAAGATCAAACATGTTCTTGTAAAGTGTCAAATAAAATATAGTGAATTTAGTAAAATCAAAAGAAATTGTTGAATATGGTGTGTTGTAATTGTAAATAAGGAGATGAATTTTATGGATGTTTATTTGAGTAAATAACTTAGTTTATGTTGTTTGCACAACTCGGTAACTTTTATGTGGATTAATTACACAATTAGATAAATTAGGGAATGTTGCTTGCATGTACAATTCGATCGGTGTTGTCAAACTCCACGTATTGAATTAGTAAAGGTAACCTTCAATAAAATTGACAATACAAATTAAGCAATTTCTAAATACAAAACAAATTCTAAGAAATATCAATATAGGGCAAATTTTGCTGAATTCGTATCCTCTGCATTAACTTAAAAGGGAATCTTTTGAGTTAATGCATTTCAGCCATTCGATCTGTTTTAAGATTCGTGCAGACTAGATCCGCACTAATATTAAAGGGCCCCCTATATTATAGGCAGGAGCTGGATATATTGGCTCTGTTTAAAATTAGACGGTTTAGATTCATTAACTCAAAAGATTTCCTTTTGAGTTAATGCAAAGGATACGCATTCAAGTTTGCTATACTATTGGCATTTATCCACATAACGCATCGGTGGAACTACTGAGCAGATGAGATAATCACTACTGAGTCGATGACATTCTAATTAAGGGTTTCAATATATATATATATCCAACAACACAGAAGTGTTCTAGTATTCTTGAGATGGTCGTCTCTAGTTAGCTTTCTCCGCTGCGACTCCATCTCTAATCACTTACCGGCCGCCACCTCAATACAACACTGAGCACTCGATCTCCGTCATTGAAGGTTCCTGCATCTGACTCTCTGTCTATATCTTTCTAGTTAGGGTTTAGGGTTGGGGGGGGTTTAGGGATAATATGGTTCTAGGGTTTAGGGTTTAGTTTTATATCTTTAGTTTTTCTAAGTGTTTTTTTTGTCAGCACTTGTAGTTTTAGAGCTTCCTTACTCTTTGATTTGTAATTTAATTTCAGCAATGTCATCCCAATCATGCCCGTAATCTTCAGAACTCGCAGCGAAGAGGGAAATGGACCTTAGGAGCTGCGGAGATGGTACGAAAAAACTGAGAAGGATCACTCCACAACGAATTCATATTACCACCGACAGTGATGCTGGTTTGGATGTAAGGGTACAATCCGGCCACAGCCTATAATTCAGGGGTCCTTTAATATTAGTGTAGATCTAGTCTGCACGAATCTTAAAGCAAATCGGACAGTCTAGATACATTAACTCAAAAAATTCTTTTTTGAGTTAATGCAGAGGATACGAATTCTTTTCTCAGAGGATACGCACTCCATCCGGTCCCGGCAGGAGAACTGGAGGCTTTCTTGTCCGTGTGATCTTAACAACTGGACAACAATGTATATTATTGACCGTTCGATCGGTCATGTTGACCGTATCTGCTTTCAATTTTGGGAAAAGGGTCTCGTTGTTGGATTGCCTCCAATATGTGTAAGCATGTATGCCTTTTGCTACTAGATTGAAATCACGCGATCCAACTATAAACAGTCTAGATTTTCCCAAGTATAAAACGGAAGTAGCAACAGATTATGCGCATCACATTTAATTCTCCCCTTTGTGCATTTCGATCCTTTGTTTTTCTTTAATTATGTGAACTTCAAAATCTTCGAGGATTAAATATTTTCATGTGCATGCATGTCTTTAGTTGTATATTTTTTCATGTGCACGTCTATTAGCCATTTAAAAATTGAGCTATTTATCTCTTCAGATATATTGTACATTAAAGCATAGAAATAGATATTTTTCTATAGCAAACTGAATTCATATTCATATAGGAAGTTACTGGTAAAACAAAAAAAAACTGTATCAGGTGGTAGTTCGAATCATGTCTCATTGACAAAAAATTCAAACATTAATTGAATTTTCATAAGCTCGTTTGGCGACATGAATTTAGAATGTGAGGCTTAAAATTTTAATCTTAACTAACGGAATTCATGTTTTGTAAGGTGGTGAGATTAAAGTCACAAGATTAGAATGAACAAAAAATAATATTCAGTATCAAAATGTGTATAAACGATCAAATTGCCCATTGTATATTTTTGTTGTTATGTAATAAAGATCTACATAGCTTATAATTGCAATATAACTTACTTTAATTGCAATTAACAGTTTTGTTTAGCACACCAAATTATACTTTATTCAATTAGAATAATGGGATTGATTATGACAAAATTTAGTACTGAATTTAATTACATTAATTATTGTAGTTAAACTCATCATTATCCAACCTTTAGTCTAGTGACAAAAAATGTACATATTAAATAGTTGGATGACTGGACCTCATATCTTTACTCATAAACTCATTAATTATCTATATTGGTAGAAGATAGTATCCGAAAATCAAAATCCAGTTTAAAAAAATAAGGAAAAATTGAAGTCTAATAAATAAATTATATTTATTTGCATTCTAGCAATTAGAAAAAAAAAGAAAGAAATCCAATTTGCTTTGCTAAGGTAAGGAATTCTTGTACCTGAGTTGTTGATTTCTTCCCCATCTCTTTCTTTGTTTATATATAGAAAATAGTCTATCCTTGCAAAAATTGGACATAATAAATAAACAAGTTACCGATGAAAGTTCGAAACTCCATCTTTCTATTTCAAAAAAAAAAAAAAAAACTATATATTGTTTGTTATAAGTTTCAATTCTTTTGATGAAAGATAAAACTTTTACAATTTTCATCATTTATAGTATATGCTATATATTTTATATTCTTCAAAATTTTAAGTTAATCTGTTATCAACGGGTTCCAACATATTCTGAATCATGTATTCCCGTCCTATGTACATTAATATAATTCGATATATTAGATGATAATCATTTATATGCAAGTTACATGGTCCTTGTGCACACAGAAGATCCTATACTTATAACCAAAGTTAAATCCCTTTTTTTAATTCTAAAACACCTAATTATGGTGGACTAATCGTTACTAGGATAAAAATTAATCATCCACTGAATCAGCCTTCCCTAGGAATAAAAAATCATCACATGGTTTTGCCTTCAAATGAAAATTTAATTAGAAAAAGAAAGAAACGAAGAAATCTCATTATTTTACCATATCTATGCTAAGTTAGCACTAAGTTACCTAGTGCTAGAGTAATGATGTCGCCCAAAGTCAAATCTTACCTGTCAAATGTAACTCGGTTAGAGTCACCTTTAGTCCATGGTTATGTTATGCTTCTTACTTTAAATCTTGACTTTTATCCCTTTCATTTCCTTATTTGCGTATCAACCCATGCACCTTTTTCTTTATTTGCAAAGCATATTGGCCCTTCAAAGATTTTAAATTTATAAAAGGTTATTTTTTAGTGTATTCATCAGATTTTTTTTTTTATATTATCAATTAACTCATTACAATATTCAAATATCCTATTTACCTATTAAAACTAAGGACTATTGCTTATAATACCTATTAAATATTTTTTCCATTAATTTTCGTTATAACTAAGCATCATCTTTTATTTAATCTATTATTTACTTTTCATAATAAAATGCATCCTTTATCTAAAATAGTGGTCTCTCTTTTATTTTATAAATATTTTGGTAAAGAAGACGATATTTTGGTAATGAAGTCTGTCAAAACGATTGCACCAATCTAAATAGAAAATATTTGGGACATGACACAAAATATCAACAGATAGAAAGTCAAGCACTAGCATGGTTTTAATTGTTGAGTAGTTGTTTTTCATTACCTTTGAGTCTTTGGCCAATAATAAATGCATGTTGGAAATCTAGCTCAAGGTAATTTGTAGTTGTGTCCATTTTAAGTGGAAATAATATAATTTAAATTGAAAGGAATATAGATATCGATGATCTAAAAGTCTTCTTTAATTTATAATATTTGATCATGTAAAATGTATCAACTGATGTTGATTTTAATCTCAAACAAGCTTAGCTTCATCATGTTCTTATTTTAATTTCTAATATAAGGTTAATAATAGATTAATAGAGAAAAGGTATAAAATAAATGATTATTAGTTTAATGAGGAAATAAAATTTGATGATAAAATATTTGATGTCGTTTGAAATTTTAAATGATTTCAAGAGTATAGAAGTAATTAGCCCATTATAAAAATTATAACACTAAATTCATAGAGGTATCATTTTTCTTTCCTTGTGTGGCTTTCTCCCAATATTAATTTAATAATTTATAGATGCAGCACTTCGAAAATCCATCTATACTATTAAAGCAAAAGGTTGCATTTTAAAAGTAAAACATTTTACTTGAGATATTGTTATTCAATGTTAAATTAGATAAAAAAAAGCCGGAGTTTTAAAAGTCTGATATTCTTTTTTGAGAGAATATTGGTGAGAATTTCTAAGTTCAAACTTTTTCTATTTTTGAACTTTTACAATTCTACTTTTCAAGGTCTAATAATGTAATTTTCCAACATAAACCTTTAAAAAAACTCAAATATAAAATCAGCTTGGTGGGAGATAGAACTCCACTTTTAAGATCTTTAAACTTTTATAATTCTACTTTTCATTTTAAGGGAAGATAAAATTGTAATTTTAAAAGATTTTTGTGTTAATATTGTTACCTTAGGATTTGATTCTCTTATTATTATTTTTTTTTTTGTAGCATTTGTATTCTACTTTCCATCTTCAAAATAATAACATATCCTACAGAATTTGAATAATAAAAGAAGAAACATTACATGTTATGTTCAGTGGACTTGATAATTGTAAAACTACAGTGCTAATTTATGTGATGATCTCCCTCTCATTAAATGAAAGAGCATGCTTAACTAGACACCTAACCTCTCATTAAATGTACTTGTCATATTCAAGTTACTGAAATCCCGACAAATGAACAGGCAAAATACCTCTTAGAGTCAGAGAAATATTTTCCAAATAATATCTTTTAGGAAGCTGATATGAGTACCCGCAGTTGAGTACCCGCATTGTACCCGCACCTAAACTGTCATAACTGTTTTTGGGGACCGCACCTAAACTGTCATAACTGTTTAAGGGACCGCACTTAAATTAATTCACATACAAAATGGAAAGTATTTATACCTAAATTATCAAATATTCATATATAATTCATCAAGTATTTATACCTAAGATATCAAGTATTTAAAAAAAAAACTGGACACAATACCTACTCATTTTACACGTTTTTCAAGGTGGTTTTTTTTTTCTCCGTTCAATCTAACCAATTTTTTGGACGATCTATGAGGAATTTTACAAATTTAAAACCACGAACGCGTTTTACACAATTTTATCTTTCAAATGAGATCCATGATGACATACTTTTACACGTTTTTCAAAGTATCAAATATTCAAATATGAAAAGTATTCATACAAAATAGAAAGTATTCATACCTAAGATATCAAATATTAATAGTAATTCATCAAGTATTTATACTTAAGATATCAAGTATTTAAAACCAATTTTTTTTTAAAACCAATTTTTTTTTTGTCGGCACTTGTAATTTTATTTTACAAGTATTAATAGTAACATTGTGAAGTATTTATACCTATACAAGACAAGTATTTATATCTATACAATGAACTACATATATGATATATGAATTTTCCTTAAATAACTGTACCCGCACTTTTTTTGAAAAATTCTCGCGTCGTACCCGCATTAGGGGACCACACAACCGCTCCAAAGCTGTAATTTTGTTTTATAAGTATTAATAGTAACATTGTGAAGTATTTATACCTATACAAGACAGGTATTTATATCTATACAATGAACTACATATATGATATATGAATTTTCCTTAAATAACCGTACCCGCACATTTTTTTGAAAAATTCTCGCGTCGTACCCGTACTAGGGGACCACACAACCGTTCTAAAACTGTAATTTTATTTTACAAGTATTAATAGTAACATTGTGAAGTATTTATATCTATACAAGACAAATATTTATATCTATACAATGAACTACATATATGAAAAATTCTCGCGTCGTACCCGCATTAGGGGACCACACAACCGTTCCAACACTGTAATTTTATTTTACAAGTATTAATAGTAAACATTGTGAAGTATTTATACATATACAATACAAGTATTTATATCTATACAATGAACTACATATATGATATATGAATTTTCCTTAAATAACAGTACCCGCACCTTTTTTTGAAAAATCCCCGCTTCCAGTTTCGAAATTGCCAGACGATCGTCTCAAATCGCCTCCAAATCGCCTCCAAATCGCCTTGAAATCGATCTAAAATCGCCTCAAAATCACGGAAGCTTCGAAAAAGGAAGAAACGGAGAGAAAGGGAAATTTGAAATTCAAACTGGAAGATATGTAAATTAGTTAATTGGTAGTTGTGGGGACCGCTTACAGTTATGGCAGTTAATTGGGAATGAATTAAGTGCGGGTACGATGCGGGTACTCAACTGTGGGTACTAAAATAATTATTCTATCTTTTAAGCTTACCAGCTTCCCAAATTGAAAGTTAATTAGTTTTTTTTTGATTTATATTGTAAGATGCGGCACAATTATATTAGCTGATATTATCAGTTTACAAAAGTCTAGTCTACTTTTTTTTTTATGGTAGATCCTTTTATATCTTTTACAACCATCATTGGAAATTTTATCCAATTTTTTTTTTTGAATATGGAGTATATCTCAATTTTGCTCCAATTTGAAAACCTGTTCAATTATCCATCCAAGGCCGTTATAATTTTAAATTTCTCAATTTAATATATGATTGAATTTAGAGATTACTATCGGATTTCCATATAAAAAATGAAAAATACAACTATAATGTTAATTCTTAATGTAGAGATACCGTCAAAAGATATCAAAATATGTATTAAATATTTTGATTTCCGCTAAATTATTATTTTTTCTTATACTTAGTTACTTTCATTGTTTTTGTGATTACTATGGGACTTGGCACGATCAAATTTACAAAAAAGAAAAGGTATTCCTGCATGTACTTACCAAAATTATAGAACAATAAAGTACATTAACTATAAAACAATCCTATATATTTAGAAAGATATTAAATGGGAACAAAATTAGCAAGATATGAAAGGGGCATTCTGGTAAGTCAATTTTCATATTTTAAGTATATAGATTTAATGATCTTAATTATTAGAGTAACATTACAAAAGGAAAAACAAAGTTCTGTGCAAGTTGAAGTTATGATACATTTTTTATTAATCAACTAATTATGAAAGTCTGAGCTTGCAATAGCAAAGGGCACTAGATCCTATAGGCCTCTTTACTGCTTTTGTTTTCATAGTAATAATTAAGAGGCGCATTAATGCGTCATTAAATGTATACAAGTAAAAGCATGATACTGATGCCATGGCACCACAGTTGTAATGTATAACACCGCCTTCATAATTATAAAATTATAAATATATAGAAAGAGTTAATTAGTTTTTAACTTGTTGTTATGTCACATCATTCATGTCCTCATACGTTTCATAATTTGTTTCTTTGTTCTATATTTCTCTCTCCATTTAAATTTAGTTGACGTGTTTAATTTGTGTAAGATGCAATTTTTTTTTTCTTTTGTTTGCAATAGTACAACTCTTTTATATTCATCTGCACTCTACCTGGCTTATTATGATTTTTTTTTTAATTTTATAGACCTTTTTTGTTGCGAGGAAGGCACTGACTGATTTATGTCCAAAAAATGGTTAAATATAAGATTCATTTTATAGAAATTATTTTATTATAAAAATGGAATATTTTTCAAAGGATATTTCTACTATTGAAATGAAATATGAAAATAAATCTAGAATTATCTTAATGCCCAGAGGTATTCGTCGTGCCATAACACAATATATATAACATCAAAAGTAATTTGTTTTCCGTTCTTTTTAGTTCTTCCATGTGTTAAATTTAAAATGGTAAATTACTAAAAATTGCTACCCCCTCCAAACTAAGCAAATTAGGAGCATCAAAGCATTACCACTACATCACCATGAAAACGAAAGAAAATGTTTTTTTTTTCCCCCATCAATATCAAGTAACAAGTTTGGTTTTTTGACCAAATATCCCTGAACTTTTGTAATTCAGAATAAATATTAACAGAAAAATAATTATTTCACTAATACTTCGTGTTCAGTTTAAATTTTTATAACAAATATAAAAAAAAAATAGATGACAATAACATTAGTGAAGTATGGAAGATATTGCAATTTTTTTATACAAGTATATGTTTCTTTTGAGGAAAATACCTTTTCAATGAAATTTGATCACATTTACGTATAATCTGGGTTGTACATCAATCAATATGTTTACGCTATAAATCCAAACATGATTTTTTGTATTACAATACAACAAAAGATATCAGCAACCCTATAATTTGTAAAATGCATATATAAATGTGTTCCATTCAATCTATGCCACATTTTGTAACTCCTTTTTTTTTAAGTACTGTGGCAACTTTTTGGTACAGAACTGGTGATACTCTTTTTTATTTAGTTGAGGTAAAATTTCAAATTAAACCTCTAGAAAAATATTAGATATTTTTCAAAATTTAAGAAGGCCAGAATTAAATTCTTTACCCTAACCGTTTTATCAGACACAAATGAGGAAAAAAGGCTAAATTATTAGTAAGACCCGTCATTTGATTCTGCGCCTCAAAAATGGTTCGAGTTCAAATTTCATTCTAAATAGGAGTGTTAACAGGTACGAAACGGGTTGGATGAAATCATTTTCATATCCTTACCCGATAAACTAAACGAAAAAATCCTTATTCGTACTCGTCTCATCAAATACAGTACAGGTTGGATAAACGATAAGAAGTACCATTGAATAAATATATATACTAGCCAATAGCCATGAATAAAACTATATCATATCATTTATCATCTCTCTCTTTCTCTCTCTCTCTCTCTCTCTATATATATATAGAGAGAGAGAGTGGCTAAGATCAAAGTGGTATGACCAAGGCCTTTGGTGCTACCAAGTCGTTTTTGGATTTTCAAAGTCCAAACGGTCGATCTAAACCGTTAGATGTGATCTCTATATTAAAATCTTACATTTTTTGGAATTTTTTTACTATTTTTTAAGCCACTTTGAAAATTGCTGATCACATGGTCTAGAATTTGGTTGCACTGTTTTTACTGTTCACCCGGATCTGCCATTTTCAAAGTGGCTTACAAAATAGTAAAAAAATTCAAAAAAATGTAAAATTTGGTCTCCAAGCAGATTTTAATATAGATTGAACATCTAACTGTTTGAATCGACTATTTGAACTTTAAAATTACAAAAACTAATTGGTAGCACCAAGGCCTTGGTCATACCACTTTGACCTTAGCCACACTCTATATATATATATATATATATATATATATGAGGAGGGATCGGATGACACTTCTTTTTGGTGACATCCGAAGTTACCACATCCATTTTTTTCATTTTCAAAGTCCAAATCTTCGATCCAAACCGTTCAACATGATCCCCACAATAAAATGTACTTGCAGATCAAATTTTACATTTTTTTGAATTTTTTTACTATTTATTAAGTATTTTACAAAAAAACAGCCATACTTAGACCATTGAATTTTGTACCCATCTTAATAAATAGTAAAAAAATTCAAAAAAATATAAAATTTGATCTGCAAGTACATTTTATTTAGATAATCATGTTGAACGGTTTGGATCGACGATTTAGACTTTGAAAATAAAAAAATGGATGTGGTAACTCGGATGTCACCAAAAAGAGGTGTCATCCGATCCCTCCTCTATATATATATATTTTATAATAAAATGCTGCCAGCAGCAATTTAGCCACACTCATATATATATATTTTATAATTTTAATTATTATCATATTCTATATAAATATATATCTAGACATGTAATTTTATAATTTAAATTTTTAATATTTACTATAAAGGATAACGGGTAAGGAATAGTCTTTATCCATACTCTTATCCTTATCTATTATGTTAACGAAAAACTTTACCTGTATCTGTACCCGATAAGCTAAACGAAATAAACTTATTTGTACCCGTCTTATGAAATACGATACGGATTAGATAAAAGCGTGAATAGATATCATTGACACCCTAATTCTTAACTAGTTTTTTTTTAATAAAACAGAAAGGTACGGACTTTCAAATAGCGGTTGTAAAAAGGTCGGATTTTCAAATAATAGTTCGGAATTTTACACAATGGCCCTTGAAGGTCCCGAATAGCGTGGTCTAGATTGTTTTATAGTTTTTTTTTTATGTGTATGGAAGTTAATTAATAATTCTGACCTTCCTAAATTTCTAATTCGTTTAATAGTTTTCTAAAGTTTTAAAATTTTATATTGTAAAAGAAAATAATCGGCTAGTGATGCCTTCTAAAGTTCTAATTAATTAAGATTTGTTTACTACGCTTGTATCTATACCGGAACCATTTTTGATACACAAATTAACTAGATATAATAATTTTCTAGATATAAAAAGTTACATAAAATAAATGTTATAAAATAAAATAATTTTAAGCGGAGACATTAATTATGGAGCAAGGAAAAGTAATCTTCTATTAAATGCCTAGAATATAATATATGCCTTTATGTAAAGCATACTCTTAAGCTTATAAATGTACAATAAATAATGAAAGATATAAAGCAATCTTCAAAGAATATTTTAATTAACTATCCATAATGGAGTCCATAAAAATATACACAAAGTTGAAGTACTTTAAGTCAAAACATTGAATTTATTATCTTCTGTCAGCATTTAAAAATTTTAATGTGAGAAAATAGGAAGATAAGGTCTAACGGTGGTGAGATTTTATGAGAGAAATGACATTTAGAGGAGCTGCTCTTATGTGCATCAAACAAGGGACATTAATGGTATTCTTATCACCTCCTCTCCTCATAACATGATGCCAGAGAAATAAATGCATGAAAATTATTATGATGCCAAAATTAACATTACGTAACTATAATCGATCGATTTTTCTTATCTATTTAAGCTTGTATCTGGAAAATATTAATTTACATATATTTAGATTAAAAAATTAAATAAGCCACAAAAGTCTAGCCAATATATATATTTTTAGTATTGACAATACTTGCAAATAAATCCGGAACCACACTCAAGTGAAAAGTAAATTTTACGTATTGTTGGACATATATATAACCTACCTATAAATTTAAAACAAGTTGAGATTTAGTTTGATAATCAATAAAAAATTGTTCTATTTGCATTAAAATGTCACTATTTTTAACATGCATGGTGTGCATACCTGGTATCTCATATACCTATTAAACTTTTAAACTGCATGTTTTTTATTTTGAATAATCAGCAAAATTGTCAACTTAAACTGTTAGAATATTAGATTAGAATATTATATTATATTATATTATATTACAGTAATTAGATGTCAAATTAAGTTGTACAAATTGAAATTGGGTGTGGTAATTGAGAGAATTAGTGAAGATCTCAATGGGCCGTGTGGTGTCACGTTTCATTAAAGTCTCAATTGCTTAAAGTAGTATACATATAGAGAGATATAATAAAGAAGAAGAAGCCATACAATTAAGATAAGCAGTGGTGTCATTCAATTCCCATTTACTTTGTTAGCTACGATGCTTTGGAGATACTGTGACATTAAATTCCATTTAAGGCTATTTAATTTTGTGACATTATTGTGTTAGTAGTAGTCAAATCATCCACTGCTATCAGACTTTAGTTAATGTACATACATATACTTGTATCAACAGTGTACCTTACTACACATTCTGTGATGCATGTATGTATGTACACATTAATCTACACAATTATACTTGTACAATAAAGTTACATATATATATTTTCTTCAAAGAACGAAAGCTGTTACATATATACATTTTTTTCAAAGAAAGAAAGCTTCACAAATTAGCACTAGACATTCTTTCTCACTATACAATTGGTGAATGATACAAGTAACCAAAAAGCAACACCTCTGTTTTCAAAGGTTTGACCTTTCAACATCAAAGATCATAAATACTTAAGTAGGTATGAATAGATAAAAAGTTCAAAGTACCATCTCATGATGATTGATATAATTTAATGTGTTGATTTTTCAACTTGTGTTTTTGTAAAATGAAAAGTAAAAATTTATATATTTTTGTGTGAATAGAAATTTGAATTGTCCTTAATTAGTTCTCTTCAATCAAGATAACGCACCATCATCCTCTCAAATATATATCATACTTGCATATGCAGATCACCCCTCAAAGCTAAATGAATAAAATAAAATTTAAGTCAATTCAACCAATTTGCAATCAACAATAGGAAGGGAGTGCTCTTATACTACCAGAACTCATATTGGAAGGCCTAAATATATTTCCAAAAAAAAAATGGTTCAATTATTGCTTTCAATTGTTGATTGCTAACACTAATCATATGGAAAAATGGACTTTTTTTTCTTTATAATTTAACAAACCTTTAAGTCTAAGAAGAACAATTCATTATCAAGTAAATTACACTTATAGGACAGATGAAGGGAGAAAAATTAGTTGAGCTTCAATTTGTTTATTAAAATGAAATTATATTCTCATTTATTTATTATTTGAAATTTCAAAATGAATGGTCATAAAAACGTCATTCAACTACAACATTAAGGCTCCATAAATGGTTATTGACTAACCCATTTTAAAGTTGAACCCAGCAAGGAAGAAATCTTGAATGCATTCATTTATTTAGTAAATTAAATTTTCACCGTCTCGCAGTGATCATCAAGCATTGAATAAAGACACAGAAGCATAGCATTCATGTACTTCTCCTAAGATGCTTACTTCACCAAGTATTTACCTTTCATCCGTATCTTTAATTACCTTAATTGCCTCTTTATACCACTCCTCTCACCTGGCACTTCCTTTCCACCTATTAATGAAATTAACCCTACTTTGCACCATCACACCTCTCTCTCTCTATATCTTTTATGCTCAAATCTAAGGTTTAGAGAAGGGGGGGTTAAGAAAATGTGGTAGTAGTGTTGCAATAAAGAAAAGGCATTGACCTCCTCCCTTGTAAACCTCCTATAAATACTTGGCAAAGGGAGGTTCCCCTCTCTCATCCCACCCCAACACACATAGGCAGAGAGAGAGAGAGATTTTAGAGGGAGAAACAGAGACAGAAAGAAAGATATGCTTGTGTAGTGTTGGACCACTCAAATCCTTAACCTACAAATATCCCCTTCCCTTTCCTCTTCTCTCACCTCTTCCTCATTGGCTCCACACCTCCTCTCTCTCTTTATCTTTTTCTTGGTAAGTTTATTCTCTCCTCTTCATGCACAACGTGCATTCATATCTCTTTCTTTATTTTTCTTTTTTCTAGAATTAATTATGTAAATATATCTCCAATTGAAACTTCATACAAATCCACCTTCCCAAAGTCAACCTACAGCATACATGAACTCCCAAAAATAGTAGGAAATACAATCACAAAATTATTTCATTTTCTTTTTACAACAAACCTAGAAGCAGCAATTCAATTCAACCATCTAATATCTATCCTCTTTCAAATTAAAGCAGGGGATTAGAGGAATTTGTAACAATTATAAAATCGGAAAATGAGCCGCAACAACAGGAGGAACGGGAGGTTGGAGCTGAAGCTGAACCTGTCGCCGCCAGTGCGAGGCGATTCTTCGAGGCAGATGATGCACCGGGTGGAGCAGGAAGAGGAAGATGATGATTCATCCTCTCCGAGCTCGTGTGTCTCGTCAGAGAACGAGCAGGGCAGCCCAGAGGCCGCGTCCATGGTTCTTGCGGCCTGCCCGCGTTGCTTCATGTATGTCATGCTCTCGGAGGCTGATCCCCGCTGCCCCAAGTGCAAGCGACCCGTCATCCTTGATTTCCTTCGCAGCAACACGGGTAACAACGGGAATAACAGTAACGGTAATAACAACAGACGGGGCTGATTTCATGATCGGGTCATATGTACCGATGTTTTATCTTTGATCAGAAAGAAAAAAGTTATCTTCAGTGTAACTATGATATATATGATTGCATGATATGTATGTATATCATGGATACACTGGAGAGAGAGTCAACCAACCTATGTTTCTCTTGCCCCCAATAACACCCCCTACCCCCTCCTCTCTCTCTCTCTCTCTTTCTCTTGCCTCTTTTTGATATGTAGCTTGATAGAGAGTAGGTTGCTTGCTTTAGATGTTAGCTTGAATCTCTTTTTCTTTTTTCTTTTTTTCTTTTCTTAATTTGTGGTAGAGAATTAAATGGTGGAATTAATGAATGCTTTTAGTGCTCTTGTGATTGAGCTCAAGTACATGTTACTCTTTAATTACTGATTTGTTCGGTTTGCCGCAATTATTATTCTTTTTTCTCTTTATTTGAAGAGATTGATCTTGCTTTCTGAAAAGGAATTTGTGCACCTTCTAAGCATAATAATATATAGGTGGGGTACAGTACTGCTCTGTCATCATATCCTTCTTTATTTCAACACAGTATATATGCATCTGAAACTAAGAAATTACATGGTCCATGCTCAATTTTCAACTAAGAAATTAAGTGCTCTTTAATCAAGTGTATATATGAAACTTTGCTTCTACACTGTTTTTAGTTTTCAATTTCAAAATTTTGATGTTATTATAGTCAAATGAGTAGACCCCACCTTAAGTCATGAATGAAGTTTTATATTACGCCGCAGCATATGTCAAGAGATGATTTCCTAAAGCAAGCAATTGAAATTCCTTCCTTTTTATATGTTCAAAAGAATAAACAAATGAGGATTGAAAACGAACACAATAAGCAACGTAGGCATGACATTTAAATCGAATTTAATGTGAATTGATTGAGTTCGGTGAGTAGATATCTAGATGGTTATCTTGAAATTGAAAGAATGCTTTGAATTGAATTAATATATGTAGATTTTAAATTAATAAAACAACATACACACATCATGTTAATACATGTTTATCTAATTAAGTACCATATATATAAATTATCCACCTGAATCTCTTGAATGAATGTGTGTATGTATGTTTGTGCCTCAACTTGAATAAGGTGAAGAAGAGATAGTAATCTTAAAAAGGAAAGACTGTTTGGAATTGAATAGAATTGAAGAGGGGCTATAACAAATTTGAATAAATGCTCACAAATTGGGACAGATAAAGATACGTCATATTGATAAATACCCCCATAAATTGGCCACCTCCATACCTTTGTCTCCTCCCAATACTCTCCCCTTTACTACTACTACTACTACCCCCGTTGAAATTGAATGCATACAGTTGTGAAAAATAAAAGCCCCGCTGGCTTTTTGTTAATTAAAAGATTCTACATCGGTGACATGCTCCCAACTATATATCTCAACCAACTTTGCTTCTTGTCAAAAATTTTAAAATGAAAAATATAAGAATGAGGCCATGGTACTTTGCAATGTGCAAACAGGGGCGGACGCAAAATTTCTGTCAAGGGGAGCAAGAATCAGGTTAAAATAGTTTATTGGGTTCCAACCTATTAACTAATTGGATATTAGATAAAGAAAACAATCAACATAATAAGAAACAATAAAATAGTATAGTATTACATAATAAAAAACAAGAAAATAATATCATTTTACATATTAAAAAACAACAAAGTTGGTCCGGATCCGTAAATTTCTATAAAAACAACAAAGTTCGTGCTTTTGGACTGGTTTGGCCGACTTTTCAGTTCCAGAGAGAGGCAAAACAATTTTCAGGGAGGAACAAAGTAGTACTGGACCCGTATTTTTCTACTGAATTTCAAAATCCAGGGAGGGGCAACTGCCCCCCTCTGGTTGTGTGTGGGTCCGCCCCTGTGTCATGTGTGCAAATAGGTTCGTGTTATAAATTAATATCTTAGTTTTCAAAGTTCAAACAGTCGATCTGATCCGTGTAACACAATCTCCATATAAAAATATACTTACATACCAAATTTTACAGTTTTTAGATTTTTTTTTTTAGTATTTTTTAGATAGGTGGAAAATCACTATTTTCGGATTGTCCAAAATCTTTAGATCCCGTGATTTTCTACCTATCTAAAAAAATTCTAATAAACGAAAAATTTGGTCCGGTACATTTTCATATGATATAATGTTCAATGGTTCGGATCAACGGATGAAAATATTGATTCATAGTACATACCTATATGTGCATTACAAAGTACCATAGCGGCTAGCCTCACTCGAAATATAATAGTATCATTGTTAACTTGTTTTATAAACGCTAGATTGAGTTCAGAAGCCTTGACTAAGTGAGATTTTTATTTTTTTTGATTTCCTCATAAATTTCAGTAATGCCATAGAAACATTTGGAAGGTTTACAAGACTGATGAGTCCGGCTACTATAACACTAGTGTCATTTCAAACTAAATAACACCACATCTTATACCATTGGATCTACTTTAATATTCGTGCAAGACACTAGTGTCATTCCAGCCCTATCTTGTACACGAATATTAAAGTAGATCCAATGGTATAAGATGTGGTGTTATTTAGTTTGGAATGACACTAGTGTTATAGTAGCCGGACTCAAGACTGATTTCTCTGGCCACTTGGCCACCGTGTCATTTTTTTACAATTCTATAAATATATTTAAATGCATCACATTTTTGAGTTTTGACACACATAATTTCAATTGTCAGGTTGTTCTAGGTATACAGTGGAAAAGAGAGGAAGTGAGGGTGAAGTTCAAATAGGAGTATAGAATGAAAATGTTCTCCAAGGAGTAAGCAGAGAGGATTATGGGCAATATATTCCTATAATAAACAGTCAAGTAGACAATTAATTATTTAATTTCTTTTCTGGTTAGTTAGAGAATTCTCACCCTATTCCAACTTTGGCAAAGATAAAATAAATTTTTTGGTTAAATATTTCCATTGTCCAGGATGATTCACTTGTATTCATAAGCCCAGAGATAAAACTATCTCGATAATATTTTTTCATATGATGAGACTGTTTAAGATACAGGGTATACTAATATTTGGGTTAGATCGGTGACAACTAGAATGAATAGGATGATATTGCTGTTTTCCAAATTTAATTACTTAATTAGTATATCATTAGATCGAAAGGCCGCAACTCGCAAGCCATGACAGACGGGGACATCTGACTTCTGTCAGGCATTTCGTCAAACAGTTCGTTTGCATTGTGAAAAAATTGATAGGATATGCACAATTGCGAACAGGAAAAGATACCAAAAAGCAAAGCCTAAGAATGGGTTCATATAGTTAGAAACTCTTATCCGATGACCATAAATAGTAATTAATAATGTCTTTGTTAGTTAAACAATGCATGCCCTTGATTTTGGAATAAATCTTGTGAAGCTGGTTCCAATTGAAAAGAAAAATTCCCCGATCTCTCGATGAGTCATTTTGTCGACATACAGGGACATCTGACTTCTGTCAGGCATTTCATCAAACAGTTCGCTTGCAGTGTGAAAAAATTGGTAGGATATGCACAGTTACGAACAGAAAAAGATGGCGCCTAAGAATGGATTCATCATCTTAGTATAAACCTTATCTGATGACCAAAAATAGTAATTAATAATCCCTTGTTAGAATCAATGCATAGTTTGCATACCCTCAATAAGTCAAATTCGTCGAATTGATCCAGAACAGCACATCCACCCCTCGCCCCGTCGTTCTCACTTCAACTGCACACACCTCCGATGAGTCATCATTTGTACAACCCAGCAGACCGAGGCCAGCTGAGAACGATCCTCTACAGCCACGCCGGATCCCTCGGTTAGAGAGATCAGACCCGTGGTAGTACGATCCTATAGAACAGATCTTGTTCAAGTAAGATAGTACATTGATAGTGCTATTGCAGATATATAAACGCCTCATCATTACTTTAAAGTTTGGTTTTGGGACTACCTTGAAAAACAAGCAGCAATAAACCGGAGAGAGGCCTTTGGAATTTAAGCATCTTGGGCTGGATGAAGTGGTTTTAGGTCTTGTTTGGTTGGAAGGGTTTCTCAGCCCGATCCAATGGAAAGATATAATCAATGAGCTCCTTTTTTCTTATATAATACAAAAAGGCCTACATGTAAACTTGTACTTATTTAGACTGTGTTTATAGTGGCTTTATGAACAGTAAAGCCCATCATTCACCAAGTTCAGATAATCGGATATACCTTAGAGGCTCTAATTAAATCTGAACCCTCCGTTATAAATTGACACAAGTTATAGTCAGATCTGAAATTTGTACTTGGTTCGATTTTGAATAACCTGACGTATTACATGAAGACATCAAAGCATGTATAAATTAATAGGTGGATAAGGACAAGCTGCATGCTACTATCTATGTCGGACAACATATTAATCAAGTGATTATGAACTAAAATGATAAAATAACAAAGGCTCTTAAAGTGCGCCTTGTGAAATATTACAAATATTAAAGCACTTCATTTGCTAATTATGTTACAATCTAAGATAGGCACCAAACACAAGGATGCACCAAGTGCTATAACTATAACTATTTATAGAATGCTCTAATTTTTGTTGGTTAACCATCAATAGGTATTTTTATTAATCAGGACAAAATCAATTACACACATCAGCTCATATCAGTACATAAAAATACAAATAGCAACCATACTAGTATATAAAACATTACAACTGAACCCTCTTTATACAAACCAAGACAAGAAAAAAATCAGAAAAAACAAAACTGTGCTCTGATTACAAGATATGAGCATGCAGGTTGTCAAACTCAAATTGGTAGATAACAAGCTTGCATGGTTTTCTGTGCTCGTGCTCAGATTGGTTGATAGTGAGCCATCATGGTTTCTTGTCATTAGCACAAACAATGTTGTTGTTGAAGTCAAGACGAGCTAGCGGGATCCAGGGGAGCCTTCGTGCTCAGATGAAGTTTGTGCCTGATTTATTCAGACGGAAATACAACAAGGACAAAGAAAGTTCGAAGCAGAGGAGGACGAAGAAGAAAAAGAAGAAGAGAAGAAGAAGAAGAAGAATAATGAGAAAAAAAAGTAAAGGAGACAACATTACTGCCAACAACATTATTGTCATCAACCATAAACACGTACCTTATTTATATATATATATATATATATATATATACTAGTATCGTACCCGTGCGTTGCAACGGAACATATATTATAAGATTTAACATTAAGATTGAATAGAGATGCAAATAATAAATAATAATAAAAAAACAACAACAAATGACTGTTTTAATACAACAACATTCTTTGCATGTCAGTGCATACACAATTTTTGTGTTATAATTCAATTAAATTAAATGTGAAAAGCTGCTAGGGAATAAACAATAATATGCCTTTTTTGTTCTCTTCCAAAAATGAATAAGAGGTAGGCAATTCGGAAATGAGACATGCTATCAAAATCGGAAATTAATCTTTGTATGCGCCAATCAAATCTGGAGAGAGATATGGTAACAAAAATTTAATGCTAATTCCATTTTCTCAATTCTTGGCATTACTTGTGACAATATGTGTGGCGAGTACATCTCTAACTAATTTGAGACTTCTATACATAAAAAAGATGCATTTAATCAAAAGATGACAGATTATGTGATTGGAGGGCTGATATTAAATCTGAAATTTCATCTTTCAATCGTAGCCGTTGGCGGATCAGGACATCAACGTGCTTAATAATGGAATGGAGATATATATATATATATATATATATATATATATAGATATATATATATATATAGAGCTTGGCTACTATGCTTATATAAGCAAAAGCCCACATATGCTTAAATGAGCATTTTTGCGTTTCCAATGTTCAAATGGTCGATCCGACCGTTCATCTTGTTCTCCATATTAATATGTGCTTGGAGACTAAATTTTACATTTTTCTGAATTTTTTTACTATTTATTAAGCCACTTTGAAAGTTTCTGATATGGTGGTCCAGAATTTTGGAAACACTGTTTTTACTGTTCACCCAGATCAGCAATTTTCAAAGTGGCTTAATAAATAGTAAAAAAATTCAGAAAAATGTAAAATTTAGTCTCCAAGCACATATTAATATGGAGAACAAGATGAACGGTCGGATCGACCATTTGAACATTGGAAACGCAAAAATGAGTTATAAGCATATGGGGGCTTTTGCTTATATAAGCATAGTAGCCAAGCTCTATATATATATATATAGAGTAGAACTAGGGTGAGCTGTGCTCACCAACGGATTTGGTGAGCACACCTCCAAAAAACGCATTTCCAAAGTTCAAATAGTCGATTCGAACCTTCCAACGTGTTCTTCATATTAATATGTGCTTGGAGACCAAATTTTACATTTTTTGGAAATTTTTTACTATTTTTTTAGAATTTTTCAAAATCAGTGTTTTTTCATTAAATAAAAAAAAAATTCAAAAAAATCAAAAAACACTGATTTTGAAAAATTCTAAAAAAATAGTAAAAAATTTCCAAAAAATGTAAAATTTGGTCTCCAAGCACATATTAATATGAAGAACACGTTGGAAGGTTCGAATCGACTATTTGAACTTTAGAAATGCATTTTTTGGAGGTGTGCTCACCAAATCCGTTGGTGAGCACAGCTCACCCTAGTTCTACTCGATATATATATATATTGAGTGGCTAATATCAAAACGTTTGTTCCTAGACCGTGGAACAAACGCTTCGGTTTTTACATTTTCGAAGTCCAAATAGTCGATCCAAACTGTTCAATATTCAATCTATATTAAGGTGTGCTTGGAGACC
Organism: Carex littledalei; assembly: GCA_011114355.1. Lineage (NCBI taxonomy): Eukaryota > Viridiplantae > Streptophyta > Magnoliopsida > Poales > Cyperaceae > Carex > Carex littledalei. The sequence goes on along the minus strand of CM022084.1, from coordinate 8,945,401 downwards.
AAATTGTACATTTTTTAGAATTTTTTACTATTTATTAAGCCAGTTTTAAAATCACTTTTTTTAATGATCCAGTAAATTTTCATTGTTGATTAAAATCAGCGATTTTAAAACTGACTTAATAAATAGTAAAAGTTACAAAAAATGTAAAATTTGGCCTCCAAGCACATTTTAATATAGAGATCACATTTAACGGTTCGGATCGACCGTTTGAACTTTGAAAATGGAAAACCAATTGGTTGCATCACGGCTCTGGAACAAACATTTTGATATTAGCCAACCTATATATATATATATAGAGGAGGGATCCACTTACAACAAATTTGAGTTACAACAAAGTTACAACATTCATTTTTTTCATTTTCAAAGTCCAAATCGTCGATCCAAACCGTTCAACATGATCTCCACAATAAAATGTACTTGCAGATCAAATTTTACATTTTTTTGAATTTTTTTACTATTTATTAAGTATTTTACACAAAATAGCCATACTTAGACCATTGAATTTTGTACCCATCTTAATAAATAGTAAAAAAATTCAAAAAAATATAAAATTTGATCTGCAAGTACATTTATTTAGATAATCATGTTGAACGGTTTGGATCGACGATTTGGACTTTGAAAATGAAAAAAATGAATGTTGTAACTTTGTTGTAACTCAAATTTGTTGTAAGTGGATCCCTCCTCATATATATATATATATATATATATATATATATATATATATAGAGAGAGAGAGAGAGAGAGAGAGAGAGAGAGATGGGCTATTGTGCTTTGCAAAGTAAATGGGGGGTTTACTTCGGGTCATATTTTCATTTTGAAAATCCAAACAACCGATCTGAACCGTTCAACATGTTCTAAATATTGAAATGTGTTTGGAGACTAAATTTTACATTTTTTGGAATTTTTTTACTATTTATTAAGCCACTTTGAAAATCGCTGATCCACTGTGAACAGTAAAAAACAGTAAAATTTTCTGGACCACCGGATCAGTGATTTTCAAAGTGGCTTAATAAATAGTAAAAAAGATTCCAAAAAATGTAAAATTTAGTCTCCAAGCACATTTCAATATTTAGAACATGTTGAACGGTTCAGATCGGTTGTTTGGATTTTCAAAATGAAAAATATGACCCGAAGTAAACCCCCCATTACTTCGCGAAGCACAATAGCCCATCTCTCTCTCTCTCTCTATATATATATAGAGGAGGGATCAAGTTACAACAAATTTGAGTTACAACAAAGTTACAACAACTATTTTTTTCATTTTCAAAGTCCAAATTGTCGATCCAAACCGTTCAACATGATCTCCACAATAAAATGTGCTTGCAGATCAAATTTTACATTTTTTTGAATTTTTTTACTATTTATTAAGTATTTTACAAAAAATAGTCATATTCAGACCATTGAATTTTGTACCCATCTTAATAAATAGTAAAAAAAATTCAAAAAAAATGTAAAATTTGATCTGCAAGCACATTTTATTTAGATAATCATGTTGAACGGTTTGGATTGACGATTTGGACTTTGAAAATGAAAAAAATGGTTGTTGTAACTTGATCCCTCTTCATATATATATATATATAAATAGTAGAGACCACAGGCGAGTTGGAGCAAATTCACAGCACCCCCAACTGAATCCGGTAAGTCGAGACAAAAAAATAGCGAGCCGAAGCTGTGGCCAGATCAATTAAATAGAAACATTGTTCGGATTGAGTGAGGCGGAGTGAACCGGACGGGTGAGAGGAGGAGGGCGGAGGAACTACGGGGGGCTTCTTCTTCTATTCTCATTGGAGTGTGTGAGATTGAACAAAAGAGTGGTTACCTTTCCCCTAAAATAATTAGAAGTTATCTGTTTGTTTTATTGTTTCGTTTTTTTAGCAATCTTTTATACTAGTCTCATGGATGCCCCTTTGGTCACTGGCTACACAATTGAAGTTATTAAGGTTTTCTCAAAATAAATGATATGGACATAAAAGTAATTTGCTTTTACAATCCACATATATTAATGAATATATTCTTGCTAAAACTTAGAAGTAGTCTTAAAATACAAGAAAATATTTCCTATTGTTGTATTGAAGACAAGTAATGGGCTCGGCCCATTCTGTTTATTCCATCGGCAAAGAAGCCGAACCGATGGCATTTGGTGCCTTTTGCTATCGGTAGAAAACCGATAGTGTTTTGTTTTTTGCCATCGGTAGAATGCTGTTTTTAATTAAAGGTTCCTGCGTAACCTTTCTGACTTGAGCCAATTTTCGAATTTTCGTGAGTTGAAGCTGAGTCGCTGCTCTCTCTCTCTTGCCTTCACCAAGTTTTTTAGGAATTTGTTTTTTTCTTCTTAAAACTTGTAAGAGAGTGTGTGAGAGAGTGCTATTGAGTTTGATGATCTCTTGTACTTGTAAGACTCTTTGATTTAGTGAATTTGTGTTGTGTGCTTCCGTGGTTTTCTCCCGAAAGAGTTTTCACGTAAAATTTTGTGTCTTCTCTTATTTTTGTGCTTGCTTGTTTGTTGTTCTTAGCATCTTGAGTGATTCCTCTATTTTCTCCCATTTATTTAATTTGCCCAACAAGTGGTATCTGAGCCGATCTACACTACCATCAGATATGATCGGTAGTTCAAGGACGAAGGTCGCTCTTTCATTTGCTCTGCTGCAGTTTGAGGTAAATTTATAAAACGAAAGAGGGTAGTAGTAGTGGTACCATGATTAAATTGACATCGACTAACTACTCTATTCTGAAAAGAAAAAAAACGTTGATTTCAACAATTCTAAACCAGCCAGTAACTATGGTTTTCTTTCTTCGAGAAAATGATAAAAATTTGTAAATAAGATATAACATTAGACTTTCCATAATATTTTTCTATAATATTTTATTATGCAAATTGGGGTTTAAGCACAAAATCCAGGAACAGTGGTGTTTTACAAAGTATCATAGCACAATTCTATCTACTTGTCTACCAAAGACGCTTGATTATCATGTTAAAAGAATGAATAATATCTATCATGTTTGGTTGTAAGCTAGCTCAATAAACAATGCTAATGTTGCCATCTCAAATTAAAAAAAAAAGGACATCCCAGTGAAAATAATCTCCACAAGCGTGTTAATTGTTAACAAGAGTTCGAATATAAATTGAGAAATAGCCTTTAGTCTTTAGTCTAATAAGTAAAGGTAATGTTTTTTATGTGGAATGTTACATATTCGAAATTTGAATTAATTTTTTTTTGTGAATATTAAATAGCTGAATACTTGAGTGGCTTGACCTCCAACCTTTGCTCAAAAAAGAGTTCGAATATAAATTTAACAGTTACTAAAAAGAGTTAGAAATAGCCTTTAGTCTTTAGTCTAATAGTAAAGGTAATGTTCTTTATGTGGAATGTTACACGTTCGAAATTTGAATTAATTTTTTTTTGTGAATATTAAATAGCTGAATACTTGAGTGGCTTGACCTCCAACTTTTGCTCAAAAAAGAGTTCGAATATAAATTAAATAATCTATGAACAAAAATTAATACCCGACATGCTTGCGATTTTTATATTTTGAGCACGACGCTTGGAGCATGCATGGTTTCGAAAAGAAACAGTAAAAAATTAGAAATAAAACAATAAAGAAGATAGTTTTATAAGAACATCCATTTTACTTTTGTAATGTGAATAAATGTGCCTGGACAGATGTTAGGTTCTGATCTTTCACGGAACATCATGCAAACTATTAAATTTTTTGACGCCATTTCTCAGATGAATGTCTGAATTTTGGATTGAGATCCGGTGCTCTTCAAATTCCTCTTTTTTCACTGCTATCCTCTCTATCTCTCTCCTCTTTCTCTCTCTCTTCTCTCTCTCCTCTCTCTCTCCTCCTCTTTTGAAGAGAGAGATAGACACAAAATTGAAGAGCACCCGCTACTATTCTTCTTAGAATAGCAGCAGAGTCGGACCCCTGAATTTTGACCCCAAATTTGGAGGGAAGATGTGACCTGTCTCTCTTTAAATGAATTTGGAGGTTCAGAATTAATTGTGCTTTAAAAGAAACAAAAATACTGATAATAAAACCAATTTCATTGCCCAAAATGAACTTATACCACAACAAAGGGACCAAACAATAAAGTACAATTTATATACAATCCATTGAATTATTTCTCAAAAAAAAAAAAATTCTTAGAATTGATATCAATGGCAGCCTGAATCACTAACCTCATCCTGACTCAATAACAAGAAATTTTTAGTTGTGCAATGATAGTATGACGTTTTGGAAGAATATAATAATATGCTTGTAATTCAAGATAAATATGAAATTATGTCAACTTTAATAACTAAAATACAAATCCTCTTCTTCTAAACTCTGTTCCAGGTCTGTCCCTGCTTATATTATTTTTAATCTTCCCCTCACTCTTCCTCGGACGGAATAAAAAACAAAGCAAAAATATTAAATTTAGTTCTAAATAACAGAGGACGATAATGCTCATCTATTTGATTTTGAAATTTTAAGGAAAACCCAATAAACAAATTTTGGCCGCTAAATACGAAATTACAAATTAAACAAATTACATGAATTTACAGAATACAAAAGCAGTACTTATCCTAAATATTTCAAATGTGCATGAGCTCCATGCAACCTATTATGACTTTGCACAAACCTCACCTCCTCTTGCTCATCCCTCAAAAAATGCTCGTGCGCTCTCTCTATACTCTCTCGTGCACCAGAGGTGAAGCCCTAGAATGTCTGTGCTTGTGCTTAGGCCCCTCTTTGTGCACTCAAAGTGATTCATCATGTCTCGAACAGTAGTGATCTGCTCCAATTCCAAATGCGGCATGCTTGTAAAGCAAATGGACCAGAATGGTCATTTTTTTTCCCTTTTATGTGCATGGGGAAAATTTGGCATCATGTTCTTATCATGTTCCTTTAACGTACATTTTCATATGGAAATGATGTTGAACAGTTCAGATCGACGGTTTAAACTTTGAAAACAGAGATATTGATCCATATTACGGAACAATCCGCACTATGCATAGTACCATAGCCACTCTAAATGAATACTATACAATGTTGATACTTGGTATGTGGATATAAACTTAACCAACCTCCATCATACATCTAACAATAGAAAATAAGCAACTCTCACAGATCGAACTAAAATTAGGACCATGGAAATCTAATATAAAGCCAACTGAACCATTAAGAAAATAACATAAACGACCATACCAACTGTACCTAAATCAGATTAAATCAGGACTTAGAATGATAAAAGAATAAATTAAGAAGCTAATTGATGAGATGTACCAGTTGGTAGAATGGCTATGAATAATCCAAACAAGACGATCAAGCTTATGCATAGGTATTGCATGTGGCAACTGAAGTTACAAAAACTGGAACATTTCCTCTAATTTCAAAATAATAAAGAGGTCTCATAAAATCAGAGATAAGGTTTAGCATAGGTTTAATTTGCATTCAACCACCTTCAATTTTTCCTTTTTTCAACAAAATCCTCCATATGATTCATTAAGGGCACAGATTGGTACACCTAAAAAATTGAAATTGAGGGGGTCAAGTGCAATTCAGCATTGTTTTGATATGATGAAGCATTTCCTAAGTTATAAATTAATACAATTCAAAATTCACCTGCACGCTTTTCCGGTAGAGAAATCACCCAAACCATTCCACATGGCATTCCAGAAGTGTTTAATTGTCTCAAAGAAACCCATTATACCCTTCTTATCTTCATTAGATACTACAACCTTTGAAATTAAAAACAAAAATATTATTATTCAATGGGCTCAAAGAAAATTTCATCCAAAACATTAATAAGAAGGGCATTATTAGATATGAAAAAACATTATGTAAGCACACATATATATAGAGTGAGTCTATGGTACTCCGCATAGCACAAATCGTCCTTACTATGGCTCCATATCTCCATTTTCAAAGTCCAAACAGTTGATCAGAACCGCTCAAAGTGATCTCCATATAAAAATGTACTTGGTGACTAAATTTTGCATTTTTTAAAATTCTTTTACTATTTTTTAGATATGTAGAAAATCACTACTTTTGAACGGTCCAGAATAATAACATAAACAAAAACCTGAGTGCCATTATCCAGAACAGTATTGTGATTTCAGATATATAATTTAAAGTATTGCTGTATGATTTATATGTACATTTATTACAGTGCATGAAGATCCATTACCAATTATATATACCTTTGATAAACAAACTCAATGTCATCGGCACTTAGTTCTACTACTAAAATTGTATTTAAAACCTCAGTAAGTCCAACAGAAAATGAGTGGGTCCCTACATTCGCAGAATTGCAACAAGTAACAAAAAGTCAAAACAGATGAAAACATTTAAAAAATAAATAAAGGGATAAGAGATATGTTATATTAACAAGAAACATATTTTCACAATTATGACAACCAATAAAATGGTTATCACAATCAAAACAATAGAAGTTATATTTGTATTGTCTATAGTTTAGATAGGTTGTCCATAAAATTTGGTGTAATTTAGAAACTGATTGACCACCTATTGAGGTACCTGAAAAATTAATGGTTCAATTTTATAGGCACTTGGGATGACCGGAGGAGTCTCAAATTACCAAAATCTGATAAACAACCTATCTAAACTATAAAAAACACATCAAGATTTTATTTTTTTTATTTTTTATTTTGACAAGTATATTATTGGTTCTCAGTTGTTAAATAAGCTTGGTTGTCAGTATATCCCTTCATCTAGATAATTTATTGAGTTAGCCTGACTGGATGTTGGTTAATGCGTTCAACACGACCCGCAACGACATACTGAGGTGGTTGATTCCTGCTTAGCCGATTTTGATCAGCCTGTTGGAAGTATAATCAACAATTTTATCAAGTAACAAATAAGCAAATAAATATATATATAGGGCAGGTCTACTGTACATCTATTTTATGGTACATCCTTTTAATTCTTTTGACATTTGGCGTCATCAAAATTTGTCCAAATAAAAAAGGAATATTAGATTTGTCATTAGCCATTTAAATAGGGTTTGTGTCAGTATTGATCCATTTTGGAAGATGTAAGATCATCGATCAAAAGGCATCAATAAAAAATTTCAAAGAAAGCTAAACGACGATCAAGTTGACCAAATTCTGTACATGCCTTATTTAAATAATGATGGACAACACATCTACAGTTATATATTCTTTTTAGTTTGGATAATTTCGTCAAATATCAAATGGATGTACCATAAAAGATAGTTGCATAGTAGAACTACCCTAAAATATACATGCCAAAGGAAAAATAAAAAATATAAGACGTTATATTTATGTGATTTTGCAAATAACACTGATTATTTTGGGAAGCTTCAAAGTCATCCCCTAAATTTTTGAGATATTTGCTCAACATTTAGATATAACAGATAAAGATTAGATATCTACAGTTTACTTATGAATTATGATAACACATTTTTTCCTTGAAATCCAAATAAATCAACAAAAAAACATTATGTTGGATTCCTAGTTTACACATCCATATAAATCAACAAAAAAACATTTTGTTGGATAACTAGTTTACACATCCATATAAATCAACAAAAACAAACTTGGTTGCAATTCCATCATTTGTTAGTAACTCAACATTTGTATAACATTTAATGTTATTTGCAAATACCAAAAAAATACTGGGTGCTAGTCGCAAACATGAGAGAGATTAGTATCTTTCGCATGTATAATGAATTAGTTATTGTCTAGTAGTTCGTAAAACCTATATTTCTCAATTAAGAAATAACTCTAATTTAGTAATTTGACTTACTTCCCAAAAGTCCACAGTTGATTGTGCAAACAGCTCCACAAGGGAGACGTACAAAAATCAGGTTGGCTACTATAAGCCTCATAGCCCACACCAATTTTGTTGCATTCAAACCCGTCTAGACTCTAGAGTGAATCGAACCCACTCCAATAACATCCAACTCAAGAAATATTTTCCTGGGTGTTGGGGCTTCCCTGCACCAACATTCTTCAACACATAAAATTAAATATTAGACAGGTACTCGCCTTTGGGGCCCGCATGGACAGCAAGTAGGCTACAGCATTGAAGTTATTAACTAATATTTCACGTCTCCAGTACCAATTGATTACAGCAATACGTAAACACATTATATAAAAAAAAAAATTCCACTCAAATAAATTAGTACCTGTGTGTGCTCAATTATGTGGCCACTTTCATAGTTTCATCTCACAACCTACAAACATTAAGAAAAGATGAACAAAAAATTATGAACAATAAACCAAAAAAATATATCTCGATACTGGAGCAAAAAAATTATAATGGCAATGTTAAATATCAAATTAAACATACCTCTCACAGATTTCAACCACATCAAAACTAGCATCTGACTCACACTTGCGAGTCTTCACATAGAACTCTTCTGGCTTGTAAGCCACATCCTAAAAAAGTTAAAATGCAAAAATTATTAAGTTTCTACAATGTAGGTGGGAAACTGAGAGGTACAGATCCTGTTCTAACAGGTACCATGGTACTAACATATAAGTACCATCGACATGTAAATTTCTATTTACTGTGCAGTGATTCACCAAGGAAATTTTTTGCCGACTATAACTGACATGAAAATACTGCCAAAAAGATACAATTGTTTTTTTGTTGAAAATACAATTGTATCTGTTCAAACACTCCACAAAAAAGATACAATTGTTTGCTCTTAAACAGTGAGTGGTTAGAATTTTGATCGTCAAATCCAGAAATTAAACCCAAAAGAGGCTCTAATTTCAATTAAGGTTGTTCTTTTTCAAAGGCTAACTCTCTTAGCACAACTACCATAGAAAAAAAGAAAAGAAAAAAGATAACAGACATCTTATAAATGCCGTGTATTTCTGAAATGATATCCAGAAATTCAACCAAAGTGACCATCACCTAAACTAAGGCCCACATTTTTTAGCCCAAAAAACAACATCCGACTCAATCAGCACCAATATGACCAATTTCACGACGAGCAGTACCAAAAAGACCCAAATTCTTGAAATTGTACCTGGAGTTACTGAACAGCGATGGCATCAGAGATTCAGAGGCACCGGTGATACTAACGGAAGTTTCGATCTGCTCCAGCGCTAGTTTATCCATTGCTTTACTCACCTATTTTTATTTTATTTTTTACTTGTTTCTTTTGCGTGGAGAGAGAGAGGCATGGGGAAAGAGACGGATTTCTAGTGTATTTGAACCGGAATTGATTTGAACAGAAAGAAAATCGATTCGGTCTTCGCTCCTTTTCTCTCGCTCTTGCACTGGGGACTGGGTATGGGTAGTGGATAATTCCCTGAAGTAACTCAAATTTTGAGTTTGGACCTGGACAGTCCGATCAGAATCTGAGCCAATCCGGTTCGAGAGAATGCACGGGACCGCTTTATTATTCATGCCAAATCAGATTGAACGGTCCAGATTTAAATTCAAATATAAATTACCATAGCTGTGATATGAATTCGAGTGAAGTGGAGACTTTTATATAGGGGGAATTTCATGTATCTCTCAAAAATTTCAATATTATGTATTTCCTCATCAAAAGCTTATAAATCGTATTTCCTCCTTAAAATTATAGAAACTCACATATTTATCGAAAAATAATAAAATAATAAAATTTAACAATTAAAATTTACTAAACATTATTAATTAATAAAATCTGACTATTATACCCCTTCCTCCTTTCTCTTTTTTCTCTCAGTTAATAGTTTTAATCTGACTGACACGGTTTACACTGGTTAAGTGCCTTGGCATCCTCCTTAAAAGATCTATTTTTATTCTCAAACTCACTCATTAACTGCCCCACAGGATTTGTTTTAGCATACGGGTGCAAACGGGTCGGATATTATCCGACCATATCCTAATTCGTATTCGAAAATTAGATACCGATATTCGATATCTGAATATCCGTGTGGATACGGATACAGATATGGTTTTAAATTTTAATTATCCGTATCTGAATAGTAGATATATACTATATAGTTTAATATATATTATGAAAAAATTTATGTTATTCACTATTATAAAAAGTGGATATCCGTATCCGTATCTGTTTAATATCCAATCTGTATCCGTCTAATATCCGATCTGTATCCGTATCCAAAAACTAAAAGCGGATACGGATATGGTTTTACCACTATCCGATCCCGTTTGCACCCCTATTTTTAGCATCGTCAGAAAAGTGGAGCCGTCGTTTGTTGCCTTGAACTGGATCCTTATTGTCGTAACCATTCATGTCTTTCTCTCTTCTCACATGTACAAATCAACATATATTTGAGCTACTCATTTAATTTCAAAATAAGTGCACAAGAAAATGTATGAAAATAACATGATTGGGAAATCTTAGCTATATCTGAATTATTATTAGTTTTGGACTGAATATTTTCAACCCTACCTGACTGACACAGCTATCTCCAAACTGCTCATTTCAAAGGCCAGGTGCGCGCCATCAAACCAGACAATTAGATCTTATTGGCACTCTCCAATTGTGTCTATAAAATTGGAGAGGAGCCGAATCCTGTGAGGCTGGGTTGATATGTGAGGAATGAGACTTGAGATTTGCCCCGAGGCAGAGGCGGATATACTTCAATACAATGAGATCAATTAGATCAATTGACTCTCATTTTTTTTTTAAAAACCAGTAATAAAAATATAGTTATGTTATATAAATTATACTAAAATGCTACTGGTACATGAAATTTGACCCCCATAATTTTTGTGAAATTTTTACACTATTGATCTCCATTTTATTTCAAAAAAGAATAACTTGTGTATAATCTTGGGAGACATCTATCAGTTTAGAACATTTTTTTAATAAAAAAAAATCAACAACACATGTGAGCCGTGAGACACTCTTATTGTATTTATATATTAGGAGGAATTTTATGTATATCCCTCCAAAATTAGTAATTACATATTTATCCTTGAAAATTGTAGAAACTCACATATTTGTCCAATATAACTCTATAACATATCAAATACCTCCAAAAATAATTAAAAAATATTTTCAAAATTTTAAAATTAATTTAAACAATATTAATTAATTATATATTGACCATTATGCTCTTCGTTTCTGTCTTTTTAGTCCGCTTGAGTTCTCTTCTCTCTGAGATGCCAAAACTCCCGCCTCTCTCTCCAAACGAAGATGGAAAAATTAAAGCAGCGAGGGGTGGCAGAAATCTGTGAGAGGGAGGTGACAAGAGAAGGCAGGGAGAAATCTGTGATTTGGCACGTTTGGAGAGAGAAGCGGGAGGTTCGGCGCCTTAAAGAGAAAAGAACTCAAGCAAACTAAAGGGACATAGACGAAGGGCATAATGGTCAACATATTCTTAATTAATATTGTAAAATAAATTTCAAAGTTATAAAAAATATTATTTAATTATTTTTAGAGATATTTTATATGTTATAGAGTTAGATTGGACAAATATGTCAGTTTGTATAATTTTCAAGAATAAATATGTAATTATTGATTTTGGAGGGATAAATACGTAATATTGAAACTTTTGAGGGATATACATGAAATTCCCCCTATATATTATATCTCTCTTTTATAATCTCTTCTTCTGGCCTTTGGGTCTCTAACTCTCTCTCCCAATATTCATATTCTAGGGAGACCTCCAAATAGCTAATTTTCCCACTGAACTTTCGTCTTATTTTAAATATGAAAATTTAAATCATTGCGCGGTTGTGCCAGCGCGCCTGTGCTATTGTGCCTCCTCGCCACGTCTCCGCTTTGCGCCTGTCTCGTCTCGCCACGCAACGCTCCTCTCGGCTCACCCTGTCCGGCTGTGACGGCTGCCGCATCGCCTCGTGTCAGGTTATTCTCTTGAGCTCTTTGTATTTTCTGATGACACCTTCGACATTGAGCCTTGATTACTTGAATTGCAACTATGTGTTTTGGCTATCTCTTAAATTGATTTCCTGATATGTAAATTAATAAATATGTACCTCAATTTTGTGCTTGTGTAAAGTAATGTAATAGAGAAGAAGAAGATATTTGAATCTATATTTCATTCATTGTTTTCTAATTACAAAGAGAGATAAGCTGCTGCTGTTTTATAGTAGATCTTGACCTAAACCTAATTACATTTACTTATTGTAAAACATGCTGGTAAAAGATGAATAATTAGAAGGCACAGGTAAATCAGTATTATGCGCTGGAAGATTCCAAATGGAATACAATGTTTGATGTCCCTCTATTTTGTCCATATTCCGACCCTACTTTGTGTTAAAACCTGTGCCTAAAACTCTTAAGTCGTGTTTATTTCATTGAATATCTATAGGATGTGGTACTGCTGCGCTTTTATTTCTTATTTTGCAGGAAACAGACGAAACAGAGGAAGAATCTGGATTCTGAAGGTTTATATACGGTCCGTGTACCTTCTTATGCAGACCGTACAACCCTCTGCCCGACCACAGACACGACCAGGACACAATCCACACGACCTGTATATGATGCTGAAATTTCAGCACCTGAACTTAAAACAGTCATATCTTTTGACTCGTAACTCCGTTTTGAGTGTATGACCACTTTTCGGAAAGCTTGCGAGAAGATCTACAATCTGAGCCAGATACACAGGCACACGGTCCGTGCACCCTTGCATACGGTCCGTGCATGGCATTTCTGGAAACAAAATCCAAAGTTGGAAATTGGTGCCAGCTGGGGAAGGTCGCGAATTGAGGGCATTAAAGCGCCTCTCTGGCCAAGAGAGAGCTCATTCTGGATCTGAGAAGAGATACCTAGGGTTGGTGCTTGACGGCTTGGCTTGGAGAAGAAGAAGAGAGGCGAAAATCGAGAGATTTGCGACGGATCTTCTTACTACTTCGAATTCTGCCATGAGCACTATCTTTATCATCTCTTTTATTTGTTTTAGAACTATGTTTGAGTAGACTTCTTAGTTTCTAGGGTTATGATGTAGTCGAACGCTTTGTTTACTTGCTTGTTATTGGAATTTGTATTGGATTTTGTGCTTGTTTGTTGTGTAATATTTTATTGCTTAGATAAACTTGTTTGAATTGATTAGTTTATCGTTAGATGTATGGCCATATCTAGATGGTATTTTAAGACTTTGATATTCATTCGACCAAACTAAGTATTTGAGATAGGTTTGTAAACCGAGAGGTGAAACCAAATGGTAGTCGAAAGGCAAAGTTTTCCTCGCATCGAGAGATCGAGGTTATCTTTAGTAAACCAACAAATAACTTAGGATAATTAAACTAATAAATGAGAGTTGAAGTTTAAGAACCCTAAGAAGGTATAAATTGAGTTTCGTACCAAGCAATTAAGCCAATAAATGAGAGTTGAGGAGTATTGACTTAGGTACGGCCAAAATAACTTTGCACAAGAAATCAATAGAAAAACCAGTAGCTGCTATATCAACTCGAGGGTCACACGGACCGTGTATGAAAGTACACGGCCCGTGCACATTACACACGGCCTGTGCATGTGAGTGCACGGACCGGGCACTTGAGGCAAGGCTGAGACGAAGTCAGAAACCCTAGGAACCCCTTTTTATTCATACAAAACCAAACCAAAATTTACTTTGCTATTTTAAATACTGTCATTGAACTTTAGAACTTTAAACAAATCAAAACCAACATTTTGCAGACTTCTAGAGTTTTTATATAATCTAAGTAGAATCCAATTTGTTTCAACCATTCTGTGGATCGATACCTAGATATACTACTCGATAGGATTGTACACTTGCAATCCGACTCGAGACGTGTACCAAAGGTTAAAAGGTATAGCTTCCTATACTGAAACTTTGTGCATACACTTCTGTGTGAACAATGTTGTTGGAGCTGTTGGAGAATGGTTGCAATCATCTCTTGTGGAGACTGAACTGGAGACATCCATTTGTTCCTTAATAGGTTGAATACTTGAATTGATTTGTAAGAGTGTCACTGACTGATGGTAATTGCTTCATACTTTCATAATTTCATTATTGTTGATTCTTTATAGAATCTTCTCAGTTAGCATAATAATTGCAAAGCTTGCCTAATCAGTAATAAGATATGCATATTTTTGCATTTTCATAAACCAAATGGCAATTTCTGACCTAGACTATAACATAAGTAAAGAGGTGCCTTGTTTAACTCTATAAGAGATGCCTTGTTTAATTCATTGTTCTCTAAAATATAGAAGGTAAATGGAGAAATTTCTGAAACAAGGGCTTCAAAATGCATCCACTTCTCAACCGTCAAAGCAAATTGAAGTTTGTCCAAGAAAGTATCCAGACGACCTTGCATTTCGACCAAAGATCACCGAGTATTCACCTAACGAGAGGGTTGAAGTTAGAAGATACTATTTACAAAAAAGTCCTTCTCAACCAAAAGCTGTAGGTTTTAAACAAATTGAAATGAGTGGTTTGATGCGCAAGTTCAATCCGAATTGGTTTAAGAATTTTGGGAGTTGGTTAGAATACAATGAACATGATGGAGGAGCATATTGTTTATATTGTTACTTGTTTAATGAGAGTAAACAAGGTGGTGATACTTTCATAACAGAGGGGTTTAAAAGTTGGAATAAGAAGGACAGATTGCTTAGACATATTGGTGGGCCTAATAGCTTCCATAACCAAGCAATGAAGAAGTGTGATGCTTTGCAAAACCAAAAACAATCAATTCGGACCTTGCTTACTAATCAAACCGAGCAATCAAAACGTGACTATCGTTTGCGAATGAAGGTGTCAATCACTACGTCTAGGTTATTGCTCCATCAAGGATTACCTTTTCGAGGACACGATGAATCAGAAAATTCTCATAACAAGAAAAACTTTCTTGAGTTTTTAAAAGTTTACTCTAAAGCCAATGAAGAGATGAGTAGGGTGGTGAAAAATGCTCCCAAAAACTCAAAAATGATTTGTCCTGAAACCTAAAAGGATATCGCTAATGTCTCGGCTAAAGAAGTATTAAAAGCCATAACCGATGATGTTGGAGATGATTTATTTGGTATTTTGGTGGATGAATCTTGTGATGTTTCAAATAAAGAGCAAATGGCTGTTATTTTGCGTTGTGTGGATAAGAGGGGTTCAGTTTTGGAAAGATTTATTGGAATTGTGCATGTCTCCGACACAACTGCTTCGTCTCTTAAGGAAGCAATATGTACCTTGCTTTCTAGTCTCAATTTAAGCTTGTCAAGAGTACGAGGGCAAGGTTATGATGGTGCAAGTAACATGCGTGGCTCATTTAATAGTTTGAAAAGCTTGATATTGAGAGAAAATCCTTCAGCATATTACATCCATTGTTTTTTCCATCAACTTAAATGGGAATTGTTTATGTTGCAAGGCGTAATGATGATGCCGATTGGTTTTTTGTTTTGCTCTCTCAATCTTGCAATATTGTTGGAGGTTCAGCAAAGCGTCAGGATTTGTTTCGAGAAAGCAATCTATGAAGATTATAGAAGAATTAAGTCACGACAATCTTGAAACTGGAAAAGAATTGAACCAAGAGCTCGGTGTTAGAAGACCGGGTGACACTCGTTGGGGCTCTCATTACGGGAGCATTTTGAACTTGATTGCTACTTTCTCTTGTGTTGTTGAGGTGCTTCAAATTGTTGGAAAAGACAGCCCAAAGCAAGAGCAAAAGACCGAAGCAAATCGACTTGTAAAATTCTTGCAAGATTTTGATTTTGTCTTCCTCTTGCACTTGTTCAAAAATGTGTTAGGGATAACAAATGAGTTTTCTTTAGCACTACAAAGGAAAGATCAAGACATTGAAAATGCGATGTCTCTTGTTAAAGTGGCAAAGGACCGCTTGCAAGCTTTGAGAGATAATGGATGGACATGTTTATTAGATGAGGTGTCTTCATTTTGCATGAAACATGAAATCAACATACCCAACATGGATGATAGATTTGTTCTTCAAGGTAAATCAGCCCGTAAGGCTCCTCACATTACTCATCTTCATCGGTACCGAGTAGATATATTTTGTGTCATTATAGATACACAACTACAAGAGCTTAATAGTAGATTTGATAAGATAAATTCATAACTTCTTTGTGTGGCTTGTTTGAATCCAAGAGATTCATTTCGGGCTTTTGACAACGAAAAAATGGTGAAGTTGGCCTCATTCTATCCTAGAGAATTTTCCAATGTTGGTCTTCTAGCTCTTTCTAATCAGCTAGAGAACTTCATTGTTGATGTGCGCACAATGGATAAATTCTCAAATTTGAATGGGTTAAGTAAACTAGCTAGTGTTATGGTACAAACCAACAAGCATAGAGCACATCCTCAAGTTTTTCTTCTGCTAAAGTTGGCATTGATTTTACCGGTGGCTACAGCTTCTGTAGAGAGAGTATTTTCCGCAATGAAATTCATTAAAGACAATTTGCGGAATAAAATGTGTGATGAATGAATGAATGATTGCTTAATACCTTATGTTGAGAAAGGGTTGTTTGAGGGAGTTAGTGATGGTGCTATCTTACGTCGTTTTCAGAAAATGAGAACTCGAAGAATACAATTGAGCGATAATGAATGTGAAATTTGAAGTGATGAAAAGTGTTTTAGTCCCTTTTTGCTGTTTATTAATAGAAATTGTTTTTTTTTAGATGGGACACTTTTGGATTATTGAAGCTTTTCTTGTCAAGTATGTAAATATTAAAATTGTTAATGTAAATTTTATTAAAAAAAATTATGTTATTGAATTTTCTTTTTAGTATATGTTTGACCCTCATTCAGTAAATGTCTGGCTCCGCCTCTAGGAACATTGATTGACGAGTTCATACAATTTCATTTAGGTAGTACTAGTTGTTATTTTGTATATTGTTTGTATATTGTTTGCTGGTACGGTTCGAATGATTCTCATATATCTTCATTGGTACAGTTTGGTAGATGTATTCACAAATGTCTTTACTGGTACGATTCGAATAGAAATAAGTTGGGACTTGGGATAGGAATTGTATATTGATTGGTTATATGAAAATGAAGCAGTATTTTATACTTAAGAGAATTAGACAAGTTACTTGTTTCAAAGCATTTGGTCTCTATGCTGGATACTTAAATTAATGATCAAAGTCTTACATAGTATCATCTAAGAATTTAAAACTGGAAAGATAAAACAATCTATATAACATTTCATAATTGAACATAAGAATTAAAACCGGAGATACACTCCATGATTTGGCTCGGTTAAGGCTAGAAATTTAAGGTTACAAATTAAGGCTACAAATCTTCGCATTTGTCTCAGTTGGCACATGTTTGTGTTTAGCTGGCGCTGTGCTGGTATCATGTCTGTATCACATTCATCAGAATTGCCTTCAAAGAACTGCCTCTTTCTTCTTGCATAGTTAGATAAGTGATGTGACATGTTGAGTACCTCCCTCCTAGCATACCGTACCATTACTTGGTTTTCATATGCTTGGGTGTTAATGATACAGTCTGACATTTCAGCGAGCAGGTGGTGTGCATTCCTCTCAATCACCGGAATCAGGGGTTGTTAAGTCAGCATATGTTCCTCCAATGTCACGCCTCACTTGCATTCAAATTCATCTCATATCCTCGTACTTGCTTGATTCCTTGGTCACAGAGGATGAAAAATCAGAAAAAAATTTCAAGGACGAGACTTTCGCCTTTCCCCAAAGAAACAACTTTCATTTTTTATGAAGATATAGATCAAAATATTAGCTGAGAGAAAGGAGAGAAAGGAGGGAGGGGTAAATAGTCATATTTTATTAATTAATATTGCTTTATGTAGGGCGCAGAAAGTTGCACAGCTGATTTTGGAAGGTGTGTGCATGTATGTTAAATGTCTCATGGTTCAATGCTCTCAAATTTTTAAGAACATGGGGGAGAACATCGAACTTGAAACATTTATTTTCTTTCTACTGTTCCTTCGGTTCACCCTCGACAGACCTACTGTTCATAATCAGTCTATCGAGAGAGTTTATTGATTGTGGGGACGTTTAACTCCCAGCGGGCGCGAGCCCCCGCTGTTAATTACATCAGATGACCCTTCCAAGCCATACTGAACACCTCGTTCATTCCGGGATTTGTGCCTATTTGTTGTGAATTGAATAAAGGGGCTAAAAGGGGACTCATGTATGGATTCTAATATTGATTTGGTTTCCTATGCATTTGGACATATGTGTGTGTGTAGTTTCTTATTAAAATTATATTTTTGAAGTAGAAATTTAGACATCTGAGAGATTTCAATGCATTGTTTATTTGTATTTGATTTATGACATATTTATTTATATTTTTGTTAATTATTTGCATTTTATTAAGAAATAAGATCATTAATTTTAAAGAAAGGGTATTTTGGTCATTTCAGGGTTTGGCTGATGCTTGGACATGTTTAATTTTAGTTTAGAAAGATGGGGAATTTGATTTGGGTTCATTTGGAGGTGATTTGAGTCAATTTGGACTTGAAACGAAGAAGTTATGGTCAAAAAGGACTTATTTGTAAATATTTATATTTTTTCAAGGGGCTTATTTACAAAGCTGGGAAGGTGTGGATTTGTGATTTGGGTCTTAGACAAGGTTTTATGTGAAAATTGGGCCTTTAAGGGCTTATTTGAGAGAGTTTTGTGCTGTCAAGGACCTATTTGTAAATTTACAGGGACTTTGCTGTAAATATTTAAAAATCAGAGGGACCTTTTATGAAAAGGGTATTGATTTACAATTTTATTTATTATCTGGACTTTGAGATGTGGATTTTTGGGTCTTTAGATTGGTATATTGGGCTTTAAGATATGGGCTGGGCTTCAGGATTTGAGCTGGTCATTGGATCTTGATCATGGGCTTTAAGATTTGACCATCGGTTTTAAGATTAGTGTCAAACGCTGAGATTCACTCAAGGGAAGTCTCCCATTTAATCTGACATGTGGGTCCCCCGGGCAGTGGGCCATGCGGCCACCAAACTTGATTTTGGACCTTTGGATTTCCTTTGATCGCAAGATTCGGATTTTTGGTTTAAAATTTTAATTTGGCGCCGAGATCTGACGGTTCATGTAACTTTAAACTCCGTGCATGATTGATGAACTGAGGTTACTTCGTCCCCGATCTCAGGGTTTTGAGCTCCGGTGATCTCCTGGTCACGGCGAGGCGAAGAGCAAGCATGGTTGGCATCGCCTTGATCTCCTGAGTCCGCAGCACCTGTCGTCGGCGGTTATCGATCGCCGGGAATGGCAATTCATGGCTAAGGGTGGATTCGGCACCAGACTTGATTTTAATGGGGTTTCGTCGCTTTCCTTTAATGATTTCCCTCAATTGGCTGTCTCTTTGTCATTATATCATGGTATGAAAGCTATTCAGAGCATTAATTTGATATTTAATCAAAATTTAGACATGGTTCACATTATGATGCTTCAGCTTGATTTCGGTTTGGGATTGACTTGGCTAAAAAACCCTCTTAATCACAGTTAAAGTACAGAGAGACCTTTTTTAAGCTCTTCACAATACAATAGAGATATAAGAGGCTTGATTGTTATCATGAATTTCGAATTTTGAGTATTAATAAAACATGGGCTTTACAAAGTTTCACATTTTATTAATTCAAGTCTCTTGTTTTTATGAAAAGTCTTATGTTTTCTTGTCATAAATTCATAGAAGGGTGTTTGTATTATGTTTAGAATGAATTTCGTGATTTTTACAGATTTTATTTTCATTTTTAAAGTATTTATTTAAGCAGAAGGGCATTGAAGTCATTTTCCAGTTTTTATTGCTGGATTTTCTGTTTGATTAAAAGCTGAAACTTTGAAAATTCATGAAAAATAGGAATAAAATCAGAACAATGTAAAATTTATGTCCATTTTGTGTATCTTTAAGTTTTCTATCCAACTGTGGTATTTATTTTTCAATTTGGTCCTTAAAACATTTTTTTGTGCTAAATTTACCAGCAGGCCCTTTTTTCTTTCAGAATGCTGAACTTTTTGTTTTTCAAAGCTGAACTTCAAAAATTCATAATAAATCGAAATAAAATCAGAAAAATATGCGACTTGAGTCAATTTTATGTGTCTTGATGTCCTCTATCTGATGGTGATGTTTATTTTTCATTTTGGTCCCTCTATCAGTCCAGATTGTACCATTTACCAGCAGAGGTCATTTTGGCACTTTTGAGTGCATTTCTTGTACCAGTGGTACATGCTTTGGATTTTGGTGCTGTTACTGCTCATTGGCTGGTACCAGGAGCTATGGGAAACCTTTACCATGACAGGTTCTGAGTTCTAAACAAGTTTGAGTAGCTTTTAGGCTACAATTTGGTGCAAACAAAGAGAAAGAGGAAAAGGAGAAAGATCCAAAATTCCAAGAATTCATTGCACTACCATTTTAAACATCAAACATCTGTTGAAATTTGGTTTTATGCAGGGAAGCCCCTGGTTTTGTTTGAAATCACATTTTTTGTATAATCTCACTTGACAAAGGGACAAATCATTAAGAGATCATTGATTCAAATGTACAAGTGATATTTTCAACATGGTTGACATCTATTTGCAATTTGAACCTCATTCTTTCACTATTTTGCACAAATGTCTATTTGATCTCTTTATTTTGTGCCTTTTATACACATGATATGCATTTATGCATGAAGAGATCATCTAGAACTTATTTGTGCACCATAGGTCCCATATCAAGGAGATTATAATAGGAACTATACAGCTCAACCATTATAACTCATTTTTTTATTTTACTTTCAATCCTTTCTAATAAAATAATCAAATAAATTAGATGCAATAGGAACTATACAGCTCAACACATGCATCCTCATTATTTGATTATTTTATACAAAGATTAGAAGCATGGAAAATCAAGAAGAAAGTTCAAGAAAAATCAGATTTGTATGTTTTCGGTTTTTTGCTTTATTTTATACTAAAAGTGCAAAAGAAGAAATAAAATACATATGTATATTTATTTTGTTTATAAAAGGCAGCAAACAAAGAAAGTAGAGAAAAAGGGAAGAAAGAAAATATATATTTTTTTTTACTTGTTTATGCATACATTATTCTTTTTATGATCATTAAGCTTCATGTTTTGCTTGTAAATAAGCTTGAACATCATGAAACTTTCTCATTTTGTATCTTCAAAAGTTCAGGAATGAAATAAAATAAATAAACAAAAAGGAGAAAATATAAAGTGAAAGAAGCTCCAATAAAAAAAGAAAGCAATAAAATTCAAGATAAAAGAGATTTATTTCATCAAGGAAATCTTTATTTATAAGAACTCAGCCATCAAGGCTTTACATTTTATAGGTATTTAATTACCTAATTTTCGATTTTCACTCTTACAAGGGAAGAAGAACACTAATTTCCTTCTTTTCTCTCTATTTCTTGCTATCTCTTGATCTTCTTTTTATGTAGTAGTAATGTGATTCTAGTTCTTCCTTTTTCAGTCTCTCTTCAACTGAGCTCTAGGTGCCTTTTTATAGGCAGCAAAGGGGCCTAGGGTTTAAGGCTTGGTGATGTGTCTTTCATCACGCATAGCAAGTGTTTGATGCATGGTCTGGATTCATTTACTCATTTTCAGATGCCTTGTTGGCAGGAGATCATCCAATAGCACTTGTACATCTCATTGGTCTTGATTTAGGCCATTTATGACCCTTGGATTGATTTCACACGCAAAGGGCATCATCATGGCCTTTAATTAACCGGCCTCCAAATGGAATTTTTGGTTCACGCGCTCCAGCACCCTTGGAGAGGATATTCCTCTTTTGTCATGTTGCCTGGGATGAGGGACGCGTGTCTCTAGGGACCAGCCAGCCAATTAACAGCTGTATAGGCCGATTTGCATTGCACCGGCGGTACACCATATCTTATCATGCCTTTTCTTTGTCTCTTATGCTTTGGCCACCGAAAACATGACATCTAGCATCGCCCTATGCTCCTTAATGTGTTCTAGAGCATACCAAGCTTTATTGAGAGCTAATTCGTCACCTTCTCACCGTGCCCGAATTGCACTATATCTGTTTTGGGTGCAGGCCCGATTCAATGCATATTGCATTAAATTGGGACCTCTAGTGATGTCGTGCTGCATATAAGGAGACTTGGTTAAGTTCTTAGCCCTTGGTTTTAACTATCTTGACCGAACCATTTTGCTGCACCTTCACTATTCGGGTTTGAATCAAGAGAGAAGAAAGGTGCTCGGGCCTGAGAGAGGACAGAGGAGAGTAGAGCATGAGGCATTTTATCAACCTCAAGTGAGCATTCATGCAATTCGTCTCCAGTTAGCTCGGGTTCTTAGCTTGAATCTCGGTTGAGAATCACAAGGGAAGAGAGGAAGGAGAAGCTGACAAGGTGGGACCCATGCGTCGGTCTCTTTTATTTTGATGTTAAAATCCTTTTCTCCTTTATTTGTTTTAGTTGCACTTGGTGTTTGATAGACCATGCATCGGGCTTTAAATGGTGTACCGAGCACCGAGAGCAAGCTCCGCGAAGGGGTCAAAATTTTGGGGCGCTGAGTTTGAACTCGGGTTTATAGCCCAGCTGGGCTTGGTTCACCATGCGCCATATAACCGACTGTATGGTCTACAAGCTTTATTTGTATGAACCAAGTCCGCCTATCTCGGCTAAAAGGCGAAAAATTATTGTGTCACTGATTGGTGGGTCCCTGATGTCAGGGAATTGTTAACACTTCCCAATTTGTACCCAGAGTGGTTTAGGGGGCGGTTTTGCTGAGTATACCCCATTGTTTGTACCCAGTATCTTATCCAGCAGTTGTTTGGTTTGTAGAAATTTATTTCTTTGGTGGTCTTGACCATATTGCACATCAAAATTCATGGTTTTATATGTGGAATATTACCAGGAATTATAATATGCTTTTATCCAATTTTATTTGAAGGGTCTATGTGTAACTCTAGTATTTTCTCAAACAAAAGCTAGCTACTCACAATGTTGAAATTTTTAAGTAGCAACTTTTTAGGGTCAAACACTTTATAAAATTTAAGTGTTAAATTTTATTATTTTATTATTTTTGGGTAAATAATTAAGTTTCTATGATTTTGAGGGGGAAATACGATATTATAAACTTTTGAGGAGAAAATATGTAATATTGAATTTTTTGAGACGATACGTACATGAAATTCTCCCTTTATATAGCGACTCTGGCGGATTTGAAAAGGCGCGGTTTGTGTAGTATGTTGGAAGGAAAATGGAGAAAACAGTACAATAGAAATGGAGAAATTGTAGTAACTACTGCATTCTCCAATATTTGTTCTCTTATCGGAATTTAGTACCCTCCTACTTCATTTTCTTTTAGGCAATGTTATTAGAACTGGACCGGACATCGACCTGATAAAGTTTCAGATCAATAGTTCACTAGTTGGCCGGTGGTCAACTTGTTCAACTGCAATTTTTTAAATATTTATGTATTTAGTAAATGTTTATTAGATATCAAAGCTATATATAAAAATAATCATATTGTTACGTATTGTTTTAACAATATTGTTGATGAAAATTCACACACATATATTGATTATTATATTACACAACTGAATTTATATATAATAGAAAATAAAAGAAAAAAATAAGAAACACGTGGAACTCAATATAACTGAATTTATATATAATATAAAACAAAAGAAATAGAGAAAAAAATAAAAAGAAAGATGCATTCCAACATTTTTCAATAGTCATGTACACTATGTAAAACATCATACTTTCACAAAAAAATTGTGAACATTTGTGCATACATTTGACAATATGATGTATTACAATATCAAATTTATAGATAAATATATAGAAATTTAATGACCAAGTGAATGAAGCAACAATTTAGAAAATTTTCTACACCAGTTTAAATTGCATAATGATGAAAAAGCTAATTAAATTCTCAAGTTAAACTTAAGTACCATTATATATATTAGAGGTAAAACTCAAACTAAATTAAAGAAATGTGAAAAAGCAAGACTTGATGCATTTGAAGTACATTCCTTACTAATATCGAGATTGGTTTGTGTTGTTGTGTTGCTTATTACTTGATTAGTTTTTATTGGAGCATTTCATAAAACACTTTTGAGAGCATTTCAATTGTTGAATACCTCAAAATCATATACTAGTCAAATTAAGCTCCAAGTGCTACATACAAACACAAATCACAAATCACCGATCAATGAGATTATCAACAACCTTATGCCTATAATGAATTTGACCGAATAATAGTTGGGAATGAAGATTGAGCTGCCCTTTAGGTGATTCACTGAATGTACTGAGGGAAATAGTTGAGCACGGTAAAAAGAAAATAGTAGAAGCAAAAGTAAAAGGAAATGGATACCAAAACAGTGCCAAAAGCAAGAATATAGGGGAAAACAGGAAAACAATGCAAGCTCAAAAATTCACGTGATAACTAAGTATTTTGCGATCACCTCAATAGAGCAGCAGGAAAAGGAATCGACCAACACTATAACAGAAAATTAGAAACAAACAACGACCGTAAATCAGCAGCACTGAAGATCGAAGGGAAGCATAGATACGAATTCAGCACGAACAACGCATGAAGGAAGGATTGGAAGAAAAGAAGAAACGAATCAAATTGGCAAAAAATCGGGTTTTTTAGCTGCACGGCCCACGGTTTTTATAAAAAACCGGTTGGTTTAACCGATCTTGACCGGTTCAAATAAATAAACAGTAAAAGAACCAAACCAGAAACCTGTCCGGTTCCGGTTTATTCCGGCCATACCGTCGATTCCGGATCGATTTTAATAACACTGCTTTTAGAAAAAATTTAGACTCCGCAGATCAAATAAGTAGGAAATGTTTTCTTTTGCTTTTAAGATTAGTTTATAATTTTTAGTAAGAAAAATATTCATTAATAAATACATATTATAAAAAATTACTTTTATGTCCTTAACATTTAATTTTAGGAAACTTTAATAACTTAATGCAACCATCCAATCATAAATATGAATCATTTAACAATAACTAAGTGTACTAGAGTAATTTTCATAATTTATTATTAATGTGTGTTAGGAGATTATGTACACGACAATCAAAATATTTTATATATTGAATTTTAGATAAGTGAACTGTTTTAATTTGATTAAGCAAAAATAGAAATCTCAGTTATGTAATCAGTGAACACAGGAGCATGCATGAGACTAGCATAACAGATTGCTAAAAAACCGAAACAATAAAACAAACAGATAACTTCTCTAATTAGATAATGAAATTATTTTAGCCGAAAGGTAAACACTCTTTAGTTCAATTGCACATGGTCCGATTAGAGCTTCTATAAATAGCTATAGCGTGCATTCTTGTGTTTTGTACCTATCTTAGATTGTAACATAATTAGCAAATGAAGTGCTTTAATATTTTATAATATTTCATAAGGTGCTCTTAAAGAGTCTTTAATATATTTTATCATTTTAGTTCATGATCTCTTGATTAATGTGTTTGTCTGACATAGAGAGTAGTGTTCTCTCTTGGAGATTTCAGCCTAATAGCATGCACCTTGTCCTTATCCACCTTTTAATTTATACACGCTTTCATGTCTATAAGTAATGCATAAATTATTATGTCTTGTCTCCCGCATGATTTTGTCAAAAAAGAAATAACAAATAAGCCTTGACAACTGCAAAGAAAATAGAGTAATTATTTCTTTCCCCAATCTCCTGTCCCCATTTGTCCCCGTCTAACTATCTTTCTATAACTAACTCATTAACCATCAAAGTCAAAGACTTAACTATTTCTAAAAAAATAAAAAATAATCCCAGCACTTCTCTCTCTTCCAACTGATCTCTCCACCTCCGTTTACTATTTCTCCACCCTGACTCCATGAATTTCTCTACTTGAGTAAGGTCAAAGTACTACAGGATTTGCTACTGGAATCAAAGATTTTGCCATTTTTTCTTTCTTTTCTGGCGTGTGCTGATAATAGAGATTTAGTCAATTGAAACTTTATTTTCGTCCTCGTTAGCGCAACGGAACCTTTGAATGGGATAGTAAAAAAGCTTTGAAGGGGAAAGACGTCAAAACTTTCTCTAAAGTACTTAGCCTAAACTACACTATTTATAAAGCAAGTAAAGGGGCTAATGCAGGTTTTAACGCTAGTTATTCAAACTCAAACTTTCTACACAGCAAACTACACACTTTTTTTTTGAAGGTTAGTGGAAATTTTCCACTAAGAAATATATTGATACTAAAGAAATTATATACAAAGCTCATTACTTGCTCAAAGGAACCAGTAATGACTCATAAGGGTTTAAGAAAAAGAACGAAAAAGAATTTTAGCAAACTACACACTTAGAACTTGTCTATTTGCTTCACCTGTCGACTCCACCTCAATTTGTTTGAATCCGTATCCTCCCAGGTACCTAACTCAAAAGAATTATTAAATCTGATCCGTTGAAACAAGTGAACGATTAGGATTTAAATTTGAGGACCGTCTCACCTGCCCCTTCTCTTTCCCAACTCTTATTTCTCGCTGGAGTTACCACTAGTGTTTCTCTTTCCCAACTCTTGTTTCTCACTGGAGTTACTAAACAATCAACTCTTGTTTCCCTCACGTGTCTTCTGCAAACTCTTATATATATATATAGGAGTTGGCTACGGTGTTATGCATAGCATAGAGGGCCTCCGTGCTACGGCTCAATATTTGAGTTTTCAAAATTCTAATGGTCGATCCGAACCGTTCAACATGATCTCCATATGAATATGTACTTGCAAACCAAATTTTACATTTTTAGAATTTTTTTACTATTTTTTTAGATAGGTAGAAAAACACTTGATCTGAATGGTACAGAATTTTCAGATCAAGTAATTTTCTACCTATCTAAAAAAATAGTAAAAAAATTCTAAAAAATGTAAAATTTGGTTTGCAAGTACATATTCATATGGAGATCATGTTGAACGGTTCGGATCGACCGTTAGGATTTTGAAAACTCAAATATTGAGCCGTAGCACGGAGGCCCTCTATGTTATGCATAGCATATTAGCAATTTCCTATATATATATATATGAGTGAGGCTACGGTGCTATGCATAGCACGGATTGGGTCCGTGCTACGGCTCAATATTTGAGTTTTCAAAATCCTAACGGTCGATCCAAACCGTTCAACATGATTATAAAATGAATATGTACTTGCAAACCAAATTTTACATTTTTTCAATTTTTTTTACTATTTTTTTAGATAGGTAGAAAATCACTATTTTTGGATGGTCCAGAATTTTCAGATCAAGTGATTTTCTACCTATCTAAAAAATAGTAAAAAAAAAATCTAAAAATGTAAAATTTGGTTTGCAAGTACATATTCATTTTATAATCATGTTGAACGGTTCGGATCGACCGTTAGGATTTTGAAAACTCAAATATTGAGCCGTAGCACGGATCCAACCGTGCTATGCATAGTACCGTAGCCTCACTCTATATATATATATATATATATGGAGTTGGCTACCGTGCTACGGCTCAATATTTGAGTTTTCAAAATCCTAACGGTCGATCCGAACCGTTCAACATGATCTCCATATGAATATGTACTTGCAAATCAAATTTTACATTTTTTAGAATTTTTTTACTATTTTTTTAGATAGGTAGAAAAACACTTGATCTGAATGGTACAAAATTTTCAGATCAAGTGATTTTCTACCTATCTAAAAAAATAGTAAAAAAATTCTAAAAAATATAAAATTTGGTTTGCAAGTACATATTTATATGGAGATCATGTTGAACGGTTCGGATCGACCGTTAGGATTTTGAAAACTCAAATATTGAGCCGTAGCACGGAGGCCCTCTATGCTATGCATAGCATATTAGCAATTTCCTATATATATATATATATAGAGATTGGCTAATGTAATAACGTTAGAACTTCGGCCGAAGTTCTAACGGGTCGTTTTTGCAATTTCAAAATCCAAACAACCCATCCGAACCGTTAAACTTGATCTCTATATTGAAATGTGCTTGGAGACCAAATTTTACATTTTTTGGAATTTTTTGCTATTTTTTAAGCCACTTTGAAAATTCTCGATCCAACGGTGAACAGTAAAAAACAGCCAAATTTTCTGGACCACCGGATCAGAATTTTCAAAGTGGCTTAATAAATAGCAAAAAAATTCCAAAAAATGTAAAATTTGGTCTCCAAGCATATTTCAATATAGAGAACATGTTGAACGGTTCGGATGGGTTGTTTGGATTTTGAAATTGCAAAAATGACCCGTTAGAACTTCGGGCCGAAGTTCTAACGTTATTACATTAGCCAATCTCTCTCTATATATATATATATATATATAGTGAGTGGCTAATATCAAAATGTTTGTTCCTAGGCCATGGAACAAACGCTTCGGTTTTTACATTTTCAAAGTCCAAACAGTCGATCCAAACCGTTCAACATTCAATCTATATTAAAATATGCTTGGAGACCAAAATTTACATTTTTTGGAATTTTTTTACTATTTATTAAGCCAGTTTTAAAATCGTTGTTTTCAATGATCCAGAAATTTTTCACTATTTATTAAAATCAACGATTTTAAAACTGACTTGATAAATAGTAAAAAAATTGCAAAAAATGTAAAATTTGGTATCCAAGCACATTTTAATATAAAGATCACATCTAACAGTTTGGATCGACCATTTGGACTTTGAAAATCGAAAAACCAATTGGTTGCACCACGGTTCCGGAACAAACGTTTTGATATTAGCCAACCTCGATCTCTCTCTATCTCTCTCTATATATATATATAAAGAGACTTCTTTGTATCTTATTAATTTGAGATTTTAACAAATTTCGTGAACTTTATATTCAGAGAAGATGTGATTACTTGTGCAAATATGGTTTTACCGAACATTCTAATTAGAGCACGAACACCTTTGTGCAACTCTTGAAATAAATGATGACACCGACATAAATATCTTCTTTTATCTTCTTTTTTTGTAGGAACAAAACTATGGTTTTCAGGTAGATGACAAAGGAGCGATGAATAGTTCAAATCGGAGAGGGTACGCGGAGGGTGAAATATGAGATAGGCATATTTCTAGAAATACTTGGTATCTTAGATATGAATACTTACATTACGATGTATGAATACTTGCTCGACGAAAGCTTGAGCTATGTAAAAGGGCGTACCCAGTACCCAAAGCTTTCATGCGTTGTGGGATCTGGAAAAGGGAATTTCTAGACAGCTTTCTCTTCGTATTTTTGCAAGGAGTGTCTTTCGAACCCAGGACTTCCAGGACACAAGTGGAGACACTCTATCAGTGCTTGAGGTATGTAAAAATTTAATTTTATATAGGATTCACACTTGTTAAAGAGTGAGGTTAGGGTACTATGCATACCGCATATTGGTATATACTATGAATTAATATCTTTATTTTTAAAGTCCAAACAGTTGATATGAATCTTTCAACATGATCTCCGTATAAAAATGTGCTTGTAGAACAAATTTTACATTTTTAGAATTATTTTACTATTATTTTAGATAGTTTAAAAATCACTTAATCTAAAAATTCTAGACAAATAAAAAATAATAATTTTCTTCTATCTATCTAAAATATAGAGAATTTTTAAAAAAAATTATAAAATTCAGTCTGCAAGTACATTTATATTTAGAGATCATGCTGAAGAGTTCAGACTAATTATTTAAACTTTAAAAACAAAAAGAGTGAGGCTACGGTGCTATGCATAGCACGGATTGGGTCCGTGCTACGGCTCAAAATTTGACTTTTCAAAATTCTAACGGTCGATCCGAACTGTTCAACATGATTATAAAATGAATATGTACTTACAAACCAAATTTTACATTTTTTTCGAATTATTTTACTCTTTTTTCGAAAACACTTGATCTGAACATTGTGGACCATCCAAAATATTGATTCACAGTATGAAACCAAGCTGCGCATGTAGCATCACTCCTTGTTAAAATAATTTATACATATTTCATATTTAACTTGTACAATATTCATACACGTGGCGTGCTGTTACTGGTGAACGAGCTGTTGGCCTGCTATTTTTCTCCCAATGAGGAAAATTATTACGTAAAAAAAATAGATATTCGAAATATCCAGCAAAAAAAAATCAAATTGTCTTGTGACTCATTCTGATCAAGTTGGCGCTAAACAGCATATTTACAGTGAAATTGAATAATCACATCAAAGTCGGTACAAAAATAAAATAATTAATGTAGTAGTGGAGAGCTTGAAAGTGATAAAAATAAATCCAGCTGATCTTTTTTATTTGACCAAAGATTTAATTCTCACTGTATACTTAATTAACAAAGTTGGCATCTGAAATTTTAACAAAATATTTCTATAGCAATGTAGCACAATTAAACAATAGAAGTCTATATTTTAATTTGTTCATTCAAGCACAACTGTTGTTCCAGAGAAATATAAAATTAACAACCCACATCAGGATGTAAAGCGCCTTTAAATCAAACTATTTTTATTTAACAAAATCATAGAATGGTGTATTAAATGCCAGTGCCAGACTATTAAAGCCACGTACACATAAACAAAAAAAATATAAAAAAAGCCAGACTGCACCACTCACTGTAGTTAATGCCAGCATAGCATATTAGCATTTATATATCTCAACACTCAAAAGAAAATTTACTATCTCTGTAGTTTTTTTTTTTTTAAATATTGAAGTACAAATAATTTTGTCAGTGTTTCTATAGTATAAATTAAGCTTTATTAATTGGATTGCAAACATGATTTTATTTTTTTTAGTTCTACAAATATATGAATTTTAAACTCTCTACAGATATGAACATATGAGCCTCTGAGGAAGAATTTTTAAATCCAGAATTTCTGCAACTATGTCAACACATATTGCATTTTCCATCTAAATGCATTTTTTATATTTATTGCACAGCTAATTACAAAAACAAACAAGAACTTATTCAACAAGGCCGGTCATAATAAGATACACTCTAATATCCCCTTATCTCCTAGTTAGAAATTTGTGGGCCCCATTTTAATTATGAGACAATTATATATTACAGCAAGAGTGAGGCTATGGTGCTATGCATAGCACGGATGGGGTCCGTGCTACGGCTCAAAATTTGACTTTTCAAAATTCTAACGGTCGATCCAACCGTTCAATGTGATAACCATATGAATATGTACTTGCAAACTAAATTTTATATTTTTTCGAATTTTTTTACTATTTTTTTAGATAGGTAGAATTTTGATGATCCAGAATTTTCAGAAAACACTGATTTTTCTATCTATCTAAAAAAATAGTAAAAAAATTCGAAAAAATATAAAATTTAGTTTGCAAGTACATATTCATATGGTTATCACATTGAACAGTTGGATCGACCGTTAGAATTTTAAAAAGTCAAATTTTGAGCCGTAGCACGGACCCCATCCGTGCTATGCATAGCACCATAGCCTCACTCTTACAGCAAAGTATTATATATATTTATGTATCTCTAAATATGTCAAGAGGAATTATATATTTGCATATTGCAAAGTTCTCATTTACAGAAATTAACAAAACAAATCCTCAATATATATAATTAATTAGCATTTAGTAATTTCAATATAAAAAGAAAATATAAACAGCAGGGGTCCAGCCTATACAAAACCCTCCTTCCTGTTTACCTTATAACACAGCAATCTTTTCTCTCTCTTTTTGAAGCTAATCCCACGAAACATTGCTCAAAAGTTTTAAAAAGTTTAAAACCATCTCTCACCATTAAATGTCTCACCACCACCACCAATCCTCTTCCTCCTCTCTTTTCTTCTCCACGCCCCCTTTCCAATTCCACAAAATTAAAAGGAGAAAGAAGCAATCATCCATGGCAAAAACAAAATCTAACAAGAAGAAGAAAAGTACCTTTATGACCTCTCTTCTATCCAAACCAACCCAGTTGCTCTGTTACACCCCTCCTCTTGCCACGTGGCCATGGCCTTCATGCAAATACCCAAGGACCAGCTCCTTTCGCACCAACCACGTCGGAGACTCGGTGTACAAGACTGTGAACTCGGTCTACGACGCCATCTCCATAGATTCCACAGAAGTAGAGCTATGTGGTGCATCATCTACAGTTGATGTGAGAAGCATCCGGTCCGACCGACTCTTCTTTGAACCGGCCGGTTCAACCTCCAGTTCCATTATTCAGAAAAGCCCTTTGACAAAGCAATCCAAGGATTCAGGTCCTTTCCAGGAGAGCATTGTGTTGACGGTTGACTCGGCTGACCCCTACAGGGATTTCAGAGAGTCGATGCAAGAGATGGTGGCGGCGCACGGCATAAAGGACTGGGAAGGGCTTGAGAAGTTATTAGGTATGTATCTGAGGTTGAATGCGAAAAGTACGCACGGTCTCATTGTCGGTGCTTTCGTCGATTTGTTGGTTGCCATGGCTGCTAATTCTGCTGCCTCTCCTTCTTCTTGTTCTTGCATCACTTTTGATGAAATTGGAGAGATGGTTGAACAATTTGGCTGATTTTCTTTTTCTATTTTTTTCCTTTTTTTTCTTCTTTTCTTTTTAGTGTATAACTTCATATATATATATATGTATGTATATTAGCATGAAATATTTTGAGGGTATATTCTGGCTCATAAGGTACTACAGTTGAGAAACTAATTAACTGGTAGATTTGTTGAAATTTAAAGCATGACACAATGAATTTAATATTTTAGCTAGTATGATATCTTTTTGTTCTCTGTGTTGCTATTCAAAAACAGACACATTAATTATTTCCATTATTATTGCAATGTATTTGTTATTGTGTGGGAGCATATATGAATTTTTCATAAACAATCTTAGGAAATGTGCAACTAATTGTTTTAGGTTGTAGAAGCCCATAAATCTAAATTTCTGTATTTATTTTTCTTCAACCGTCCTCAGTTGTATGGCATTCTTTAATTTGGGCTTTCCAAAATGCTTATTATATATTTTGTTTTAGAAAAATGGCATGATCAAGCTTGAGTTGACCTTGGTCAAAGTTGATCAGGTCTTGTCAGTCATACCTTGTAAGCATTAAATTGGAGCTGCAGCAACTGGAGTTGCTGCAAAGTTATTTACAGAATGTGTATGTGGTCCTATTTATTGCATGCAAACCAATTCAGATGATGTACTGATGAGTCTTTAGATGAGGCCTCCGTTGGCGTTTGTGGGGTAAAGATTTTAACAGAACAGTTTTGGCTTTATGTAGCGTGCATATTAAAAAATCAAAATAGTGTTGCATACTGTTCATACTCTGCATGAAGCTAAAAGTGCTCTGTTAAAATCTTTACCCTTTGTGAATTTGGATAAATATATAGGAATTAGTTACCTATTTCATCTGTTTTGCATTCAAGTGAAAAATTGCATACAAAAAAAAACAATAAAAATTGAAAACTATCATTAAACTCACTGTATGTCACTAAAAATGATTTGAAATCTAGCTTTTGATCTTTATTTCATAATAAAAAAAAAAAGTTCTTGCAAATAAGTAATTAAGAAAAGATGCATTAATTAATGAAACAAATGGGATGTAAATTTTATGATCCGATTTTCTATCAAGATTAACTTTTAGTATTTGTTTGATAAGTATAGTAATGGTGGTTTATGTACATTTAAACATCAAATGGAAAGTGGTTCTAGAGGTAAAAAAGAGACAATAATTGAAAACCATGTCAGATATATGCTTTTGTTGCTTTTGTTTTGGTATAGGCGCATGGGAGAATGGCTATGTAACACTAACACTTTTTGTCCGCAACTTTTTTTGTTTTTTAAAAAAGGATGTCACAGAAAAACCTAATTCAGCAAATCTATTACTATATACTTAATCTTAATTTAATAGCATGCACAAAAATCTTTATTTTTTACCGCTTAATTTGATACTAAATAAATTCAAAAAAATTAAAAAATTATATGTAAACGAAGCTCTCAAGAAGAAAATTGGTTTGAACGATTCGGATCGACTATTTAAACTTTAAAAACGTATATATAACTTATAAGCATATGTCATTATATGCTTATTTAAGTTAGTGTAGCCGGACTCATCATATAGAAATAGATTATTATAAAAACGTTAGTACTTTAGGTAAAGTGCAAACATTATTTATACAGTTCGATATTGATCAAGATTATCAAGTAGCTAGGATCAGGAAACACGGAGCGCTGATTTACATCTTCTATTTTATATTATTATTTTTCTTAAAGAAAAGAGGTGCACAAGTCAGATTTAAATTTGACAGCTTGAACTACGTGACAACAATTAGGCATAACAGTTATATACAGCTTGTGAGTTTCGCCTACCCTAGTTTAATTGTAACTAACTAGCTAGGTACAGTGTTTTCTTTTATTCTAGTTTATTTTCTTGAAAATTTCAAGAGTTCCTTCTGTTAAATTAGCTTTTCAAATTTTTCACAATTTGATATCCACAAAAACAAATTGCATAATTTAATCCCTAAAAAAACTCTTTGTAAGAACATCTCCATTCCAGCAAATGTTTAGCAATTAATTTGGATCACATCACTGAGTTTAGCAATTAAAATGATTCATAATTTCTAAATCACTCTGATAGGGCCATGTTCCACAGGCCCTTGTTCCAAAATGGGCCATGAAAGACTGGGATTCGGACCTTTACAAGGCCAACCCGACGTCATATGAAAAAGCCCAAAAGCTCGTTAAGCCGGGGCCCAATATGCCGGCCCCAAACCAGAGCCTCGAGATAGGCCCGTGCCAACCGACTTACGGGATAGCCGGGAAACGGCTAGCTTAATGCCCACGTCCCAGAAACGGCTGGTTTAATGACCACGTCCCGATAACGGACGACATAACTGCCCACGTTCTCCCATAAACGCCCGAGATGGCAGTTATGGCTAGACTATATAAGGCAGTGATCCCCCATGTAACGGGGGACGCAATTTTGACTAAGAGAGAGATCATACAGGTCAGAGCCGGAATCTCTCACAATCCACCCCGAGTTCCCAACTCGGCCCACATCTCGGTCTGTCATCCCTTGGCAGAACGAATCCAGTTTAGCCCACAACCTCCATACGACCTCATCTCCCGAGATAGGGCGTATCAACCACCGTGGGGCCACACCTAGCTCAAACGCAGAACTAGATGGCTCGTCCGACCACATCAACTCCGCTCCCACCAGGGGTGACGACCCCGCCAGGAGTAACAATCACACCACCTCCAGTGGTAGCATCACTTACAGCTAATCCTTCCCACAGTCAATTCCCGGGAACGGGACCCAGCAGCTCAACAATGCGACCCCAGGGTCCTCAACCAGCTCAACCCCGTCCCGACGTTACTCGACCTTCATTCACTGAAGGGAACACAACCAGGCCACTCTACGCTGAACACAATCAGATGGCCGGTACCTATCACAATCAGGTAACTGGTGCTTATCAGATACCCTACATACCGTATTACCCTCAGCAAACACCGCTGTATCACTACGGCGCACCTCCTTACACGCCTTACACTCCCACGGGTCCCCAGTATCCCTATGTCACGCCACCTGGGCAATGGGGCCCCGGAGGCGCCCACGGGGCATATCCCATGACAGGTCTAACACCATATTCTCAGCAAATACTACTACGACCTGTCCATCGGACTGTATCACCCGCTGCAGTTGTACCGCGACCTTTATCTGCAAACCGTGTCCACAGCCGGCCGGCAGATGTTTCGCCAAGAAACTTGGAACGAGAATTCGCACAGGTCCGAACGGGCGAGGAGACAGACACCCCCTCACTACCCGACCAACAGGACCAATCCGAACGCAGGGACCAAAATGCCCTGCCTGCAGGGATACACCCCGAGGTAGGAAGGCGCCCGGAAGGTCAAGATGAGAATAGGGGGCCCCATCCCGCGGAAGAACCACACGCTGAAGGCCCCAGAGCTCACCTTAACAACGAGCGAGAATCAGCTAACCACGGCAGGGGGCCCAGACCATCCCGCAGGGACCAATCTCGTTCCCATAGAGGGCGCGAACGAAGTCCACCCCGAGGTCGGGATAGAGATCGCCGCGATGACCGGAGAAGGAACCGACGATCGCCTACCCCAACCCGAGGTATCAACATGGCCCAAGTCGAAGAGCTGATCCAAACCAGACTCGCGGCCAAACTAGCCGAACTCGAATCCCAGAAGGCAGGCACTTACTCTCGGCCTATGGGAATCGAGGACGGCCCCCTGTCCAGAGACATCTACCGCCAATCAATGACGGACTTCAAATACCCAACAACCCTTCCCAGCTTCCGGGGTAGCGGCGATACACAGGATCCACACAACTTCGTATACGGGTTCCTCGAGCGACTTCGCCTTCTTGGAGCCACCGATGCAATCATGTGCCGAGTTTTCACCACTTGCTTAACTGGAGAAGCATGGGACTGGTATATGACGCTACCTCGGAGGTCCATCAACAAATTCGAGGACTTCGCGAAACTGTTCTTGGAGAGATACACGATAATCAAACCACCGCAAGCCACGTGCGAGATGCTTTTGGACATAGTCCAGGGACAGCGCGAAAGAACAGGAGCGTTTGTCAACCGCTTCATACAGGCGTCTCGGAGAATTCAGAACCTCAATGAGGAATTCGCCTTAGCCGCAATCAAGAAAGGGCTCCGCAAAGGGGGTCCAGGAACCTTGCGTTACGAAGCTCACATGAAGAAAATGAATACTCTGAGAGAGTTTGTAACCTTTGCGGAGGGTTACATCCGTGCCGAAGATGACAACGGGAGCCCCACGAGACCGAGATCTCGATCCCCCCGCCATCAAACTAACAGACAGCCAGCTCCGGACAGGTTTCGCAACCAAAGGGAACCTCGGAGAAGCCAACCAAACCGATCAACCGAGCAAGAACACAAGTCTGGCACTGAGGGGTACCGACCACACTTCGTGAGATACGCGCCTCTCACGAAGAAGCGGCACGAGATGTACAACATCGTAGAGGAGATGTTCGACCTTCCCCCGCCATTGCCAGAAGGCATCTTCACAGTACAAGATAACTCCAAGAAGTGCGAGTACCATGGATTCAATGGGCATTCCACTGCGGACTGCCTTCAACTCAAAGACATCCTGGAGAGACTAGCCCGTGAGGGTAAGCTGATTGAGTTCATCAACCCCGACTTCTTCAAAAAGTTCTCCAGGAAGTACAACGGTCAAGGTAAGGTTTTTAAGAAACCTATTCCTTACAGACAGGATTATACGGGACCTCGGGTTGGAGAGGTCAGTCCCCAAACTCGGGAGGGTCCCGAGACAAGGCGCCAGGAAAGGCAGGGCAGCCCTGTCATTAACGTGATCAGTGGAGGCCATCGCGGTACCGTCCGAACAATCTTACCTCGCGACAATCGAAAGCCGTACCCCACTGTTTTACAGGTTGAGACCGATAAAAAACGACCTCGCCCGGAGGAAGCAATATCTTTCTCTGAGAAGGACTTAGGTGAGATCTCTAGTCCACACGATGATCCCGTGGTGTTAAACCTCAAAATTAACACCCATCGGGTTAAGAGGGTGTTAGTCGACACGGGAAGCTCAGCAGACATCCTGTACTTGTCGGCCTTCACGCAAATGGGCCTCGACACTCGTGCCCTCCAACAGCATATCTCGCCTTTGATAGGCTTTACGGGAGATGCCCTTCGACCTCGGGGCATGATGCCACTCAAAGTAACATTTGGTACGTCCCCTCGTACGGTAGAAGTCATGGTGGACTTCCTCATCGTTAATGCTCCCTCCGCATACAACGCAATCCTGGGGAGAGGAACCTTGAACAAAATCGGTGCAATCATCTCTCCTTCCCACCTGAAAATCAAATTTCACACAGATAACGGGATAGGGGAAGAAAGTGGCCAACAGCAAATAGCGCGTGAATGTTACATGACCTCCATCCAGGGTCAAGGAGGCTCTGTCCATCAAGTCGAACAGTCGGAAGCAAAAACCAACCAACAGCGGTTGCGCTCGAGTACCGAGTATCTACCGCCCAACACCAACCTGACGCTGGATCCAGTTGATAAAGCTGAGACTAAGACTTCCCTCGAGCCGGCAGATGAAGTCGAACAACTCGATTTGGGCGAAGGCAGAACGCTCAACATCGGGAAGGCAATTCAGGGGCAAGCGAAGGACGAACTCATCAAGTTTCTCCGAGAAAATCAGTCCGTTTTTGCCTGGACAGCCGCCGACATGCCAGGGATTCCGAGGTCAATAGCAGAACACCGACTGCATATCAAACCGGGGTCAAAACCGGTTAGGCAACGAAAACGTAACATGGGGGAAGAACGGCAGCAGGCCGTAAAGCGCGAGGTCCAGAAGTTACTTGACGCTGGTTTTATCAGAAATGTCGAGTGTCCAGAATGGACAGCCAATCCCGTGCTTGTAAAGAAGTCCAACGGTGACTGGCGTATGTGTATCAATTATACCGATCTCAATAAGGCATGCCCCATGGATCCATTTCCCTTGCCCAAAATCGACCAGCTGGTCGACTCCACCTCGGGACATGCCTACCTCAGTTTTATGGACGCATTCTCCGGGTACAACCAAATCCGAATGAATCAAGAGGACGAAGAGAAGACCGCCTTTACCACCAACTCGGGGCTATATTGCTACCGAGTTATGCCTTTCGGGTTACGTAATGCTGGGGCCACGTTCCAGCGCATGGTCAACACTGTATTCCACGATCAAATTGGGAGAAATGTAGAGGCATACGTGGATGACCTGCTTGTCAAGAGCATGTCCGACCTCGACCACGTCCGAGATCTCCGAGAAACCTTCGCGACTCTGAACTCAGCCAACATGAAGCTCAACCCGAAGAAGAGTTTCTTCGGCTTAACCGGTGGTAAGTTCCTTGGTTTCATGGTTTCTATGCGAGGCATCGAGATTCATCCTTCGAAATCACAAGCCATCCTCGATATGAAACCTCCGAGGAACCTCAAAGAGTTACAATCCCTCACAGGCAAGTTGGCCGCCCTCAACAGGTTTATCGCGAGATCCGGGGACGTCTGTTTCCCCTTCTTCAAAGCCATGCGCAAGTCAGCCAAGTTCGAATGGACAGAGGAGTGTGCCACGGCCTTTGAGAAAATCAAGGCTTACCTCGCTAATCCACCATGTCTTAGCAGGCCGATCACTGGCGATATCCTGGTGTTGTACTTGGCAACAACGGGTCATGCGGTAAGTGCTGCCCTTGTTCGGGAAGAGGGACGAGATCAGAGGCCGATTTATTTCGTCTCTCATGTGCTTCGAGATGCCGAAACAAGGTATTCCCAGATCGAAAAGGCAGCATACGCTCTCGTCGTAGCCGCAAGAAAGTTGAGACCTTACTTCCAGTCGCACTCCATAAAGGTTTACACCGGGATCCCACTCAAGAAGGCGTTCGCGAATTTCGACTCGTCCGGGCGATTGCTAGCATGGGCGCTCGAATTGTCCGAGTTCGATATTTCTTTCCACCCCCAAAATGCTCTGAAATCCCAGATATTCGCCGACTTCATCGCTGAGTATTCCGGAGTTCCTCCCGAGTCTGAAGGACGTTGGATAATTCATGTTGACGGAGCATCTTCACTACAAGGGGCTGGAGCCGGGGTCTCCCTTACTGGGCCACACGGGGAAACCTTGAACTATGCCCTCCATTTCCAATTCCCGGTAACAAACAACACCGCGGAATACGAAGCCATGATAGCAGGTCTGAAGCTAGCTAAAGAATTGGGCGCCCGCGAGGTTCATCTCCGCAGTGACTCCGAGTTAGCAGTCAAGCAGATAAATGATGAATGCCGAGTTGTGGACGAGAAGTTGCGCAAATACCGACAGCAGTTCCACCTACTCAAGAGCCATTTCGACGAGGTTGACATCCAGCACGTTTCGCGCAACAAAAACTGCCAAGCTGATGCTTTGTCAAAACTTGGCGCTGCAGGCAACCTCGACAAAGATCGGCCCGTGATTGTTATGGATATCCCGGAATCCAGCATCAACCTTGAGACCGTAACCGTACTCGCAATCGGTGAACCTGGTGAATCCTGGTTCACCCCGATGTGGAATTTCCTTAACACCGGGGTTCTTCCCACTGATCAATTGGAAGCCAGACGATTGAAAAGAATCGCACCGATGTACTCTATATTCAACAACCACCTCTACAAACGAGGGTACGTGCGACCTTGGCTCAAGTGTCTCAATGAGGAGACAGCCTCGAAAATGCTATCTGAGGTACATGAAGGCGTCTGCGGCAGCCATCAAGGAGCGAAAACTCTTGCCAAACGAATCCTCAGAGCCGGCTTTTACTGGCCAACCATGCAACATGATGCGGCTAACCTAGTTCGAAAATGCGAGCGATGTCAATACCACAGCAAATTGAGCAACATCCCGGCTTACGATCAGATATCCATCTCGGGAGCCTGGCCTTTTGACCTATGGGGGATAGATATAGTCGGGCCATTTCCCAAAGCTGTCGGACAGCGCCGTTGGATTATCGTAGCCGTTGAGTATTTTACTAAGTGGGTCGAAGCCGAAGCGTTATCAACTATCACTGCTGCAGCGGCAGAGAAATTCATCTGGCGGAACATCATTTGTCGTTTTGGCATACCACATGCCCTCATCTCGGACAATGGAACACAGTTCAATGCAGCACGCACTATGACGTTCCTCTCCAACCTGGGCATTCAGAACAACTTTACCTCGGTCAGTCACCCTGCTAGCAATGGTTTAGCAGAAGTCACCAACCGTACCATTTTGGATGGCCTCAAGAAGAAAGTTGCCGAAAACAGAAAGAATTGGCCCGACATACTTGATGGAATTCTGTGGGCCTACCGCACTACACCTCGAGAAGCCACACAGCAAACCCCGTACTCTCTGGTGTTCGGAATGGAAGCAGTCACTCCAATGGAGATGATGGAACCATCTCTCCGTACTTTGACGTATTCCACCGATAACAACCGCGATGCCCGCGCCGCAGAACTCGATCTCATCACGGAAGGTCGGGAGAAAGCCCGCATCCGGACCATGGAGTATCAACGCAGGGTTAAACGCGCGTTTGACAAACACGTAGTACCTCGAGAATTCCAGCCAGGCGACCTAGTACTTAAGACCGTGGAAGCGACCGGCAAGCATGTCAGCAAACTTGCCCCTCAGTGGGAAGGTCCTTTTAAGATCATTCGCCCACGAGGTAAAGGCGCTTACGAATTAGAAGACCCGAGTGGTTTCACGCTCACTCGCCCGTGGAACACTTGCCACTTGAGAAAGTTTTACACTTAGTGAATATCGTTTTCGTTTATGTTTTTAATAGAGTCGATGTACTCAGAGCGAGATAAACCTTTGTTTTTTGTTTTCTATTCCATGTATTCACTTAGACCAGGATACAAAATTTTTGTATGGTTCTAAGCTTTTATCAATATATATGATATGATTGTGTTTCATTTAATGGGTCCGAGATAAACGAACGAAAGCCTTTTATGGCAACGAAATTCGTCTCGGGTAATATTCCCGAGATACACAACTAATTAATGTAGTCCTAAGGGACGACGACTGTTCTACCAGTGACATGAATTTTTTTTATGTTGAGAACATTTATCGAAAACCCATTGTGGTAACGCATACGTTCGCACGACGTACTTGTCCCTCCATATTGACCATTTTTTGTCAAAAATAAAAAAAAGGGGGGCAAGGATATACAGTCAAGCCCATCTTGCTTGCTTACAAAAACAAAATCAAAGCATGCAACCGAGATAAAATTGACAAAGAGATCAACTTCGGACAAATAAACATGCGATAAAAATAAGCAAGTTACATCTAAATCGTTCTGTTAAACCCCCACATCCCGGGGGTATCAAATAACATATTACAAATATTTCTGTTATATCCCCCACATCTCGGGGGTACAAATAAAAACAGTTGACAATGTGAGATAATTCTGCTAACCCCTACATCTCGGGGGTGCCAATAAAACAGCAATCTTCAAACTCCTACATATCGAATACACTGCTTGCCATCATCCTTCCTACAAACAAAACAAAAGGAATAAGATAAAGTGTGAAAGCAACATCTCGGCAATCACGATATTAGAAGTCTTTTACTTACAGATGGGGGAGCCTTTTCCGTCTCGAGAACGTTAGCTCCACCATCACGAGGAAAGATAGAAGCAGTCTCCGGTTCCTCTCCATCACCTTGCAAAGCAACGGGGTCCACCTCGACATTCGTCTCGGGGTCCACCTCGACATTCGTCTCGGGGTCCACCTCGACATTCGTCTCGGGGTCCACCTCGACATTCGTCTCGGGGTCCACTTCGACATTCATCTCGGTATTCCTTATGTCGGTCTCATCTTCATCACTTTCATCAGAAGAACTATCGGAAGGAAAACCGTCATCATCTCCTTCAGCCTCATTATCGATGAGCTCGAGATGTTGAGGCCATTTATTTTTCGGCCAAGGATGAATAATTCTCCCACGAGGATGGTTTTCGAGTTCTAACTCCCTTTGGACCGGAGTACCATCTGGATTCAATAGCACATCCTTTTCTTCGTCCCAACCGTAATCCGAGAGATTTTTTATAACGAGCTTCTCGGGTTCCACTTTCGTAAAACCCATATGCTCGGGTTTAAACGGGTAAACCTTGGCCAATTCCCCCATATAACAATACACGGTCTCCGTCATCACTTCTTGGCACGCGTAGGGGGCGGCCTGAGCAAAAGCCTGACTGCCCAAAAACTTGCTCAAAGTTTTCTTCTTAGAACTCTTCATCTCGGCCTTTAGCCGAGCATTTTCCGATCTCACCTCCTCCACCTTTTTTACCTGGGCCTCGAACTTGGAGTTAAGGTCATCGACCTTGTCTTTGAACTCCTTAGCTTTACGCTTATAGCGCTTTGCCCTTTCTTCGTTTTCCTTCCGCTCTTTGTCAGCCCGCAAACCCACTATCCGCGCCATCTCGTATTTTGCCGAGGCAACGGCGGCTTCGCCAGTAGCTATCTTCCTTTCCCTTTCCTTTAATTGGGCCAACTTGACAAAATAGTCCCTCTCCATGATCGCCTTGTTGATCGCCGCTTGATCAGTCGTAATAGTAAGAGCACTGCGATTTTCAAGGGAATCTTTGAGGAACCCGAAGAAAACCCCGGCATCATGCAGCGACCTTAACACCTGACCGACAACTTGGTCAGGATGCTCTTCGGCCCACTTGTTCTGGTGAGCGGTTGTGGTCAGCCTGAAAGTTTCCCGAGAAAATGCGGCCTGAACCTCGGGATGCTCTTCTTCATCCTGCATGGTGGAGTATCCGGGGAGATACGCCAAAATACTATCAGGGAATCCCTGTGAAATATGGGTCCCCCACACGAATCCGGTCGTTCGCCCCTGTTCAGATATACTCGACTTCAGATGCTCGGCGTGCTCCTTTGCGGGATCCCACACGTCGCGTGCCGCTTCTTCAACAATTCTTTCTAACTCCTTCTCAGCGGCCTCAACCCGAGATTGGGGTGTGTCCTTCGGGGCAACCCCAGACACTTCTAACGCAATATCGGACTGAACCTTTTGCCTTTTCGGCTCAGGTTCTTCCACTTCAACTCCTTTCCCCTTCTCTTGCCGCGCTAAACACACGGGAGAGTCAACGGGAGCTTCTTTCCTCTTCTGGGAACCCCCGAGTTTGGAAGAACCAGAAACACCGCCCTTGGCTCCTTTGGTGGCTGCTGCAGTGTTTGCGGCAGATTTCGGATGAACTGTGGTAGTTCTAACAGACCCCGACTTTACAGTCTTCGGACCCTTGGAAGAGGAAGCCGGCTTTTTAGAGGTCGCAACCTCCTTCCCTTTCGCGAAGCCGTCTTCTGGGGTTTCAAAGACGAGTACTGAACGAGCGGCTTTCCAAGGTAATGCCATAAACCCGCGCCCTGTGGTAAAAACACATTAGTAATTTATGTATAACAAAATGATCGATGAATAAATGCGATGCAAAGGTATATCAGGTATGAGGTAAAACAAAGAAGGACTAACTTGTAAAATAAGTATCAAGAATTTTGACAGCCTGTAAATCAGCCGATGTCAAAGGAGGGGGAGAATTAGGGACCAAAGTTTCCTTCGTTAGGCAACGCCATTTCCTCCGTATCTCGCGGAAACAAGGCAAATCCTCGGGATTCGCAAGGTATACCCAACCCTGATTCCAGTCCTCCACCTTGGATATACTCTCAAAAAGCGAAATTGTACCACGCTTCCGAATTGCAAGATGACTCTCGGTATTATATATAGGAGAAAAATAATGAAAGAACAACCCGACGTTCGGCCAGTACAGCTTTAACTCGGGCATATAATCGAACAAATATTTGAAGCTCATGATATAGCACCAAGCAGGCCCGGTTAACTGTGCAGGGGCCACGTCGAGATGTCGTAATATTTCTCGAACGAACCTAGAAACCCTGACTTTAAACCCACACTTGGGCATCTTCCAATAGATGCATGTCCCCCGTTTCCAGTCATGTGCCCGGTCATCCGGGCCCGGGGCTACCAAATCAAGCGCATGTTGGGGATAATCCTCTCTGTCGTCCTCATTCACAAGTTCCTCGTAAAAGGCATTTGCGTAATCTTCACATCGAACGACTCGTTTGGGAACAATGTCAGCCGATGTGGGGAACTTCAAGTCAAGTGGACGACCCTCGCGAAGACCAATGTTTTCATGAGCCTTTTTCTTTCGTAGCTTCTTAGATGTTCCGGCTTGGGATGAGACAAGTTCTCCCCGAGATTGATCTTCTTTGTCCTCTCTTGCTTCACTATTTTGACCTTCTTCAACGTCTTCTAGTACGGTGTCGGGATTTGGAGGAGCCATACCATACAAACTCTTCCCCCGGCCTGGACGGGGAGGATGATAAGACAGTGGGGATACCTCCCCGGAGGCACCAGATGATTGGTCTCGGGATCCGTCTTGTTCTTCGGCCATTTCTAAATTTTATAAATAAACAGGATTGGCTTAGGTAACCAGCTTTGCTTGGACTACCGGACTATAAATCGTCATTTCAACATATACATACAAATTGCCGACATGATGAAATTTGTGATAGGCTGTTAACTACATTATCGTACTAAGGTTAACCAGTTCAACCATTTTTTCAAATATGAATACCTACATGCCCAATTATTTAACATAAGGACAACTACCGAGATAGCAAAATTTACCTGGTGTAGAAAACTTCTTCGCACCTCGGTCTCCTTTGTCC
Source organism: Carex littledalei (assembly GCA_011114355.1). NCBI lineage: Eukaryota > Viridiplantae > Streptophyta > Magnoliopsida > Poales > Cyperaceae > Carex > Carex littledalei. The sequence continues at coordinate 8,900,435 of CM022084.1, read as the reverse complement.
GACGCAACTACGAGCAATCACCTGCAAACTTCGTACTCCCTCTGTAAACCCCGAGATCACTTTCGCTTTATGATCACTTTCGCTCTGCTGCTCCGAGATTGTTTAGCTCAAGAAAAACAAGAATAAATGAACGAATCGGGACGGAGAATATATATAGGGGCCTCTAGTTTTTCCCGCTCAATACTCGCGCGAATTTCGAAACGAAGCAGCGAAACGACGCGTTGCCACCCTTCATCATGGCGACGCCTCGTTTTCCGCGCATCGGACTCAAACCGAGTTGAAAGATGCCAGGTGTCGTGCGGGGAATGCGCCGTAACCTCGTATCTCTGACTAACTTGACGGCTGATTTGATGGCTGACGACGGTTAGCGGAAGGTGAGGCGTCGACGTAATTAATACCGACACATTATATATGTAACCTCCGTCTCCCTTTAACGGGACATCCAGCGATCCCAGATATACCTTCTAATTCGGATCATAGTGAGATGGCGACTAACCAAAAAATGAAGGACGAGGTTAAGGAGGAGAAAGAAGACATTCCATCACCACGCGCATCTCCCCAACATCAGAACCCCGAGATTAACATCGAGCAACCCCCGATTAACTGGGGGGAAGAAGAAGACCCGTTGGCCTGGGATAAGTGTGCCATTTGCAGAACCCGAGGGAACTATCGATACCTGTTCCATTGCGACGGATGCGAAGAAGCTTTCCATCCCGGATGTCTGGCCCGCAGATCACCTCGGAACCATGATGATCCCCGCTTTACATCCTTCACCTGCAGGAGATGTCGGGATCAAGAACGTCGGGTCAAGCGCGCCCGCCTTGAATAGCCGTAGTCATATAAAGAATATCGCGGGAATAGCCCGCCTTTTGTTAAGTGTTAACTTTTTAATTTTACTCATATGTATTATCTCGTAACATTCAACCGAGATCATTATCTCGTGTTGTTTTAATTATTCTACATGTTTTTCGCATAAGCATTCTTTGAGTCAGTTTAACTATTTCGAAAAATACGCCGAAAGCTTGTCATGTCGTATAACTAACACAACGCCCAATGACATTTATGGCTAGTAGCTGGCGGCTACCCATTTAGGCAATATGGCCCACATCATTTATGGCAATATTTTCTCTAAACGACTATAAATACCAGACTCACCATACGGTAAAGGACACATTTTTTATTCTGCACCTTTTACCATTCCTTAAAACCTCCGAGATGCCTTTCAAGAGAGTGGTTTCCAAAAACAAAACACCCCTTGGTCATGGCCATAGCCGCGATGTCCAACCATCAAGGCACGGCCACAACATACCTTCCGCTAGTCCTCGACATTCTCGGGACACAATACGGGCCTTATCTCGTCCCGAGAGATGGACCCTCCTCCAACATTTTCCCGAGAAAGATTTGGATTGGATGCTCGAGAATGAGGACTTCCAAATCGGTGACCTTATTGACCTCACCCTTGCTAACGCACCCTCGTTCACCAAGGAAGACGAGAACGACACTTATAAATTCGATCTCGTGCCCAAGTCGCGCAGGTGCATCATCTGCCGCAACAAAGAAGCCAAGCACGAGATGGTGAAATGTCGGGGATGCTATAAATGGAGTTGCTTCACCCATTACGACATCCAAGGTAGGTCGGACCCCCGTCGTCGGTTTTGGAAATGTCCTGGGTGTTTATCACGCAACCCCGGAGGGCCAACGTTACACACCGCCACCGAATCCGAGCTCATATCGGATAACCTCTTTGAGGATACCGACAATGAGATGGCGTAAGTGTGATTTTCAACTTAGAGAAACGACATCACACCCGTCTTTTTACTGAGCATGAACACCGTGGTGCCCGGAAGGCGTGACATGACAGAGGTGGAAACATACTTCCTGGCATTGCGTTAAATCATGTCATGTTTAGTCTAATTAGGCGTTGTATGATTTCGATATTTTACTAGATCGAGGCGTTGTATGATTTCGATATTTTCTTATATATTTAGGCTTGTTCTGCTTCTATAATATCAATGATTACTTATTATTTCTATGGTTTACTTCTTTTACTAATCTTGACTAACTCGGAAACCATGTCGTTAAAAAAAAAAAAAAAAAAAAAAAAAAAAAAAAAAAAAAAACACACAAACATATGTTAACACATTAATTGTCGGATACATACCGAGATGGGTACATATTAACACAGTAACCATCGTGCTCAGACATATACCCGACATATGCCACACCCGAGTTATTATAGCATGACTAATACGCTAATGACGGTAATACAAAGAACCTTGACACTAAGTACGCTTAATTGTCTCAAGTTACTCACTATAATACCACATTGATTTCGGGTTACGTGTCCGGGATGACATGTTTCAATCCCAAGATGATACATCACTAACACGTAGATAACATCTAATAAAATGTTTGATGAGTTATCCACCTTCAAGTCGAAAGCATCTCGCTGATGCATTCCGACTTCGGGGGCTAATGATAGGGCCATGTTCCACAGGCCCTTGTTCCAAAATGGGCCATGAAAGACTGGGATTCGGACCTTTACAAGGCCAACCCGACGTCATATGAAAAAGCCCAAAAGCTCGTTAAGCCGGGGCCCAATATGCCGGCCCCAAACCAGAGCCTCGAGATAGGCCCGTGCCAACCGACTTACGGGATAGCCGGGAAACGGCTAGCTTAATGCCCACGTCCCAGAAACGGCTGGTTTCAATGACCACGTCCCGATAACGGACGACATAACTGCCCACGTTCTTCCATAAACGCCCGAGATGGCAGTTATGGCTAGACTATATAAGGCAGTGATCCCCATGTAACGGGGGACGCAATTTTCACTAAGGGAGAGATCATACAGGTCAGAGCCCGAATCTCTCACAATCCACCCCGAGTTCCCAACTCGGCCCACATCTCGGTCTGTCATCCCTTGGCAGAACGAATCCAGTTTAGCCCACAACCTCCATACGACCTCATCTCCCGAGATAGGGCGTATCACACTCTATCCCAGAAATTTAATTAGAGTTGTTTTTAAAGTAAACTTGCTAATTTAAAAACTGTGGTACATCCCAGCAATTATATTAGCAATTAATACATTAGATTAGCAATTTAAAAAAAAAGCACCGTTGTAAATGCTCTAAAGAGTTGTTTTTAAAGCAAACTTGCTATTTTAAAAACTGTGGTACATCCCAGCAATTATATTAGCAATTTAAAAGAAATGATCGTTGTAGATACTTAATTAGAGCAGGTTCAATACTTGATTAGAGCTATTCGATGCGCTTTAAAATTTGCACGATCTATTTAGATTCATGAGCAAGTTTTAAAATAAATCGCCCGCACAAAATTTGAGGCAAATCAAACGTTTTTTTTTTTTTTGAGAAAACTGATAGTGGCTATCAGTTATAGTTACAACAATGAACGACTGCTAACAAAAAACATCCTATAATAAGAATTATACAATCAACTAAATTTCAGCCAAAGTCTTGCTTCTTTTCTTGCATGGTATGCTATCCAGTCGGGACTGGTGTTGCAATCTTCAAAAATTTTTTGGTTCCGCGCCCTCCAGAGAAACCATAATACCGCAAAGAAGTAAGATCCCCAATGTTTACGTGAAAGCCATCTCTTGCTTACCCGCCAAGAACGGTCTACAGTAGCATGCATCGTGTCCCCCCGTTGAATTATTGAGAAGCCCAGAATGACATTTATTTTGACCAACAACGCTGGGCTTGAGGGCAGTCGAAGAACAAGTGAATGGCAGTCTCAAAAGAACAATGATGGCATACCTCACATTGCACATTACATTGCAAACCACGTCGTATCATAACATCATGCGTTAACAGTCTACCCTGCAGCAGTAGAAATGCAAAGACCCGAACCGTAGGTGGAGCCTTCAGATGCCAAATAAAACCATAATCCCACTTCAATGCTCCTGACGACACGACCTTTTCATAATAAGAGCTAGCCGAATACTCATTATTTTTGGACCACAGCCACATTATATGATCCTGGGACTGTCCCTGCCGTAACTCTTCCCAGAGGAGACCATTTTCTTTGGCCATTTCCAGCGAGTATTTGCGTGTAGAGAGATGGGGCGAGTATTAGGAAGCCATTGTCGGGTATGTCCAAGAGTCGAACCAGAATGAGATCGATGAACCTTGAGATATATTCCATCTAACGGACCAGTCGAAAAAAGGCCTTATCCTGGACAACTGTAGCCAAAAAAAGGACCCTTGTTTCCTCCAGACCTTGTGCGGGTGGGCTGATGCTAGATTGTATAACCGTTCAATTGTGTGAGACCATAAGGAGTTTGGATCCGTGTACAATCACCACCACCACCTCAGTAGTAATGATCGATTGCGGATAAGTAGATTAGCCGCACCCAGACCGCCATATGTTTTGGGTGTACACACCATGTTCCAATTTATTAGGGAAATGCCCTTTCCCTTCTCTGACTGAGGCAAATCAAACGGTTTCTTACCGGAGATCGAGTCCAATTTAATTATGCCCACCGGACTTCCTTGGTTTCCTCTTTCTGACATTTTTTATTGATTGATTTAGTCCAGAAAAGGATTGCAAATCTGATATGGGCTAAAAATGGGCTTATTGTAGTTTATAAATAACCTGGGTTTTACTTATGGTTCTAATTTAGACATCATTTTGACCTGAAATTGGGCCATATGGGCTTTGCTTTGGTTATAGTCCAAAACAATACCTATAGAAGCCCATCTATGCAGGAGAAGACTGCTGCATGCATCAGATATTCAGATCTGATTGGTAAATCATGACCACTGATTACACGTTTTCAACGACCAAGATCTCTTCTACGCAGGATCAGCTGTTGTTTGGATGGCTCTTATCTTATCTACACCAGGTCGTGTTTATCAATTCATTTGTTTGTTTCCTGCTGATGCTGCTTTGAACTATTTTATATTTTGTAAATTTGATACCGCTGAATGAATTATAGATTTATTAATTCATTTATATAGTAATTTCGGATTTGTTTGAGATAAATAGTTATTATTTGCTCATTATTTATTTGACCGGGTCAAAGCTTCCGTTATTGATTATTATTAGGGGTGTCAATGGCACCCTTTTACCAGTTTATACGATCTATACCGTATTTGATAAGACGGGTACACGTAAGATTTTTTTTCCGTAGACTAATCGATACAGGTAAAGATTTTTTTTTTATCATCTAAACGGATAAGGGTACGGGTAAAGCCTATTCCGTACCCGTTATCCGATCGGATAATTATAAAAAAAAATATATATGTTATATATATTAATGAGCAATGTATTTAGTCTCTAACTACTCTTGATAATTGTATTACACTTAATTAACCATTAAATTACGAAATGAATTTGTTTAATGTTTTATTTAGTAAATAATAAAAATTATTATTATATTAGCATTACTTGTTATTTACCCGCTACCGTTTCGTTATCCGATAACCATAACGGATAAGGGTAGAGTACGGGTTAAGATAATTTGTGGCGGACCTGGAACAATTTGTAACGGGTACGAATTTCCACCCGACCCTTATCGTACCCGTTGATACCCCTAATTATTATAACCATTAACCATCGGTTTAATTGGTATCCAAGGCTCACATGATCGTTTCTAAATTTGTGAGCTCTTAAATCAAAATTAGGGTGTTATTAAGTTCATCGTCTCTTGATGAGGTTAACTCTAAAATCTATTAAATTAGCTTCAAATTACAAATTCAAATCGTTAAAATTGATCTACTTCACGATTGATACATTTAATTACATGCAAAATTTATAAATTTTTGAATTAATTCGATAAAAAGTCAAGGGTAAAAAATATGATAAAAATGAACACATTAAAATTAACTTATAATTTTTTTTTACCATTTGACTTCATATTAAAATTAATTCAAAAATTTATAAGAAAATTCCATGTAAATGCATTATTTTTGAAGTATATCGGTTTCAATAATTTGAATTCGTCATTTGAAACTAATCTGATAAAAAAATTTAGCAATTGATTATATAAACCAATGAGATGATAGAACATAGATTAGATTAAATTTTGAGATACAAGCATTGTAAAGAAAACTATAATATATTTGTTTGCTCCAGCAAAATTAATACTATTGTTGAAATCAAATTAATTGAATTATTGTTGTTATTAAATTCAAGTTAGCTCCTTCAAGTGGAGTAAAATGGGATCAAAGAAATCATAAAAGAGTATCGTTGCGAGTTCACTGCACCATGTGGGACAAATAATTTACAGAAAGATAATACTTGTAGTCTAATAACTCAAGAAATAATTTACAGAAAGATAATACTTGTAGTCTAAAATTCGCTGAAACTTTTATTTTTATCATCTAAAAAAAACAACAAATAACTCTTTTTTTTCTTCTGAAAATTTCATTTTTACTAGGATCGCATATTCAAACTGTGATCTTTTTGGCTAGAATAGCATATTGAATCTGCGACATAATCTGCGATTCTTTTGGCTGAGATTAGAGTTTAGGGTTTAGGATTTAGGGTTTTCTTCACCTTAAAATGAGTAGATTACAGAAAAAAAAAGTTGGGGTTGCAGATTAAATCTGCGACCCCAGTCAAAATGATTGCAAATTCAATCTGCAATCCCAACCAAACTAATTGCAGATTCAATCTGCGGTCCCGGTAAAAGTAGAATTTTCAGAAAAAAAAAAAAAAGAGAGTTAGTTTTCTTTAAATGGTAATTTCCGGAGAAATTTGACAGTGTGACAGAATGATTAAATCTTTCAATCAATATTTATTATTTATATTTCTGTCCCCTACTTATTTTGTTTACTTAGATATTTATAGACTTAATCAATAAACCGTTCTAACAGTTGGTGTTCCTTGGTGACCAATTAATATTCGCATATGAAGTATCTATCATACAAGGCAAATAAAAATCGTGAGTACCCTTTTTCATTTTAAAATAATCATATTATTGGGGCAGGTTGGCTACCTCCATGATCACATGCAGTACCTGATATATTCTTTATCATTTTTAATTTAAAAATTAAAATTGATTGAGAGAGAAGGAAAGTTGCTTGCTTCTATGAAACTTGTAAATAATTGCATCCTAAACCCTAAACTCTAATTTATTGGCCTCCGACCATATCAAAACGTCCCATTCAAACTTGGACTATGAATCAACTTTCCGTCCGGATCTCGCCGGTACATTTTGTCAGCCAAATGGCTGGACTCATACGCTTCATTCCCATTTATTATATTTTATTACTATAAATAAAAAGAGGAGGGTTCCAATGCACCCTCTTTTGGTGCACCTAACGTGCACCCAAAACTCATATGGTGCATTTTCAAAGTTCAAATAGTCGATTCGAACCTTCCAACGTGTTCTTCATATTAAAATGTGCTTGGAGACCAAATTTTAGATTTTTTGGAAATTTTTTACTATTTTTTCAGAATTTTTGAAAATCATCACTTTGCTGAATTTCAAATTATTGTTTAGTTTAATCAAAAATTCTGAAAAAATAGTAAAAAAATTTCAAAAAATGTAAAATTTGGTCTCCAAGCACATTTTAATATGAAGAACATGTTGGAAGGTTCGAATCGACTATTTGAACTTTGAAAATACACCATATGAGTTTTGGGTGCACGTTAAGTGCACCAAAAGAGAGTGCATTGGAACCCTCCTCAAATAAAAAAGGGCAAGACTAGCAATAGTCTAATGAATTCAGATCCTTCCGGTACCGTAACAGGAATCTTTTACAATTAGTGGATTTGGAACGTTCTTTTTAACTTGGCACGAATCTCAAAACCCAATAATACTGCCCCTGCGCTAGCCCGAATCTCAAAGTGGTTGAGAGTAAATCTCAAGCCGTAAAGTGAAGAGAATCTTTCACAGTACCTGAGAGAATACTTGTCCTAGTCCTAGTCTAGTCTAATAGGATGCAATCATTGACTTAGTCAGAAATTCAGACCGCGCGAACCTTCTATTCTTTCTCCTTTTGTGTTTGTTTTAGATTTTTGATGGAATGAGCTGATTCAGAGATTTAGGCAAACGTGATATAAAATTGAGGATAAATAATACATCACATTCCGTCTTAAAAAATTTAAATTAGACAATTTAATCTTAGTCAATAGAAGCTTTCGATACTTATACATGTGTTCAAAACGGAGAAATTCTCCTTCTATTAAATAATATAAATTTTTATATTAAATTTTTGAAATTTACGCTTCTATATTCAAAATCATGAATTTTAATATTGAGATAGGCCCTAATTTGATATTTTTGGTTGGACCGTAATTTTAGAAGTCAAATTCAGATTATTTTGATAATTGTAAGTTGTAACACTAGAGATTTTAAAGTTCAATATTTGAATTTGTTCAATTCTGTAATTTGATTTTGCATTTGTTTAAGAGGGGGTTCCAATATCTCATGTATTTCATATCTCATCATACCTCATATATTAATATTTTCGTTTTTCATTTTCAAATTGTCGATCTGAACTACTCAACATGATATCCATACTAAACTGTACTTGGAATGAAATTTTATAATTTTTGAAATTATTTTACTATTTTTTAAGATAGGTAAAAATCACTGTTTTCGGACTGTTCAAAAACAGTGATTTTGTACCTATTTTAAAAAATAGTAAAAAAATTTAAAAAATTATAAAATTTCATCCCTAAATATATTTTAGTATGTATATAATGTTGAGCGGTTCGGATCATCAATTTTTTATTTTGAAAACGAAGATATAAACTATGAAATATGATAAGGTATGAAAGGTTGGAACATTCGTCTTTGTTTAATTAGGTAATTAAGATAATTTTTTGTGGGACAAGGATACGGTACTACGGTAGCCAGTTGGAAATTTCTTCTTGGATAAAATTAAATGATGACATCATAGTTAAAATTAGGTTAAGAATAGACGTAATTGTGTGGTTAGAGTTGATGACCACCAAAATTGACATTTGAAAAGACAAATATTTGTTACACAGTGCTCAAAGACCACAATGGATAATTACATTGACCGTGCGTAGGTAGAGAAAATGACCTTATTATAAAAACATGTTTTCTTTAATGGTCTACTTATTAAATTGTATTAAATTGCAGATTAGTTGAGTTGAGTTTCCCGCTTTTTTTCTATATGTTTTTTTTAATATTGGTTAATTGGTCCATGGTTATTGAGTTAGGTAAATAATTTCCAAATGGAGATGTCCTAGAATTTATTACCGTAGTTCTGACCAGAATGTATCATGAAATTATATTTTGCATACTTGAATGATTTCAATTTTTCATTACATCACGTACTTCTATTTAAAATTTTCAAATCTACAACATTCTATAAAGACTTTATCGATCGCAGTATTAGATCAAAGATTGATTCTTAGTTCACAAATCATTGTAAATACTTTTTTTATCAATGAAAACCCGTAAATGGCAACTTGCCACCTTACCCTAAAAAAAAAAAAAGGATTTTTAGTTCACAAATCACAATAACATAGTTAAAAAGAAGAATGCCATGTATGCCTCAACTTTTATTTCTGAAACATAAATTCATATATTTTAATTGCATAAGCAGCCAATGTTTGTCTTCAGAATAATTTATGACATTAAATATAATTCTAAGATGGTGCTCTCTCTGTAAAGTATGGATCAAGCAGTGTTTCTAGATTTAAAATACTTTAAATGATTATTTTTTTTCTTTTTAGTAAAAATTAGAAGTCAAGCTACCCCACTATTTAATATCTATTAAAAATTACTCCTTCTAAATTTCAAACTTATAATAACATCTTTGTGACTTCTAACACAGATAGCATTGTGTTTGGCTTTGCCCTTTCAGATGGTCAATCTGAATAATATGTGTTCTTATAGAGTACCCTAGCACCCCATTGGTTAACAGTTTTAATATACTCAGATATAAGAACTTATAATATGACTATTGGTTTCCCGAAAAATGACTGCAACACTCCAAAACTTCTATGTTCCAATAGTGATATTTAAAATACTTTTATCTATTATTAAACCAAAGATTATACAAAGTAGCCTTTATCTTAACTAGGCATATGTTTAGTTGGTCACAAGTATAATTATATGATTTTAAATTATTTGTTTACTTGAAATTAATATGTATGATTAACTTATTTTTATTGGTCTCCAATGATACAAATATTGGTTGTCTCTAGATTATTTGTCACGAAATTACAAGTTCGTGAGCAACTTTTTTTAGAATTCCGAGAATTGTTTATCGCAAGTGAAAATTTTCATAAAATTGCGGAGATATTAGCAAACCTCAAATGTTCATTCCCTCAAAAAACGAATGAAAAAAGTCAACATCAATACAGATTTTTCATTAATAATTAATGATTTAATTAAGGAGGTTTATCTAAATTTATCAAGTTCAACCACCAATTTCTTTGCTTCTTCCACGAAGCCAGCTACGTGTTATGGAGAAATTTTTAAATGGGAGAAAAATATATTTTAATTAATTTTTTTAGTAAAATTTGGAGATCAAGTCACCCAATTATTTATTATTCACAAACAATTATTTTTTTTCGGATTTCGAACATACGACCTCCGTGTGTGAGAGCATTGTTTTTGTCACTAGACCAAAGAGGACAAAAACCGGTTCGTTATACTTTAATTAATTAAACTGTGAATATCAGTAAATGATATACACCATTTGGAGAATGGAGGCATTACCACAGTTGGTTAGGAAAAAGTTTTAAAATTATTGGTTATCTAAAGGTTGAGAATTCAAGCTCCGCTCACTATTTTGCCTCTGCGAATCTTTTTAAAAAAATAAAAATAAATAAGCACCATTTGTTTTATAGAAAAAAAAATCATTTCGGCCATGTAAACTAATTAGTCTTGGTTTGGAACATAGACCAGGTCTAAATTGCCTCAACTTTTTAGTGGGGTCCACGTTCTATGTTTTCATTATATCTCTTGAAATAATATCACAACCTACCAAACTTTAACTGTGCATTAGAAAATTAGAAGTAGTGTAAGTTTTATTGGGGGGGGGGGGTCCCCATCATTATCTCTTGTCCGGTTGCTATCATCAGTACTAATTGTTTAATTAATCATAAAATATATTATCAGTCTAATCAGAAGAACTTGAGGTTCAGTTAATTACTAATTAGAGCCTTTTGTAAAATGTTTCCAAGTTAGTAATAGAATTGAAGAGAAATCCAATGCAGATGCAAAATACTTGAATCAGAGGGATCTGACTCTGCTGTTTTTTTTTTTCTTAGAGAAAAGCAGGATTTTGTTTTTCCGATCTCAACCATTCAAATTCGTTGAGATTTGTATATGAAAATGTTTATTTATCGAGATACGTTAATAGAAAATTTTGAATGGTTGGAATCTGAAAAGCAGCAGAGTCCATTCCGAATTAGAGACATGTAAAACAGAAATGAAGGTAAAATTAGAATTTAGGATATTATGTTGAGTAGGGTTGAAATGTCTTTATTTTGTGTGTTTCTATTTTTTAAAGTTCTAATAACAAAATTTTTAAAACGTATATATAAAAATAAAACCATTAGATATGATGTATATTATTTTCTCTACATGTATATAAAAAAATTATTACATTTTGTTTTTTTTTCTTTTTGAAATGCATAGTACAAGCATTTCGTTTTTTTATAAGAATAAATAAGTTGACAAATCAACATTCATAATCTATCCATATCAATATTATTTTATAAGCTCTTGATGGCGATCAAAACAAAGTTGAAATTGCATAATCTTTTATACGTGTATATTGAATATAATAAAGATCATATTTACCGATTTTATTTTGATATTTGAGTTTTAAAATTTAAGTTATTAACGTTTTAAAATTTTAAAGACTATTTATTCTTATCCAACCAGTTAACCACTTACTGTACAGATAACAAACTGAGTACATATTTTGAGTTCGCTAACAAAAATTCAGAAACAAATTTCTCTCCCCAAATATTAATTTGGAAAACATCAAATTTCATTTTAGAAAAAGTTAGTATTCAAACCACTCAACTATTTAATATTAAAAAAAATTGTTATGTCTAGATTTTAAATCTGTGACTTCCTATACATAAGACATTATCTCTAAATCAAAAACTGATTTTCACTTCAAATTTCCTTTTAGATACATTTACTTGTAATTTCCATTTGAATGACAAATATACATTATATTCTGATTATCCCCATTTGTTTTGAATATTTAATTTATATTTATACTTTTTGTAATATTTAGAAAACATGTAGTGTTCATTAAAAGTTCCTTTAGGAAAAAAAAAAAGTGAAGGAAGAGTTATCACAATGCATGGCTAACCGTGTTGTGATAGTTTAAGAAACTACATTTAGGGGTGAAAAAATCACTCATAACTCGTGACTCAGCTCGTAAAATTGGAGAAAATCACTCATAATCCAATTCAGATGTAAAAGATTTGAATTGAAGAAATGTAAAATTATTACAGTCAATTCATATTCAATATATTTTACAATATTTGTTAAAGTGTGCTTTAGACTAAACATAATCACGGTTGTGACCTTCTTAAGATTAGAAACGAGGAAGTTATAAATGATGAATATTCCTCAAAGTACAATGAAAATTGTGGAATTTTAGTTAACAATGAAAAGTAATAAATAATTATAAGATGAAAACTTTCTGTACATCATGGCGAAATTAACACAAATTTTGTACAGGTACCAAGTTAGGATTAAGACCAACTTTAATAACACAAGTTTTGTAATCTGGTTTCTAATTACTAACAAGAACAATAAATATGACAAAGTAATTAGAGCCAAGAGATCATTAATGTGGAAAAATAATAAAAAAAAGTCCGACAGTACATATTTCCCATTTTTTTTTTTTGTATAGAGTTGCTTATAAGAATTAAATTTTAAATAAATCACCTTTTTGAATGAAGTTCTCATGAAGTGGGATATCTCCAAAGGGGGCCAAAAAGGATAAGTGTTTGATCATTTTTAGATTTTATTAAAAGAAAATTAATGGGGAATAAAACCAGATCATCAATTAATCACATGGTAAAAAAGCAGAGTTTTACTAAATAGATTAGAAGTCTCAATCATGACTCATGAGCCAACAACCAGAGCAATTTATTTTCATGTCATTTTCAGTACCAGTAAAATATTTTAAAGACCAATTATTCTTATCCAACTAGTCAATCACTTACTGTTTAAAATTTCCTTTAAGAGAAATCTATCTTTTATGTATTAATTTTGGATTTCAAAATGAACAGTTTCATCTACAGTGTGACATACTAATAGGTTCCGTATCAGTCTAGACGGTCCTATTTATCAGCGACACTACAGCTTCGATTTTTTTTTCCGTCTTCTTTCTCTCTCGAAAGTTCCTCTCCTCTTCTCTGGAAAGTTCACCTTCCCTCCACCCTCTCCCTTTTTCGTGTCACCTTTCTCATTTTTACTGTCGATCTTTCCGTCGTCTTCCTTCTGTAAAATCCTCTCTCTCTTCTATCTTTGTTAAACTAAGTCACGTTTTTTCAGTCGGTTATCAATAGCAATTACTTATAATACAGTTTGATTGACAAATATTTTTTCTTCTAAATATATAAAAACTAGTCTTATTTGATCTCTTGCGCATATAAAATAAGAACCGGCTTCTATCTCTCTTTAATATTCTTTACAGATTCACAATTTACTATCTTTTACCGTCTTCCCATGCCACACTCTTTGAAGCAGTGAATCATTTCTATAATCTTCTCTCAATAGTCAATACTTGATATTTTCTCATGGTGCATAACTGCATGTGGCTGCACTGTTGCATCTCTATCATTTTCTGACTCTATTGATTAATTCTGAATCCCACAATATATCAAATTAAAAATTCCTTGAGTTTTCATTTCTATTATTTCAATACTTTCATACTGGATATTAAGGAATTTAATTATCTCCAGTCATTTTCATAATAGAGTTATAAGAAGTAACCATTTTAAATTATTTTGTTGACGATCCTATCGTTGTGCTCGATTTATATAGACAGAAGATGCTCAAAAACAGCAATTCACTATCCGGATAAAATAATTTTTATTTGTTTATTTTGATGATTTTTTTTAATTGTCCCACTTTTGTACCCTTTTTCAGAATTTTCTTTTTCTTTTAATCCTCGTGACTTTTATATAACAGAAATTCCACCACCTGGAGAGAGAATTGAGAATTGACATGCATTAAGATGCATGTGTTTAAGCGCAAAAAGGAGTAGGGGTGTTCATCGGTTCGGTTCGGTTGAAACTGAACCGAACTAGGTAAACTAAAGTTATAATTCGGTTTAAAAAATACAACCGAATTGAACCGATTTAGCATTGCAACCGAATCCAACCGAACCAAAGTTTTATTTCGGTTTGTTCGCTTTGTTCGGTTCAAACAGAAATATATTTAAAGCAATTGACTTATAATAAACCGAAGTATATTAAGAAATAAACTGAGATATTAAGAAATAAACCGGGATATTAAGAAATAAACCGAAGTATTTAAAGCAATTGATTAAGAAATAAATCGGAGCGGTCCGGACCAAAATTCATAATATATAAAAGTTCTGTCGGTTCGGTTATTTCAGTTTTGAAAATTTTCAAACCGAACCGAACCGAAATTATAATTCGGTTTTAAAAAGCAAATCGAACCGAACCATTAAACCGAAGAAACCGAACTGTTTGGTCCAAACTTATTTGATTCGGTTCAAAACCGACTAAACCGGACCCAATGAACACTTTTAAGGAGAAAAGAAAAAAAAAAATGCAGTGCAAGAGAGATTGTGGGACCTGACAACGCACTTTGGCCTAGCCTAACTAAAACGACTATTCTAACAAATCCCCATACTTATCTTAAATTACCAAACTACCCTGCTTACTCCTAATTCCCAGACCAAGTCATTAGTCTTAAGAGGTCAAAAGTGTCAATTCAGTACCCCTTTCGTGTATCGTTTCATAAGAAGTCGCCTGCTTCCAAGCAACCCCCAACCTCCCTTCTCTCTCTTTCCTTCTCTATCATTTCCATTCCTTGATTCATAAGCGAAGAAACACAATTTTTTCTAAATAATCTCAAAACAAGCCTCTATTTTGTTTCCAGCTTGATATCTGCTGCGCTTAATTTCTTCTTCTTGATTTGGTCTACCAAGATGCTCGGCGATTTTTTAACAAAGCTACTCACGTAAGTTCATAATTTGAATTTATTAAACTGATAACAAAATTACATAAGCAATTTCTTTTCTCGTTGGTGAATTTGATTCTGAATTGAATTTTTCAGGTTGTTGTTTGGATATGCATTCCCGGCTTTTGAGTGCTTTCGGATTGTTGAGCAACGACCCGGCCACATCGAGCAGCTTAGATTTTGGTGTCAATACTGGTATCATTCAAATCCTTCTGAGTTTATCAATTAAAGAATCAGAGAATTTGTTGATTTGGGAATTTTTGCTGGTATTTGGGTTCGTTAGATATTTCTTCAATTCAGTTTGATTTATTGCTATGATTAATAAATGCTCCAAACAAATTTTAAAAGAATAAATTATAGTAAAGGGTAGTATATTAAATGCGCCTGGTAATCATGGTTTGTTTAGAGTTAGCCAGTTAGGTCAATGCAGTGTTTGTTAGTATAAGATAAATTTCAATAATCAATGTATTTAAGAAAGTAATATTTTATTAAAGACTGATCTAGTGGTCTACCATTATATTTTCTCGGATCTCTATTATTGGGCCAGGTTGGCCCAAATTTCAATTCGGTGTGGTCAAATTCAAACCGGGTCCATGGAAAATGATGGGAATCAAGTAATAAAAAACCAAAATCTGCTGTGGCACTTGTACGTGGAAATATGTGTTTCAACCTTCTAGTAGGAAATGAAAATGTGTATCCTTAAAATTACATTAGAAGGAAAGAAAGAACATCATATTTGTTGAATAAGATCTTCTTTTGTGTATTTTTAATCTAAAATTATCATGTACAATAGAAGTAAACAAATAAATGACATTTTTATTCTATAATTGTGAAAATGCAGGATAATAGTTGCAATTGTGATGATTGTCGAGACAGTAGGCGTGTTTGTTCAATGGTAATTAATTATAACAACTCTTGTAAAACATTTTATGTAATTATTCTCTCTAAATACATATGATTAATTACAGAGAATGATCCCCTTTTCATTTTTCTCTGTTTCAGGATTCCTGCATATGGGGAACTAAAGCTTGCTTTTCTAGTTTACTTATGGTATCCAAAGACTAAGGTATATATACATATATAATTGAGTCCGGCTACTATAACACTAGTGTCATTTCAAATTAAATAACACCACATCTTATACCATTGGATCTACTTTAATATTCGTGCAAGACACTAGTGTCATTCCAGTCCTATCTTGTACACGAATATTAAAGTAGATCCAATGGTATAAGATGTGGTGTTATTTAGTTTGGAATGACACTAGTGTTATAGTAGCCGGACTCTAAATTATTACTCAAATTACAAGCTTTTCATGTCTTATATGATATTTCATCAACAAAATGAAACAATCACTCCTTTATTATATGATACATTATGCTTGGAAAAATGTTTACTCTTAAATAGGGTACCGATGCGGTGTATGATACATTCCTACGGCCGTATGTGATGCAGTACGAACCTGACATAGAACAGAGGCTGAACTATTTGAGGGCCAATGCTGGGAAACTGATAGTATTTTACATCAAAAATTTTGCTGACAAAGGGGTCACCGTTTTCCTTGAGTCTCTCAATTATGTAGTCTCTCAAACATCTAATGCCACCAAAAAAGGAGTAAGTTTAGAGAATTTTGGTTTTAATTTATTTTTCATATATTGTTTGAAAGAATGGAATTTACCATCAGTTTTCCTCAATTAAAGGAAACTAATCTAACATTATAGAACAACTTTAGGCAGTGCAGAGCCAAATGAGTTCAAGGGAGGCACTTGTCTACATCTGACCCAAAATCTTCCAAAATATACTTTTTTTTGTCATATTTTTTTCAGAAAAATATACATGTGTTGAAAATAATTATACAATTATGTTCTATCCTGTACAAACAGGTAGGTATACTTGGATGAGTATAATAATTGTTTGGTTAGGTACAATGAAAATAATAAATCAACGCTATACTAGAACAGGATTGCTGTTGAAATTTAATCTTTCTAATATTTCCTACTAATATGCTTTTTTTTTTGTTCCTAAATTGCAGGGATTCTTCTCATTTAGAAAGAAGAAGAAGGAAGAAGAGCCACCGAGCGTTTCGGAGCTGTTGCAAACTGCTTTAAACGCTGCAAGAGAGAAAAATGAAGCGGAGGGGAGGCAACGGCGTCCGCATCAGAATAGATACGACGACAGATACAATTACAGATACGATGATTGAAAAATCA
Organism: Carex littledalei; assembly: GCA_011114355.1. NCBI lineage: Eukaryota > Viridiplantae > Streptophyta > Magnoliopsida > Poales > Cyperaceae > Carex > Carex littledalei. The sequence goes on along the minus strand of CM022084.1, from coordinate 8,883,089 downwards.
TGTAAAAAAGAAAAGAAAAAACAATTGGAACTACAGAAATTGAAGAAACAAATAAATTTAGGGGAATTTGATGTACATACATAGAGCAAGTTTGGTAGCTTTTAATTAATTGAATCTCTTTGTTCTTTCTTGTTCATAATCTCGTATTTGAGTGTCATTGGCGCTAAGAAAGAAATGATACAAAATATAAATATCTCATCAGTTCACCAGTAATATTTGTTGTATAATAAAGTATCAAAAAGTATGATGTAGATTTTGTTCTCTATCTAGCTACAAAGGGACATGAAAAATTAAGTTGATCACAAAATCCAACTTAATTGTTCCCTTCCCTTGATAATCGTAGCAGAGCCAGGAACACGTTAACTCGCTGTCCCGACCTTTTCTTTTTTTCTGCAAACTCTTCGTGTCTTTTCGTCTCCTTTCATGTTTGAAAAGATCATAAAATTCCCCCATTTATATTTTTTCAACATTTAATTTTGAAAGATTTTTTCAGATCTATAATTAATGTGCAAGATATGTTATTGATTTGTTTTACGTGTGAAGATGTGTTCATCTAGTATAAACACTTGTCTTTTTAGGTTTATGTTCTAAACTTCTAATTCAAGTTAGATGACTCTATATCGATCATAAGCGGTTGTGTAGGATAAAAAGTATAAATACAAAAATATCAAAGTGAAGATATAAATAATACTCATGTGGTGTGGGCACGGATTGAGTGCGTGGCCCTTAATTGCGTGGCCGCTGACGAGTTTTAACTTTTTTTTTTTAGTTCAGGTACCATTATTTGTGGCTATAAATAGTAAAACAATTAAAACAAAAAATTTGAACAATAAGAGTTAGAGGATTGTTAGACGGGGCTGCAAACGAATCCAACTTAATCTACATCGAATCCGTTTGACCAATTTTGAACCGAGTTGATTCAAAATTGAAGCAGAGTTTCGAAGTGAAAAGAAAAGTTCGAGTTTGATTCAGTGTGATTCGAACTAGTTCGATTTGGTTCGTTAATAGTTTGAATTGAGGTGAATCGGAGGAGAATCGAAAGAGTTGGAGGTTTCAAATGGAGCTAGACCTAGATCAAATTCGAATTCGAACCAATTTCGAACCAAGCTGATTTGATTCATTTCAAAACGAACTTCAATCGAGCGAGTTAATTGAGAATTTTTTTCCGAATCGAACTCAATCGAATTATGAACTACGAGCTTTTTTGTCAGGCCCTAGTTAGACCATCTTTAATTAAAACAAAATATTTTGATTACGGTTGTAGCTAGCGCCTTTAGCTATTTTTATTAATTATTCATTAAAGGCCTTTCATAATTTTCATTAAGTCTTACTTAAAAAGTGCAATTATAACTATCAATGATGATGGCAGTCCAGCTGACCTGGACAAAATCAAGGGACAGACACCGAGCCGCAGGTAAAGACTGGCCAGTTTGGTTCATGTCTACTGTGTGGTTGCTTTGGAGGCACAGAAATGAGAGAATTTTTCAAAACAAAAGGCTGCAGCCATTGATGATTGCAGCAAAGATTTTGAAGGAAGGAATGCTTTGGAAAAAATACTGCTAGCAAATAGGAATGTTGAAGAGTGAATGTAAATAGGTTATAGTAGTATTTTTCTATCTGGTATTCCACTCTGTACCGGTAATGGAACGAAAGTAGCCCTGACTCAGGGCCTTTGTACTTTGATATCTATCTAATAAAAGGCTTGGGAATCTATCCGAAGCCATTTGGACAGAAGTGTTGTCCAAAGCCTTTCCTAACAGTGGATCAAATTTTATCAAGATTTGTGTAGTTAATACTAACAGACGTTCACTCTTCTCCGTTAAGGCCAAAAATGATCTTCGTTAAGCAAAAAAGGAAACAATCCTCCCTCTTCTCTCTATTCTGATTTGGAATCAAATCTAGAACAACAATGCAGGAAGTTTCTCCTTTCTCTAATTTGCGATGCCAATTTCATCTTTCTTTCTCTAACTTTTATCTTGTGTTGTTCAATCATTCTCACCAAGAGCCAAAATATCCTCTCATACTTTATGGAGACTCATGTTTTCAACCCGACCTTCCTCAAATCTCGAAACACAATTTGGCGTACCATATCTAGTCGTGACCATGCACTCATTTCTTCTCCTGTAATAGAGAAAAGTCAACCTCAAACAGATGCTATTAGAGTTGATCCCGACGAAGAAGTGTCTACTCAAGCTCTAACAACAATTCATGCTCCGACCCACCAACTATCAAACTTGGCGCTTGTCCCGACCGTTCAGCAACTACACTTGACACTTCCCTCCGACTCTAACATTGAAAATGAAATCACCATTCTCCATCCACGAGGTAAATTCTTCAACTTTTATTAATTATGAAATAGATTTTCATGATGTAAATAAGGTGTTTGTAGTAATGCCTAAACCAATTTGCATAGCATTACTGTTAGTTCTTATCTAGTGTAGATTGGACCAATCAAGGCGTCACCATGCTGAGTTGATATCTGATTTTTATGCTAATCAAGGGACTCCAAGAGTAGAATTTTCGGATATGCTAAAGCAAGCTGCTAGCATCCTCACACCAAGTGTCTACAAAGTTTTTCGAGCAGAATATGGATGCTTATTGAATTGTGCAATATACGATTGCGGTACAAATGGGACACTGCACACGTACATTGTTACTAGCGGGACAATGAGAAGAAAAGAGAGTGTACTGTACGATGTGATCTTTCCAATGATAGTGTTACATGTTCTTGTTTAAAATTTGAATTTGTCGGTGTTCAATGTTGCCATGTCATAAAGGTTTTGGATTCCATAAACATCAAGCAACTTCCGAAAAAGTACTATTTGAAAAGATGGCGAAAAGATGCCAAAGCTGGTAGGGCGGTTCCAGTAGAAAGAGTAAATGAACTCAATCCTGAGTTGGATATGGCAAATCGGTACAGTTCCTTAATAAGAACATATAACTCCCTTCTTTCTAGGGCATCACAAAGCCATAGGGTGTACAAGTATGCTCTTGAGTTTGCAAAGGAGTTTATGTTCAATATTGAAGCAATTTTGTTAGAAGAGGGTGCTGAGAAGATTTTAAACACTGGTACAAGTGTTGAAGAGAAAGGGCAATGTGAGAAAATTTTGTCTCACACTGCGAAATTGATGCAAGCACCATCCACTTATGGATTTGCATTTGAACTGGAGATCCATGACAAATGAAATGACTTCAAGGACTCCAATATATTTTTAGCACAGATATTTGATTCAGTAATAATGGTAGGGTTTATTGTGTTTGTATTAATTCATAACTCATTGGTTGTAAACAAAAAGTTTTCATGAGGTTAAAATGTTGTTTGATTTCTATCTTGTGATATATGGTCGCAGACCCAGACCCTATTATGTAATTGCTTGTGTGAGTCAAGATGATGCAATTGATATTCTTCAGTTTAAGCCTTGTATTAAACCTTTTCTATACATTTCTCTGTGTTGGTACCAGCTTGTACCATTGCTTCTTTGTATACTGATAAATTGTTATGTATCTAAAAGCTTCTCTGTAAAATTTTCTAAGTTTAGAGATCCATTATGTAAATTTCTATGCTGGTGTTCAATTGCCCTTGACAGGTATTTAATTATATATGTAGTTTTCCGAAAATGCCCCTCGCACCAGTTTAGTCACAGTTCAGTCATAGTTTATAAATTATGAATATCCAATAATTTTTCTTTTCTAAAATTGATTTAGTATTTGGTGATTGAGAGCTTTACTATCTACTTGTTCTCTTTCTTGTGAGCTTTACTATTTATTTTTTTAATGCAATAGCAAAAGTTTTTAACATAGCATATTCTTCTCTTTTATCATTATACCATAATAAATTTGTTTACAAACACCAAATGCCCTCATTGTTTAACACTTTAACTGCTAAAAGGAATTAAAAACAATAACTGGTATCCCTGTACTAATATAGTACCTGAGGTTAATTTTTTCAGCAAATTACTGGTAAACGGCACCACATGAAGTCAGCACAGGCCTATTTGCGAACAGAACCATTACCATACCAGTACATACATCATTGTGTTATTTAGTGCTTTTTTTTTAATTATGCAAGGATATTCAAATCAAGTGGTGATTTTGATTTACCATAATCTATCTATAAGCCTTTTTCTATTGTTAATCAGTGATATGCGGTTCTACTCTAATGAATGCCAAACAGAGAGGATGGGAACTAATGTTGTAAAGTTTGAGATCATGTACGCAAGGGAGAAGTCATCAACTTCTTTTTTCATGATGTTCTACACCATTGGCAGGGTCCTGCCACTTCTATCAAATGGAAATTTGATCCATGGTAATTTTGAAGCGATTTGATTTTAATTCAGTCAGGCAGAGAAAGATAGTTTCCTTTCTTGACCAACAAAGAGAAAAAAGAAGGGAGAATTGTTTCCTTTTGTTGCTTAACGCCTTAACGGAGAAGAGTGAACGCCTGTTAGCATTAACTTCACCGATCTTGATAAAATTTGATCCAGCGGTCTGGAAAGGCTTTGGATGGCAGTCTGTCCAAATGGCTTCGGATAGATTCCCAAGCCCTAATAAAAATCTCAACCTAGGCAGCTTCTGCCAGGTCACTTTCCCAAAAAAAAACTATCAATGACAAAAAAGAACAGTCTTGAGTTTAATGACAAATGACAAATTTTTCGTGTGAGAGATCGTGAGTGATAAATGAAATTATTGAGCACAAAATCCAAAAAAAGAAATTTAATGAATGATAAAAATAATGTGATTTAATAGGTTACATCTCTATCTTTTTATCTCAAAAATTATTGAGCACAAAATCCAAATTATCAAAACATTATAACACTCCATGACGAATTGCACAAAATTTATAAAAATAAAAAATATAAATATAATTTACATGACTCTGAGAGAATGCATTATGCATACTAAATTTCCTCTTTATATAATCCTTTTGAATATGTGTGGACCTACATTGGCCCAGGCCCCAGGGCTCTCTTTTGGATTTTGAAATTTAGTGAAAAAAAAAGTCCACTTTGTTTCTGAAAAGTAATTTGCTCCTCTTTAGATCAATTTTGTATTCAGTGCAGTAATTGGACCAAGCTCAAATGAAATTAAAATAGCTGAATCACTGTGCTTCAAATTAAATGAAATAACAGGCCGCTGGCTGACTCTGCTACTGCTAGTCCGTTCTCTCTCTCTCCCAATCCGCTCTCGAATGCAAAAGAAATCCCTTCAGGCCGCTCTCTCTGACTCTACTTGTTGGGAATTTGGATCGGGCTTTGGCTCTGTAGACTAGAATAGAGCTTATTACAGGTTTATCTGTTATGGTAAATATCCACAATTTTGTTCTTTGCTTCTCTATTAATTTTTTAGTAATATTACCATTTATCCTCGAAATCGATTTCAACTTTTTATTTGCCTAACAAGTAGGACAAATGTTAATTATTTTTTTTTTGAGATGAAGCCCGTAGGCATGATTCATTTAATATGCAAAGACAGTTACATTGTGGCATCCCCTTCAGCATTGGGAGCTCTCTAACTGCTTCCTACCTAAGAAACATTGTAACAACCTTAACTACGGAAGTTTGAGTAAAGGAAAAACAACCATCTCAGATCGAGACTTGCTACCTGCTACCTAAGCTATTCTAAAAGAAAAAACATTACAATATAAGACTGAAGCATAATTCTAACTACTGCAGGGAAATAAAATTTCCATCCAACTTATGTTGCACTTCCAGATGCGCAATCTGGCACTGTATTGGTGTACCTGCTTCTTCTTTCCCCGATCTTCTGGCCCAGTTTGCCAACGCATGCGGTGTATTCATTGCCTTTCTAGTTAGGTGTTGTATTATCACTCTACTTTGCAGTTGCTGTTGCCACTGGATACATTGTTGCACTGTTTCTGCAGACTGCCAAGACGGTAGGTTTTGTGTTTCCCCCTCCTGTACCACTGTTTGAAGAACCTTACAGTCGGTGAAAACCACGAATCTTCCTTCTTGGCTTGCCTGCCCAATGTAGCACAGAGCTTGTAGCAGTGCCTCTGCTTCTGCATAAAATGCATCCACCCCAGCTCGTTTGCCGTACTGTACGAACACCAAGTCCCCTCTCCTATTATAGACTGCCATACCTATCCCGGTACCGTGTTTAATATCCCAAGACCCATCCGTCAGAATTACCCTTGCTCCCTGCGGAACTTCCGTCAGCTGTCGGTTCTGGGGCCTCTCAATGATGGGTTGAATGGTTCTTTGTGTTGATAAGGCCCTTTTTAAAATCCCCGGTGGTGGTATCTTTTTACCCCCGATCACCTCCTCATTTCTTGCTTTCCAAAGTTCCCACATTAAATTGCAAAACATTACCTTTTGGTCACTGTCGAGATTGTCATTGATCATTAGAATAGTCTCCGAAAAATTTAATGGTAGTGCTTCCACCCTAAGCGCGAAAGGTGACATATACCATGTCAGCCTCGAAACTGGGCAGAAAAACAGCAGATGCATCACAAATTCATTCTCCTGTCCACATCTTGGGCAACTAGCACTCCCTTTTCGCATTCTTCGGGACAATTCCTGTGTTGTTGCCAATCCTCCCTGTAGTGCCCGCCAAACGAAAATGATAATTCGCGGGATAACTCCTTTCCATTTCCATATTGTCTTTAGAGCTGTTTTGGTGTTCGGGTTATATGATATTTGTGCCGTGGCCTCTTTGATGATGTGTTTGTATCCTTCTTTAACCGTGTACCTTCCACTTTTCCCAGGCAACCATATGAGGCGGTCCCCCAGGATCGAGTACTGTACCGGTTTCCTTGCTGTGGTTTGGATTTGTTGTACCGCACTCGCTCCCAGTAAATCTGCAATTACCTGTGATTTCCATTGTCCCGTTTGCCGGTCAAGTAAAGCTGCCACAGTAATATTCATTTGACATTGCCTATATTGCCCTTGACGTTCCCATCCGTCGTACCAGGGCTGTCCCTGTACCTGGACCTTCCTGCCATCCGCAATCACCCATCGGACCTGCTGTGACATTACCTCTTTCTGTGCATGCAGGGATTTCCACAAGGCGCTCGTGTTTGTCCCAACATTACCCTCCCAAAAGGACCCCTGGGGAAAGTATTTGGCTCTAAGAATTTCTACCCAAATTTTTTCTTGACATGCCATTAACTGCCATACTAACTTTTGTATCAAAGCTTGATTAAACGCTTCGACACTCTTAATGCCCAGGCCCCCCTCTTCTTTATCTGCACACAATTTATGCCAAGCCACCATTGCTAAATACCGTTCTTTGCCTAACTTCCCCCACATAAATCTTCGCATAATACCCTCTAGCTCCGTGATTGTCTTTTTGCTTAATTTCTCCACCGACATATAATACACCGGTATCGAACTTAGCACCGATTTGAGCAAGACCATTCTACCTGCGTGGGATAGTAAGTTTATTTTCCAACCCGCCAATTTGTCTTGAAATTTTTGTTTCAATAGTTCACTTGTATATTTTTGTTGGGATCTTCCAGGTGCCAAAACTATGCCCAAGTATTTCTCCTTATTCCCTGCCACCTTTGCATTTAATACTTGCAGTATCTCCTTTCTTTTGTCATTTGTGCACTTTTTACTGAACCACACAGTAGATTTCACTGGATTTACCTCCAGACCCGAGTATTTAGCAAAGTTTTGAAAGATTGTTATGTATGCCTCAGCCTCTGTCCCGGTTGCGCGTCCCATGACCACCAAGTCATCCGCATAGATCGAATGAGTCAAAATCGGTGCCGACTGTGTTAATTTGACCCCCATGATAGCTCTCTGTTGTACCGCTTTGTTAAGGCTCTTTGTAAGGCACTCCATCACCAAAATGAATAGATATGGACTTAACGGGCACCCTTGTCTTAGCCCACGGTTTGGCTTGAAAAAACCGCTTCCGTGGCCATTGACTTGCACCGTTATCCTACTATTTTCCATACACCGGCGCACCAAATTGATCATAGTATCCGGGATTTGTACCGCCTTCATGGCTGCCCAAACAAAACTCCATTTAACTGTATCAAAAGCTTTTGCGACATCGGCTTTTAGTAAAAACGCATCTTCTTTATAATCCGGGCTTTGGAAGGAATGTAGAATTTCTCTGACCAATATGGCATTGTCAGCGATGCTCCTTCCTTTAAGAAAAGCCGTCTGCGTCGATGAGATGATTTTCCCCATATGCCGTTGTAGTCGATTTGCTATGATTTTCATTTGTAGGCGGTACATTATATTTCCGATGGTGATTGGCCTAAAATCTCTTGGCTCGGCCGGTTCCTCTGTTTTTGGTATGAGTATAACATTACTTCCCATCCAGTCTACATTCGGTTTGCATGTTTGAAACACTTCCTGTATTTGCTGAACTATTACTTGCCGAACCTCCTCCCAGTGGTGTTGCAGGAACCGAGCATGGATCCCATCCGGCCCCGGTGCCTTGTCCGGGCCCATCTGAAAAAGCACCTCCTTCACCTCCCTTTCTGATGGAATGCACATAAGGGCTTGTTGGTCCGTCGGTGGTATTATCTGGCCCGACTCAAAATCAATTTGTGTAAAGAACTCCGCCGCATCTGGCTCTGGTTGGGCTTGATTTGGGCTGTACAAACCTCTAAAGTAATCAACAAAAACTCTTCTCACTTGAGTCTCTTCAGAGACCCATTCCCCATCATCATTCTTTATTCTTAATATCATATTTCTCCTTTTTCGGTTTGTTGCTGTTGTATGAAAGAAGGCTGTGTTTCTATCACCATGACATGCCCATTGCATTTTTGCCCGCTGCCGCCAATACATTTCAAGTTCCTCTTCCGCTTTATTTATTTGAGTAAGGCACCACTCTTCAACCTGCGCACTTTGCTGATTAGGATGTAGGGTTTGGTTTGCATAAAGTACTGCTTGTGCCTCTTTAAGTCGATTTTGCGGTGAGCGTTGCTCTTTTGCCCAATTTCGAATTTTTGCACTCATGCAGTCTATTCTTTCCTGCCACGGGAGTTGTGGAGATCCCCTCCAAACCTCTTGCCATGCTTCTTTGAAACCCTCTATTCCAAACCACCATGATTCCATTTTGAAGGGTCTTTTTCTTTATTGAATCTACCATGATTCTATTCCAAACCACCATGATTCCATTTTGAAGGGTCTTTTTCTCTATTCCAAACCCTCTATTCCAAACCACCATGAGGGGTTCAAAGACAAATGTTAATTATACTAGTAAATTGCAGTCAGTGACAGCTGTGTAGCTTTATTGAATCTCAAGTTAGCCCTCCTCTCACGGTCTCTCCCGATTGGAGCATTTTCAGTAACTTTTAATTTTGTTTGTGCTATTGACGCGAGCCAATTATGGAAGCAGCAAGCTGGAGGCAGCAACGGAAGCAATCTGGATTCTCATAGCTGGTTTATTTGTTGCCTTATTATGTGTCTAAAGATAGAAGGAAAGATATATGTAATAATAGAATGAATTCTGGGGTGATTTGCTTTCCTTTGTTTCAGTGATTGTCTCTCTATTTGAGGAGGCCGAAAATACTGAAATTGTAACACAGAATTCTTGTAGTACAGTTTTTTCTATCAATAAAACATGGGTGGGAAGGGAGTTTCATGGGAGTTGTGTGTTGTTTACTCTTTTTCCTCATAAGTTGACATGTGCTTGTACGGTCTCACCCGGTTAGTTAATGGGTTTGAATCTAATTTTTATTTCTCTCTGGCTAAATTTTTGCATCCGTCCTTACTTTTGAATCGTTGAGTACCTTCTTTGATTCCACGTTTCACGCATTGACAGACTTAAATGAATAAAGATGTTGGCATAATTAGTTTGATTAATTGTATATAACGCTATTAACGCATCAGTCATTATATGTTTTTATTTTATTTTTTATTTTATTTTTATTTTTGAACATGCACCATGTAAAGTCTAAATAATTTTGTCAACATGTTTATCTGATTTTTAAAAGGAAGCTGATATGAGTACCCGCAGTTGAGTACCCGTATTGTACCCGCACATAAACTATCATAACTGTTTTGGGGGACCACATCTAAACTGTCATAACTGTTTTTGGGGACCTAAACTGTCAAAACTGTAATTTTATTTTACAAGTATTAATAGTAACATTGTGAAATATTTATACCTATACAAGACAAGTATTTATATCTATACAATGAACTACATATATGATATATGAATTGGGGACCATTACTTTTCCAAAACTGGAGACCATTACTTTTCGGGGGCAGTAAATGTCAGACTGCATTGGGGACCACAACCAAAAAGTCACGTGGATCACACCACCAGTGCTACATTCATGGTTTAAATTAATTCACATACAAAATGGAAAGTATTTATACCTAAATTATCAAGTATTCATATATAATTCATCAAGTATTCATACCTAAGATATCAAGTATTTAAAAAAAAACTGGACACAATACCTACTCATCTTTTACACGTTTTTCAAGGTGGTTTTTTTTTTTTCTCCGTTCAATCTAACCAATTTTTGGGACGATCTATGAGGAATTTTACAAATTTAAAACCACGAACGTGTTCTACACAATTTTCTCTTTCAAATGAGATCCATGATGACATACTTTTACATGTTTTTCAAAGTATCAAATATTCAAATATGAAAAGTATTCATACAAAATAGAAAGTATTCATACCTAAGATATCAAATATTCATATATAATTCATCAAGTATTTATACTTAAGATATCAAGTATTTAAAGAAAAAAACTGGACTCATCTTTTACACGTTTTTCAAGGTAGTTTAATGATTGACAAAGTTAGTTATACTGTTATGGAAGTTAATTGGGAAAGGAATCAACTGCGGGTACAATGCGGGTACTCAACTGCGGGTACCAAAATAATTATTCTTTTTAAAAAGATTGCAAATTAATAATATTTTGTAACGGTTAGCCTTATAATTGAACCAGTTCGTTTCATCTTTGTAAAGGGAGAAGCCAACGAGTCCGGATCTAACTCAAATTGTGTGTATGGATTCAGACCGTCTGATCAGAATATGGATCAATTTAGTACAATGTAGAATGAGTGAGCCTATGGTGCTATGCATAGCAAGGATGGCTTGTGTACTACGGCTCAATATGATATTTTTTAAAATCCTAATGGTCGATCCAACCGTTCAATGTGATAACCATATGAATATGTACTTGCAAATTAAATTTTATATTTTTTCGAATTTTTTTACTATTTTTTTGGGTAGGTAGAATTTTGATGGTCCAGAATTTTCAGAAAACACTGATTTTTCTACCTATCTAAAAAAATAGTAAAAAAATTCGAAAAAATATAAAATTTAGTTTGCAAGTACATATTCATATGATTATCACATTGAACGGTTGGATCGACCGTTAGGATTTTAAAAAGTACCATATTGTGCCGTAGTACACTAGCCATCCGTGCTATGCATAGCACCATAGGCTCACTCATGTAGAATTACCTAACTCCTTTAATATCCGTACCAAAGAATATCGGACGGTCCAGATCTAAATTCAAAATTTGAGTTACCTCAGGTGATATGCATATGAAGCCAACCAGGGAAACAGGCGAGTATAACAGTGATCCATAATTACCTTTACATTGCTATGTCCTTATAATAAGTCTTGTCAATTTCCTTTGAATCATTTTTTTAAAACAGTTGGTCGGAATCTTTGAGATGCATGGTTTCATTTTTTTTATTTCACAATGAGCTTCTTTCCATTTATAACCGTATTATTGGAAAGAAGAAAAATACTTATTCGGAGCCCGAAATTTTTAAAATTCTCTCAACAAAAAAAAAAAAACCAAAAGACCACTAAGAATTTCATATTTATCCGGGACACAACATAAAATGGTGGATTCATTCTTTGGGAGCCGCCATTTGTCGTTGCGGCCCCGCAAAATCCAAAATTTCTAACTGTTTCGGTGAATTTTTATTGATTTGTTTAATAATTTTCAAAAATAGAAAGAACAACTAATAATTTGAATATATTAGACATAATATCAAACAAAATAGATAAAATATCTTATAATTTAGATATACTAGAATGACTCTGAAACATTTTTCAGGCAAGATTTTTCCCGGCTGTAAAAAAAATTAAACTATGTCTTGGTGTGTTACTGGAAAAAAATAAAAATACTTTGGATCTGAATTATAGATCCCGGTTCAAAAGTCATTTCTAGTAAATAAAGAAATTATCGTGGTCCTTCTAGTACATTCAAATTCTAAAGTACTCCATCTATTTTGAAAAAAAAAATTTGCCATCATTACGAATGTTAAATCAAATTTTGTTTTTTCAAAAATAGATGGAGTATCTTAGAATTTGAATCTACTAGAAGATATATATATATATTTTTTTTTGGGTTGTAAGCCCTTAGGCGATTTCATTAAACATCAGAACAAATTACAAACATGTTCCAGTGTAGGTATTCTTATTACACAAAGATAGTATCCTATACACTGAACTACTTGTAAAATCTCTAACTGCTAAAATTAAAGAGAAGAGGAAAAGTAAAACCAGTAGTTGCGAAATGTTCAGTTCGCGCCAGATTAGCAAGTCAATGGGCCTGTTCATTCTCTTTTCTTAATATGCAAACGTAGCAGTAGAGCGAGTGTGACTACACCGTGTCAACACTGCATAGAAGAATGTGCACCCGAGAGGCACTGAATCAGACCGGTCCAGAAACTGAAACAACCAGACCAGGACAGTCACCACTTCTGCCGAGGAGGCACTGAATCAAACCGAACAGGAAATTGAAACAATCGGACCAGGACAGTCACCACTCAGCCGAAGAGGCACTGAATCAAACCAGACTGGGAGCTGAGTCAACTAGACTAGGACAGTCACCTCACAGGGGGCCACAACGGTGGAAAGAGGCAGAAGGAGAGGAGGAGGGGAGAAAGGAGGAAGAAGAGGGAAAAGAGGAAGAAGGGAACACATCATCATTATCATCATCGGCCACAACCACAATAACACGTACCTTATTCACATATAGTTATATTAGATACTACGGCGGGCAGAGCGAATTTACAACACCCATAATCGAACCCGGAGAGTTGAAGTAGATCGAAAAGCGGTGATCAGATCCATTAAACGGAAGCACCTGCTCAGTTGGAGTGAGGCGAGATAGACCAGCGAGCTGTGGCTAGATCCGTCGGACGGAGCATTGAGTGGCCACAGATCATCTACTCGAATGGAGTGAGTTGAAATGAACCGGGTGGACGAGGGGAGGGGCAGAGGTGGCGAGGCGGGGCGGTGAAGCGGAGCTTGACGGACGACTCTCAAAACTTGATCTTTAAAATCTCTCTATTAATCGCCTGGTGCGGAGCTTACACTAGAAGATATGTTACCCGATACTCCACCTAGGGTCCCATACCCATATCCGGTGCGTATCAGATACGACCTCGATACGTGTCTGATACGTCAGCTGGCGTATCGGCTTACGTGACGTATCCTACACACCTCCAATACTCCACCGATACGCTCCGATACTTCCCAATACGCTACGGATACTCTCAGATAATTCCGGATACTTGTGTACAAGGTAAAATCTCGTGGACCGCGCCCATACACCGCGCGCCTTAGGTGTACCATGAGCCGCGCAAGAATCCAAAAAATTTCCCATGTAGCTAGCAGCGTGAATCGAACCTGAGCTTGTTTGTTGAGAACCAAAGCAACTACCAGTCTACCACTACACTACACAAGCCTTTGTTGCTAATATATGTAATTATGGCATAATATAAGTGTTTAATTAATAATATAATTAAAATAAAAAATAATATATATAATAACTGTATCGTATTCTAGATTTTTGAAAATTACCGTATCACCGTATACATATCGTATCCGATATGATACCCGTATCCGTATCCATGCAACATAGACTAGAAGGATCACGATAATTTCTTTATTTACCTAGAAGTGACTTTTGAACCGGAATTAATAATTCAGATCCAAAACATTTTTATTTTTTCCAGTAACACACTAAGAAATAGTTTAATTTTTTTTACAGTTGGAAAAAATCATGCCTGAAAAATATTTCGGAGTCCTTCTAGTACATCTAATTATAAGATATTTTATCTATTTTGTTTAATGTTCTTTCTAACATATTCAAATTATTATTTTTTCTTTCTATTTACAAGACTGCAACGACAAATGGCGGCCCCCAAAGAATGAGTCAACCATTTCACGTTGCGGCCCAGATAAATATGAAATTCTCACAAGTCAGTGGTCTTTTGATTTTTTTTATTGAGGGTATTTTTAAAAATTTGAGATTCGGAGCATGAACTTTTAAAAAGAATAAAAGTTTAACTCTATATATAAGTTCAACCCAAAATTTTTATTTTTACCATCTCTAAATAAAAATCTATTTTTTCTGAAAATTTGATTTTTACCTCGTGGATCAAGTTTGGGTGTCCGTGGTTTCATATTGACACGGATATTAAAGAGGTCCGTAAAATTCTAAATTTAACTGATTTAATCTGAATTTTGGTTGAATGGTTCGGATTCTAAACTTCAAATATGAGGTATTGTAGAGGATATAGACTCTCTTTGTCACTTGGTGCTAGATCTTTGTTGATAAATAACTAAATATATATATAAAAATTCCTGATAACTATCGCTGGGATTTTATCCATCCAAAGTTCCAAACATTGCTCATACAATTTTCTATCCAGTCAAATAAATACTTGTCTGAGCTAGAACTCGCGCTTATTTGTATAGGAATAAATGCTCGTTTACTTGGGTTTAAAATATATGTTTACACTGTCAAATGTGTCTGAGCTCACATTTTGGCAACTATCAACATCTATTTTGGATGCACTCTTTTAAACTAAAATAGATACTATTACTTTTTTCAAGTTTCGTCCTGAAAATAAATATTGATTGACGAAAAATTGAATTTTATAATGAGACAATTTCTATCAAAAAATTTGTAGCAGCAAAATTTCGAAATGCTAATATCTATATGAGGAGGGTTCAAATGCCTCCACCATGCCTTCATTTTTAAAAACTTTAATAACTTAAAAGTCAAAATAAAACCGTTGGATATGATCTACATCATTTTATCTATGTGCTCATAAAAAATTATCACATTTTGTTTTGTTTTTATGTGAATCAATAAGTTGAAAAATTAACGTTTAGAAATTATCCACATTAGTACGTTTTTTACAAGCTCTTGATGACAACCAAAACAAAATTGAAATGTCATAATTTTTTACACGTGCATAGATAAAATGATGTAGATCGTATCCAACGGTTTTATTTTGACTTTTAAGTTTTAAATTTTGAGTTATTAAAGTTTTTAAAAATGGAAGCATGGTGGAGGCATTTGAACCCTCCTCTATATATATATTTACATACATATATATATAGAGTAGGGCTAATTTGCTACTGGCAGCATTTCGGCGAGGTGCTGCCGGGGGCATATCTGTCATACTGATGTTCAAACAACAAATCCAAACCATTAGATGTTCAATCTATATTAAAATCTACTTGGAGACCAAATTTTACATTTTTTGGAATTTTTTTACTATTTATTAAGCCACTTTGAAAATTGCTGATCACATGGTCCAGAATTTGGTTGCACTGTTTTTATTGTTCACCCAGATCTGGAATTTTCAAAGTGGCTTAATAAATAGTAAAAAAATTCCAAAAAATATAAAATTTGGTCTCCAAGCAGATTTTAATATAGATATCACATCTAACGGTTTAGATCGACCGTTTGGACTTTGAAAATCCAAAAACGACTTGGTAGCACCAAAGGCCTTGGTCATACCACTTTGATCTTAGCCACTCTATATATATATATATATATAGAGGCTGGCTACTATGCTTATATAAGCATATGCCCACATATGCTTATAACTCATTTTTGCGTTTCCAATGTTCAAATGGTTGATCCGACCGTTCATCTTGTTCTCCATATTAATATGTGCTTGGAGACTAAATTTTACATTTTTCTGAATTTTTTTACTATTTATTAAGCCACTTTGAAAATTGCTGATCTGGGTGAACAGTAAAAACAGTGTTTCCAAAATTCTGGACCACCAGATCAGAAACTTTCAAAGTGGCTTAATAAATAGTAAAAAAATTCAGAAAAATGTAAAATTTAGTCTCCAAGCACATATTAATATGGAGAACAAGATGAACGGTCGGATCAACCATTTGAACATTGGAAACGCAAAAATGAGTTATAAGCATATGTGGGCATATGCTTATATAAGCATAGTAGCCAGCCTCTATATATATATATATATATAGAGTGGCTAAGATCAAAGTGGTATGACCAAGGCCTTTGGTGCTACCAAGTCGTTTTTGGATTTTCAAAGTCCAAACGGTCGATCTAAACCGTTAGATGTGATCTCTATATTAAAATCTGCTTGGAGACCAAATTTTACATTTTTTGGAATTTTTTTACTATTTTTTAAGCCACTTTGAAAATTGCTGATCACATGGTCCAGAATTTGGTTGCATTGTTTTTACTGTTCACCCGGATCTGCCATTTTCAAAGTGGCTTAAAAAATAGTAAAAAAATTCCAAAAAATGTAAAATTTGGTCTCCAAGCATATTTTAATATAGATTGAACATCTAACTGTTTGAATCGACTATTTGAACTTTAAAATTGCAAAAACTAATTGGTAGCACCAAGGCCTTGGTCATACCACTTTGACCTTAGCCACTCTATATATATATATATATATATATATTTTTTTTTTTTTTTTTTTTTATCATGAGATGAATTTCGCCTTCAAACTAACCTTGAGAACATGTAATGAGTTTCAAACATGTGACTTCCATATACTAGCACAAGGCGTTAGTTACTAGAGTAGGTCTAGGTCAAATTCCTCGAAAGAAGTAGATTGAATAAGAGGCAGAGCCATAATTCTGACAGAAGGGGGCAAAAGGACGAGTGATTATTTATTGTGGGAACAATTGATAAATCTCCTTTTATTAGGGAATTTTTTTTAAAAACCGGAAATAAAATAATTAAATCTACGAAACCAACATGATGACCGCAAGATTTACAAAAACCATCAGAACCGATATGCCAATTCGGTCCCAACAATTTTTTTTCTCCGGACCGAATTGGCATCTCGGTCATAGTGACATAATTCGCGAATAATTCGTTTTTTCACCATAGCCGCACCGAACACCGTATTATACGCGGAAAAACGTATAATACGTTTTATTCGCGAATAAAACGCGTATAAAACGCGAGATACGAATTATTCGCGAGAAAAACGCCAAAAAAACAGCAAAAAAAAATTTTTGAATTTTTTCAAAAAAAAATTTTTTTTTTTTTTTTTTTTTACGTTTTTTTTGAAGTATTTTTTTTTTTTTTACTTCCTTGTTGTACCGAATCATTCCCGAATTATACCCGAATCACGAATTTTCGACCTCGCCGAACCGAACCCGAACTTTTGATTTGTTACTATGATCTCGGTCCCCATCTTTTTTTTAATGTTGCGCAGCTCACGCCACAGAAAATCCACAAATATTTCCGGACCGAATTGGCATTTCGGTCCGGCCAAAATTTCCCTCCGGACCGAGATGCCAACTCGGTCCCATTGTTTTTCCCTCCGGACCGAGATTAGAGCATGCAGTAGACTAATAATTACCTGAATTTGATAGTGGATCATAACAATGATAGTGGACCGAATGAATGATAGTGGACCGAGATTAGAGCATTAGAGCATGCAGTAGAAACATTTAATTTTTAATACAAGGCGTGTAATCTCGTTCAGGGAAATTAAATGTTTAATTACAAGGCGTGTTATAGTGCTTTGTTATGATCCACTAACATTTTTCCCTTCTGGACCGAGATGGCCACTCGGTCAGGCCGAAAAATTCTCTGGACCGAAATGCCATTTCGGTCCAGAGAGGCAGCCATACAAAAAATAATGCCAAAAAATTCTCAAAAATTCTCTGGACCGAGATGGCTACTCGGTCTGGCCAAAAAATTCTCTGGACCGAAATGGCATTTCGGTCCAGAGGCAGCCACACGATCGGCCACATAGTCTCCTCTGTTTTGCTGTGAAAAAGATGAGGACCGAGATGCCAATTCGGTCCGGAGAAAAAAAAAATCGTTGGGACCGAATTGGCATCTCGGTTCTGATGGTTTTTGTAAATCTTGCAGTCATCATGTTGGTTTCGTAGATTTAATTATTTTATTTACGGTTTTTAAAAAAATCCTTTATTAGGAAGGAAGGACCAATTGATAAAAAAATATCCTTACAATTACTAATATAAATACTTGCGAAAATCATGAGAGGGGTCTGGCTCGAATCCCCTGAGATAACACTTTCTAGAGTAGCAGTATATCCTTTCCAAAAAGTAGCAGTAGATGCTCCCTTTGTACACTTGTCAACATCTGAATGGTGCTACATGTCTCTCCCGCCATCCTCACATTTGATCCATCCAGACCCCAAAAGGCCAAAACCCAATTTACTTCGGTTCAGACTTCAACCCTCCATTTCTTCCTCTTTATCGGGTGACTCGGGTCAACCACCAAAACCGCAAACCGCAAACCGTCCACCCTTCGAAGTTCGAACTAAGCGACCCCAGTTCGGATTCGGGTTGATACTTCACCCGGCCCAAATATCCAAAGAGCCCAACACCGAATCTATCCTCTTTACCCCTTCTCTCTCCGCTCGCTCTCTCGCTGTGCTCTCGTCTCTCCCCTCCTCTACACCCATGGCTTCAAGAGCTCTGCTCCTATCAACCGTGCTTCCTTCAAGCGGACAGAGGCTTTTTCACACCAAACAAGCAAACCAGCTAAATCCTCTATTTCCCTCTACCAGGGTAAATGGAAAGCGTGTGAAATTACAAGCTGTCCAAGAGACTAAGGAGGAGGCCAAAGCATCTCCATCGCCCGAAGAGATGACAGAGAAATTCGGCCTTGAGTACGGCCTCTGGAAGGTTTTTTTTTTTAATTAACAGTTCATATTTTGCTGGGTAGTACTGTTTTAAATAAGACCCAATTAAAAGCCTAAGCTGTTTCGAAACAGCGCTTGATGTTGGGGTTAGTTCTGGCCTCAATTGCACTTTAGAATTATTTGCAGATACTTGTGCTATGGTTGGTAACTGGTAAGTAAAGCTAACATATGCTGGTAAGATAAGAAACTTTTACTTACACTGTTACCACCTTACAGTCGTTTCACTTACCACTGGACTAGATTGAGACTGTGAATTAATGAATTGGGCATTAACTGTACAATTACTGTTTGTCATAAACACATATCAGACATTATTACAGCGTCAGTGTCTATTTCTGGTGTAGATATTTAGCTCAAAAGAGAAAGATGCCGAAGGGAAGGAGAAATCAAAGACAGACCAAGCAAAGGAGCTTCTTGCAAAATATGGAGGAGCTTATTTGGCTACCTCTATTACTCTTTCTATCATCTCTTTCGGTCTGTGTTATTTTCTTGTTACTGCCGGAATTGATGTACACTCGCTACTTAGCAAGGTATAGTAAAAACTGCTTAACGTCTATTATTACAAATAGTAATGTAAGCATGTGATACATGTTTACTTCTACCCTAGGAAAAAGAAGTATCCTGTCATTAGAAATTCCTCTGAACTGTTATTTTTGTTTATATGATAAAAACAAATAGATCCCGCACTCGAAACAAACTTATCCGTCTAATATTCTTTAATCAATTTTTCATCACAAGTTACCCTCTCAATTTACTCAGCTCAAGAACTTGGTAAAGTTGCCATGCCACCATTTTATTAAGGTCAAAGTGTTAAGGCATTCACCAACATTCAGGCACAAGGGGCGAAACCAGAAATTTTAGATTGGAGGGCTAAAATGTAAAATGTATAATGTGTGACGACTGTGATTAGAACGCAAGTCTGTGATTTAGCATTATATGAGGGGAGCTAAACCACATGAACACTTTAAATTATCAAGTATAGAGGATATAATTCTAATTTGTATTCACGGGGTGGCTTAATCACCCCTAGGCTCCCTTTAAATCCACCCGTATAGACAAACTTGTATTTCCTGGTTCTGCTGATATGAAGATGTTCAAGTACATAATTGAGACAATTCAAACTAAAACTCAGACATTTAGCATTTTTCTTTTACAAAGTAGCAATTCATTAATCTTGTTAATTGTTGTTTGATCAGATTGGAATCACAACAGATGAGACAGGAGGTAAGGTCGGAACCTTTGCATTAGCTTATGCAGCACATAAAGCAGCATCACCAATTAGATTTCCTCCCACCGTTGCACTTACACCGATTGTGGCCAATTGGATTGGAAAGAAGGCAACAAAGGATGAGAAATGAAAGCAGATTTGTAGCTTTAATATTTGCAAAAACTGTCAGCTGCTTCTTTTTTTCCATTTTTTGTTGAGGTTTTCTTGTTAGTAATGTTAACTGAGAGTTGTAGTATAGACGTATAGTTGTATATCCTCTCTAATTATTTCATTGTAAATCCCAAAAGAAATTAACTTGCTTCCGTGTGCTGGTTCTACTTCTATGCAAATTTATTCAAAATGCTAGGGCTTTTCTGTGCAAATACCAGTTATTTTTCATGATTACTTGTACTCGATGCATCGCTTGGTTCAAATAGCTTAACTACCACCTGTTAGAAACTAGAGACTCAGCATTTGCAAAAATGGGAATTCAATAAAAACTTCAATGTAATACAATCATCAAAGCAATACATTTATAACATAAACATTGGCTGACTCCTGCTATGGAGAGTTATAGCTGGACTTGGAAGCCGAGCAAGGCTTAATTGACAAAGCCAAGGAACTAAATCTCACTTGATTATTAGTTCCGCCTCCAACTGTACATTTAACAACCAAGGGAGCAGATCTTTAAAGATGCCTTGAAAATTCACGTTTTTCACAGATCTCTTTTATAGATATCATGTCAAAAGACCATCATGCCCTTCTTTTGCCCTCATCTGTCAGTCGACTTGATGTTATGAGCACGGGGCGTACTGACCTCATCTGCAAAGAATGTATCCTCATTTTCAATCCCCTCCCACGGCACATCAGCTGTGGTTATTTTGAGTCAAGGTTATTTATTACCTCTTGCCTAGAAGATCTATGCATGTAATTGTTATATAACAGATTTAGCATAAACATGTGAAATTTTCATAAAACCAGGGTTCCTTGATTCCTACCAAACCTGACCAAGAGCTTTTACCTTGAAAAAATTATATAGTTATGGTTGGTATTAGATACAATATATCAAATTTTGCAATTCAAAAGATAATCATGATTATTCAGTAATATTAAATAGGATAAGCATGTATCCATTTTAACTTGGCCCCAACCTATCAAGTACCAGTTTCTGGTTTGGCTGGCTTGAGGTTAAACCTGACCAGGTAACATCCCTTTGCAATTATTGAACATCTGAAAGGATACCGGCTGACTGCCACATGTCAGTGATGCTAACACCAGCATCAGATAGAAGCCAGTAATCTGCATCAGTCTGCAAAATTAAATACGCAAAAAAATTAATCAATGGAAATGAGAAAGAAGATGTGTAAAAGATTAAAATGAAAAGAAAAAACATACATCAACATCAGTAGGGAGAATCTTCATCATGCCACTGCCACTTCCACCGTACTCCTGAGAAATAATGTTGACATCTTGAGAGGGTCCCGCCTCGCCACCATCCTGACCGTTGAATTGTTGAATCTGCTTGCCTTTTCCTTTGATTCCTGTTTCTGGTAGTACCACAGGAGGAGGCATCACATGTGATCTTGGGTTGCTGCTGTTGTTGGTCTCAGCTTCTCTAGAGTTATTTCTAGTACTAGAAACAACCCCTGTATTTGATTTTTTATTATTCTGCCTCTGAGCAGGCACTGGTACACGCCGTGGCGCCTCCATAGCAGCTGGTACCTCCTCAAACTTTTCCTCGAATTGACTACACAACATGGATGTCAGATAATAATTTTAACTTGGGTTTTCTCCTTAAGTTTGCAATTTAGGTTTTAGAGATATCGAGAAGTATTAGTTACCTTACAAGGTAGACATCAATGGGGCCCATATTGCTTCGGAGTACAATCCGGTATCTCCTCTGTAGATAATCCCCTGCCTGTATATGTACATAGATTGAGAAAAAACAAATACAATCCAGTTATAATATGAATCATAACTCATAAGAGCAACTCTATCCCTCATTAACAAATTCACAAAATATGATGTCTCACCTCATCAGGATCTGGGACCTCAAGGGTTGTGCCATGAGGTGCTTTTATTGCTATTAGGGTTTCATTCTGTCAAAACAGAAGGGAATGCTGTTAGATAAATATCTTTTAAAAAGTTTTATGGTTTTTTTTAACATCCCTAAGAGGGTAATTTTAAGACCTGAAAGCATGGTAATCCCTTGATATCATCTTCAGTTACATAAAGCCACCTAAAAAGGGTTTAAAATAAAGTATTAGAGAAACAATTTTTTTGCAAGGAAATTAACAGCAAAACCATGAAAGAAGTGGATGGAGAAATACTTTTGGTTATTCTCATCTTCAGTGAACTCCCTCAATCTTTCACGCATGTCACTGCTCAGATATCAAATTTTAGTAATTTCAGATGTCTAGATTGTAAACATTGCTAACCAGATTGAAGTAACTTTCTTAAATTAGAACCTGATGCGCTCATCTAGGCTTTGCTCATGCAATGTAAGATTGTCAACTTCTGACTGTAGAAAAAAAAGAAATGAAAATGAAACAAACATTTAGCATTTCGTCTTTTGCCTCGTTGGTGCCGGCATGTGGTGCCATTACCATATAACTCTGTATAGATACTTCAGTTTCTAATGAACTAGTGGTTATACGGCTTTTTCAAAAAACAAATATGAAAATTATTTAGTTAGCGCTAGTTTGATGCCTTGTTGTAGAAAAGAATCAAGAAAAGAAGGTTGAAAATTGCAAAGTAGCACCTGTAGAATTGAGACATCATCAGCAACTTCTGGACCTGAATCACTTGAGCCCCTGTCCAGGTTAACACAAACACAAGACAAAAAATAAAATTAAAAACATATAAAACAATTAAAGTAAAAACAAATTCCAAGAACATTTCCTGATTTTAGATTGGCTGGAATAGTAACAATACAAAGCTTCTAATTGCAGTTCTGGGAGTTTGGCAAGAGTTCTTCTAAGCCAAGTTATCCCCGAAATTAATTCCCACAAGGTAAGAAGCTCATTTTGGACCAATTCCTACTTCCTCTCAAACCAAGTATTTTAATCAATAAACCAATCAAGTATAGAACAGATTTCTTTTCAAAAAAAAAATCAGGTATAGAGAGCAGCAAAGAATAGCACAAGAATTTAATGAAGTAAAATAATGGAAAAAGAGGGAAGATGGAATTACTTCCACTGGATCCGGTTTTTGAGTTTCTTTTCTATGAGTCCGATTCCTTCTAGTACGTTTGTTATGTCATAAATCCTTCTCTTTTGCACCTGTTTTGTCAAACCCAATAGTCAACAATGACCAAGAAGAGATCATGTTTTGTACAACCACATCATATATGACACTATTTGTTCAGAAGAAGAAATGACACCTCTAATGTCTCGGCAGCTTTATTCAGGTCAAGGATGCCATCTTGGGCATGTTTCAGCAAATTTATGAACTTTTTTGTTAACAATCCTGAAGAAGAAAATGAGAATTAATTCTAATGTTAAAACAAACATTTCCCCAGTTGTGAAATTCCATCTATGTGAAAAAATATATATATAAAAACTACCTAGAGAACTGTCATAGCGGCAACTATTTCCAATAGGAGTAGCTGGATTACTCGACGGTGAACCTAAACAATAGAGAGATGAATCTGTGAGAATGATTTGAAATAGGAAAGCATTTCATACATTCCCAAACAATTATCTAAACGGAACACAGACTCCTGCATATTTAATGAAAAACATCACAGGTGCCGCCTTAAATGAGATAATGGTGTTGCAATAGTATACCTTACTTGCCTGTGAATTCTATAAATGTGGTAATGGCGTTACAATAATACAGAAGTAATAATTAAGAGTTTAATTAACATTTAGTTAAGTATGAAAAAAAAAACCTAAGAAAGAAAGAAATGAAATACCAGCATTTGACATAGGGGTTGGTGGGGCCTTTCGCTTACGGTAAGGTCCCCTAGTAGATTTAGCCGAAACAGGTGTGAGAAGCGGGCTGGAAACTGCATCCAAATACCCTCCTCCCGGGCTCCCATAAAATTCACTTGATGCTGCTCGTTCATTCTCTTCTTGACCGGTGATTTTTTTTAACTGGGGAATAAAAGGTTGAATTTTGTAAATTTAGCATGTACAAAGAAAAGGCTTTTTTTATTATTCGTGATTGGAGAAATGTTGTGGTGTTCCATGCACAAATAAGCCTAAATTCTATTACAAAGTTAGTAGATTTATCTGAAATTGCCTCTATGAAAGCTAAATTCTTTAAATTCTTCTAATTGAAGAAATCACTGACAGAAGTAATTCAACTTTGTAACAAGGAGATTTACTTAATCTTCTCACTGCCTCGCATAAGTGTCTTGCTAAATTTCAATTACAAATTGAGATTATTTTACAAGAAGTTCAGTCACTGCCTAAGCACCTCAAAATAAGGTTGTAACCTGGAACTCTCCAATAAACCTCGTATAAACCCTCTTTTCGGAAACTTAAATATCCCAATTTCCAAAAAATCAACAAAATTTACAGCATCTTCGCCCTCCTGCACTTCAATCGTGAAACTAATTAAGACCTCCGCTAAAATAAAACGAGAAATAGAAAGATTTAAGCAATCGCCAGTTTCAGGAGCTCAAAATCAACAATTCGGGCTAAAACGAAGAAAAAAATGAAAACAAAGGCAGCGCCGCAGAACTCACTGGAGTCTTTACAACTAGAGCCTCGACCATGTCATCAGCTGGACTTGACACGTGGCGTGCGTCGGAGGCGCCGCCATTTGCAAAACGGTGGTAATTTTCGGGCGCACCAAACGGAGGTCTGGAGGAGGCGAAAGGCGCATGCCTTCTGATGGGCTGAAGCATCTGTTGCGCCGTGCGATTAGACATCAAATCGCGACCGTAAATAACTGAATCTGAGTGGAATCGGGCGATCCGACGGCGGGAAGTGGCGATCGGAAAGGGAGGGGAGGAAATCGGACGGCTTGGATGGGAGGAAGGAGGGAGGAGGCGAAGTAGGTAGGGTTTGGAGAGAAGGGATCTGGGAGGGAAAGGGTTAAAAAGCAAAGAGCAGAAAACGAGGGAAGCGAGGGGGAAGGAGGGAAAATATTTCTTTCGGACTTGGGTGGATATGGAGGGAAGGCGTGAGAGCCCAATTTGTTGGAATTAAAAACCACAAAAATTGCGGGGAATTTTGCTTCTATGCCCTTTTAAATTTTGTTTTCATGTCTAATATGTTCAATTATTTTTTTTTCTTGTATGTGAGAATTGTTCTGTTGAACTATTTTTTTTATTGCGTACTCTATTGTTATATAGTATTACACGGCAAATGAATTAGCTGAGCAAATATATGTATATTATTATTGGAAAAATAAAGATGCATAGTATATATATTATCAGAGAAAATTCTGTTATCTAACATTATATATAACATTATGTGAGGGGATGGATGTAGTGGAATTAATTAGAGGGACAGTCTTATGTATTAATTATTTGATTAGAAAGGAATTGAACAATTATTAGAAGAAGAGGTTAATGTAAATTTGTAAGAAGTTTGGGTAATCTATAATTAGTTTAGCAATATATCGATGTCGCGCTAAAAAGATACTTTTTTTAAATTGTAACTTATATGGCTCACTAATCCTTCAAACTTGCCAAAGTGCCAATGCACCTTACGGAAGAAGAGAATTCGTCGTATCATCGATCTAAGGTAATTCAAATTACGAGACCGTCATATTTGTTTTGACTTTTGACAGTTGACACGAATATTAAATATTAAAGTAGCTCTATGTATTTGAATTGGTTCGTTTTTTAATCAGCCAGTCTTAATCTTAACTCGAAATTTGAGTAACTTAAAGAGGATTCGAGCTCGTAAAGTAGAGGTGGCAAGAGACCTTTCATTAGTATTAGAAGAAGAACATGAATAGAGATGCGCGATATAATGAATCTCTTTTGATAAAAAGTTACGGTATGAATGGCACTATAATTAGCTATTTTTAATAGTTTACACATTTGTATGAATAAACAGGTACGGATCTATGTATGGTTCAGGAGTGCTCAGCTACTATCATGATTTCAAAAAAAATTAATTATGTATGTGAATTTTTTTTATTTTTTAAGTTTTCATATTCTTCGGCCCCTCATCATAAATTATTACATGTGTACTTGTAACTTAGTGGTTATAATTACAATTTGTTATTGTGAAGACTTCGGTTCAAGCTTCGATCATGCATTTTAGCCTATATAACACTAATTTCGAAATCTATCAAATCGACTTCAAATGACGAATTCAAACTGTCAAAACTGATCTATTGCATTAGTTGTTCGTTTACATCCAAAATATTTAATTTTTCGAATTTATTTAGTACCAAGTCAAGCGGTCAAATGTTGGACTTTTTAAGTTAATTTTAATGCATTCATTTTTTTCAATATTTTTTACCGATTGACTTGGTATTATAACTCGAAAAAATATAAATTTTGCATGTAAACGCATCCCTCATACAATGAATCGGTTTGGATTCGTCGTTTGAAGTCTATCAAATAAATTTTGGAGTTGGTGTCATACGACATCGATGTCATACTTACCGGACTCAATAATAAAATTAATGGTAATGTATTATAATGGAGTCCCGCTAGTATGATATCGGTGTCGTATGACATAACTCCAAAATTTATTGGATAGACTTCAAACGACGAATCCAAACCGTTCAAACCGACTTACTATATGAGTGATGTGTTTACATGCCAAATTTATATTTTTGTAGTTATTTTAGTACCAATTCAAGCGGTAAAAAATATTGAACAATGAATGCATTAAAATTAACTTAAAAATTTTCACATTTGACCGCTTGACTTGGTACTAAATAAATTCGAAAATTATAAATTTTGCACGTAAACGTACAACTAATGCAGTAGACCGGTTTGGACGGTTTGAATTCATCGTTTAAAGTAGATTCTATAGGTTTTGAAGTTGGTGTTTTATAGAATGAAATGATATTAATTTCATGCTAACAGGACTCGTTATTATTACTACTGTGTATCACTTTTTAATTATTGTTATCATATTATTAGTTTATTATTATTATTATTGTTATTTATGATAAGGTTGATAACGATAATTAATATTGATGACGTCAACAACAATTTTGGTATGACTAATGAGTCCACAAACATATAAGTTGAGTAATAATTTATTCCACCTACCGTAGTAATGTGAAATGCATATATACTCAAGTTGCATTTAGTTTTTCTTTATTTATTTTTATCTAATGAAAAGACTCAAGCTAGCTCCGGCATTTAATATTTGGTCAAAACCATCTAACATGCATATTTTGAATTCAGATAGATCTCACACGCATGCAAAAAAAAACATTAACCAATAAGTTATACGTACATGATTCTCAGCTGCTTAATTTATTCTTATTTACGTATACCTAATTAATAACCTAGCTAGATTAATGTATTTGACGGTATAAAAAACTAAAAATAAGACTTATTTCTTACTCATGCGCGCTCCAATCAAAACGTAACCCTAGCTAGCTAGAGGACTACAGACTAATTCATTTTATGATCAATATACAGATCTAATTAATGCCTCTCGCGTGCAACATCGATCGCATCCAAATTAATAAACTACTTACTGTTTGGTGCACAGAGGATATGAACCAAAGATTCGGAACAACAAAGGATTTTAAAGTTATCAGGCCCCAATTTTAATCATTTCTGCTTACATAAGCAAAGGACGATTAAATAGAAATTAATTAGCATAAATTCTAACAGCTTAATTAGGTTGCATGCATATTTTGGTCGATATATATTGTATTATTCCTTGTGTTTGCATAAGGCTTGATTGTCCTCGTCATTTTTCTTTCAAAAATAATTATGGTATCTTTAATTTATGCATTTTACGTACGAACGACTGGGATTGTTCTCGCCAAGTACCTACGTCGTCAATCTGATTTGTAATTGGCACAGGTGGAGCCAAGATGTATATATAGTAAGATGAGACAAAAATTAAAGTTTGGACGAGATGTAATTTTATAATTATTTTGAATTTTAAGTATATAAAATCATATTCTGGAAGAAAAATATTTAGATAATGGATAAATTTGTGATTTCTTTAATCGTAAGTATATTTTATAATTTTTTTTTTTTCAAAACCATCAAACAAAATATATATATCTCTTTCCAAAAAAATTTGACAAAATATCTTTGTATACCCCAATTTCACCCTTCCTCCCCTCCCCTAGTTACTTCTTTTATCTCTGCCCCTGGCCCCTGCACAGCTGCACTGAACTGGCTGCTTGAGATAGAGACGAAGGGGCAGGGGGTCCCTATTTTGTGTATTAACGTATCGTTGGAGTTTTGCTTCAGACCGTTCAATCAAAAGCTGAATAAATTTGGCCCACGACTGTAATACACGTACGGGCCTATTTAAGATTCGTGTTAATTAATAAGCAACCAACAAATTTAAATCAGAGTTAAACTCAAACGGTATGTTAATGCAGAGGATATGAATGAGGGTGAGAATTCATACCACTTAAAGTTTATATAATTATATCCGAACCAATTAACCATCATATATATTTCTCTGTAGAATAAAATATTAAAAGGACAATTAATGTACATTTCATCTCGTACTTGATTGATCTGAATTCTAATTGCATGATCGATCCAGATCTAAACTCAAAATTGAAGTTTCTTTGGAGGATCCAACTGGAGGGAAGGGAAGATCGGATAAATTAAAAAGAGAATGGATAAAACAAATGGCAGAGACCTAAAAAGGAGACAAAATTAAAGGTCTTATTTTAAAGTTGAGAATGAAAATAAGAGGGAGAAAAGGATTTGATGACAGAGAAAAGAAAGAAGCTAGACAACAACTCAAAGTTCAAACGGAAGAGGTGGAGCCAAAGTAGGGGTTGAGAGATAAATCGACGATCGAACAACTGTGAAAACAAAAAGATAATTAAATTGAAAACGACTGAACGAAAAACTCAAGATAAATTGAAAAAAAGCAGGAATGTTGACCAATGGCGGGAAGACCGGCAGCAGCCTGTCTTGAGAAAAGTCAAATTGCTCAAATCCTAGATCTATTTTTTTTCTTAACAATTGAATCTCATCACCTTCCTTCTTTTTTTTTTCTTTTACAAAAACTAAATTTACATCTGTATAGAAGCGAGATTCGTCACTATTTATACTAACAGTATGGTGGTTCTTAAACCTCATTACTTAATTCTTACTTTTTAGTTTTTACCGATCGATCGAGTTAGTCAAACAAGCCGGTAGAAAACTAAAAATCATTTAGTACAGTACGTGGGGACGAGATCCATCCTAGCTAGGACCACCCAGTCCTTTTATCCAATCTTGGATGGCTTCACAAAATCCGCATTAGGAATTGTGCACATCAGATGTGCACAAATTTTGATGAGAATCGAACTGACTTTAATTGGTCCGATGAGGGGTTTGATATAAAACCTCACAAAACCATGAAAGCTAGATAATCGATATGTTTATTCTGCACTTATTATTTATGAAAATCGATCGATAATACCAAAAGTAAAAAAATGATAATGATATAAATTGAGCCATTTCTGAATTGGATTATTGTCAGAGATGAAAATTTGCATAGTGTCCGTAAAAAGGTCACAAATTGAGTCAACAATAATTAATACAGTTTATGAAATTTAATGATGCAAAAATTGGGATAAAAGAAAACAGTTTAGAACACCACCATGTCTTTGTAGTAGCTAGATAACCAAATCCAAAATACAGAGTCTATTAAAAATAACGGCTAGGTACAAATTTGAATTGTAACGACTAGTTGTAGGGAATAGTGTCATGTAATTAATAGGCTAGGAGTTAGTGGTTAGTAGTTGTAATTATTAGTACAACAGCTAGTTTTTATTTTTCTTCTATAAATAGAGATACATGTAAAACTGAAAATAAGATTGCAATAATAAGTTGTTTTCTTACATCTTTTCTCTCTTACAAAAATTAACATGGTATCAGAGTCATAGATTTGAAAATTGTGCACAAGTGCCATCAAACTAGCAAAGCTAGTCGGTACCAGCAAAAAAAAAAAAGTCAAGAGCCAAAGAACCAAGAACTCAACAAGTGTCAAGAGAAAGAAGGAAAAAAGCCAAAGAAGTCTTCTCTCTGCACGTACCAGAAAACCGGTAACAATAATCTAGCATTTAATCGGTTTTAGCATTTGTTCTTAGGATCTGGAATTTGTCCGATGCCCTTTGGACCAAAGCTCATCCAAAGGACTTTTTACACCGTCTGATTGAGTGATTAGGTAAAAATAGAAAATTATTCTTTCACCTTCGTCTAAATCAAATATGGTAACTTTTTGTTTCTTATTTGAATACTAAGCTGAACATCAAATAAATGGAGGTTTCCATTACTTCTCAAAGTCTCATTTCTTATTAAACGCTATTCATTAACAATTTTGTTTCAAAAAAAAAAAATAAATAAATAAAAAATATAAAGTTAGACATAACAATTAGAAATATAAAGTTAGAGATAAAACAATTGACTTGTTCAATATTATATTTTTATTCTAATTCTAACCTAAAGTGACACTCAATTATTGATGTAATTTCATTTTCTTTATTTATTTTATCTGAATAGATTGAAGAATGATTGATCAGTTAATATTTTTTCTTTTGATTGAATAAAGATTAGAATTAGAAAATGTTGAAGTTGTTTGAATGAAAATATAGTTTTCAAGCAAACTAATTCAAAATATTATGAGCAAATATTGTTGTTATTCAGATATATTTTTTGTCTTTATCATAATTTGGGTTTTTAAGTTTTCTATGCTCATCTTAGTTTATGCATTAAAAAGAGCTAATGTTAAAGTTTAGTGAATTTAAAAGAGTTAATGGAGGCACCATTTGTTTTGTTCTGTTATCAAATGGAGAAGGACAAAATATTCATATATTTCTTTCCAAAACAATTAAAGAACCATTTCCCAATTATAAATATCATCCTAATCCAACGAAGCAGGAAACCTTTGGACATAATCTGGTCCAAAGGCCATCGGATAGACTCCGGACCCATTTGGTTATTGGCAATAAATTAGGGTAATTATATCTTCCCCATCTATCCATTCCCCATTTCATCCCCCAACTAACTAACTACATTTTCTAACTATAATTCAAAATTCTAACTACCTAATGGCCCTACAAATTAATTACTCAATTTTCTCCATTTATTTCTTTCTTCTTTCTCCCTCCCTCTCCCACCTCTCCCACTTCTCCCTCTCCACCTCCGCCTCCACCTCCGCCCGCCTCTCCCACCTCTCCCTCTGCGCCTCCGCCCGCCTCTCCCACCTCTCCCTCTCGGCCTCCCTCTCCCACCTCCACATCCGTCTCTCACCTCCGTCTCCCACCTCCCACCTCCGCCTCCTCTCTCTCCCACCTCTGCCTCCGCCGAAGTAGATCCATCACTGTCGACCGCCGGATCAGATCCGCCTCCGCCGGGTCAGATCCGAGTTATTTGCAAAGAACAAAGCTTCATTAATGGTGAATTAGAACAGTGCGTACTAAGTACATATGGATGAATACTTAATGTTTTAGAGATGAATACTTAATATCTTAGGCATAAATACAACTTATATGTATGAATACTTGATATCTTATGGATGAATATTTTTTATTTGTTTGGTATGCACATATGTTTGTAATACTCTTGGTACATTAACTATTTACACTTACACGATGAGGATGAATACTTGCTTAATGCGGGATGAATACTTGCATGACGAGGTGTGAATACTTGTGCAACGGACAACTCGAAAGTATGTCATCATGGATCTCATTTGAAAGAGAAAATTGTGTAGAAGACATTCGTGGTTTTAGATTTGCAAAATTCCTCACAGATCGTCAGAAATATTGGTTAGATTGAACGGAGAAAAAAAAACCCATCTCTAAAAACGTGTAAAAGATGAGTGATTGATGTGTCCAAATATGCTTCTATTGCAAAGATGAATACATTTATATAGATGGATGAATGCTAGTTGTGTTACAGATGAATATTTTTTTTGCAAATTTCTAAAATGAGCTGAAGGTAGTTAGAAGTCCCCCACTTAATTAATGCGCTGACGGTTATGCGGTCCCCCACTTAATTAATGCTCTGACAGTTATGCGGTCCCCCACACATGTTGTTTGTCCCCTACTTTCTTGTTCTAATATATCCAAATATGTTTCTATTGCAAATGTGAATACCTTCATATAGATGGATGAATACTAGTTGTGCTACATATGAATACTTTTGCAAATTCCTAAAATACACTGACAGTTATAAATTATAACTAACTAACTACCTTAATTAATGCAACTGACGGGGGATGAAACGGGGGATTGTTCACGGGGGAGAGCTAGGCGGACCCAATAAATTATTGTATTATTTCACCCCCAAGCCACCCGATGCGTTCTTCCCAAAAACCTTACTCTTTTATTTTCCAAAAATGACAGTGTCACTTCCCACATTCCAAGATTGTGATTCCTATACTGTGAATATTATAATCCGTGTTTAGGGTGAGAATCTGCTGCGATCCGGGTACTGTGAACAGTATCCTGCAATTTCTGCTTTTCCAAATCCAGCTGTCGAATTGTTTCGAGATGCGTGCATAGAAAAACCAGTTGTTTTGAGATGCGTGCACTAAAAAGTTGGACGGCTGAATTTGGAAAAGCAGGGATTGCAGGGTTACTATGCTCAATATTCGGATCGCAGCAGATCTCAATCCCCGTGTTTAAGTTATTCATGACAGCTACAATATTTCTCTGACGAATATCTTTTCTGTCATTTACAATTAGTGTGAACATTTCTTGTGACTGCAAAATTCATTTTAGTGATTGAAATCTTTTAACCAGGGTATGAAATTTTATTTGTTATTATTTCGAATACCATATCACTCCATTTGACATTCATATGCACATCTTCTCATCCAGATATTCGAATTATTGTATTCATATTTCCCAAAAACGACAGTGTCACTTCCCGCATTCCAAGATTGCAATTCCTATACTGCGAATATAAAATTTTACCAAAGGAATATGATGTCTCCATTTGCATGCATACTTAAACATAATAATGCATGCTTAGTTTAATAAAAATTATGGAAGAGTCTCAAAACTTAAGTTTGTCTACCGGTTGGTTGGGGGGGTTGGGGGGGGGGGTGTTGGATAATCTGTACATTAATTTTATTTTATAAAGGGGCTGCAAAGTATTACTTTGTGGAAAAATTACAAAGTTTATAAATTTCGTGATAATAAAACAATAGTAGATGCAGAGACTTATTCCCTAAATTAATTATTTCAGGTCAAGTTGTCTGATTGTATTGGAAAGAAATACGTGATTTTGTTTTTCTACCCACTCGACTTCTCATTTGTCTGCCCTACTGGTAAGTGGTAACATCCTTTCCTGTCTCTAATCATATATTCACATACATTTTATTTATGAATGCCGATTGGTTAATACTGTTATTGTCACTTTACAGAGATTACTGCTCTCAGTGATAGCTATTTAGATTTTGAGAAATTGAATACTGAAGTTCTTGGCATGTCAGTTGACAGTGTGGTATGTAAATACAAATGGAAAGCCCTTTTGTTTGCTAAACCAATCTCAAATTATGTAAATCGCATTGCAATTAACTAAGATGAATTGCAGTTTTCGCATCTGTCATGGGTTCAAACTGACAGGAAATCTGGTGGGCTTGGGGATCTGAATTATTAACTGATCTCTGATATCACAAAATCGATTTCGAAATCGTATGGCGTATTAATTCCTGATTAGGTGCTCGTATTTATTTTATTATAATTGGATATTTTCATGTCTTACTGTAGAATCTAGAATAGAAAATTACAGATTTCTCTGTAGAATAAAATTTGTGGGATACAGTGATACTTATCTTTTTGTAGAAGGTTATGCTTTATATGTCTTGCTTTTTAAATGTTTGGTATATTTGCAGGGTATCAATGAATTTCTTCCTATTTATCTATCTCTGATAGGGAAAACTTTTTTCTTCTCTTTTTGACTAACACAATCTCTGTTTCATGGCGACATTAATTTTGTAATCACCAGGGAATTGCGTTAAGAGGTTTCTTTATAATAGACAAGGAAGGAGTAATTCAGCACTCAACTATCCATAACCTTGCTATTGGTTGCAGTGTTGATAATACCATGAGAACTCTCCAGGTACCTTTTATTTTTCTGAACTATTATTATTTTTTTTAAATGAAACAAAGATAAGTATATAAACCAGATGGCTGTGAGTAATTTTTAAAATATTTGAATGTTCGATGTTATATAGAATCCTACAGATTTTGGACAACGGAATCCAAGAACGATTTAGGATGTGGTAAATATAGAGAATGGAACATAACCTTAAAATTATTTTGGTTATAATATAATTTACAATTATTTTTAAAGCATGATTATAAAGCATAAAATCTGGTGCACTTTTGCGCACGTTAGTGCTATTATAGCAATATTTTGAATTGAAAATTTGCATTTCGGGACAACTTTTGGCGCACAATAGCACCGTTTTCTAAATAGTGCTAGAATAGGGGTCGCCAAATGCGGATCACCTAAAATAACTCAAAAAGTGTTGAGTTTGAATCCGGACTTTTTCGATCAGAGTATGCATGAATATTATAAAGACACTCTAAATTCTACATCGAATCGGATTGATCTGAATTACGATCACACGGACCGAATCCAAACTCAAATTTTAAGGCAAACCAACAAACCAACAAACCAACAAACAAATAAATAAATAGAATTAAAGTAGGGAAAAGATTTTTTTCCCCGGCTCCTATCCCCCATTCGTCCCCCATCTTCGCCGATCAGTTCTAACTTCCTATAACCCCAGTCAAACCGTTAAAAGTTCCTAACGAACTCTCTTTTCCAATCGGCAACCAAAAAATATTTTTCTCTTCTTCTTTTTTCTCTCCGACAGAGAGAAACAGATCGGATGTCGGTGTGGCAAGTTTGAGTTTTTCTAGGAGAAGCCCGATGCGATGGCTGCGATCCCCACCGAGATCACGGGAAGAATCCAGTGCTGCTCCACTTCGAATTCTCGACTCTTCATCTAAATATGACTTTTGTTGATCGGAGAATAGATCTTCCGAATCAGGTACTTAATCCATCGTAGGTTTCCATAGGAGTTTCTTGTAAATAATGATTTATTCTTTGTTTGATTTTGATGCGAGACTTCAACTATGAAATTAGGAAAATTAGGGTTTTGTTGTTTTCTCAATTCTCCCCGATTGGTAGTTTTTCTTAGCGTACCTCCTATTTATTACCCCGAGAAAGTATTAATAGAAACCAAACCAAAGCTGTTGTTGCGAAATTTGAAGGTAATTTGTTCTTGCGAAAGGAAGGAGGAGGTAATATTTTGTACATTTGTTCAATATTTTTGTATCATAATTGAGGCCGAAATTGGGCCAGTTTTTCCATTTGTATCCTATTCTGTTGTGCTTGACCTGCATACTGGATTATCAAGTGTTTTCCATTCAAGTGATACAGATCTTATGGGATGATATGAGGTAAATCTGCACAAATTGGCATCATAGCAACAACAACATAAATTACCTTGATTCATGCAGTAACTTTTGATCATTTTACAAACTAAAGGGTAAACAGAAGGAAGTAATGCCAGATAAATAGCCTTTTTGAACATCCATAACTGTTCTTTGCTAGTTCATACTTTGATATTTCCTTGTTTAAAGAAAGAAATCCTTCTGCGCTGTCATAACAACCACTCACATATTTGATCTGGGAAAATAAAGAGAACTAAATAGAAGGGAAGTCGTAAGCTACTGGTATTGTGAATCAACCACTTAGACAACTTTTGTACATGTTTCAAGAAGTCAGAAAGGATCTCCGAGTCCTCACTTGAGGCTCCTTTGCTGAGACACCTGTAAATGAAAATATGAGTGATAAATTAATACAACAAACAAAAAGTATGTCACATGTTTATTTAAAAAAGTGTCATCAGATGTATGTTAATCAAGGAAATTCAATTGGGCATTTCAGAATGTATTTTTGTTTCTGAATCCATGGAGGAGGGAAGCGGGATTGGAGTAAGCGGATGTAATGTGACGGTTCTCGAGTCGTCAATGTCGTTTAAGGAAGCGTCGAGGAGGCGGATGGCGCTGGCAATCTGGTTGAGCCTGGATATCTGCGAATGACATACCTTTTCTATTGGTAGCACTTGCTTGTAGAATATCTGAAATTTTGAATGAGAATTTAAATTGCGTTTCTGTTCTTGCTAGCATTTTTTTCTATAAAAAAGTACAAGAATGTCAATGAAAATTGTTAACAGAATTTAAATTACGATTGATGTCCATTTAGTTTCCTGGTTTTTTGGCTCTCTACTGCTACTGGTACAGTTTGGGAGTGCATTGGTTTCCTGGTTTTTTCTAGTTATTTTGGCTCTTTAGTGATACTAGTATGGTTCATGGGTTTCTATTGGCTCTATAATGACACTGGTACAGGTGTTATCGGCTCTCTGGTGATATTGGTGTTGTCTTAAGCTTGGGTGCTTTTTTGGGTTTTGGGTAAATATCGTGGGTTTTTGAGTGAATTATTGTCTCTTTGATATTATGGCTTTTTATGCTATAGGTACTGGTATTCTAGGTGCTTTTTTTATTTTTGTTTTTTTAGTAGCTTGTTTGTAAATTATTGGCTCATTTGTTTCTAAATTACTTGTTGTTATATTGTATATATCACATACTACTGGAGAGCCACTGCTTTATGGGACATGATGCACTATCTAATTGGATATAGGGTTTTTCATTTCAAGTGGGTTTACATGCATACATGCCGTATAAGACACTCTTTGATGAATGAAATGCCTACGGGTCATTTAGACCAAAAACTCTGAATTTGAATTAAAGTTTTGGGGTTGTTTCATTTCCAATCTTTTTTTTTCTTTGATGAATCAATCTTCATTCAGTGCAGTATGGAAAAAAGAAATAAATACTCACAATAATTTACAACACAAATTTAAACATACAAGTATGAATACTTCTCAGATTACATGTTAATACTATCAATCTATGAAAAATACATTTCTTTAACAATATGTTGTAATACTTGATATTAATACTTTCAAACATCATCTAATGCCATAAGGAGAAAAAATTGATAGAATCTGTAAGATATAATCACTTGATACATGAACTATTCACACTTGCATAATGATGTATGAATACTTGCAATACTTGATATTAATACTTTCAAATATCATTCAATGCCATAAGGAAAAAAATTGATAGAATTTGTTAGATACAAACACTTGATACATGAACTATTCACACTTGCATGACGAGGTATGAATACTTGCGATACTTGATATTAATAATTTCAGACATCATCCAGTGTCATATGGAAAAACAAATTGATAGAATTTGTTAGATACAAACATTTAATACATGAACTATTCACACTTCATGACGAGGTATATATGAATACTTGCAATACTTTATATTAATATTTTAAGAAATCATCCAGTGTCATATGGAATTTTTTTTTTATAGAATTTGTTAAATACAAATACTTGATACATGAACTATTCACACTTGCATGACGAGGTATGAATATTTGCAAGACATGATATTAATACTTTCAGACATCATCCAGTGTCATATAAAAAAAAAGTTGATAGAATTTGTTAGATACAAACACATGATACATGAACTATTCACACTTGCATGACGAGGTATGAATAGTTCATGTATTAAAATTGCGTATAAGATGTTCGAGGTATGAATAGTTTCAGACGTCATCTAGTGTCATATGGAAAAAAATTAAAATTTAATATAATATGTTTGGTATAAATACTTGACACATGAACTATTCACACTTACATAACGAGTTATAAATACTTGTAATATATGATATTAATACTTGCAAAAAAAATTGATAGAATCTATTAGATACAAATACTTGATACATGAACTATTCACACTTGCATGACGAGGTATGAATAATTGCAATACTCGATATTAATACTTTCAGACATCATGCAGTGTCATTTGGAAAAAAAAAATTAAAATTTGATATAATATGTTAGGTACAAATATTTGACACATGAACTATTCACACTTGTATGACGAGGTATACTTGATATTAATTTTTTCAAACATCATCTAATAACACAAGGGAAAAAAATAATAGAATATGTTAGATACATATACTTGATATATGAACTATTTACACTTGCATGACGAGGTATGCATACGTACAATACTTGATATTAGTACTTTCAAACGTTATAT
Organism: Carex littledalei; assembly: GCA_011114355.1. Taxonomy (NCBI): domain Eukaryota; kingdom Viridiplantae; phylum Streptophyta; class Magnoliopsida; order Poales; family Cyperaceae; genus Carex; species Carex littledalei. Next base: position 8,844,714 of record CM022084.1, on the reverse strand, counting down.
GATGTCATAAGAAAAAAAACTATTGATAAAATCTTTTAGATACAAACACTTGATACATGAACTATTCACACTTGCATTACGAGATATGAATACTTGCAACACTTAAAATTAATACTTTTACACATCATCCAGTGCCATATGGAAAAATTAAAATTAAAATTTCATAGATTCTGTTAGTTACTAACATTTGACACATGAACTATTTACACTTGCATGACGATGTATAAATACTTGCAATACTTGATATTAATACTTTCCAACGTTATCCAATGCCATTTGAAAAACAAATTAAATTGTGATAGAATATGTTAGGTACAAACACTTGACACATGAACTATTTACACTTGGATTACGAGTTATTTATACTTACACGATGAGGTATGAATACTTGCGCCACAGATAATCCTAAAGTACTTGATCGTGGATCTGAACGGAGAAAATTGCATAGAAGATATTCGTGGTTTTTTAGATTGAACTGTAAAAAATTAAAATTTGATATAATATGCTAGGTACAAATACATGACACATGAACTATTCACACTTATATGACTATGTATAAATACTTGTAATTTTTTTATATTAATATTTTCTAATGTCATCCAATGCCATAAGAGGAAATTTTTTTATAGAAATATGTTAGATACAAACACTTGATACATGAACTATTCACACTTGCATGATGAGATATGAATACTTGCCATATTTGATAATAATACTTTCAAACGTCATCTATTGAAAAAAAATATTGATAGAATATGTTTCATACAAACACTTGATACATTAACTATTCAACTTTGCATGATGAGGTATTAATACATGCAATAATTGATATTAATACTTTCAGACATCATTCAGTGCATATGGAAACAAAATTAAAATTTCATAGAATCTATTAGGTACAAACACTTGACATATGAACTATTTACACTTGCATGACGATGTATAAATACTTGCAATACTTGATATTAATATTTTCAGACGCCATCCAGTGTCATATGGAATTTTTTTTTGATAAAATATGTTAGATACAAACATTTCAGACATGATTTATTTACACTTGCATTACGAGGTATGAATACTTGAACGACGAGTTATGAATACTTGCTCGACGAGATATGAATACTTATACAACAAGGTATTCACGACGAGGTATGAATACTTGCATGACGAGGTATAAATACTTGCGGAACGGACAACCCGAAAGTATGTCATCATGGATCTCATTTGAAAGAGAAAATTGCGTAGAAGACATTCGTGGTTTTAGATTCGCAAATTTCCTTACAAATCGTCAGAAATATTGGCTAGATTGAACGAAGAAAAAAAACTCACCTCTAAAAACGTGTAAAAGATGGGTGTGTGATGTGTCCAGTTTTTTTTTTTTTCCGAATAACTTGGTATCTTAGGTATGATTACTTGATATATTATATATTAACACTTGCGCGCATATGTATCCATATTTGCGCGCGCCAGTTGTAAAATCTGTCAAATATTAGGCGGTCCCCCAAATAGTTAGTGGTCCCCAGTTAATGAGCAGTTCCCCAGATAGTTAATGACTGGGGATGAATGGGGGAAATGAATTGGGGGATAGTTAGACGCTCCAATAAAGTATATGCCTCTTGGCAGCCGCTGCCAATTTTTTTTTTGAAAAAAAGTATATATTTCTTATGTATTGTTAGGCCGAATTTCCCTATGGGCCTTTGTACACAGCACAATTGGAGTTGGTTTTGAAACTACTATTTTTTATATTAAACTATATAGGCTTTGTAAGCGGCTTTGATCTTCTTACAAATGGGCTTGGAAATGGGCTGAAAGATACTTTGGTCAAGTAAACAACAGCACAACTTAACCAGTGTTGTAATAGTATAATTACAAGAATACCCCCTCAAGGCTCATAACAGGTTGCTTATTTTAACGAGGCAACTTTTGAGCAGATAATGCCAGATAAGAGCTTTTGATGTTTCTTCTCACAGTTGTTTCTTTGCTCCAAAAAATAAAAGAAAAAAAGAGGATCTGAAATGGAAGAATTTTTTATGAGTTTTAAAAAAAAGACACCTCCAGTTTTCCCTTTCTTTTCCTTTTTCTTTCTTTATTTTTTTTCACATTTATTAAGAAGCTTTGCCTTGTTTGCCGGAACTTTTAAATTAATTTATTGGTAACCGTTAAGAAAAGGAGAGAAAGCGGAGGCCACTGGCTAGGGGCTTTTTTTGTGTTCTTTATTTTATTTTTTTCTTTTTTATTTGTAACCTTTGTTCCTTTAAGCTCTCCTTTTGTAGCATTTGCTGCTAAGGTACTAGTTGCCTTTGCTATCATTACCCCTTGTCCTTTTGCCATGTCTTTTGGACCGTATGTGACCAATTTTTTTGACTGCCGCTTTTGAGATCTATTTTGAAATAAATTTGCTAGATTTGTTTCTGTGCAAAATTAAGTGACAGAATAATATATTAAAACTATTCTGATCTCTTGCTTTTAGTCTTGAGAAGTGCAAATAAAATTAAGAGATTTTTTTCCGGTATACCCCATATTTCAAAAAAGAAAATTATGCATTAATTTTGACTCAAAATCAATTATACATGTTGTAAGAAATCTTATAATTTAGTTTGTGATAATTGAGAGATTATTAAAATCTTTATTTTGACACATAAATAAACTAATAGAAAAGAATGTTTATGTTTATCCATGCTTGATTCTTGTGAGATATATCTGATAGATGCATGATTATAATAATAATTTTGTTAGAAACCTTTTTATCAGATAATATTCATCCTATCACATCAATAAGGACTACACAACCTCAAAGAAATACTAATAACAAAATTATCTGGTTAGTAATATACTTATCAAGATCTCATTAATTTGAAATTAAAAATTCATATTAATTATCAACATGATATGGTTTCTCGTATCAAACTTTAATGATTTAATTAATTTCTCTAAATTGAGTATCCCAAGAGAATTAATTCCGTACAAAAATATAGGCAAAGATAACAATATGTGTTTGATTTAGCAATAATAAAAATCTAGTGGAGGTGTTAGTGTTATGATTAGAAGCCAACCATTTATAGTTGTATTTTGTATTTTATTTATGAAATTAAAGAATTATTTATTCCTTGAGTGTTTGATTACATTATGGATTGTTCAGGTTGAGGACCTGAACTGTAGAACTCTATAATAATTAAGTAATAAATACTCTAAATGTCCCTAATCGTGGTAATTAGAAATGAACACTATTTACTAGTACAAAATTAGTATGTGGGTTAAATGATGATCATGTTCTGCAGATTATGTGGTAAGAAGTTACCAAATTTAATCACATAAATACCTGATGGAGATCAGGAGATTGGACATGACCCAAAAATGAAACATAATATGGATTGTGTTAGTATCATTAATGTTTCATTTGTGTCTTGAATTCTTTGATATGAGATGATTATTTTCCTACATGAGATTTATGTATCTGTAGGTGTTGTTCAACGCTGACCGTAACTGACAGCTATACAGATAATATCTCAATATATGTTTCTTGTGCGGAGAAAAATATATTTATCAAGAAAACCAATATCCCTCATATTTTATATATGAGTGATGATATCTATGGGCCCCTTGATGGAGTAATAAAATATGCATGCAATTATGATCAAGTAGTTGATCATTATTTACTAATTACTTGGAATCAAGAAAATAATAAATTTGCAAGGATGACACTCTCCTACCTTGAATTTATTCATGATATCATGTGCACGTGAATTGACACAAGCAATTAAATATTGCTTTAGGATCGTGACACTGATTGGTTCATATCATATTTATCTGTTGAGTAATTATAATGCATAATGCTAGATACCTCTTATAATTTATAGAATTAAAAATGAGTTTTGATTCTATTGTCAACACGATATAGATCCTACGAGGTCACACCCAAGAAAGAAAACGAAACAAATAAAAGTGTCATGAAGATGATCACCTTGATCTTAAAATATATTAACATGATATATAAATTTATTTCCCAACAAGAATTGAGCAAAGACGATTAATTGTATTAATTGTCGGGTGGACCGAAAATTGCCACAAATGGAAAAAAACAAATTTGCAAAGTGAAAAATGACCCAAGCCCATTGAATTTCAGATTTTAACATGTAATGGAATAGTCCATTTGATGTAGGCTTGGGAATAGAGTTGGAAGAGAAAAACATCTAATGGAGATGTCCATTGAATGACAAAAGTAACTTTAACTTTATAATGTTGCTTTATTGTCATGCTTCATCCTAGCCCTCCATTGTGGCTAAGATAATTAAAGCAAACCCTAGACAAGCATTATAAATACCATACTTTTCTCTTCCCAAACCCTAACTTTTTTCATTGACATTTTTCACTCTATCTCTTGCTCTCTTGATAGCTACAAAAGAATAAGAGGAGATTTGAGAGATCGATGCAACCATTTTCATCCACCATTTTGCTCATGTGTTGAGTACAATACTTCTACACTAAATTAATAGTTAATTGAAGGGTAGAAACTAAGATTAAGGTTGATCCTTGATTTAGTATCTCTAGCAAGAGAAAAATAAGAGTTTCGTTTAATCTCGAGTGGATACTTGTGGATGCTTTCTTATTTGGAGGCAACAACTCTACATCTCAAGTCCCTACTTCTTGGTTTAGAGACCAACACTTTGTTGGATAATCTACTTGTCTATTTGACTAGATTTGCAAAACATATATTTGTTGAATTTTAAAGTTTCTTGTCTTGAGATAATGTGTAGGTTCATGACGATATAAATTGCTACATATATCAATGATGAATTATCAATTGCTATACTTATCAAGCATGAGTCATGAAGAACCAAGCATTGGACTGGGAAGCATCAACTCAAGATTAGGATTTAGAAATCTGTAAAATTAGTAAAGTAAGCTTGAGATTGGGGTAATTTGCACAAACTGTTACAACGGTTTAATGTAGCGCTACAACGGTTTAATTCAATACCGAAATACACAGCAGAACAATTTATTTCGTTTCAACTCTTAAATAACCGTTGCAACGGAATAAATCAATTTTGGACCCCAAAACTTCCAGAGACAACCGTTGTGACCACCATTGTAACGCTTATAAGCGTTAGGATTTCCCAGCACAGCCAAACCTGCTAACTGGGGTTAACAGTTGCCACGCTTAATCTTTTGTTGCAACAGTTGATGCCAGTTACCTTATTTTGTTTATCTATCTATAAATAGAAACAAATCTAAGTTTGGAGGATGAATCTAGCCGTCCACAATTGCAATATTTTGTATTCTTTTTAGATCTAGAAATCTCCATTGTTGCTTGTGCATCAAACTTTAATATCTATTCAACAATCTCAAGCTTATCCACCACACTCAATCTTGTATAAGAATTAGAGTGATTTGTGTGAGATCTCTTGTTTAATCAAACCCTAGAGCCTTTGAGTGCTCGTGAGCCAATTCCATGCTGGGCCGTGTGACTTCTCAAAGTTTGTAAGGGCTCATCGGTTCCACCTTGTACTCTTTTCTAATTGGGTAAAGAAAGGCACGCCATCTCAAAGGTCACGAAGCCCTGGAGATGTAGGCGTTAGTGTCGAACTCCGTAAACAACTCTCGTGTCAAGTGTCTCTTAACTCTTCTATTTACTTTACACACACTTGCATAATTTAAGTTTATTTTTGTTTCTGCCAATAATAACTCACGCACACGTCAGTTAAAAGTACTATAGTTTAAAATTTAAAAGAGGCCCCGTATTCACCCCCTCTATGTGCCTTTAGGGACCAATAAGTGGTATCAGCGTAGTGTTACTCAAATTAAGGCACACTTAATTTGAAGTTATATCGATCCAATATGGCACCAAATAGGCAAGTGATAGAATCCCCAATATTTAGTCAAGCCTCTAATAAGTTTAGCCATTGGAAAATGCTTATGATTGATTTTCTTAAAACTCACAAGGTTTGGGATATTGTAGAAAATGGGTATGTACTGAAATTTGATGACAATAATGAATTGACCGCCAAATCCAAACTTGAAAAGAAAAATAACATTTATGCAATAAATTATATAAGTAATTTGGTTAATGAATCTGTTGGATTATTAATTGACGATATGAGTAGTTCCCACGATATGTGGGAGGATATAATAAATCGGTATGAAGTAAATACTCAGATTAAAAGGATTGAGACAAAGATGGATAGTCAAGATCTCTTTGCGTTGATGGCAAATGGTAATGGAAGTCCGATGGTGGTGGATTTCAACTCGATTATCACAAGCAAGAACATCACCAACAAGAAAACCATTGAGGTTCTAACACATATTGCCACATCCAAGAACAAGAAGATGGACTCGGATGATTCAAGTGAAGCATCAACAAGTTCCGCCAATGAGGTAACTCTAGAACTTGAAAATAATGATTATGAGTCTAAAATTGAATTGATCAATAAATGTGAAGAAATTGATGATACAAGTATCTCCTTGAATGAGAGTCAAACACATAGTAATGAAATTAAATTGAGGTATCTTCTCGATAAATCAAATAAGGCCTTAATTAGGAAATAGGAAATTATACAAAATTTGAGGTCTAAGATTGTTGAACTCGAGTCTAAGGTAAATGAATTTGAGTCAATGACACTTGAGTCACACAATTGTAAATTACACTTACACGAATTAGAATCCATTAGAATAAATGCAAATCAATTACAAGATGAGAATAGAAGCTTAAAAGCAACTAATATTATAAATATAATGTTAGAAGGTAACATTAAAAGTTATGAATCCAAAGTTAAAGAGTTGAAAATTACTAGTAAAGTTAACAATTGTCAATCACACTTAAGTGAAATAGGAATTTTAAAAGTAATAATACAAACTTTAGAGACCGAAAATAAGGCTTTAAAATCATATAACGAGTTTAAAAATGCAGTTAATCTTGAATAAGATAAGGTAGGTAATTTGATTAAAAATTACAAAATACCGAAGGCGCAAAATAAAGAGGGAAACATACACGAAACTTAAATGTTAATAATAATCAAAGATCACATAACTATGCATTTAGGTATAGATATAATAATAAAATTTATAAGGGTAATGGTGCATACAACAATTCAAGAAGAACATTTAGCTCACAAGGATCAAACAAAATTTATTCTAAATGACCGAATGGATGGTTTCATGATTTAAAAAATAAAAACATTTCACAAAATATAATTTAAACTAATGGTTCAACTAGAAGCGTTTCTTAATATCACCGTAAACTTGAATCCTACCAAAATAAAAATGTTTCACCTAAAATAGTAAATTGGCGTTCAAATGAACATTGGAAACAAATTCAAGAGTTGAAAGGTCACTTCCAAAATCATTTCAAGCAAGATCCAAATTTGAACACACCTCATTACTCAATAACTCAAATACCCTCACTAACATTTTGTAATTATTGTTGTAAGATTGGACATAATTCATTGGAGTGTAGGTTTAGGAAGGAAAACAACATGTCGAATGTTGTTTGGGTTCCTAAATCTAGGATAGAGTAAAGCTCATATCTCCCCAAATTAGTCAAATTCAAAAATATTAAGGAGGAGATGGATAAAGGTATATATTAGTTATTATCCATTCTTATATAACTATTATATATCTTGTAAGTGTGTTTGATCATTACTCACAAATAAATTGCTTGGATCATTGACAATGAATTTTTACATCACATGATAATTTGTTTTAAAAGTTCACAAAAATTTCAAAAAAAAAAATAGTGATCTTAGGTTTAAGTTGGGCATGCTTGAATTTAGAACTGAATTATACCTCAAAATGCGTCAATATATGTTAGTTAGGAAGCACAGCAACTATTTAATTAATCCTGATGAAATAACCTTCAGAATAAACAAAATAGCATTAAGCATTGCAACAGTTAATAAATTGTTGTAACGGAATAATTGATATTAAATCAATACAGAAGAAAACACGTGTTAAGAACAAAATCAGTATTTAAAGCGTTGGAACACTTAAATTAACGTCATAACGGAATAAATCGAGTTTTAGCAGCTTTCGAGTCAGAGACAAGCGTTGCAACGGTTATAATTGTTTTCGCTTTTTAACAATATTAAATGCATAAATATGAATTCAAAATTTCTGACCAACCATTGCAACGGTTGACCCATCGTTACAACGGTTGTTTGCGGAAAATGATGATCAGATCATTGATTTCCTATTTCATTATTTCCAAAATTCATTGAATTTCGAATTTTGTCTTCTTGACCATTCTTTTGTTGTCCTTTCATATTCTTTTTACCTTCCAAATTTAATTATTAAATAAAATATAATTTCAAAATTAAAAGATTTATATTTTTTTTCTTTACTTCATATTTGAGAATCATGAGAATCTATTTAATCTCTTCACATGATAATTTCTATATTCTCATTTCTCTTCATAAACAAAACCCTAACTTCATATCCTTATCATTCAAATGGCTTAAAATTATGCAAAACCCAAATTTGATATCGGTGAATCATCCAGTTCTGATTGGAACAATATCGTGACCATCTAACAATGAATACTTATGCGTGACTTGTCACAACTTCGGTAACTATCTGGGGATATTCGACTGCGACAAGTGCGAAGATCGATGCATATAATTCTTCATGTGTTTCATCATTTAAGGTCAAAGAGAGGGACGTTAGGTTTCTCTTTTGGAAATGCCCCAAATGTGAAGAAAATGAATTGGAATGCCCTTAAAAGAAGCAACGGCTAGAGTGACGCCTTCCAATATCGCTTAGGAAATTTTTGTGTGGGTTGCTATGTTTTAGGTTAACTTGGTTGCATGTTGAATGTGTGATGAGTGTGTATGTTTTAAAACTGCTAAGATGAATTGTTTTTAAAATGCTAGTTTTTAGAGTTAACATGCCTGTTTACTTGAATTCAATTGATTAAATGAATTGTCAAAATTTAATACTAATGTAGAACTTTGAATTGAAAGATTTCTTAAATAAAATTCATATATATTAGCAAAATTATTAATATGCAAAATTTTGCTCAATTAAAATCCACTTGGATTTGGATATATGACTTGGTCTCATACGTAAAATACGTGAATTGCAAGAATCAAATTTAGTTGATCACTCTCAATCCTAACTTAAATAAATTGTCCATACTTGAATTGCAACAATTAAATTTCATTTATTTATCGAAATATTGGACTTAGTTAAAATTGTCAAGACTTGAAATACAAAATTCATTCAATTGACAATTTATTTGATTAATACAATTTTACATTGTAAAATTCTATGATTCTCGAAGCTTTAAATTGCTACAACTACACTGTATGAATCATTCCAACTATTTAATCACTTAAAATGGAGATTGTCAATTTGGATTTTTGAAATTGCAACATTTACTCATTTGGAGAATAAAATTGTCAAACTCATTTTAAAAATTACTAACTACAATTTTAATTGACATATGTGAGAATTTTGAAATTAAAATTGGCATGGATTAAAATTGATAAGGATCCAAAATTAAATTGATTAAATTTATCTCAAATTTATTAAATTGGCAAAATTAAGAAATGATGATATTAATTGTTAAATTCATTTTAGAATCGCCACAATAGAGACATAAAGATATAAGTTGTTGTTGTTAATAATTGGCAATATTGAGATGTGGTAATATTAATTGACACTATAGATTATTGTTGTTTAGATCGACAATTTTCATTTCTGTAAGTCTTTATTTCATGCATGATGTATCATAGGTCCTATTATAAACGCTTCTTCATTTCCTAAGATAAAATTCTCTATTTTCAAAACGTCTTGATTACATCACGCGTCTCATAAATATGATTGAATTCCTAATTGCAACATCTAATTTTGTGAGAACAATCATCTTTTGATCAAATACCAATTTCAATTTTCACATGACAATTAAATTGATTAAATGTTTCAATTCAACATATAATGCACAATATTGAACTTCTATACTCTTGAGTAGTGCATATATGTATGTTTTTAATTGCTAAATTCTTTATCTTTATGCCTTAATTTACAATTTTATAAAATTAAGGGGGAGTGCATGAATTGAGGGGAGCCCTCTCATATTTTGTTAAATTAATTGTGATAATTCCTCCCTTTTGACCATTTCCAAAAAGGGGGAGAGATATTACAAGTTCGTTAAAATTGGTATTCGCTAAATACACGGAAAATTAAAATTTTAAATTTGTGGGAATATCCAATTTATGCACTCACTTGAGATATATATTTTGCAAATTGTCAAAAGGGGGAGATTGTTGGATTGTGCAATAATCTACTTGTCTGTTTGACTAGATTTGCAAAACATATATTTGTTGAATTTTACAGTTTCTTGTCTTGAGATAATGTGCAGGTTTGATGATATAAATTGCTACATATATCAAGGATGAATTATCAATTGCTATACTTATCAATGATGAGTCATCAAGAACCAAGCATTGGACTGGAAAGCATCAACTCAAGATTAGGATTTAGAAATCTATAAAATTGGTAAAGTAAGCTTGAGATTGAGATAATTTGCACAAATCATTATAATGGTTTAATGTAGCATTACAATAGTTTAATTCAATACCGAAATACACAGCAGAATCGATTTAATTCGTTGTAAGGCTCAAATAACTGTTGCAACGGAATAAATTAATTTCGGACCCCAAAACTTTCAGAGACAACCGTTGTGACCACCGTTGTAACGCTTATAAGCATTAGAATTTTCCGGCACAGCCAAACCTGCTAACTAGGGTTAACCGTTGCAACGCTTAATCTTTTGTTGCAACGGTTGATACCAATTACCTTATTTTGTTTCTCTTTCTATAAATAGAAGCAAAATCTAGATTTTGAAGGATGAATCTAGCCGCCTCCAATTGCAATATTTTGTATTTTTTTTTAATCTAGAAATCTCCATTGTTGCTTGTGCATCAAACTTCAATATCCATTCAACAATCTCAAGCTTACTCCACCACACTCAATCTTGTGTAAGAATTAGAGTGATTTGTGTGAGATCTCTGGTTTATTCAAACCCTAGAGCCTTTGAGTGCTCGCTTCTTGTGTTAGAGCCTGTAGTGCTCGTGAGCCAATTCCGTGCTTGGGCCGTGTGACTTCGCAAGGTTTGTAAGGGCTCATCGGTTCCACCTTGTACTCCTTTCTAATTGGGTAAATAAAGGCGTGCCATCTCGAAGGTCGCGAAGCCCGGAGACGTAGGCGTTAGTGCCGAACTCCGTAAACAACTCTCGTGTCAAGTGTCTCCTAACTCTTCTATTTACTTTACGCACACTTGCATACTTTAAGTTTATTTTTGTTTCCGCCAAAAATAACTCACGCACACGTTAGTTAAAAGTACTTTAGTTTAAAATTAAAAAATGCCCCATATTCACCCCTTTAGGTGTCTTTAGGGACCAACAGATTTGAGATATAAAGTTTAAACAAGTTAAATTGCTAATTAGATTTATAGTTAGTCAAATAAGTAGATCTATGTATGTTTCTTTGGATGTAAATTTCTTTAAAGTTAAATTTTTAAAATTATCTCTTGCATGAAACCATATTTCCTTCCGGAGGTATATAGCTAGGGTTTACTTTATTATGTGCAATTGATATGATATTCTCTTTATTATCTTGGCCAAGAGGGAATATATGGTGACGCTTATTCCAATACAAATGCATGTTAGTATGACCAGTCAATGATGCTGTTAACTGTTTCCTTCCTTTATACTTTGCTTTGCTTTTCCTAATCAGGTAACAACCTTAGTCATGCATGCCTTTATCAAATTAAATTAGTGTTAGTTGAACAGGAATAATGTAATTCAACCAATAAAGAAATTACTAAAATTAATTTGATAGTGTTATTAATAAATAATATATAGAAGTTCATTTTGCAACTCTCAAGATCAATAATCACTTCAATTCATTTTCTCACATTTATTAATGAAATTAATTTAGATGACTTTTCATTTACAATTCTAGACAAAGACTTTGTAAACTAATTGGATATGAAAATGATATGAATAAAAGATAATCATGCTTTATATATTATTTCTATCTTCTTTGTTTTTCTTTAATTTCAATATATAACAGATCGATAGATAGATAATAAAAGAATAAGAATTGTTTGTTTGTTATAGTTTTGAACTTTTTAGTGCATTAATATTTGTAGTGGGCAACTTTTGCATAGAAGTTAACTCATTTAAATGAAGCAGTGCAAGCAGTATATATGCAGTTAGCTTTTGAGGAAACAGGGGTACACTGAAAAGCCTTTAACTTTACTGGATTAGTGTGGATGTTTGTGTACTGATGATAGAATATCACACATCATATGTGAAATTGTGAACAACAAATGAGAGAGAGAGAGGGGGAGAGAGAGAGAGAGAAAAAAGTGGCACTTTATTCCTTATACTTTGAGTCAGGAGGGAAGGAGGCCGTACACAGTTCCCGATTCTTTCAGTTGGCCCCACCTACATTTAAATCATCTTATTATAACTATATAACTACCTTGGATGGACACTTATGCAATTGTATCATACCGTGTCCGACACGTATCGTTTTTGTATTTGACATGTTAATAACACTAATATTTTTTTTAATTAAATAACGACGTGCCGTATTATAAATATCATGTGATGTGTCGTGTCAGACATTTGTATCTTTGTTTGTTATATATATATATATATATATATATATAGAGTCCTATATTGTATACTCCAAGAATTTTTTTTCGCATGCCCTTAAAATATATTTGTTTTCATTGATTTACTTTTTGGTATTTTTTGTGTTAGAAAATAGTTTCTTAAGTCTTCCAAATGTTATTTACTTTCGACTCATGTGTACGTCTTTATTTACTAATAACATGTTTGTATTAGTGAGTTGTGTTATGGTATTTTTACAAATTAAACATGTACAATTTTATGTTTGAACTCCAAATTTTTATTTTTAAGATGTGAATGGACTATCAAATCATCCAATGTTTATACAAAATCATGTTTAAAATCAAGTTATGTCTTATTCAAGTTTCATTAATATTTTGTGGATGTTGGAGAAAAACATATACTATAAGGACTGTCTATAATATCAAGCCAATTCGACATTTTTTTACTGCATATATGAAATAGTAAGCTTGTATATCTGATCAATTAATACTTAATAGTCTATTAGTCTAAGACACAAACCACTTCTCTTAACTATATAGGGTTTTAGCACGAATTATCTTATAATATAAGAAAGCACCACATATATAACACTTGAAAAATTTGAGAACCGACCTTTGGTCTAGTGGCAAAAGGCAACACTCTCTGCGTGGAAGGTCGTGAATTCGAAATCCGGATAGAGAAGGGTCCTTTATGAACAAATAAAAAAAGCTGATAGGCTAGACCTCCACCTTTTGAATTAAAAAAAAAACACTTGAAAAAATTGATGTGCATAACAGGTACAAAGTTGGAGAATTTCATGGATACTCATTAAAAACTTTGAGATATGTTTTTAGCCCCTCTAAAATTCATAATATCATATTTACTATTCTAAATTTCAAAACTTACACATTTACTCAATTTATTGTCTTTTCAATTAAAAATCATATTAAATTTATAAAGTATCCATTTTATCCTTTATTAAAAGAATAAAACTATATAAAATATTTAAGAGAAATGTTCAGTCTTCAATTGGCCAACTATGAGGGTGCAACTTCATTTTTTTACTTGTCCACACACACACACACACACACACACACACACACACACACACACACGTATGCCTAAATGTCAATATGTATGTGTCACAAGCAGGGACAGGACTAGAAAATTTAGTTAGGGGGCTGAAACTTAAAATGCATAATTATTAGTTTGTGGTTAGTGAGATTTAAATCCCAAGACCTCCTAAGCACAAAATAGAGTCTTAAGTACTAGACTACAAACACACATCTAACATTTTATGGGAGTTGTGCTATATAAAACTTTTAAGAAAATAAAAATCCAATTAAATTTCAACCTACGTGATTAAAAATTTCAAAATCATGAGGGTGGCTTAGCACCCCATGGGCTAAGTGTAGACCCGCCCCTGGTCACAAGTAGGAAAATAGACCATTTGTCCTCGAAAACTGACCAATAGAATATTAACATTTTTTTTAATAAAGGCTAAAATGGGAACTTTATAAGTTTGATATGAGTTCTAACTGAAAAGAGAATCAATTGGGTAAATTTGGTAGTTTTGGAAATTTAGAAGGGTAAATATGATATTATGAATTTTAGATATGTAATTTCGAGGTTTTTAAGGATATACTTGAAATTCCCCCTACAAAATTATGGATAATCAGACTCATTTATTTGAAATTTCTCCTGCAAAATTTATGTGCTAAGCTCACCAACAAGGCTTGGTGAGCTTAATTCCAAAATCTATCATATTAGCTTCAACCGACGAATTCAAACATTTAAAACCGATCTAATTCATGAGTAATACGTGTACATATAAAATTTTAAAAATTTCAAATTTATTTAGTACAAAGTCAAGTGGTAATAAAAATAAATGCTTATAAGTTATTTTAATACATCCATTTTTCATTATTTGTTGACCACTTGACTTTGTACTAAATGAATTTTTTTAATTTTACATATGCACACATCACTCGTGAAGTAGATTGATTTCAACAACAGTTTGAATTCATCGTTTGAAGTAAATATGATAGATTTTGGAGTTAACTTCACCAAACTCTGTTGATGAGCTAGCACACACTAGCCTCGCTCACTCTTTATTTGAAAAATATTAACTAGAGGATACTATTTTAAAATGGAAATTTATCGGTGCAGATGTAAAAATGGTAGGTATAGGGGTAAGAATTGGAAAGGAAAATAATCAAAGAAAGAAGGAATGATTTAATAAGTGGGGCAAGTTAAAAGATGAGATGTCACCCGGACCACATCGATCAGATCGATCACTCACAAAGCATCGCAAATTAAATCACAGATCATAGCTGTCGGGAATCCCATTTCATTTCATGTTGCACACTGTTCCTGTTTTATCTAAAGCATGCATTCCTTTGCATATTTACATAATATACCTTGAATAATGTACAAAAGTATGTACGTACTATTTAACCTACTGTGTGGATAAGATACACTCTAGGGATCTCTTTGTTTATGTAGTCTTTATTACTCTTCATTCTACTTTTTGTTCCAAGCTGGGATATATGGTAAAGGTTCCTTTTGACCCATTTTGCAGTAATCTGTATTCTCTAATCAACCAACCTGAACCACATATTGTGTAACCTATAGCAGATAGATCTTATATTGATTGTGGCTTGGGTTATATGCAGGAGAGCGGAGTCAGAAAATAAAAATAGGGTGGAACATTTTTTTTCAGAATATAACATAATTTTTTTTTTATTAAAAAGGCCATAGGCCCGTTTCATTGATTGAAACTGAGAATATAACATAATTGTATAAATATAAACACAAACATGGGTTCTACACTGGTTTACGTTCACTTATTTTGCTGAGTCCTTTTCTATAATCACCTGTGGAGATTTATGAAACTTTATGGCCAAGTTCAAATTTTAAATTATATTAATTTGGATTGGAGCGAAGATGGACAAGGGATTCAGAAATTAACAATTAAATGATATAAACATTTCCGAATTAACCAAGAAATCCATGTAGATTTTGCTACCGATTACAGTACTATGTGTAGAAAAGGACATGTATATTATGGTTCTATATCTTACTTCACAATGAAGAACTAACTAAAGTCGCACAGTACATGATTGTATTTCTTGTAGGAAAGTAAGTTTTTATTTTATTTTATTTCATTTGCTAGTTTATGGATTAAATAAATGAATGGATTGGATAATGTTTAGCTAAATTTTATAAATTTACAATGAGATGATATTAAAATCATTACAATATATATTTTAGGTCATGATTATGCTTGTTCGCTAATTGGATCACTTATTTTAATAATTTTTTGTTACACTTTTAAGTGATATCTAATCTTGATCATTCAATACTACCATTTTTCGTCACTGATAAAATATTTAAAAAGGTCTAAAAATTATAAAATTTAGTTTTCTATATATCTCAAGAGTCCAGCTACTATAAACCATCACTGAAATTTCAACCTAAGTGCCACTAGTTCCAAAACTTATTAGATAGACTTGAAATGATGAATTCAAAACGTTCAAACCGCTCTATTTGACGACTGATAAGTTCGCATGCAAAATTTATTAATTTTGGAATTCATTTAGTATGAAGCCAAGCGGCTAAAAAAAGGAAGGCTTTTATAATTTTAAAGCATTCATATTTCATCATTTTTTGATCGCTTAATTTCATACTAAATGAATATTGTGTATGTAAACGTATCACTCATGAATTTGATCGGTTGAACAGTTTGGATTCATCGTTCGAAACTTATCCAAATTTTTTTGGAGATGGTTGCACTTAATTAAGTTGAAATGTCATTGATGACATAATAGACGGACTCATATCTTAATTATAAATATATTGAGTGATTCTGATCACAGTTAAAAAAAATCATATCTTGTATAAGATGACATACTATTTGTATATTAATTCCCCAATTTACCCTCAGTTTAGTAACATACTAAAAAAAGACTAGGAGGTGAAAATATAAGACAAGTAAAGATATATGATTCAGATTTTTAGAATTTAGAGAGAGAGAAAGAGATGTAGGTAGAGAGATGCAAAGCAAGCAGTACTCTTTTAGCACTACAAATTAAAACCCCTTTGGCCCCCCCTCCCAAAAATTATAACCTCCACAACACGAAAAGCACAATCCCCTCAGTCTCCACTCTAAACAAACAACTATAAAGCACACCTCCTCACTTTCACACCAACACTCTCCACTCACCTCTCTTCTCTCTTCCTCTCAATCACATCCCAATTGATTTCTCTCTGTGTCTCTGCCTCTGATCATTGAAAGATGAGAGCAGGAGGTTGCACAGTGCAACAGTCTCTTACTGCAGAGGCGACTGCCACTGTGAAACAAGCAGTAACCCTAGCTAGGCAACGGGGTCATGCTCAGGTGACCCCTTTACATGTTGCCAGAACCATGCTCTCTTCCTCTACCGGTTTACTACGTACCGCTTGCCTCAAATCACACTCTCATCCCCTTCAATGTAAGGCCTTAGAGCTTTGCTTCAACGTAGCCTTGAACCGCTTGCCCGCCTCCGCCTCACCGATACTTTCACCGCATGGCCACCATGTGCATGGCCATCACCATTTCAATCCTCCGATAACTCTTTCCAATGCACTCGTTGCGGCGTTCAAAAGAGCTCAGGCGAACCAAAGACGAGGCGGGTCGACTGAGACCCAACAACAACAACCCGTTCTCACAATAAAGATCGAGCTCGAGCAACTGATTATTTCTATACTTGACGATCCTAGTGTTAGTAGGGTAATGAGAGAGGCTGGTTTCTCAAGCACCCAAGTGAAAAGCCATGTGGAGGACGCTTGCACAAAAAGCTCCACCCCCACTTCACCAAACCCTAACCCTAGGAATTACACTAACCCTAGTCTTAGCTCACCAACCCATGAAAGTAAATCAATCACTTTGGATCAAGTGAAGAGTGAGGATGTCAATAGTGTGTTAGATTGCCTATCAAGTGCAAACAAGAAAAGGGTTGTAATAGTAGGAGAGAGCTTAACCTCCGCCGAAGGAGTTGCGAGAACAGTAATTGATAGAATCAAGAAAGGAGAGGTTCATGAGAGCATTAGTAATCTGCACTTCATAAACTTTCAAATATACCCATTTAGGCACATGAGTAGAGAAGATGTAGATCAAAAACTTGGAGAGATCAAAAGCATTGTTAGGAGCTATACCTATGGTAAAGGGGTTGTGTTAGTATTAGAGGATCTTAAATGGGTGTCTGAATTTTGGGCTGGATATGTTGAGAAAGGAAGGAACAGCTATTACTGCCCAATAGAGCATGTAATCATGGAAATAAGGAATTTAATTTTGGGGGGAATCAGTGCAGGAGAAAGAGTTTGGTTCATTGGTGTAGGCACTTATCAGAGTTACATCAAGTGTAGAAGTGGTGTACCTTCTCTGGAGACTCTCTGGGGACTTCATGCTATCACTATTCCCATTGGAGGCCTTGGCCTGAGCTTAACCTTTGACAGGTACTAAATATATCGTATTGGTTTTAATATATCTTATTCCTTACTATTAAATGGTCTATTTAATTGCTTGTATTAGTACTTGGGTGTCAGTCAACATTAGATCGAAAAAATGAATTTATATCCATATTCTCTCTGAGCTCAGCCAGTGACTATTTATTCCTTTCCCTGTTCTCCATATCTCTGATTATAACAGTATATATGTTCGCTTATTTGCAGTGATTCTGTATGCAAAATGAAAGCCAAGGAGAGTAAGGGAAAACTTGGATCATGCTGGTCACTCAATTTGGATGCAGAGAGCCAGCTCACAAGTTCATCCTATGACAAGCACACCACAATGGCCTCTAATCTCCCTTCATGGCTTCATAAATACAAGGAAGAAAATTCAAGAACATTTGAGGTAATTTGTGCTCCTGTGCAAACATATGTTCAGTCCATTTGTTAATTACTTAATTCATACCGGCATGACTTAGCTATAAGATTAAAGTACACACATAATTTACACACTCTAGATTTATATTCTCTGGTACAGTTGTGCAGAGCTACATAGAGAGTATATATGTTTGCTATGCATATGAAAACACTACAAAATGCCAAGTGTGTGTGTATGCGTGTGTTTACAGCGCTTTGTTATATAAATTCAAAATGGCTAGTAATGTAAGCCTATGAGCATTTCTTTCAAAGTACGAAAATATAACATTAGTACTAGGCAACCAAACGTAGTATATGAACCTTTTTGAGCAAGACAAATAATTTCTCTTTTGATTTTCAGGGACCTAGCCAATTTAAAGACGCTTGCAAGAAATTAGACCCTCTTTCTAGCCATTCATCGAAAATGACCCTGAATTTCACCACAATCTCTCCTACATCTTCTCTTTCATCCTTTGACCAAAGGTATAATTCCAAAATGCATCAACCTTGGGTATTCAATTTCGAGACAAAGCATCCGGGGAAGTCCAATGGTGAACTAGGGCTTGAACCGTATGCTAGCCTAAAACCGACCCCTAACCCTAGTTCAAGTTCGTCGAGTGGCACAAACACAATGGAAAGGGAGTTGTTTCCAAAATTCAAGGAGCTCAATGCAGAGAACCTGAAGATCCTATGCAATGCGTTAGAGAAGAAGGTCCCATGGCAAAAGGAAATAATACCCGACATAGCAAGCATTGTTTTGCAGTGTCGGTCAGGCATGGTTCGAAGGAAAGACAGATTGAGCAAGGTGAGAGCTAAGGAGGATACATGGTTGTTCTTCCAAGGAGGTGACAATAACGGAAAGGAAAGAATTGCTAGAGAGCTTGCAAGCCTTGTTTTTGGATCTCGCCAAGATAACTTTGTGTTGATCGGACTTGGCACTTGTTCATCTACTCGGTCTGGTTCGACCGATGATGACCAACCAAACAAGAGAGCCAGGTTAGAAGCGAGACAAGCCTACAGTGAGAGGCTTTTCGAAGCGTTGCATGAGAATCCTCGCCGTGTTATACTAATGGAGGATATTGAACAAGCTGATTATCATTGCCAAATGGCAATAAAAGATGCTATTGAGGGCGGGATGGTACAAAGGAAAAATGGCGACGAAGTCTGTGTTGGAGATGCCATCATTATCTTGAGTTGTGAAAGTTTCGACGCAAGGTCTAGGGCAAGCTCACCTAGAAATATGAAAAATGTCGAAAATGAGGAGACGAAGGAGGTTGAAGGTGAGGAGTTGGGTTCTTCTTCTTTGGATTTGAATCTCAGTGTGGTAGATGAAATGGAGTGTTCTTTTGATGATGTTGAGCTTCTAAATGCTGTTGATCGAGCGTTGTTCTTTAGATTGCCGGAGGATACATGATTCATTAGATTATATCTTTTTTTTTGTTTTTAGAAATTAATTAATTTAAGTTATGGTTTTATAACTTTTTTTTATTTTGTAATATGAGTTAAGGGATTTTATGGTTTAGTTTCCTATTTTTTGTTAGAAGAAGATTTTATGGTTTAGTCATGAAGTAATGGGGAACACTTGTATATTAATTACATCTCAGATTTGTTTGGAACTTTTTTAATGAATTAATATATAATTTCCTTCTAACTTCTCTAAGTTAAACCTACTTTTAATTTCTCACAATAATGTTAACTTTAAAATATATGCATTTAGTTTACGTCAAAACTCAAACTAAGTTGATCAAGTCTCTGTTCCCTCTATCTTAGACATGTTTTAGATGTGTACTAGCTAATCTATTAGAAGACAAAATCTTTTTCTTTTGTTTTTCTTCTATTGATTAAATAGCCATTAAGTGTTCATGGGAGCTTTTATTATCACATAACTTGAGAAGGATACAATTCATTGCCTAAAAATTAGCTTATATTCTGCTGAAATAAGAGATGTTATAATTATTTAACTAGGAATTATTGCTTATATAGCGAGGCACATAGTAATTTCTTTCTGCAATTACTAATTTAGCTGGTAGAAATTATTTTAATCTTAGTTAATTTCACTTCCATATATAACAGTGTTCTAACAGGTTTTTGGCCATTAAATATATAGTTGAATCAAAAGACCAGTGTGTCTGTACTTGAGAGATATAACCATATATAGGCATGCATAGTGCTCAAGTTTATTAATTAGTACGGATAAATCATATATGCATGACAATATATATGTATATATGTGCGCCAAAGTTTGATTCAAAACTTCAGAGTTGTGCAAAGGAAGTGCCACTTTATAGGGCAAAAGCAGTATTTTACTTGAGATATATCAAAGGTACACTACTTTTAATGCATTGTGATGCTATATTTAAAAAGAACACTTTTCTCCCCCCCTGCTTTAAGATTACATTATAAACACAACGTTTTCATCTTTAGAAAGTATAGTGGGGGTGTGAAAAGCTTAAAACACAAAAATAAAGCTAAGCATCTTAGTCTTTTAGCGCTTAAAGATGGTGCTTTAGAATCCTCAAAAGATAATCTCACTAAATAATTAAAGCAATCTCAACCTCTAAGTAGAAGTAGAGTTTTTGTCGTATACGGCTTAAGAAGACATAAATTTGGTTTCTATTGATAGACTTCAAATTTTAATGCTTGCTTCACTAATTAACTTGTGTAATCTGCATGCCATTTTCTTATTATATAAAGGGTATGTACATATTAATTATTTATAGGTTATGTTAGACAGTATGCTTATATATTAATTTGCTTGATCCAATAAAAGCCATATTGTTTCTTTCAGGAGGGTTTCAATGCCCCCTCCTTTTCATTATGCCTTTTTTTAATTTTCTAATTTTTAATTTAAAACTTTAATGTCGACAAAATATACTGATGATGTATATGTAAAAGATTATGCATGATATTTCAATTTTGTGTTATCAAGAGCTTGTAAAAATATTCCGATGTAGATATATAATTTATTGACGTTGATTTATTAACGTATTCCCTCACAACTTCGCAGCCTAATAATAACTTATCAATTCATATAACAAAATCAAAAACTGATTTTTTTTTATGTGCATGTATGTGGAGAAAATAATATAGATCACATATAACGATTTTAATTTTAACATAAAATTTATAATTTTTTTTATTAGAAAAATTAAAAATGGACACAAAAATTGAAAGCTAACCCTCCTTTTCTTTTAGCTATCAAATAAATGTACTCGCCTGCCGCAGTAAATGACTAAATTAACATATATAGTTTCAAAACATAGTGTGGCTCCCGTTTTTATAGTATGTATAGTAGACCTATTTTCAGATAAGTTTTGAAACTCCTTTAAAGATACATCTGTCGCCAACATAGTGTCCCAAAATAAAGAAGAACTTCTTTATTAGATAAAAAAATAAATAAGGAAACACCACTTGATCTTTATTTAGTTAATTAGCTTTAAGTACACAACTCTTCCTCCTCTTTTAACTCCAATGAAACAATTAGATAATTCCTAAAGCTTTCAATTGGGTCAAGGTGAGATGTCATGACTATATAAAGCTAGACACGGTCTTTAACATCAAAAGGGCCCAAGAGATAACCAACAGATCAAAGAGAAAAGAGATTCACTACTTTGTTTTTAAATTGCAATCAATTAACAGAGAGACATAATTATTACACACCTACCTCCTGAAACAGGTAACCCCATATCAGAAGGCTCTGTTTCATCATAACATATATGTATATTAGCTCATGAAATGCACATAATTAATACTAGGACTTTTCATTTGGACAACTTGTGTGCATTGAATGAAATAATTTTGATTTCATTTCATGGATTCAAGAAAGATTAAACAAGCATGATTATGCTTGACTAGAAACTTGTACACATGCAGTTATAATCTCATAATTTTCTATGTTCTGTTTGTTGATTTGAGTTATGAACGGTACTGTACTTACCTTGAGATTTTACAATCTAGCTATAGCTAGTAGTTATGAGAACTAGCTTGTTGATAGGTAAGCTTATATTCTCCTAGAGTTCAAAATAAAAATAAATTGATTTTTTTTGGAAATTAAAAATTCAAATCTTTGAAAAAGAGAATGAGTAATTTTTTATTATAAAAATAGATCATGGAACCGCACCAACTAATGTTACGGTTCCACTAGGTGCAGATTTTTGGGACTACACTACTGATGCGGTTTCAGTGTTTTCTAAACATTGAAACCCATCTTAGCCACATAAAATTTCATATTCACCGGAACCGCACCATTTCCCAGCATTCCATATGTGAATACCCTCTCCTCTTGCGCCTCTCTCTCTCTCTTATTTCCTTTTCTTGTGTCTCTTTCCTTCTTCACCCGAGCATAGTTGTTAGCTCTGGAAAGAGATCTAGGTTAAAAAATTTCAAATCTACGACTTTAAAAATTCAATTTTTTTGAATTTTTTTGAATGAATTTAGTGTATACATTAATTAGTAAATATTTAACTCTAAACTGATAAATAATTATAATTCATATTAAACAATACTAATATATATCACATTTATATTTTATAGCAATTATTACTTGAAAATTGCACAAAAACGTGTGGCAGCTTGTAGAACTGCACTATTGGTGTGGTTCTAATAACCTGCATCTGGTGTTCCATCTAGTTATCGAAGAAAGAAAAACAATCAATTCTCTTTTTCGAAGGACTTAAATTTAAAATTCTAAAAAACCAATCAAATAAATATATCTTTCTTGAATCCAAACCCACTCCAACCGAGGCACCTGAAATTGGCAGAACATGTTTTTGTCACATCAAAAACTGCCTTGAATAATAGGAGACGCAACAACGAATGAGACTTCCATCAATTCATGCATGTTAGGTACAATGATTTATATATATGAGCATATGACACTAGCTATCTTAATCTTTCATAGATTCGTTCTTTGAAAATAATGGTTTTTCTTTTCTTTCAAAAAACATGATTTTCTACTTTAAGGCGCTTTTGACAATATCAAAAGGCTTTGAGTTTTCTTTTGCAGAGATATACATTTTGTATCATTGAAGCGATTGACTTGGCAATTATGATATGATATTTCGAATTAAAATAATATAGGGAACAACATGTATATTCATTAATTAGGACAAAAATATTAAATTAAGTCAGCTAGATGATATAAGTTAATTATTTTGCACGGTACTAGTTAATAATTACATTTTTGGACTTTTAGTTTGAAAATTTCTGATGGAATTAAAGTAACCAAATTAAGCAAAAACTATTACACTGCAAAGTGGAACTGATAAGAATATATAAATAAAATGATTGCCAGATCAAGGTTATATATAGGTGATGATATGTATAGACATAATACGTCTTGAGTTGCATTATTAGTATGGAGCCTTATAGCTTCGTAGCCTTCTAATAGAGTAGTCCTAATTAGTGCATTAACTTCCAGTGACTATGTTAAAAAAAAAAATCCTATGACCTCTTGTATGTGATTTATTTAAATGATATATTAGGATATGACTCCGGTCATTGTTCATAAACCAGCTTTAAGTACTCGCAGCACATAATAGTTCATATAGCATTTTTAGAATCTAGCTAATTTCTATTAGCTAGAAGCACCATTGCTTTAACTGTTGAAGAGGATTTATGATTTTTCTTTTACTCCAGTTCTTACTTGTTGGTAAGCACATTAAATAACAATATATAACACTAATTAGACTCAAATCAATTATATACTTTGGACTTAAAACTGAAGTAAATTTAATTATTTTGCAAGTTTACTAAAACAAGCGCACCAGCAGACTCAGTGCTAACTGGCCAAATAAAAAAAAGTCAAACTTTAATTATATTTATGTTAGAGATTTTAGCCTTACGCATGCACATTAAATTGAAAGAACAAAAACTCCATCATCGACAGATTCAAACGAAATAGTAACAAATTATTCGGCTGAATATTAATTTAGGGCTACAAACATGTCCTGCGTTACAAAAGATGTGATATAACATCCTTCTTTGTGTGATATACAGGCTCACTTAATGTTTATTTGCAATTATGAAGTCCTGACATGAGTTCTACATTCAATATATCTGTTTTACACCATGTACGTATATCCATGGTTTTGAGTAATTCTACAATTTCTTCAGTCATTGTCATTTACTCTATATATATATATATATATATATATATATATATATATATGTGTGTGTGTGTGTGTGTGTGTGTGTGTGTGTGTGTGTGTGTGTGTGTGTGTGTGTGTGTGTGTGTGTGTGTGTGTGTGTGTGTGTGTGTGTGTGTGTGTGTGCTGATCACATGCATGCCTCCTCTTGAACTCATAATTAATTTTGAGCTCATGTTTCAGTATTAACTCAAATTCAATAATGTTATTAGGAAAGTTATTCCCTCACAATTATCATATTTTCACATGCAAGCTTATTGTACTAGTAGAGTTTTTCATCCTTGATTAATTTTTGGTGTTCTTTTGATCATATATATAATATTCCTTTATGATCCCAGATATTGCTTTTCTAATCGACAAAAGGGGAGATCCAGAGATCCACCTTCATCACAAAATTAAATGAGATCAAGTCATCAAACCATAGAGACAAAGTTTCCACAGTCAAGGAGCTTTTGGCAGAGAACTTTGTCTTCTTTTATTATGAGTCTCTATCCAACAACTTTTATTTTCAAATTTTCTCCTTTGATATTCCTTTAATCCATGTGAGATATGATGCATGTAGAGAGAAGCTAGCCATATATAAAAGAATATTAGAGTTGCATGAAAGTAAGGGATAAATTCTCGGATCTGGAGTCTGAGCTGCATGCAAAGATAGATACCCACAAAAACAAAAACAACAACTCATGATTGTATGCACTTCTCACAGATTTAGTTGGGGATCCGAGGAGATGAATTTCTCTTTTTCTCTTTATATCATTTCCCTATATCTCACCTCTCTCTCTGCCTCTCTCTTACTCTCTCATGCACATCTCTTTTTAGGTTCTTTCTTTGAGGAAAAAATGCTTTAATCCGAGTAGGAATGAAACGAGGTGGACTGGTCAAAAGGAAGGAAAAAGGAAACAGAAATGTGATTGATTAATATTGTGTTTATGTTATTTATGAGGTAAACTAATTGCATGACATATTGACATGCATACCATGCAAGAAGGGATATGAAGAGAAGAAAATGTAGGATGGAATAGAAATGGAGCATAGATTTTACAATTATTTTAAACTATATTTTTATATTTTTTTTCTGAAAAAGATAAGTAAAAAGAGAATTCTTAATTTTTTTTAAACTAAATGTTTTAGTGACACCTACTGACCTTACACAGCTATACCCTGGAATGATGGGTGTGTTAATCATCAAAACAGTTTTAGATATATGAAAGCAATATCATTCAAAAAGTAGTTGATGCTAGCTAATACTAATTAATGAGTCTCTAAAAGAATAAGTGTGTAACTCATGGTAATATATAGGAACTTAACCGCCTGTTCGATCATGATTTGTCAGAAAATTATTATTTAAATGTAACACTGGATCACAATTTGATAGTTGTTCATGAGCTATTTCATCAGTAAAATTGCAGAGTAGTACGAACTATTGTTAAATTAATTATCCATTTTATTGTAAGATATTTTTTTTAAGTAATTGGGGCCAAGATAGAAGGGGACAGCAATCCCGAGGTAATGTTCCAATTCATCATAGTAGAAGCATCAATAATTAAACTATCTGGGTCTCATTTAGGCTTTAGCTTCGATCAACTTAGGTTTTTAAATTATAATAAAGTAATGGCCTAGTTTAACTTAAGCCTTGATGACGTGTGCTAGCTCCTACTACATTTGGTTCATAAATAGTAGTAGTCTCAATTTACATTATACTTTCTTTTTTAAGAAAATTTCTGAGAAGTTTGCCTCCTGGCCGGGTGGTTAATTTCTTGTTTGAAAGGAATTTGGATAGAGTTTTATTCAACAATTAATCGATCGTTCGATTTGCAATGAAATTTGTGCTAACAGTTTAGATTTACGGAACAATATAGATTTGTACGGTTCTAAATTTGTCCGCACGAATTTCAATATATATCAAACAATTAACTGTGACTGAATTTTAATAAGACTTTGTTCGAAGCTTTTCAACAAAACCTCATTCCTTCTTCGTTGTGACAAGGAAGACCAAATAAGTATACATTTTTAAAGCTTTAAGCACATAGTTTCATCACACTATAAAAATTATAATATTCTATCTTTTTTTCTAAGGATTTACTCTACTTTGATTCTCATGTTTGTTGTCAATGTGTGCACAAAAAAAAGAGCTCCAAGTACATTTTCATATGGAGATTGTGTTTAACAATTTGGATCAACTGTTTGAAATTTTAAATAAAGATATGAATTCATAATATGATCTGTAATATGCTTACCACTATAGTCTCATTCTAGAAAACAATGCATTAATTAATTTCAATTAGAAAGGGGAAAGATAGCCTTTTAGATGGTAAGAAGTGTGAGTGAACATGGGCTATATATGACCTCTAAATTGGGCTTGACT
The DNA here is from genome assembly GCA_011114355.1 of Carex littledalei. NCBI lineage: Eukaryota > Viridiplantae > Streptophyta > Magnoliopsida > Poales > Cyperaceae > Carex > Carex littledalei. The sequence continues at coordinate 8,817,685 of CM022084.1, read as the reverse complement.
TGTTAAGCCCTTAAACAAGAAATTGGAAGGAATTTACGGCACTAACTACCGGCCTAATTATACAAAACTTTTTAAGCTCTTAATCATAAAATGGGCCAAAACCGGGCTCAAGCCCAAATCCCATTGTTTGTCATCATTGATTTCTGAGGAGAGGAAAGATACCAATTACTGGACCCTAGGTGGTGCGAAATAATTTAAGCATATTTGGGCTCAGAAATAGCTCAAGTTGGATTAATTTGAGATCCAGTTGATCCAATAATTGTGATACAGTGATGCTTTGTCAGAGCACAATCCCATACAGGTTTTCAATTAAAGCATTAAAAATAACTGAGCTGAAAATTTAACCCTGACATGGGATGAAAGAAAAATAATTCTTCAAACAAGGAAAGAAGAAGAAGAAGAAATGAATGCCTTTATATATAGCATTAAAAGTTTCGTACTGAACTATATAGCAAGCAATGCAACAATTAAATTAACTGACCCATTTATTGTACCCTTCAATGATTAAAAAAGTATTACATGTTACAAATAAGCAATGACTCGGATTTGCATATACATTATATATATATATATAGATTGTCTAGCTCGATCGGCAACTTTTACAAATTACAAGTACGTCTTAGCAAAAGTTATCAACACATGCAGTATCTCCAAAGCAGCTAGCAAGTAGTCACAGCAATTAAACGACAACATGACACTCGACGGTATCTGGTAAACCGAAACCTGTAAGCGGATCGCCGTTGCTCGGTGAGACGAAAATGGGACAGTTTACAAACAAGTGGTAGTGTCCCGACGTCCAAGTCCCGACTTTCCATTTCACCCTCCCATCCACCTGAAATAACATTTTAGTCCTTCTCAATATTTTTTTGTGGTTAGTGAACATCAACTAATATGAACAGGCTAACTGTGAAAAACTTGTACAATTTAATATTTATTTTAGTAACCTGGAATTTTTTTAATTGCTGGATAAGATGTTAGTTAGATAGAGTTACCTTCACATGTAGTAGGAGCACACCAGCTGCCTGATCCTGTGCAATTGCATTAGCAACATAGGGGTCCACCGGTACACCCGACCCATACAACACCGGGGACCACACCGTCACATCCTTATGCCCCTCATAAACCGGTGGAAGTGACACAGGTACTGTAACCGGCTCGTCTCGGTATGTGACATAGGTATCCAAACTGCTATAATAGACCCCAATACGGCTGTTAGGGTTGCGAGAGGCGAGGGTTGCTTGGAGACTGATCGTGAGGGTTGGTGGCGTGTTGGTTGCGGGTGAGGAGTTGAGTTTAATTAGGTGGAGGTTTTGAAGGTAGAATTTCGGTTTGGTCGGGCGTAACACGAGATAGATGATTAAAATGATTAAGAGGATGAAGAAAACTATCGTAACGCACAATGAGGCTATGCCCCGAAAGAAATGGCGCCTCTTATGATCTTTTTCTTTCGACATGGTTCCTTGCTAGTGTTTTGGTGTGTGTGTGTGTGTGTGTGTTGTGCAATGGAGGAAGTGTGACAAAGTGAGAGAATGGACTAAAGATAGAGATTTATAGGAAGGAAGAGGTTTTATGATTAATGATGGGGATGGTGCATGTGAGCTGCTTGTTATTGCATGTTTGAATTAAATTGTTGGTTGAGGTTATATTATTAGCTTTACAACCATTAGGATTTGGATATGTTTCAACTAGATAAAACTTCTGATTTTAATATTAAAGTAGGTTACTAATTAAATAAAGTTGGTAAATTAAACCTTAAAGATATATTGATTCCAAATTTTGCTCCTGAAATTGTAATTCATGGGAGGAAAGTTTAACCTAAATTGGTCTTTCATTCTTTTTAGCCTTGTCACCTATAGATATTATATATTCATAATTGAATTAAGATATCATATATAAATGGGTGGATGTGATAGAGACATCAATTTGTAAAGAAGAATAATTTGTTAAAAAAAATCCTAATTTTTTGTAGTGGTTATAGAAAGTTGCCTTTTGAAAAAGGAGATATTACGCCTCAACCGTTTATTCCCTGGACCCTCCATGCTGGACTCATATAAAATTAATAATAAATTATTTGAGAAAACTACAAAATAATAATTGGTCCATAGGTACTTAAATGGGTTAATTTTGAATCCATCAGCAGATAAATTATTTAAGGCCATATATCTGGTAATTTTTTAATTTATTAAACAAATCAAAAGGGCATATATTTGTTCTTCAACTTTTGACAGAGCGCAGAACCCAATAAAAGAAGATTCATAGACAAGACATTTGCCTATTTAAGTATATCTTCACTTCACAAATACTTGGGTGATTTAAACATAGCAGACTAAGACTACATTATTGAAATGATGCTATTCCATAATTAAATCATTTTTATCACCTTTATTCTAGAAAAAGATACTGAAGTGGAGGTAACAGTAGTGCAGTGGATAAGCATTGTAGCATAGTAACACTATCAAGTGTCAAGAATATACCAATCTCTTTTTGAAGCAAACTAATTAAGGTTCCCTTAAATATATCTCAAAATTTAATGAAAACGGTTGAGAAATACACACATGAAATATATATTGGTTGGTAGAGGGTTACAAGCTAGGTAGACTGGTTAGGTGTCGTTGCCTTTTAAATGGGATACCCCATTGCCATCCAAAAGGGAACAATTAACCATGATTTTTTTTTTTTTTTTTTGAGTCAACTTATAACCAATTCTGCAGTGTGATTTATGTAGTTGATTCTAGTTGATTAAGGGTTGTATACTTGTATTGACAATTTTAAGTTTAGAAATGGGACAACAACACTTAGCTGATACCAGTGTCATTAAATTGGGCAACCATATATAGCTATATATCACATATCATGCTAATTATGAACATAATAAAAAAATCATTAGATTACTTAATTTGTTGTTGACACAAGAAAATTTGAAATTTTAATTCAGTTGACAAACATTGCCTTCGTAATTACTAATTAACACAGCCTTATTCTCCTCTTTATTAATTTTTTCAACAAACTCTTATAGTCTTAATTGTTTTCATTGTGATTCGATCTTTTTTATTAATTTTCTAAAAAGAAAATTATATTAACAAAAGAAAAAAAAATGGGCTAATGCAATGTAAAATAGTTAGGGAACAATGGTCTGATACCCCTGGGAATAAAAGTAGACCCAATGGATTAAATTTGAATATAATTAACGAAAACAATAGAATGAATTAGAACTTCTCCTCGCGAATTTTTTATTGTTACCACGGCCAAAAATCGGAATTAATTCGTTACCACCCGTCTGACCCTTTATTCAATCCTACCACCCCCGCTAACCCAGTTCGCGCACCAAACTGGCTCGTGCGCGGACTGGGTTGGCGCACAAACTTGGTGCGCCAACTGGGTTAGCGTAGCTCTCTTTTGGGGCTGAATGGATTTGGGTTTAAGGTTTAGGTTTAGAGCTGACTGGATTTTAGGGTTTATTTTTATTTTTGCAACGGGTGTCTGAAAATCCTGTTTTATTTTTAACGATGTTCATTCATCAGACGCAAGGCAGCAGGCAGGTAAATAACGTAAAAACTAATGTGTTAAATTGACGGCGGAAGAACTAAACAACAGAAAAACAAAACAACATAAGAACTAATATCAAAATAATATCGAAATAACATCCAAATAACAAAAACTAATACCGAAATAATATCCAAAAACATAAACTACAACAAGTAAGTCTATCCTATCTGCTCGAGGGTGTCCACGGCTTCTTCTCTCTCCTAAGTCTCTTACCCCGCCCCTCCTCTTGACGCTCTCTCTCCTCTAGCGATGTGTACTGTCGTGGTGGCTGTGGTGGGGTCTCCTCATGTATCTCCCCAAAAAGTGTCTCCTCGTGTGGTCCCTCATCTGCACCAGGTCCGAAAATAAACTCGCGTGTATCTGCAGGGTACACGGGTCCATATGAGACATTCTGCTGGACAGCTGCTGCACTGGACTGTGGGAGTGACGTCTCCTGTGGGAGTGGCGTCTCCTGTGTGGGAAACGGAGGAGAGTCTACATCCTGCGTGTAAGCCCCGTACTGAGAGCCCAAGTGAAACGAAAAATCTGCGGATGGGTCCGGCTCGTCGTACTGATCTCCGCGGGGTATATCTCCCTGAAACAAATAGATAATTAGGTTTCACAATGAAGATGATTATAAAAATAATTACAAAAATATACGTACCGCTGCAAGCCCAGCAGCCTCAAATGCGGCCTCAGCAGTCGCTGCCTCGTGTAGGTCTGAGAAATCCGGCTCTGGCGTGCTCATAGGCTCCGCAGAATCTGCGGAGTCCATGTCTTTCAAATCTTCATAGCGGGGAAGATCTGAAAGCCTGAGAACTCTCTCGAGCTGATCCTGGTACCCGGCGACGACGACAGGCGGTGCAGCCATACACAACCACTTCTTACCGAATGCCTTCCAACCTCTTGTGACGGCGTATCTTGCGCTCCTAAGCACTTGCTTGATGTTCATGAGTGCCTGCGAATTAAAATAAATAAAATTAGTTCGAATTGCAAAGGAATTTTCATAATTTTCTTAAACCAAAAAAATTAAAGACTTACAATCTGTGCAGCCGGGCCAGCGCAGGGAATGAAGCCATACTCGTCACTAACCGTGTCGCGTCGTACGTGGAGCGGCTTCGTGTTCATCTCCGTGATCTGACCATGCAAGTACACCGTGAAGGCACAGTACTCCTGATACCAACTGCGATAGGTCTGATCGTATGTATCGAAAGCATACGACTGGAGCTCGTCAGGGATCCTGTCGTCCATCGCCTCAAGCCGAGTCACATAATCGGCGTGCACGGTCCGCCAATTCTTGCCGCCGGTAGTGGCCAGATCTTTGTGAAGCTCGTACCACTTGTCCTTGGAGATGGGATCCGGGACGGGAAAGGGCTGACGCATACCGAACTGACGCATCACCCGTCCAGGATAGTAATGCTCGACCATCTGGTAGAACACAAGTGGTACCTGCAAGTACATAAAAATAAATAATCCTACGTACGTAATAAATAAAAGTGATGCAAAAAATGGGAATACAATAATAATGCAAGGGTTACCTGAGCAAACCAGAACTGACGCTGCTGGAGGCATATATGAGGCAGGTCATGCAGGAAGGAGTGAGGGATAGCATCATCGTCATCAACCTCGACACGCTCGTCGTACGGCCGCCAGCAGACGTGTCTGTCAGGAGTCATCTGCTCGAACTGACTCCGGAAGAAATCAACACCCATAGGTCTGCCGTGCGGGGTCTGGATGTACGTCTTCCTCGAGCACCACTTCTGCGCGTAAGACGGGCATGTAATCCCGTCGGGCTGCCCCCAAGCTGGAGCCCAACCTCTCACTCGTGGCTGTGGACGGCCGAACGGGAACCTCGTCCACGACCAATGCATCAGGAGACCAGCTGGACCGTAGAAATTGTGCTTGTTTGTCTATTTAGGTACAAGTGACAGTTAAAATTCTGGTTTTTTTTGTGTAACCATTTAATTATTAAGATTTAATTTCAAAATAATTTATACCTGACATGCGGTGCACAAACCCCGATATAGACATGCTAATACCGCTGCACCCCAGTTCATCTGTTTCGGCTGGGCCAAGTCCCTCAGCCACTCAAGTAAACATCCAGGGACAGTGGCCCCCGATGAATCTGGGAACATCCAGCAAGCAAACATCTCCATGATGTAAGCCCGGGTCCACCGATCTACCGTCTCAGCATCAGCATCTGCGTCCAGGGCTCCACTGTAAATTCGAACCAATTTAGTGAAAATTGCGAAAAATAGACATCAAATAATTAATTTTATAAAATAAATGTTACCTGAACCGCTCCCGCAACTGTGATAAACTGATGTCATTCTTCGAGTAGACGTACCCCTTCTTGGTCGCCCTCCGCTTCATCAACCCGTCTCCCAGCAGGTCGAGGACGAGCTGCGTGAAGTCTCCGTACTCCACACCTGTGACCGCCTCTCCGGTAATGGGCAGACCCCAGAGACAACTCACGTCCTGGAGAGACACCGTAATCTCTCCGATGGGCAAGTGGAAGGTGTGGGTCTCCGGTCGCCACCTCTCGACCAATGCAGATATAAGAGCGACATCTGCATTTAAGTCACTGAGCTGTGACACATGCCACAGACCTAACCTCTGCAACGCGGGTGCAAATCGAGGGTCGTAGAGGATATTCATCTGGTTGTTCCTCGTCGACGTCAGAGTATGAGTCTACATTTAATTTCAAAATAAACACAAATACAATTTATTATTTTATTCAAATGAAAATGTATATTATTTGCAAGTGGTATAGAGATGTAAACTTACATATGAGTTTCTGATCTTGTGCTCCTTGTAAGGGAACCAGCAAACGGGACTGATATACTCTGTCGTCAAATGCGGAAAGACGGTCCGAGCTAACACTACATCCAACTCCACATCATCATGAGGCAGACTGGTGTGCTTGGTGCCGCTGGATGACGCCATACTACAATTTGGTGCATTTCTAATCAAATTTGGTCTTAAGTACCTCAAATAGGGTACTTTAATAATTTACTAAAATAATTTGGCATAAAATACAACATAATATAGCTAAAAAAAATTCTACTCTATTTGGACACCATTCTAAATATTTAATACAATTCTACTCTGTTTGAACACCATTCTAATTATTTAATACAATTCTACTCTGTTTGGACACCATTCTAAATATTTAATACAATTCTACTATGTTTGGACACCATTCTAAATATTTAATACAATTCTACTCTATTTGGACATCATTCTAATTATTTAATACAATTCTACTCTATTTGGACACCATTCTAATTATTTATTACAATTCTACTCTATTTGAACCTATTTTGGACACCATTCTAATTATTTGGACCTATCTACTCTACAAATAAATAAATAAAAAAAGTAAAAAAAAAAAAACTTACTTTTTTACTGTGCGGAGTGCGCGGAGTGCGGAGTGCGGAGCAAAATGAGCTCTCCGCACCCTTATACGGTGAAAAGATGACTACGCTAACCCAGTTGGCGCACCAAGTTTGTGCGCCAACCCAGTCCGCGCACGAGCCAGTTTGGTGCGCGAACTGAGTTAGCGGGGGTGGTAGGATTGAATAAAGAGTCAGACGGGTGGTAACGAATTAATTCCGATTTTTGACCGTGGTAACAATAAAAAATTCGCCTTCTCCTCTGCTCCAGCAATGCAGTCTATTTTGAATAATTTTTTTTTCTCTAATCTAACTGTTATTTAAGGTTAGATTCTTTTCTGAAAATGAAAACACAACATAATCAAACTACATAATTTAGAAAGGATTGCTTATAAATTTTCCAATTAAACAAAGAGGAAATATGATTACTAGATAGAATAATTGAGGGGCAAACTTGTCTACAAAGTTTAAAATATTCTTTAATGTACCGGAACAAATCTTGCTGTGTGAATATGACCTCCCTCTTAAATTCTGGATTTATGTTGCTAGAAAGTAAATAAACACTGATAAATTTGGAAAATTGTAGTTTATGCATTGCAATCTTAACTGTATAGCTGAAATTGTTTTTGGTATAGCCTAAAAAATGATGGAATGCTAGCATTTTTCCAAACGAAGGTTATTAACATTTTCAAGGGGCCTGGAAAAATTGATTATTATATTTTCTAGCTTTGATTTAATAGGATTTTTGGATACAAGTGCGTTGTTAGTTGTTAGAAAGAGCTTTTCATGAGAAAATTTTATCTTGGCACATGTGGTCTAGACCTAATGTAGTGGATTGTGTACGTAGTACCTAAACCTAACATATTGTATATTTTGAAGAAACTAGAAACCCAATCAATATTAATTATGGGCTTCTTTCAGGTGGGGATGTTTGGTAAATAAGTACAAATCTATGGCTGTATTCCAGTGAAGCCAACTGAGCAACAAACAGCATTTGTCTTCTAACCCCCCCACCCTAAAATTCAAGTGCAACTGAGAACTAGAAAACGTGTGCATTGTTGATAAGTTTCATTTACAAGAGTGTCGGTGCATGCACAAATCCACCACTTTTTTTTATTTTTTTATTTTATCCACGCAAATTTGGTTAAAGGTGCAAAAATGTGTTGTGAAAATAACAAGACACGGTAACTAAACTAGGAGTTTCATTGTCAGTGTTATAAATCAGTCATGTTAAATTGAATTTTTTTTTTTTTTTTTTTTGGCTGCTGCTTAGTGGCAAATACCAGAAAGTTACTGCACGCTTGATTCAATCACAAAGGAATAGGCGAATAGCTTGACTTGATGTCTTTCTTATTTTATGTATTCTACATTTCTACTCAACCCCCACTTCTTTTTAAATTTTTTTTAAATTTTTTTCTCCTTTTGTAATAAAAGACACCACTGGTGTCCATCAATGAAAATCTAGAGGCTTTGACCACCAAATTTTTTCTCAAAAAAAAATTGATTTTTTTTCAAGGAACAAGGAAAATTATAAATTAAATTATGCACGAAAGGAAATGTGCTTCCTGTTCTGGAATTTAAGTTGTCAATCAAATACAAATCCAGGGTTTTCATTGTTAGTTCTACAGAGAGTTTTCCTTTGAAGTACCGACAGACTCATTTTGAATCGAACGAATTACCGATTGGTACAACAACTCACATTAACCAATCGCATGCTGGTACTTGCTAAGCTTATTTTAGGGAGTGATCAGCTGCTGGTACGTTGCCGCTATGTTGACATCTTACCAACCATTTTAGCAGTTCAAAGCCCAACCAATACAGTTATTCAATCAATCATTCATGGCCTAAGTTTCAAATTAAACCCCTGTCTGACATATGTAGTAAATTTTCCTGTCCGAAAACAGAATAATTTAAACTAAAATTTGGGATTTAAAAATCAGAAACAATTAATAAAATTGAAATATAGCTTCATGAAACAGCCTCCTCAATCCTCATCCAACAAGTTAAATAATAAGGAGAGCAAAAAGAGTCTGTCAGACAACCACTGAGGCGGCTCAAGTTTAAAACTTAGGACTTATTGCGAGCTTTAGGGTTTTGCTCTTTATGAAAGCCCATTAGGCCCAATTTGTGACCAAAATTAGACCTATATGCGGGCTCCATGTTTTAGTCCCTGTCCCAGACAACTGAAGCTGGATTGTATTAGTACTTGTAGTATCTTTGTTGTATTAGGCCCAACTTACGACTGCATGCCTGATACATTGATACGATACTTGTACGGCGAATACTTCACAGCTTTCTGTTTAATGTACTAAATTAATATCGAGTCCGGCTAGTATGACATCAGTGTCATTTCACCCTATATAATATCAACTTTAAAATCTATTGAATTAACTTCAAATGAAGAATCTAAACCATTCAAACCGGTCTACTTCATTAATTGTGTATTTACATACAAAATTTATAAATTTTTCGATTAATTTAATATCAAGTCAAGCGGTCAAATGTGAGAGTTTTTAAGTTAATTTTAATGCATTCATTTTTCAACATTTTTTACCGCTTGAATTGGTACTAAAATAACTAAATTTGACATGTAAACACATCACTTATACAGTAAATCAGTTTGAACGGTTTGAATTTGTCGTTTCAAGTCTATCCGATAAATTTTGGAGTTGGTGTCATTTGACACCGATGTCATACTAGCCGAACTTATTAATACTAATGATAAAGAAAGACACCGATGTCATACTAGCCGAACTTATTAATACTAAGGATAAAGAAAATTAAATCAGTTTTAATAAGAAAGTAACATAAAAAAAACATCGACTAAATGGAAAGATGCCGTGTTTAATAATAGAGAAATCAAAATGAATCCTGCTAGATGTATTTTATATTTTGCCAAGTTCTGTATATAACAGCTATTCTTTTATTATAAATAAGCTCATAGATAAAAGAAAATGACATGTTAGAATTTATTTCGTTCTGCCTTAGTGTAATGCTAACTTAAAGTGAATGAGTTCCTTGGATCTCTTTTGAATGAGAGATCTCTTTGAGTTAGTTCCCAATAATATCCATAAATTTTTCTTTATTAGTTTTCCACAACCTCAACTATTCTTGTAAATTGTACGCTATCACTCTTCAGTTTTGGTTTACTATCTTTCACGAAAGTAAAAGTAGCATTTAATAAAACATTTTATAATGACTATGGGATTAATGCCTTCAATAAATTAACGAAACACCACTAGTTGAAAGTTGAAACCAAACATGTGTTGTGCTGCCGATTTATTGTTTTTTTAGTCTTAGTAAATCTACAACTTCATTATCTGAATGAGAACCGACTATTGTTTTTTATATAATAACACCACCAAGTTTACCAAAAGAACATCATTTCATTGTTTAGACAACAGCATATCTCTAGATAAGATATAATGCCATCCCTACAAAGTCAACAAAAGCATGCATGCATAACAAAGTTTCATTCATCCCTCTATAACAATAAAGATCAGCTCTCTATCTCAGTATAACAGCCTTCCCTAAAAATAAACACCTCTAGCCTAAGGGAATTGTGCGTTAGTGTATAGTATGTTAATCTCTCTCTTCATTATAGCTGCTTGGTTGGGATACTCTGTTTACCATCAGAAGCGGCCCGAGCTGTGCCTTGTCGGAGGGACTGGAACAGGAGACCCTCCCAGACTAAGCTTATTCATGTCAAGCATCTGCCAATTCAGTGCCAAGGAGTTCTCAGGTAGGCCCCACTCCAATGGGCCCAGCCCAACCATATCGGAGTAAGATGCCATGCTGCGGCTTCTCCTATGGCGGCCCGATATCGGCTTCAGCCTATCCACTTCATTTCTTAAAGCTTGTGAAACACCTGAATTTTTTATTTTTCATCCCATCACATTTGATCTTGACAGTACAAAATAAATATAATGAGTAGGGTTAAAATGTTCCATTATTTGCGTGCCCCAATCATATCTCACGTCCTTATCTCCGTTTTCAAAGTCCAAACAGTCGATTCGAGCTGCTCAACATGATCTCCATATTAAAATATTAAAGTGTGCTTGGAGACCAAATTTTATATTTTTTTACCAACTTTTTAGATAGGTACAAAATCACTGTTTTTGGATGGTCAAGAATTTTCTTAAAAACAGTGATATTGTACCTATCTAAAAAAATAATAAAAAAAATACAAAATTTGGTCTCCAAGCGCATTTTAATATGGAGATCATATTAGGTGGTTCAGATCGACTGTTTTGCCTTTGAAAATGGAGATAAGGGCATGAGGTATAATTGGGGCACGGAAACAATGGGGCATTTTAACCCTACTCAAATATAATATATAGTTGCAAGCAACACCTAATATAATTTATACCTGTACCAGCATTGGACATTATTGAAGATTGAGATAGACAACTAGCACGTAACCAATTAGCTTATAGTGTGGTGATCCATTAGATAATGTTAGTGGAGGCTAAGTCATGTTTTGCTTTGCTTAATTTTCATTCTAATGTTAGGTGTTGTATGCAGATAACCCAAAGAAATGGTGTTATTTGCTACTGCGACTCTAGGAGGAATAAGTTTTAATTTATGACAGAATAATATGTTTGGTTTAATAATGCAAAATTATTCAAAATGACATACCTTCTTTCACAAGTTTCTCCTGTCTAAGGCTCGCAATTTGGCGCCTCAGATTTTTGTTCTCCATTGAGAGTGCAGCACGTAGCTGGAAATGTGAAGCAACTCTTGTTGCCAGCTCAGCTCCAAAATTCTAAATTACAATTAAATTAACAATAGTAATGATTTTTCTATTTCCTAGCAGAAAAAAAAAAATCAAATGAAAAAAAAGTTTTATTGTACTTGTACCTGAAGGGAATCAACAGTTCTTTCAAGCTCAGCTATGTATTGAAGTTTCCGGACCCTTGATCTCTGACCAGACCTCCTAAACAAAGTAAATTTGAAAAATATTATACAATATATTATTAAGATAATATATTAAGACACTAAAATCCTAACCCAAAAAATATAGAGTGAGTCTATGGTACTATGCATATCACAAGTTGGTTCGTAATACGGATCAATATTTTCGTTTTCAAAATTCTAACTGTCGATCCGAACCGTTCAACATGATCCCCATATGAATATGTACTTGCAGATTGAATTTTATATTTTTTAGAATTTTTTTACTATTTTTTAAGATAGGTAGAAAATCACTTGATCTGACAATTCTGGACCATCCAAAAACAGTGATTTTCTACCTATCTTTAAAAATAGTAAAAAAATTCTAAAAAATATAAAATCAGGTCTGCAAGTACATATTCATAAGAAAATTATGTTGAACGGTTCAGATTGACTATTAGAATTTTGGAAACGAAAATATTAATCCGTATCACGGACCAAATCGTGCTATGCATAGTACCATAGATTCACTCAAAAATATATATAATGTTACTTTGAATGATCAGCGATATATTACTGAATCTATGACGAGATACTTTGAATTAAATTTGTTCAATAAACATCAGATTGTTTGCTTAAAAACACAGCGAAACCTCATTTAAAGCTAACCATAAATGGTAAAACAATTATTGAATCACAGAATAATATTTTATTTAAGATAATTCAGAAAGAAATAAAATGATTAATCAATTAATATATCAATTTCCCTTCAGACATTATGTTCACCTATTGTATAGATGTACTGGTTAAATTAAAAAAAAAAACTATGCATATGAACCAGTGGTGCAAGTATTATTCAAACCGTTACCTCCTTGAGTTCCTCTCCAGATCGGCATGAACGGAAGCATTGTTCACATCTCCATTTCCACACATCTCTGTCAAACTTGATGTGGGTCCAGACCCGGAGCAGCTTTCAGGATCCAAAACCAAGTATTGCAAAGGATTGCTTGGCACATTCTCCAAAACAGCATTCACCATAGAACTCTCATTACTACTCAGCCGACTCTTCTGTCGAGGTGAATTCGGGCCATAGAGACAGCCCGATTCAAGGCCCAATCCAACTTCCGTCAAGCTGTCAGTCTCATCATTTTCCACAATTTCCTCAAATTCACCTTGGCAACTCGTCAGAACATCCAAAATCACCTCAGAATCACTACACGCCCTTCTAATCGGGTTCAGATTTAGGTTCTTTTTGGGTCTTTCGGTTAAAAGGTCATCGAACCAAGAGGGTTGCTCAGGGAAAGGGGATTCTCCATTTAGGTTTGTTTTAGATTGCGGTGTAAATTCGGGTGCCGAAGGGGATAAACCTCTAATTTGAGAGGGGCAGCGAGGTGGGAGGTGAGGTGACCGAGACATTGTATGAACAAAATTAAATAGGAAAACTAAAAAGAAATCGGTTTTCTTGAATTTAGACAGTGTAATTCACATTGCATCATCCCTTTTCTGCCTCCTTTAATGAAATAACAGGCCAGGATGAGTATGTATCACCTGTGCATAAAAGGGATTCATGTTTATATAAATTAGAATGCAAATAAGTAGCAATGCAAAGAACTATTTATGTTGATGTAGTAAAGCTTTTTAACATGTGTTATCGAAAACTAGCTTGGCAATAGAAACTAAAACAGGCATTTTGTTCTTGGAAATGGAGTTTGATTCCATTTTGGTATAAATTAGGATAGGATAACAACATCCATCAACAGCTGAAGTGATTCGAAGCAAAATGTTTCAAAATTTGAACTGAGGAAATTGAATTAGATACCTTAATCAGAAAAAACTAATTGACTTGGGTATCCACATGGACAAAAAAATATATGAGAGAGAAGGAAACTAATCGAGCAATCCAACCACAAAACAACAAAGGAACATAAATTTCACACCCAAATCCTAAAATAGAACGGGGATACTAAATTAACGAAAGAGCATTGTTTCTATTTTGAGCACTCACCAATTCCGAGTATTCTAGGCCTTTGTTACCCTCGCCAAAATATTAGAACTTACAAAATCAACCTAAAAACCACCAAAAATAGTAAAACAGCTCAGATTTAGTGAGATCGAACTAAGAAGCAACTAAATTATAATTAGCACGAAGTTCATGACCTAACTAAACCACCACATTGGGATTACAGATTTTTTTTGCAAAAAAGAGCTAAAACCCTAAGGGGTTTTAACGATAGGAGAAGCAATCAAACAGTACTCAAAATCTAAATCCAAAAAGATAAAAATAACAACCACAAATGTTACTGCAGCTATCAGATAGATAAATCGAAAGAGACAAAACGAAGCAGTACGGAAAGACATAAATAGAAAATGCTCCAAATATTACTGGGTAAAAAGAGTAAAAAGCACCAATCTAGTATGCTCGAATTTAAATGCTGATGATAGGTTGCTGGAAAATATCGCGAAAGAGAAATTAATTTAGTTTTTAGTTTCCTGACATTTTTAGAAGGCGTACCTTTGCTTGGTTCAAGAAGTTATTTCCCAGAGACGAAGAAAGAGAGAGAGAAAAAAAAGCAAGAGGGAGACAGTGTTAGTATTTAAAGGCAAGCAAAGTAGAGAAAATGTTAATTGCTCCTGGTGCACCGCGAAGTTCATCAATTCATACTCAGATTCATCGATATTCAATTGTTTACAGACAATATGTAACACGTTCTTTATTCTGTCACAATTTCGCTCTTTACATAGTGTTGTAAGAAACATACAGCCACTGAATATCATACTAGTGGCAATTTCCGGCAAAGGCGATGTTTGACTCTGCCTGGTGGAGCCCACCTACTATATCTTTTATACGTTTTTCAGATATACTGACACGTGACCGCAATTCTCAGCACGACAAGTAATTTTGAAGAAAACGGGGGGCGGACTGCAAAAAAGGACTGGCTAAGACTGAGCAAGGTGGCCCACCGCAAGTTACGCACGGCGCCTCTTCCTGTTGGCTGTTGTGTTTGTTTTGTTTTGTTTTTATTCGTAACCGTCTAGGAATTGGGGATCGTGATTTCGTTTTCAATTCTGTTCTGCAAATGGATTCTGTTGAAATCGACTGTTCTGGTCCCGTCTGGATTGGAATCACAAGTTGGAAACAGATCCAGGTATGTTGAATTGACGATAATGGCTTCCCCAACCAAAGGCCCAAGGCCCAATTAATTTCTTTTTTAAATAGTAATCTAAAGAGGGAAACCGACTTTCATTTTTGAAAACATGTCTATTGTCCACAAAAAAAATTACTTTGTACAGTCTATACTATGAGTTAAAAATAAAAAATAAAACCACGGCTAATATCACTGTCCCCAACCCTGAGTTTAATGTCGCAACTCCAACGATCCAAAGAAAAAGTACTCATAGTCTCATACCGTCATAAGTTAACTCTTCACATAACCAGTTAAGTAGGACTCACAAAAAAACAAAAAAAACTCGTAACTCGTGACTTGTTCGAAATCAGTTTGGAAAAAGTTTTGTTAATAGCTTGTTTGATCTAGATTAATTGGAGTTGAAAATAAGCTAGCTCGTTCTGGCTCAGTCCATTATCTGACGAGCTTGAACTTAGTTCAGATCAGTTCGTTCTGGCTCAATCCATTAACGAGCGGATTTTATTTTAATGTAATACAAATCGTAAATATGTCAATGTTAGAACTATCTCGGATCAGATATAATATATATGACATCTAGCACTGTGCAAATTGTAAATTTTATTTCGAGCCAAAATTTGAATCGGAAAGTTTCTACTGATTCTTCTATATATACATCGAAAATTAAAAATACTCCTTTTCTTTTTATATATTATTTTATATGAATAAACATGTCTCTTCCTTTCTCCTTAGGCCACCCAAAGGATCGGAAGGCCACCACACCAACCAAGTGACTCAATATGATCTATTAATAATTTTGGTCATTTTTAAAGAAAGACACTCAACAAATTAAGTTGTAATCCACAAATATGTTAAGATGCAAATCCTTAATTAGTATACTAAGATTAAAATTATGTCCAAAGGTAGATAAATAATTACAAGTAATTAATCAACAAAATTAATGATCGGTAGGACTCCTCCTGCCAAAGTAAATTTGAGTGTTTTTATAGAAACGAAAACATTATTGGAGGTTATTCTTTTGGTGATTAAATTATATTTGCTGTGTATCTATTTTTGTGATTTAATCATTTGGAATGAATTCTCAATTATATATAAACAAAAATCATCTAGGTTCGATGCTTATAATAACATGCAAATTCTTTACTGGAAATTATGATGCTGAAAACAAATATTTATTCTATCAAAATTATCTGATAAATATTCATACAAGTATTAGATCATATTTGGAGTATAACTGCTAATTTTGTTGATTTAGTCACTTGAAATGAGTCAGTAATTATTTAAAAAATATATCTAGAATGCATACAACAAGTTGAAGATTCCTTACTTGAGGTTATATATGCTGTGTAAAAATTGATTTATACTTTCTAAATTGATATAATAAATATTTGTAATGTATCACCCGAAATGAGTTTGTAATTGATTAAAAAAATATCTCTGATGCACACAATAAATTGTAAATTCTTTGTTGGAGATTATATATGTTGCGTAAAAATTTATCTATACTTTTGAAATTGATCTAATAAATATTTGCAAATATATTAGGTTATTTTTGAAGTAAAACTGCGTGATTTCGTGATTTAATCACTTCAAATAAGTCCAAAATAAAAAATAAAAAAAACATCTAAGAAGCACACAACAAAAATGCTTTACTAGATGCATTTATTTTGTCATATTCAGAGTATGACGGTAAGTTTTGACAATTTAATCATTTCAAGTTTAGGATTAATAAAAGAACATCTAGGACTAGGATCCATACCCACAAGTTGTAAAAGAGTATTAATTATAGGTTATATTGTGAAAAAATATATTTATACTTTTCAAGTTGATCTAATATATATTTGTATGTTATATTTTGAGTAAAACTTTTAATTTTGATGATTTAATCACTCGAAATAAGTCCATAATAAATTAAAAACAAGATAGAATGCGTACAAAAAACTAGTAAATAGGATTTTTTTTTAAACATAATTAAAAAAAATATTTTTACCAAATCAACATGATTACTTTTTTTATACAAAAACCATAAGAACCGAATTGCCAATTTGGTCTGCTTGTTTTGTCCCTGTTGATTTCACAATTCCCGCAGACAACTGTGTTGCCGTTTGTGTAATGCCTAGGGACCGAATTGGCAGTTCGGTCCAGAGTTTTTTTAGTCCTGACCGAATTGGCAATTCGGTCCCAACTTTTTTTTTTTTTAGGGTTTGGTTGAATTACACAAGAATATTATAAATATTATAACTATGATAACTATAATAATAACTATATATTATAACTATAATATTATTAATTAATATGTTATTATATATTATAATTAATAATAACTATATATTATAATAAATAATATTCATTATATATTATAATAACTATTATTAATAATAACTATAATAATAATTATATTATAATAACTATAATATAATTATAATATGACTTTTATCATATTATTAATAAGTATTACTATGATAAGTTATTAATAATATTTATCATAATAACATATTATTAACTATTATAATATTATAATATAATAATAATTATAAGTTTATTATAGTTTGAATATTATGATTAATATTAATTATTCATGATTATAATAATAAGAAAATATTATCGAATAATAAAATAATTATAAGAATTAATCGATTTTAATATTATAAAGATAAGGTATAATAGTTTACTTAAATAGTATATTTTTAACATTCTTGAAGTTCTTTTTCATTTCATGCTAAAAAAAAGTTTAGCATGAAAAAAAAACTTAGGGTGCGGTTTTTCATTTCATCATTTAAATGTTTTCTTAACTAAATTTACAATAATGCTATGTATTAAGCAAACTCTAAAAAAAAAAAGAAAAAAGTTGGGACCGAATTGCCAATTCGGTCCAGAGTCTTTTTTGGATTTTCTGTGGCCGCCTTTCTGAAAATTTGTGAAATCAACAGGGACCGAATTGCCAATTCGGTCCAAAAAAAAAACCAAGCGGACCGAATTGGCAATTCGGTTCTTATGGTTTTTGTAAAAAAAAATAATCATGTTGGTTTGGTAAAAAAAAAAATTTAATTATGTTTTTAAAAAAAAAATCCTAGTAAATACTCTACTAAAGGTCGTATTTGACGTATACTTGTCAATTTTGATAATTAATCACTTGAAACGTGTCTGAAACTAATAGAAATTAAACTATCTGTGATATGATGTATACATTTGTACATATATTAGATTATATTAAGAGTGTGTTTTAACAATGTAATTACTTAAAAATATATTAATACTTTTTAAATTGATTTAATAGATATATGTATATCTATTACATCATGTCAGTCGTGTCAGGCCGTAACTGTCGTGGGTCACCAGTCATGTCAGGCCATAACTTTTAGATAAACTGGATCGAAATTTGAAGCAACAGATCTGATCTAGTCCAAACTTGGTGTTGGCCCGGCTTAGCCCGTCCATTCATCATCCCTAGACCCAGTCATCTTTGGATGGCTCTGATAACAACACGAGAAGCTTCGAACGATGGAAGCCGTGAAAAGCATATTCCATGATTGATCGAAAGAGATATCTCCGGTTAAAGTCTTCTCCAGTCCCATAGTTGCACGAGCTAAACTCCCTAAAGTAAAAAATGGAGATCTGCAGTTATAGAAACTGGAGAAAGTATGAACAGTGATGTAACGGTCCTCCCGGACATTACCTAGCACATGGTACTCGATTCTTCTCGAAAATTAGAAGGTACCAATGACTGAGACTCCAGTTGTCAGTTGGCACACAGCGAAAGTGTCCGTACTGGTTCACGTGCTTCGTGTTCCCAGTTCAAACCATGGTTTTATCATTTTGGCTCGCTTTGTGGGGCCCCGCCCAGGTTTTTATTTTATTCTTTATGTAGACTCGGTTTAACACGTACGGTACGATGTATCCTATCCTATCAGATGGACTCTTAGTCTTAGATGATGTTATAGAAAACAATGACGGAAGCTTATGAGTTATGACGATGAAGATGCGAAGATGCACGTAAATTATAATGTCAGAATTTGACCACTTAAGATCATATTGAAATTTTCCTCCTAATAAAATTAAAGTTAACTTAATTGATTAATAGTAAAATATACATAAAAATATAAGAAATGCACTTGAACAAATATAAATTAAATAATGTAGTCTCATGTGTGATTTGAAAAAAGTTTATGCGATACCATGGCTTATAAAATTAAGTGTCCAATTAAAAATATATTATTGACCGTAGACGTTGCTAAAAAATTCACCATTTTTTTTAAAATCATAAGACGAAACCACTTGAAGAAGGTTTTGGTAATTCTCCTATATATACTACCAAGTAAATAAATATGTTGAAATTTAAAATCGACACAAATTCACAAAAGCAATGCACAATTAATATGCAATAACTTAAAACAAATTCCCATCAAGCATTATTAATTAAGTTTGAAAGTTGCAGTATGCAACAATTATGCTGGGACCAACTATAGTTTTTGGTTGTAATACTTGCAGTACGAAAATTCTTGCTTTAATAGAATAATTGCAATCAAAATTTTGTATAAATTAACAACCAAGGAAATGAATATCTTATATGCTCACAATAATATGTAATCCATAGGAAGAACTAGCCTTTAGTCTAGTGACAAAGACACACGGTCTCTATGTAAGAAGTTATGAGTTCGAAATCCGAATAGGAGAAATTCAATCTTTGTTGTAATAAACAAGAGTATTAAATAGTTGAGTGACTTGATCTCCAAATTTTACTTAAACAAATAAGTAACCCATAGGTTGTTGATTGTTCAATTGTAAAGAAACTTGATTATAATTAGCAACTTTCTAAGAATAAATATCTGTTAAGAACTTCTTTAAAAAAAATCTGTTAAGAACAATTTAACTTATATTAATAATGACTATAAACATTAAATATTGGTTTGAGACCCAGCAATTTTAGTGTAACGTACCTATACTTTCTAAACATCATACACACGAACAGTAATGAAAATTTGACATAAATTATACCGCTAATCAAATGACTTTAAAATTTATAACGATTCATATTCAATGATATTTGATAAAATTTCAAATAATATTAGACTATATAAAAATTAATACACAATTAATTTATAAACAAACAACACATCTATAGTTTTTTATTAAAACAAAAGATTTTGTCAAAAGTTTATAATGGATCCTATTTTTTACAATGAAAACTATTACATAAAACCTGTAAAATAACTGTTGTATTCTATAAAACTGTTAAGTAGATCATGTAAAATATTTTACATTTAAAAACATCTCAAAAAGCTGCAAAGTCAATCCATGATATGTAAAATAAATAAAATGAAAACTATTGCATGAAACCTGTGAAATAACTGATATATCCTATAAAACTGTTAAGCATTTCATGTAAAATATTATACATTTAAGAACATCTTAACAAACTGCAAATTCAATCCATGATATGTAAAATAAATAGAATGAAAACTATTGCATGAAATCTGTAAAATAACTGATACATACTATAACACTATTTAGTACATAATGTAAAATATTATACGAATCATACCTCACTGCTAACTGGAAGCTCATGATCCATCAAATCTTTGAGCACTGCCAATATGCACCAAAAATTTCCTAGTCTGTGGCAGAAAGCTACTTCATTGTTTATCAGTCTTTTGTTCTTCACATTAAGCCACCAGTCATCAATTATACGGATTACATCACTGGATAACTTCTCCATATGTTTATACATATATCTTTTTATAATATGAGGCTCTTCGACATCCGGGTCACCTCTATAAAAAAACAAACTATTATGAATGCTCCATTGGGTAACATTGTCATTAAATTGAACGTGTCTAGGAGCTTTGTAATTTTCTATTATATGAGGCATTAATGTTTCCCACTCTTGCCAAGTATGAGTGAACTCAAATGGTGGTTGGTATGACGGATCAACAATAACATCCTGATATTCAGCGTTTAGTTCGGCCTCACTTTTAGTCTTTAGTAGTATGATCCTCGGGGACTTTGCCACATTCTTTTTTGTTTTCGTAGGTGGTTTCCTTCCTTTCTTTACTGCACCTGGTTTCCTCCCCTTCCTCTGTACTTGTTTTTTTTTCTACTGCCTCTACAATACTTTGTGTTCCCTTATCAAAATCTTTGTTCTTCTTCTACAATTGCTCTTGATTATATTCAATTATTGTTTTTTTGTAAACATCTTCGAAAATCAAAGTTGCTAGATGAGTTGCCATGGCCTCTTCGTCTTCCTCATTGACTTCCTCCTCCCGACCTTTGGGGTTTTCTGCCTTATTGCCTTCCTATCCAATTTGCGGCATAAATACACCTTCTTGGTTATTCAAGCTGTCCTGCATTTCATTCTGCTCTAGTAGCACATCCTGAAATAAATCAAATAAAACATTATAAAATTACTACATAAATAATGTAAAATCACAAAGTTAATAATTTACAGCAACTAGATGAATTCTGTACAACCTATTGAAAAACCTATTGAAATAAATAAAGTAAACATTATAAAATGACTACATATATACTGTACAATCACAAAGTTAATAACTTAAAACAACTACATGAATAATGTACAACCATTATATCAATACTGTAAAACAACTCTGTGCATTATGTCAATACAGTAAAACAGCTCTGTGCATACTATAAACCCACTAAATGAATACTGGTAAAATAACTATGTTACAACTGTAAAACATATTATAAATAAATAATAAAAAGAAAGATCAAAATTAAAACCTGCTCTCCGCGCTTTTCAACATGAGGGACAACTTCTTATATGTCATTCAAGCTGACCTACTGGATTCTGCTGAAGCAACAAATCCTGAAAATAAATCAAATAAACATTGTAAAATTACTATATGAATAATGTACAATCACAAAGTTAATAATGTAAAACAACATGATGAATAATGTACAATTTCTAGGTCAATACTGTAAAATATACAATAAATTATTAATAAAAAGAAATATCAGAAATATTAGAAATAGTACTGTTGGGATTTCACGTGTATGCCTATGTGGTGAGAATTTAAAATTTTTCTATCACCACTTGGCTCAATACACAAAAGATCTTATTTATACGACAAAGACAAACAAGATTTTCTTCAACAAACTAATATGTACTAAATTAATATAAATTAATCTCATCTAATTTATTGCAAGAGAAAATGATGGAAACTTTTATCTAAAGAGATTGGCAAATCTCTTGATGGAGAGAAACCGATTTTCCTTCTAGATCTCGTGTTCTTCTCGGAAGCGCCTCTTGGTTCACCTTGAACCTAAACAACAAACTTGCACACCTCTTAGATAGATGGATGTGAAGTTCAAGGCTTAGATCCAACCACCTAATGATCTTCAAATCAACAAGCTATTTGATTTCTTGGTGGCTAAACCTATCAAGAAGAGATGAGAGAATTTCGGCCTAGGGTTGAACCACCTAAGGTTTTTGCCTTGAGCAAAAATGGGGCTGCTCAAGAGGAGTTTTGGCCAAGGAAGAGGAGCAGAAATTTTCACCCAAATTTCCTTAATTACACCCCTTTAATTAGGCAAGAGGTTAGGACTACTATTTGTGTAAAGTTTAAACTATTTACACAAATGTCACCAGCCTTAATTAGCTATTTTATCATCTCTTTAATCTCATCTTGTGATTGGTTTAATAAATTAATTTATGAATAAATAATATTAATCATATTATTCTGTTATACAATATTCTTATTATTCTTATAATGTATTCAAACATTATACCAAATAATATTTGCATAACTTCACAAATTTATTTATGATCTAAGCATGTCATATTATGACATTTTATTTTAGTATTTCATCTCATGTATTTTATCTAATACATCATTATGAAATATAAAATACTTGTTGTTTCTCTTCAGTTGGTGTGACCGTATAGAGGATCTATGTCATCTTGGCAATAATATAAAACTTTATATTATTGACTATAAGAGGTTCTATCATTACATTATAGTTATCCAAACGACATAGTAATCATTTACTCAATCCACTAATTTCATGTCTATCTTTGTCACATGATATTATGAATAATATGCAAAATAGGTTCGTGTCATTCTTGCATTATATTCGTTTTCTTGGTCTCTCAAGTGAATTATAATTATAACTACATCAGTTATATTGCATGCGATATAATTTCACTTTATCAAGGAGTCCAGTAATATCATAACTCAAATTTGATAATATTAACATATAGATTTCTCCCGCACAAGTTGTACACAACGAACTACTATTTTATTCCTATCATAAGACGTTATTTAAATATCAATCACATTATATACTTCTCATGTGAAAAACTTACACATCTCATATCTAAGATTCCAAAAACACAATGGAAACATTAATGACACAAAACACAATCCATATAATGTTTCATTCATTTAGGTCATGTTCAATATATAAAATACACATTTATATATTCATGTTATTAAATGATAATGTTTTATCAATATTTATAGAACTTCAATGTACTTTAATCGACATGACAATCTTCCTCAGTAATTAATGTTCCTCCTTAATTACCACGATTGTGAGCATATTTAGTGATTAAATGTTTTCCATCTTAGGAGTCCTATGGTTCAAGACCAATAGCATCTTCTTGAACACTTCCAAAGATATAACATATAAATCTCAAGGAGTATGAATAATAACATTCGTAATAAAATCATGAACAACATATAAATTATTATTAAAAAGATAACTTTCAAAATACACATCCTTCAATTACATCATTCACAAATAGAAAAATACATAAACATATTGTTTCATCACTAGAATAAAAAAGTTGTTACTTAAGAACCCTCTGATGCACATTATAAGGATGAGTCAAAAGCCTCATCACTAGAACAAGACATTCATTTGATATATCAACGGATGCTTAATAGATGTCTCATATTGCAACAGTTGCAGTACTAACTCAACAATCTGCATGAATCAATCCAGATATGTAAAATAAAAAAAAACTATTGCATAGATCCTATAACTATTGCATAGATCCTATAAACTATTGCATATATCTTGTAAAACTGTTAGATAGATTATGTAAAATACTAGATAGATCGTGTAAATCTATTTGATAGATCTTGAAAATATTGTATAGATATTGTGAACCTATAAATAGATCCTATTAGTAGGCAACTCATCAGACTGCACTTCCCCAGTAGAAATCTTCCTTTTGCAGCAAAATACATATAACAACATTTAAATATTAAGATTAATTATAAGTTTTGCATATAAGATGAATACTGCAAAACCACAAGATGGATACTTAGAAAACTACAAGATACAAACTGTAAAACCATAAGGTGAATACTGTAAAACAACAAGGTTAATACTATAAAACAACAAGATAAAAGATCGCCCCATCAAAACATTACAAAATCAGACCAGATTGACAGCTGACCTGTTAGATCAGATCATACTCGAAGTGTTACCAAATCAGACCAGGATCCGCTAGAAGCAACGATATGTAATCCTAACCGATCCAGACTGTAAATATAACAAATCGACACTTTTAAAACCTAAACAGATCAAGTGAAACAAATAAAAATGCGCCAAAATTTTGCCATTTCAGGAAGAAACTGATCAAATCCATACTGTAACACTACTACATAGATGCTGTAAAACTAACTAATCGACACTGTAAACCCTGACAGATCAAGTGAAAAAATCAAATGACGATAAAATTGAGCCATTTCAATAAGAAATTTTAAAATTACTATACTAAATCCTTTCAATGCACTGTAAATTAGTACTAAAAAGAAAAATAAGAAGGAAAACCTTGTGAATTTTGCCTCCCAATGTCATCAGACGACTCGCCATTTGTTTGACTAAGAACTTTGGGTGAAACACCTTTCGCTTGGAAGTGGATGTAATTCCCTTAATTGAATCCTATAAACCGCAATATGAATTACTGTAAAACTGTTGCACATCGTCTCCTATCTCCTCCAGATTGTCTCTCTCTCATCTCTCTCCCCCAGATCGCATCTCTCAGATCGTCTCCTCATATCTACTCCAGATCGCCCCTCTCTTACTCTCTCATCTATATTGCCACAAGATGAATACTGTAAAACTACAAGATGCATATTGTAAAACCACAAGGTGAATACTGTAAAACAACAAGATTAATACTCCAGAGCACCTCTCTCTCATCTCTCTCCTCCAGATTGCCACAAGATGAATACTGTAAAACCACAAGATGTATATTGTAAAACCACAAGGTGAATACTGTAAAACAACTCGGTTTATACTCCTGATTGCCTCTCTCTCATCTCTTTTTTTCTCCAAATCGCCTTTCTCTCATCTCTCTCCTCCAGATCGCTCCTTCAGATCGTCTCTCTTAGATCGTCTATTCCTATCTCCGTGGTTGGAGCAGCGGCTGGGCCGGGATCGGACGATGAGAGGAACCAACAGTAGGGATCGGTGGCGGAGAAGGAGGGAAAAGTGACACGGTAGAGGAGGAGGAGTCTCTGTACAGAGGCGGAGGAGGATCAGAGCATCATCGCCATGGATTCTTAATCGATCGACAGATCGAGGCTGTAGAGAGAAATGATCCGTCGGAGAAGAGGCCGCCGGAGGAGAGGCCGGAGGAGAGAAACACTCTCAATAAGAGAGATAGATTGTCTGATCTGATGGAAAGAATGGAGGAGAGGAGAGAGAGAGATCGAAAGTTTACTGGTAAACTTCTTATAAAGGAATGTTGGAGGAATCAAATAAAATTCGTTAAAAGTGGACTAACACCGTTATTGGTAAAAATTGAATACAAGAGATTGGGTATAGAAATCTTTTTTTTTTTTTTTTTTTAATTTTGATTCAAACGGTGGTAACTAATTACTTTTCATTAATTAGTGCGGTAAGTAAAAATTTTCGGGAGATATTATCACATTTGATTCAGCGACTTTCGACTCCCGGAGGCAGCTCTTCCTCATCGGCTCACAGCAAGGTATACACCCGGTGCAGAGAACTCCCTCTGGTTCCCGTTTTATGGGGATGGAAAAACTCGTATCCTCTGCATTAACTCAAAAAAGAATCTTTTGAGTTAATGTATCTGGACCATCCGATTCGTTTTAAAATTCGTGTGAACTAGATCTACACTAATATTAAAGGGCCCTGAATTATAGGCTGTGACCGGATTAGCTTCGTTTAAAATCAGACGGCCGAGATGCATTAACTTAAAAATACTCTTTTGAGTCAGTGCAGACGATGCGGACTCGGGATGGAAGCAGGTTGAACAGACGGACTATTAGCGTACACGAAATACCCCATATAACACTCATAAACAACCGTTTCAACCTTTCGCAAGCCACATACGCCAGGTTTAGGCAGTTGTATAAACAATGCTCTCCACTGAAATCTCTCAATTTTTTCTCCTTCCCTCCCGATTTCGCTCTCACCCATTTTCTCAGCGTTTCAGTCAATTCTCTGAATTTTCTCTACTCAACACAAACCCAGTTAAGGTGAAAGGAAAGATAAAATTCAAACATAAATAATCTAAATTGAAGTTTCTCATGGAGGGAAAAGGGAGCGCGCCGGAGGAAGGGCCTTTTGCAGGAATTTCAAAGGGGTTGCGTGAGGTGCGAGAATCTGCTACAAACGACCTCAAGCTGATACGATCGAGGGCTTCTTCGTTCGTGTCCCTTGCGGATCGAGAAATTTCGGAGTTTGAGTTCGTCAAGCGGATCCAACCCAAGATAACGGAGCTTAGACGGACCTATTCATCCGCTTGGGAGGGATGGGAAGGGAGGAGTGACAAATCGACGGTGAAGCTTGATCTATCGGCGATAAAAAAGATGTTTGGAGAGCAGATGGATGGGTTTGGTGGAGCCAATCGGAGTTTCACAAAAATTGGATGGGTTGCAATGGAAAATGAGGATGTTAATGGAAGGTAATTTTACCAGTTTAATATTTGAGGAGCTTCAGTGATGAAATTTATAACCACTAGCATAAGATGAGAACAAGTAATTCCAGTTTTAGCGTCTGAATTTGAGCTTGATGTATGAATTATTGAGTACTTGGATAATTGGCTATAAGATAATTTAAGACTCTAAGGTCAAAAGTTAATTAGTACACTGACGTGACAAGCATATTTTTATGAACCTGCATAAGTTTTATAGTTTTGGAAGCAGACACTAAAAAAAACCGACTTAAATTGATACTGGTATCATACTGATAAGGTATTTCATGGGTTTTTATGACCAGCATTTGTTAAACTAAATTATAAATGTTTGGTACCATAATTTTGTGCCAACTAAATTACTCCATAATTTTGGTCTCTGTTCAATCATGGCTTATATGTCTTCTAGTGGTTAAAGATAGGTTCTGGTCGAAAGAAGATAATGACATAATATTTGATTCAGTGTAATACCAGCTGAATTCAATTTTAGTACATTAAAAAGCTTAGGTTTAAATAAAGTGTTATTTCAAATTATTCACAAACTGTAGTTGGGTTTGCAATACGACCAGGATTTGTTGTGATTGCAGTCAGGACCGATAATCTTTTGGAAGTTATTTGCAAATAGGAACAAACTGTTCAAATTGAACCATTCAATCCAAATATGATAAAAGTTTGCTCTGTTTCGTTTACAGTAATAGGAGTATCCTGAAATATAGATGTTTTGCTGGATATTTAAGCTTGCTCAAATTTTGAAAAAGGAACTGAATGTACATTTTCTATCCTATTTCTATTATACTTATCTAGCAGTCAGGTTGCTAAGTTGTGAAATCTCAATATTCTGCATATTTAGCACGGATTTTGAAAAAGGAATTGAATAGATTTAGGCAAAGTTGTTAACAGTTGTAGAATGTAACTTTGCTACCCCATGTACCTATCTGGCAGTTGGGTTGCAAAGGTGCAAAAACTAAAAAAACAGAAAAATAAAAAAGAAATGCTGGGTATTAGTCTCCAAAATAAAAAAATTTAGGATCTATCCGAATATTAAAAAAACAACAGTAAGTCTCAGTTACAAGTTGCTAATAATTTGTATAGGAAGGAGGTGGAATCGGAACCCATACAAAGGATAAGGGCGAGGTGGAAGGAGATAGAGCAAAAGAATCTCTCTAGTGAGGTTTTTGATACTTGGAAAGGCAGTGAGATTGTAGAAAAATTCAAACTAAGCTTGGTAATTTTTCTCATGTTACACAAAATAATATTGTGCCTGGAGCTTATTTCTTTGTTGATCTCCTTAAAATTGATTTTTTTTACTGTAGTTAGAATAAAAAAAATAATAGAAAACTTAAGGTGCTAAATTAGAATTTATTACCTAATACATGCTGTTTTAATTTAAACTAATCAATTGTTTTCTTTTTTGTTTGCAGAGGTCGTTATATAAGGAACCACATGAATCAAAGGTCTGCATTTGATTTGATGATTAAATCTTTTCTAATTCTTTTTTTTTGTTATTTTCTTCGTCAAATATTCAAGTTTTTCAGTATTCCAAGTGATTAGATATGCTATGATGTGCTTCATTGATCTAGAGTAAGTATAAATGCCTATGTTGTTAAGAACATCAAACAGAGAAAAAAATTTTAGCTGCTCCACTGTTAATTAAAGTTTAATCTATGTTGTCACTGATTAACATATTTGATCCAACAGAAGCTGCCGCCCTTGGATTTACAAGAACTTGTCACATATCTCGTCAGACAATCCGGCCCTTTTTTAGATCAGCTTGGTGTGCGCAGAGGTATGGTATTGTAATTATGGATATAAAAAAGTATAGTAGTGAGAGAAACATTATATCCTACTTCCCTTTTCCTATCTATTGATTTTATTAATCATATTCTTGCAGAATTATGTGACAAAATGGTAGAAGCTGTATGCACGTGGCATAAAAACCAAGCAATACAACCTTCTCTCGCACCAGTTGAAACGTCATCATTGGTTGAAAATAACAACACTTCTGACGATCTTGATCTAAGAATAGGAAGCATCATAAGCAGATCCAGTCTCATGAACAATTCTCGAAAACTCAAGTGGTTAAACAGTAAAAGACACATGGCTATCGTTACAACGGCAAGTCTACCTTGGATGACTGGTACAGCTGTCAATCCACTATTTCGGGCTGCTTACCTGGCTAAGGTGACTCAGCAAGATGTAACCTTGTTAGTTCCTTGGTTGTCTAAACCGGATCAGGAGCTGGTTTATCCTAATAATATCACCTTTAGTTCCCCAGAGGAACAGCAGGGGTATATCCGTAATTGGCTTCAGGAAAGGCTCGGTTTTGAGGCTGATTTTAAGATCTCTTTTTACCCTGCCAAGGTAACCCTTTTATACTTCACTTGCTTGTCCTAATTTTGGCACATCCCCTCAACATTCCAATGATTGCAGTTTAAAGCCAGTTCTCTTTATAACATGTATTTTCAACACCTACTTCCCTTGCAATATGTTTTACTCGAACTTCCTTGCTTGTTTTAAAAGACTGGAATATCAGTGAATAAATGTATATGCAAAAGAGAAAATGAGTATGCAGATAGGTGGTGTGACAAAAGATGTGTCGAGTTCCACAGTTGGGATGGGTTGTAATATATGCACAGATAGACCACTTAGTAATTAATTTCAGTATTTCACTAATTAAAATATTTCCACAGAGTCTGTATTGATCTAATGTTGAAATGTGTAACTTGTGGTATTTAGCTGTGACAAAATAATATCTAGGGTCCAATGTTGTTTCATGAATAAATGAAACATGTGGTATATTCTACCACTTGTTTTCATAAAAAAAAAACAATTAATTATATATTTGCCTATTTATTTTCGTTGTAGTTTTCAAAAGAAAGGAGGAGCATTATTCCAGCAGGTGACACATCACAGTTTATTCCCTCAAAAGAAGCTGATATTGCAATTCTAGAAGAACCGGAGCACCTAAACTGGTATCATCATGGAAAGAGATGGACTGACAAGTTCAATCATGTAATTGGTGTGGTTCACACTAATTACTTGGAGTACATTAAGAGAGAGAAAAATGGAGCTCTCCAGGCCTTTCTTGTTAAGCACATCAACAACTGGGTCACTCGTGTTTACTGTCACAAGGTATCTTAGTATAATTTCTATAAGGTCAGATTCATGCTTGATCGTATCTAATTTGTTATGAAATGAGAAGGGTTCAAATGCCTCCATTATGCCTCCATTTTTAGAACTACAGTAACTTACAATTTAAAACTTTAATGTCAAAATAAAACCGTTAGATGTGATCTACATTATTTTCTCTATGCATGCGTAAAAGATCATGACATTATGATTTTGTTTTGATTAGTATCAAGAGCTTGCAAAAATACACCGATGTCGATAAATTCTGGACGTTGATTTTTCAAATTATTGATTCATACAAAAGCAAAATAAAAAACTGATAATTTTTTATGAACATGTAGGAAATAATCACATCTAACAATTTTATTTTGACATACAAATTTTATAATTTTTGTTATTAGAAATTAAAAAGTGGAGGCATGATGGAGGTACAAAAAATGGATGCATTTGAACCCTCTATAAAATATAATCCGTTATTCTACCATTTGATCCTTGTCTTTGCGATTTTCAACTAATACTGTACCTACTTTTTTCTGTAAAAAATTTAGGTACTGCGATTGTCTGCTGCCACTCAGAATCTACCCAAGTCTGTAATTTGCAATGTACACGGTGTAAATCCAAAATTTCTTCGGGTTGGAGAGAAAATTGCATCAGAGAGGCAAGATGGCAACTGGGCCTTCTCTAAGGGGGCGTATTTCTTAGGTAAGATGGTATGGGCCAAAGGTTATAGAGAGTTGATTGATTTATTGGCCAAGCACAAAAATGAGTTGCAAGGCTTTGGCATAGACGTCTATGGAAATGGAGAGGATTCAAATGAGGTGCAATCTACTGCTAATAAGTTGGACTTGAATATAAATTTCTTCCAAGGAAGGGACCATGCTGATGATTCCCTTCATAGGTGAGTACTGAGTAGTTGTTCAAATACTAGCATATTTTACTGTCTCATACTTGTTCTCTAGTATATTCATGTGAAGTTACAAAACTTTATTGTGTAAAAGAATATAACTTTCAGAAATTATCTTTCCTGTCAAACTAAATATCTTTTTCTAACATTATGGTATATGTGAGGACTATTTTCTCTTACTCCCTGTAATTACATGTTTCGTGTATATGCAGTTACAAGGTATTTGTGAATCCTAGTGTGAGCGATGTACTGTGCACGGCTACAGCTGAGGCACTTGCTATGGGCAAATTTGTAATTTGTGCAGACCACCCGTCAAATGACTTCTTCAAGCAATTTCCCAATTGCCTGATGTACAAAACCTCAGATGAGTTCGTTTCAAGGGTAAAGGAGGCAATGACGAGTGAGCCCCAACCTCTGACGCCAGAACAAATACACCACCTCTCGTGGGAGGCTGCAACTCAGCGGTTCATGCAGTATTCAGAATTAGACAAGGTTTTGAACAGTAGAAATAGGGGCAAAATGGGGATCAAAAGGGATTTGATTTCTGTGCCAACTATGTCAGAAGTGGTAGATGGAGGCCTGGCTTTCATGCATTATTGCTTAACAGGTAATGAGATGCTTAGATTGGCTACAGGTGCTATACCCGGTACCCGTGACTACGATAAACAGCACTGTGAGGATCTTCACCTCTTGCCCCCTCAGGTAAAACACCCAATCTATTCTTAGTATTTTTTTTAAAAAAAAACCTTAGAAAAATTAATGATCCAGATCTTTTTTTCTTTTAATTATAGGGAGGTAGCCTCCCTCTGTTTTGTTAGAAATATTTTCTAGTACCAATTTTGTACATATATTAGAGAGGCTATGGTACTATGCATAACGCATTTGGTCCGTATATGGATCCATATCTCCATATTTAAAGTCTAATAAGTCGATCCGAGCCACTCGACATCATCTCCATATGATAATGTACTTGGAGACCAAATTTTATATTTTTTTAGAATTTTTGTACTATTTTTTTTTAAATAAATAGAAAATCACTTGATTGAAAGATTGTAGACCTTCCAAAAGTAGTGATTCACTACCTATCTGAAAAATAGTAATATAAATTCTAAAAAATATTAAATTTGGCCACTGTGACTCCGGTTGGGTTTCATATCTAGCCTACCTCAACTTGTTTGAGACTAAAAGCTTGGTTGTTGGTTGTTGGATTAAATTAGGCCACCAAGTACATTTTCACATGGATACCATGTTGAACAGTTAAGATTGACTGTTTGGGCTATGAAAATGAAGATATATATTCATAGTACGGACTGTTGTGCGCTATGCATAGTACTGTAGCCTCAATCCATATATTAAATATAACTCAATAAAAAAATGATGAGAGACTGAGGATAGCAAATTTAACTGATTTGATGTTTTACAGAAGTACAAGTTTCCTGATGATTGGGTCTTCTGATTTCATTTCAATTGCTGGTAAATATTAAGAGGGAGGTAACTTTTTACATATTTTTGTATTCCTTATTTTGGTTGACTGTTAGTAAACACCAAGGTTTTGATATACGTTTTTTTTGTCAATTGCAGAATGATGCGAACTATATGTACATAAAATTAACGTGTGTAGCGCATCTTTTGGACTCTGCTGTTTTTTCCGCTTTGTCATATTTTGTTTTAACACGCCTGAAGAGATATTTTATCTAAATTGAAGAGGAATCCGCATTTTTCTTTTAACTGAAAGGGCCCCGTAGGCTGTATGCCTGTATCCCCATTTTTATTCTTAGCAGGAGTTGGTATGAATAGTGAAATCTTAGTGGGGGTTTATAGTGCTTGAAATATCCAGTAGGTAAGGTGCCTTTTTGTAAGTTGGTCTTGATAGTGGATGTAACAAGGACTAAGGAGCCACTTGTTGTTCGTACCTGACAGTACATGATATTGTACCAATATCTCCTCAGTTGGAATTAGGTACGATTCCAACTTCGGTTATTTTGTTGTTTCGGATTTGTTGTGGGCATGTGAGTACGTCATAAGATGATAAGATGTGGCGAATCAAGACTTCTCATAATCATAAAGAATCCGTCTTTGATCTAGTGATAAAATAATGTATTTTGCGTAGAAGAAATCATAATAGTCCCCTTACACATTAAATTAATTGAGTGACTTGACTCCAATTTCACATTAAATTAATTTTATATTAAATTAATTGTGCGAATTTGCAAGTTTGGAATTTGGAAATAATTTGGGAGGTTTAGAATTTAAAATTTGAAGATAATTTGGTTATAATTCATCATTTTTTAAAATATAAAATACGAATATAATTCTGAATTTGAGAAAGAAAACAAATTATGAATAATTTGGAAATAATTTATAAAAGTCACAAAAAAATTAGAATAATTTGCAAATTCGTTTAGGATGCAAGAATAATTTGCAAATTCACATTGTGAGCTGCTCTCCATGTTAGCGACTTGTTTACATTGTAAAAAACTACATACCCGCAATACAGAATTTGGACTCAAGTTTAAAGACGATAGGGGTGTCACTTAAAAAGTCTATTTATTTATCCACCTACATCTAAGGGTGCAAATGGATCGGTTTGTGGATTCGGATACATATATGATTTATACTTGAGGAGGGCTCAAATGTCCCATTGTTTCATTCTCCAATTGTACTTTAATATTTTTATTTTTAATTTCAAAGTTCAAATAGACGATCTGAACTGCTCAACATGATATCCACGTTAAAATATGATTGGAGACAAATTTTATATTTTTTGGAAACTTTTTACTATTTTTTAAAATAGGTACAAAATCATTGTTTTTAGATGGTCACAATTTCCTGAAAAACAATGATTTTGTACCTATCTTAAAAAATAGTAAAAAATTTCCAAAAAATATAAAATTTGGTTTCCAATCATATTTTAACGTGGATATCATGTTGAGTGTTGGACTAAGAAATCATCTACTTTATTTGTTTGACTAGATTTGCAAAACATATATTTATTGAATTTAACAATTTCCTTGAGTTGAGATATTTGCTAGTTCATAAGATTTAGAATTGCAACATGACTGTTGAGGCTCTTTTCTTTGTCTTTGAGATAATTGACTGCACCATTGTTCCGATGAAGGCTAAGACTTAAAAATCAATATCTACTCCTCACAAGCTTTTCGAAAAGCGGTCATATGCCGAAATCGGATACTCGAGCGCCGAAATACGCCAGTTTGAAGATTGCTGAAATTCCACAACGCTTGATAAGTGTTATAACGGTTGTTTGGCGTTGTAACGGTTAATAGGCATTGTAACGGCTGTCACAACGGTTGTCTCTGGAAGTTTTTGCAGAAATTTGGATCTCGAAAATGAATTGTTCCGTTGTAACGGTTGATTAAACGTTATAACGGAATAAATCGATTACCTTACACACCGTTTGTACTTTGGCCGCAGTTTGGTCATACGAACTCCGATTTAAGTGAATCAAAGCTTGATAAAACTAGAAAACCGAGATCTACAACTTTCATGTTGTACTTTATTCAAATTATAAAGTGATGGGTCACTATGAGCCGTGGAAGGCCGACATCAGTTATGGTAACGTCTATAAACCTAGATTTGTTTCTCTCTCTATAAATATAAACAAATATTAGGTTTTCAATATAGCTCCAGCCGCCAAAAACACTTCTTCCTTTGCTGAAAAAGAGCCACCATGGTTGCTTGTTCTTGAAACTTCAATACTCATTCAAACAACATCGAATCTACTCCACTAAACCTCAATCTTAATTAGAATTAGAGCGATTTGTGAGAGATCTCTTGTTTGTTCAAACACTAGAGCCTTGAGTGCTCGCTTCTTGTATTAAGAGCCTTTAGTGCTCTTCGGCCGCGTGACTTTTCAAAGTTTGTAAGGGCTCACCGGTTCCACCTTATACTCCTTTCTCATTGGGTAAAGAAAGGCGCGCCATCTCGAAGTTCGCGAAGCCCCGGAGATGTAGGCATTAGTGTCGAACTCCGTAAACATCTCTCGTGTCAAGTGTCTCTTAACTCTTCTATTTACTTTACATACACTTGTTTATTTTAAGTTTCTTGTTTCTGCCAAGAACAACTTATGTACACACGAGATTTATTTATATAGTTAAATATCAACCATTTAGGGTTAAAATTTTAAAAGGCCCCATATTCACCCCCCTCTCGGTGCCGTTAGGAATAACATTGAGCGGTTCAGATCGTCTGTTTGAACTTTAAAATTGAAGATAAAGATATTGGGGTACGATTGGGACATGAAGTAATAGAGCATTTGAGCCCCTCCTCTTTATATAGATACGGATATACGGATACAAATATGGTTTTAATTTTGGAAACAGATACAGATAATTACCCTTATTTATACTATTTTATCCGTTTGTTTTAGAATCAAATATGGTTAAAAAATAATAATTTTTTTGTTGGTATTTATTGATTAAAAATATGGTTATAGTGGTGATTAAGTTTTATTAGCAATATATATTTACATAACAAGTTTTTTGAGAAAAAATGATTGAATATTTGAATTATATATGATTTTATGTTATTTTTATTTTCTAATGAAAAAATAATTTATTAAATATCATGTTAATTTATCACAATATTTAAAATAGATATCCGAATTATATTCGTATCTGTCTAACATTCGATCTGTATTCGTAATCGTTTAATATCCAATTTGTGTTCGTATCCGTTTAATATCCGAACTGTATATCAATTTGTGTTCGTATTCATTTAATATCTGATTCGTATTCGTATCCGTTTACCGAACCATATCTGTATATATTTAATATTCGACCATAGCTGTATTCGAAAAATAAAAACAAATACGAAACCACTATCTAATTTGTATCCAATCCGTTTGCACCCCTACTTACATCGTACAGCTGGTAGGCATAGATAAGAATTACTTTTTATTGACTTGTTCGATAAGAAAACTGATAAGATTTCTTTTATTAACTTATTAGACATTGATAGGTGAGAATTATTTCATACTAATACTCTTTGGGTTGTTCGGTACCGGATGGTACCGCATCTGAGATTAAATTTTAAGTGAGGCTAAGAGGTACATGTTTAGTAGAGTCGAATTAAAAAGAAAGGTGCTAATTAAGAAGGTTTAATTCAATAGAATTAATGTCTTAATACCTTAAGAATCCGGACAAAAGAAGTTAAGGAGACTTAATTCAGATAAAATGAGCAAAACTTAATCCAGACTAAGAAGATATTATTCGGTGAGATTAAGGGGCTAAGAAGTCTAAAAAGCTCTTAAGGATTTTTAAGTGGAGCTTGCTGAACATCACTTATAAGATAATTGATAATACAAAATTATATATGATAATTTTTAGGCCTACATTTACTATATAATATTTTTTAATACGACAAGATCAATTCATACTTGTTTATATAGTTTTATTTAACTAGTAATTTTTTTATATTTTATGATATGATGTATATGATGTATTTAAAATAATATATTCATTAGTTTACTAAATTTTGAATTATATTAACTTATCAGTTTATTAGATTATTATTATTATTCGTCTGTTACATATTATATTTAACAGTTAATGGTAGGATATTCCGGTAGTAATTAATGCAGTGTCTTTACTCTTTAAAACCGGATTGATCAAATACCATAAAACCAACCAAGGACACCCACAGTTTGGTTGGATTCAATTGTTTAATAACTGAGATTAGAGTAGTGACTTACTGATCTCTGGGCCCAAGCTGAAAAAGGAGTATCATTAAATTATTAAAAAAATGAT
Organism: Carex littledalei; assembly: GCA_011114355.1. Taxonomy (NCBI): domain Eukaryota; kingdom Viridiplantae; phylum Streptophyta; class Magnoliopsida; order Poales; family Cyperaceae; genus Carex; species Carex littledalei. The sequence goes on along the minus strand of CM022084.1, from coordinate 8,781,014 downwards.
CAAGTCTGCTCATGAACATTTTTTTTTTTCTTATTTAAGCCTCACCATCAATCTTTATAGGCCTTTCTGTTTATGTTAGAATATAAAAGGAGGAAATTCAGTAAGAATTGTCAGAATCAGAGACTTTTTGTGAGAATAAAAAGTGACTTTTCGCGACGGAGTACCGTCATAAACGTGTTTTTTCTATTTGCGACGGTACTTTTCGCAAGAGAGTACCGTCATCATTACGCTTTTTCTCTCGCGAAAAATACCTACTTTGTTGTTGTGGAAATCCTCTCCATCAAATTTTCTTTTGAAGCATATTACTTTGACTCTATGAAAAGGCTCCTCAAGCATATTACTTGATGTTGAAGAATAATCCCTTTTGACGCTTTATAAGTGCATTCAAAGAATCTATTTCCAACACTATTGCTTAATGTTTAAGAATATTTTTGCATGGACATTTGATCAAATTCAGTTCGATATCAGATCAGAGTTGTTCGATCTACATCGGGGTTTGCACCTTTTATATTCACACAGCGGATTTTAAAATAAATCATTCATACGAATCTTAAATCATGTCGAACGGCTAAAACGATGAACAAATTTTAATGGGAAAAGATTTATTTCCTCCGGTGTATTTCCCCCATCCTTCTCCCGTGCCTTATCCGCGCCACAATTAGCACTAATCAAACAGAATTAATCAAACAGAGTTAATCAAACATAAATAAACGGGTTAATTGCGTCTAGAATTAATCCGCGCTAACTGGCTAAAATTGTTTTATTTTTTTTTTTGTTAATTTTCAGGATGAATTTTGACCTTAATGAAAAATTTGGAGATGATTTGTTGATGCAAAATAGTCCGAAATTTTTATTTCTACCATTTTAAAAAAAATAAATAAACCAAATAACCATCGTTTGGCGGGAATTTGAATTCTAACACGGCCGCATCGGCATTCTGCGGACCCATTTCAGCGGAACTGCAGAATGCCGCTGCGGACAACTGGCTGGGTCCGCAGAACCATTTTGTGAACCCAGCCAGTTGTCCGCAGCGGCATTCTGCGGTCCCGCTGAAATGGGTCCCGCATAATGGTTCTGCGGACCCATTTTTTTTTTTTTTTGGTTTTACCGAGACACCGCTACATCAGCGACATATACCAAATTTTTAGTTTTTTATTATTTTTTGGTTTTATGTGAATCCGTGCCACACGCTACTTTACTCAAATTTTTAGTTTTTTAATATTATTTTATGTCTTGAAATCCGTGCCACCTATATCAGCAAAGTTTGAAAAGAGAATTGAAAAAAAAATGGGTCCGCATCGGCATTCTGCGGCCCCGCTGAAATGGGTCCGCAGAATGCCGATGCGGCCGTGCTAGAATTCGAATTTCCACCAAACGATGGTTATTTGGTTTATTTTTTTTTAAATGGTAGAAATAAAAATTTCGGGAAAATAGTAATGGAGATGTTGATGAGGTGTATTTGTATCGGTATTTTGAAGAGGTGCATCGTGCAAATAAAGCAATTAATGATGATGTTGGTATCAGAGAGAATATATTTGAGTGGGATTTGAACATGGAACCTATGGAGGAAGTGTGACCAGAAGAGTGTGAAGTGGAAGAAGAAGACAGTGAAGTAGATGTTTTGGATGAGGAATATCATGAAATAAGTGCACCTCAAGTTGGTGATCGGTTTGACTCAATTGAGGAAGAATTTAAATATTACCAACAATTTTCAAAGCAAGTTGGTTTTGGGGTAATCAAAAGATCAAACCACAAGAGGGCTAACCAAGTCAACCACTATTGTTTTACATGTGCCAAGCAGAAAACGACTGAAGTATATACCGATGGCCCGTTCCCAGAGAGGAATAGGGCTGTTTGTAGGGACAGGTTGTAGGGCATGTGTAAAATTGAAATATCATGATTTGGCTGGAAGATGGGTTGTAATAGAAGTAATTCTGGAGCACAACCATGTTTTACAACCTGAATCAGCATTTCTGATATCTGGTTTTAGATTTATCTTAAAGAGATACTAGGATCTTTTGGATTTGAATGAAGATCAAGGTTTGGCGGTGTCGGTTAATATTAATCTAGTAATAAAAAGTGTTGGTGGGTATATGAAGTGCCCTTTTACTCGTAAAGATGCCCGAAATCATGTAGACAAATACAAGAGGAGTAAATTAGAGGCTCTTGGGGGAGACGATGCTATTTTGATTTTTGAGTACTTTAAAAACAAACAGATTATTGATCGTAACTTCTTCTATGCTTACGATTATTCAAAAGAAGGTCGTTTGTGGAGCATTTTTTGGTCTGATGGGCGATGTCGTGTAGCGTATAAGTATTTCCATGATGTTGTGGTTTTGGATGCTACATACTTGACAAATAAGTAATAATCATCTAATTATAATAATTTTTCTTCATTTGTAGTTCTTGCTATTTAGCTTTACTGGTGTTTTTCTTTATGAACAAATATTATTTGTTTGTTTTTTTTGTAGTTGTTTGGCTTACAATGAATACTTCATAATTCTGTTATGCATACTTGCAATACCTGTTATCAGTACTTACCTTTCTGATATGTCTGGTATTGAATTACTTTGTTCTCCATTTGTTATTTATATTATTATCAACATGTGTCAGGTACGATATGCCACTCGTATTATTTGTTGGTGTAAATCATCATGGCCAGTCTATCATATTTGCTTGTGTTTTAATTGGAAGGGAGAGTGAAAAAGATTACAAATGGTGAATTGCCAGGTATGAACATTCTTTAATTTGAATTTTCTTTCATAATTAGGTATGAATACGTATTATGTGGTTATAAGTATTTTTGTCAGTAGGAGTGAATATACTGACTAATCAGTGTTGGTTGATAGTAAAATTGTTTATATTTTTAGGTTTTTGAAATGTATGGGCGGTGTTAAACCAGGTGGTATATTGACGGATTAGTGTGCAAGCATTGAACTAGGTATGAGACATGTTTTTGGTCCTGAAACAGTTCAGAGATACTGCTCATGGCATACTTTACATAAGCTTACCACTAAATGGGGACGAGTTGATAATAAAAGTGGGAAAACTAAATAGGTTAAGAAAGTTATGTATGAGTCGCAGACCAGACAGCAGTTTGAGGAAAATTGGCTAAAGTTAATGGAAAAACTTGGGAAACAGAACGATCCATGGTTTAAGGGTATATATGAAATACGAGAGAAGTGGGTTCCAGTATTTTTGAATACATAATTCTGGACTGGTATGACTACTACACAACATGTATTAGTCATAAGGGTGAATATTAATAGAAATGAATACATTTGAACCGTTAGGTAGTGTTCCCCCAGACATTTTTCATGTGGTTCCTTGGTCGCTATTGCTTTCAAGCCACGTTTGTTGTCCTCCAGGTTGGTAGTGGTCCCCCTAGTAGTTAAAATTGTGTGTGTTTATCCGATTTATTACAACACTTTGATATGTAACTATATATGAATACTTACTGTTTTAGAAGTGAATATGAGAAAGTGGTATCTTTTTCTTTTCCGTTTTTGTTGCGGTCCCCCACCAGTTAGTTATCGGCCCCCCAGCAGTTAAACATGTTTTCTTTCAGTTAATTAGCAGTCCCCCCATTTAATTAGCGCCCCCCACTTAATAACCGATAATAACGCGTTTTGTTTTGTGTTTTAGCGCTGAAAGTTGTGGTCCTTCTCTTAATTAGTGGTCAACAAAGATAGTTATTGACCGGAGATGAATGGGGAAAATGAACTGGGTAATAGTTAGTTGGTCTCAATTTTAATATCGGACATCTTGAAAAAAGTTTCTTTTGAACATACTCTAGTTTCAGAGTATAAATTGTTCGAAATTTTAATTGAGTCTTATATCAACACAATAAACATTAAATCATTGATATTTTTTCTTTGCCATTTTGCAAAAAAAAAAAAAAAAAAAATCTGCGTCAGGTTCAAACCCCTGTATTACTTAGCACTAAGCTTCTACTAGAAGTTTCCTAGTGGCGAACACCAGAAAATTCTACCTAATATTACTGTACTCTGACTTGCGCCTCAGTTACGGAAATTTTTTTGTCGGGCAAAAAAAGATTATGAAATTAGATCTCCGTGAAAGAGTAGAATTGTAAATATTTAAAAACAAAAAGGTTTAATTTTGACTCTAGTTCCAGCTCGAGAATTTAAGACGAACTTTTGCTATAGGCTGATTTTTCTAATTATGAATTTTAGCGCTTCCAAATTTGTTATTACGCTTCTCCAAAGTCAACGTAATTTTTTTTTCCTCTCCGTTACGAATTTACTACCAGATGTTCAAATAGGACAGGATTTGATGGAACCTAACTTAGTTTAAAGGGAAAATTTCCCATGTGCCCATGGGAACTTTTAAAATAGCCAATTTACTCATAAAAACACCATAATATCCAATATCTCCATTAAAATTAAAATTTTCTTTCTTTTATCTCCTTTTATCTATTTTACTTTTTATTTAATTATTTTTAAAATCAAATAGACAAATATACCCTTTTATTAAATGGAGGTGTCCATTAAATTTTAACAGGATTGCATAAGAGCTTTTTGGAGATGCTTCATCTTTTTTTCCGTCGTGCAAAATAATTCATGGCCTTCTATTCTATTCGCTCCACCGCTCTCTCTCTTTTGTCCTCCTTGTTCTCTTTTTTTCTCCAGAAGTCTAAACATGACTAGTTATTTTTCTCCACTCGCCAAATATCAGCTTTCTTCCGTTGATAGTGTCAGAAAGTTCTTCCAATGAAGGAAGATTTTGATTACTCAAATTCGTTGGCTACTATTAAGCTTTAATGTCAGAATCAAGAATGCGATTGACATATATGCGTACCAAATAATCTGTGCTAGAAGGCCTAACAAAGCATCACCCATGAGTGTACTTGGCTGCCCCAAATTAATTCGTTTTTTTAACCAGTCAAGCAAAATCATTTTGGTTTAAAATATAAAATTAGTAAATGGCGGACTATCAAAGTGCATAGCTTTGATTTAATTTCTTGGTTGAAAAAAAAAATTAGTAAATGGCGGAGTAACAATAACAGAATCGTTCATTGTTCATCATTGGTTTAATTTCCATAAGTTTCACATTCCCAGCACGACACCTCACTACAATTGAATAGTTGAAATTCATCAAGCAATGGCGGAATATCAAAGAAGCGACTTCCAATCTGCTGCAATAGCATACGCCATAGCAATGTCAATCCCGTTCTAACGGTTATTGATGAAGAGTACTCAATTTTCCCAACTGACGAGTGATCTGCTTTCTACCACGAGTGAAAAAAGATGTGCCGGTTCTTGGAGTCCAGTGGCCAGTCTAAAAAAATAGTATATATGATAAAAGGGTATATTTGTCTATTTGATTTTTAAAATAACTAAATAAAATGTAAAATAGATAAAAAAGGAAAGAAAATTAAGTTTTAATGGGGATATTAGATATTATGGTGTTTTCATGGGTAAATTGGCTATTTTAAAAGTTTGCATGGGCACATGAGAAATTTTCCCTAGTTTAAATAGCGTCACCAATATTTGAAAACTAATCCATTTTAAAATTTAACTGTACAATCATTTTAAAATTTAATTCTCCGAAAAAATGCAGGTTCGACTCTCTCGGAAATAACATTTAAAAAAAATCCGGAGTGTAGTGGACCTTTTAATTAATTATTTGAATTGGATTTCGTGCAATTTGAATATCAACGCTTCCATCCATAAAGAAGTTTAGAACTTTCATATTTTTTTTACAGGTAAATAAATCTGCTGCGATTCTAAAGAATAGGAGGGAGTCTGCTATTTCAAATCTAACTGTTCATCAGTTTTGAGATTTGTGCAAAAAAACTAATTTCTTTTGAGATTCATGCATCCTAAAACAATAATGATTAGATTTGAAATAGCAAGCTCCTTGCAATTCTTTGGAATCGCAGCAGATTTATTTTGTTTTTACAGATTTTGAAGCCAATTTTTTTTTTCTTTTCAAATTATATCAGACTTGACAACGAAATAAACACCCTCTGTTTCAACGACAATTCAGGAAGAAATAAAAGGAAATCAATTTGATAGGTAGAAAATTTTATATTTTTTAGAATGTACTTTCAAATCATATCAGACTTGACACAACTAAAACTATACTTACAGATCAAATTTTATATTTTCTTAGAATATTTTTACTAACTTTTAGATAAGTAAAAAATCACTTAATTTAAATAATACCATTCAAAACTAATAATTTTCTACCTAAAAAAAATGTAAAATTTAATTTTCAAATACATTTTCATATGAACATCATATTGAGCGGTTTGAATTTGATTGTTTAAATTTTGAAAACAAAAATACAAATTCACGTACAAACAAAACTTACGTACGCATTGTAAAATATCATAGTCTCACACTATGCTATGCTATAATTTAGTATAAGCTAATAGTATTGGATTGAAACACGCAATTATATATGCATCTTAATTTCTCTTGAGAAGCTTTTTTTATCAACGAACACACGCACGCCATAGATTCTCTTTTCAGCTTGGTTGTCTAGATCAGAAAATATATATCATGCACTAACTCTGAAAATGATACCACAATATAAATCAGTGGCCGCCAATCTATCTTACTAGCTTTAAGGAAAGGACCAACAATTAAGGTTACAATTACAAGTACCAGACTGTACTTAGTCCAGATTGAAATTGAAAGGACCAAAAATTGGATTACGCGTTGAAAAAGTTACAATACACAACAACAGCAATGATATCAACACACAATTTTTTGTCCCCAGGAGATGGGTTGCCAAAATCTAGTGCATATCCAATTGCGATACCGCAGCAGATGAGGTAAGTTCCCAGCTAAGTCAAATTAAAACGGACCTGTCTTAGATGCATTGGATCTCTTTAAGATGCGTGTTAGATTTAAACAGACGATTCAAATCTTATTCAGCGAGATGCACGCGGTACCTCAAAATCGGGGCCTTTTTAAAAAAAAATAAGAATTTCTCAAGTAACTGCATGTAATTTTTCTGCAAGTGGTGAAAATTGTACCTTGTAGAATGATCAGCCTCCAAATCTTAGGCGGTAACTTTGTTTTGATTCTTCTTTAGAAAATTATATATATCAAAGTGCTTTTTCGGCTGAAAATTTCTAAAAATTAAAGATCATTTGTCAAGAAAACCAGCAGACAAAAATTAAGAACTAAACTTATTGGTGGTTTGTCATTTTCTTTCCAATTAAAAAGAAGTTACCTTACCAAATTTAGCTTACGTCTTGTACTTTTTTTTCGTTAGCTATAAATGAGTATGGGTATGGGTAAAGACTATTTCATACCCATTACCCTATAGGGTAATTATATAAAATAATATTATATGATAATGTTTGAGCATTATAATTAGTGATGGTAAAATTTATTTTTGTGATATTTCATATAATAATATTTTTGCAATAATTAGTGATGTATATTTGTTATTTAGTGTATGTTAATTTTTTGCTATAAGAAAAATGTTAAACATATTACTTTTATTTGTATGTTTGTTATTTAGTTAAATAATTGAATTTGTCCGAATAGATATTTGTGTTTTCAAATTCTCTTGCTTTATAAAAAAAAAACAATTTAGTTGAAATTGATTGTATATTTGTTTTTTTGTTTTGTTTTTTTTATTAGTAATGTGATTGCTTATGTGTGAAATGATGAGTTTTGATGTTCTATTTGTAAAACATAATAAATTAATTATTATATTACTATAATTAGTCGTTATCCATCGGCTACTGTTTCGTTACCCGATAATTTTAACGGGTATTGATAGGATAGGATAAGATCAATTCTTAATGGATAAGGGTAGGATATGAGTAAGGTCAATTCTTAGTAGGTATGGGTATGGAAATGCTTCCAGCCTACCCGTATCGTACCCATTGACACCCCTAATGCAGTGCAAAGTAGTTTGGGTGAAAGACAACAACTTTGTATTTGTTAATTAATTAATTTTCTATGAGATGGCTGAGGTTGATGCCATACACGAAGAAAGAGTAAGCAGTGGAACATCTTTTGGAAACATATAATTAATTAGTAAAAGAATAAGGATTCACATGACGTTTTGCTTTGAGCTAGGTAAAATTGTCTTCACTGCTTTATATTTATTATTAATTATAAGAATACTGACAAGAATAAATTAATTTAATGAATGTATGTAAGTTCTGTAATTACAAGAAGCTACAGAATCATACAATTTAATTAATGGACCCATACAGTACAGTGACAGTGGTGCACCTCGTCTTCCTTTTTTCTCTCTCTTTTATTTTGGTTTGTTATGCCCTTTTGATTGACCTCATTTGATCTTCTGATATAATATAATCATCAGACCATTAGTACAATCAACAATAATTATTAACAATAAATCATCGGGAAATAATTAACCCGATATATCAATGGTTACTTGTTGCGGCATTTCTTCGTCAGAGACCGGCTTAACAACGGCCGAGTTAACCGAATCGGTGCTCTTGAACAGTGCAAGCTCTGCCAGCTCATCAACCGAACCGGCAATTTCCTTGGTGCAATTCACCAACTCAGCTAACAGCGATGATATCATTGCCACATGGATAGTCTCCCATACAGTTATGTCATTCGACAGAGCTGTTCTTAGGTTCTCCGCAGCTGAGGTGGCTGCTGACACGTGGCACTTTGCCAGAGATGGGACCGTCATCGATCGGATGGCTGAGGATAGCTCTCGCAATGCCTTGGCTGATTCAGAGCTCATCTCCCTGCAAGCCGTTTCGATTTCTAATAGGAGCTCAGCATCTGCTTTGAATATTGGCTGTTCAATAACAAGAGATTATTAATTTATTCAGTTAATTAATTAATTATAATGTTACAGTTATATATAAAATTAATCTGTAACATTTGTTCATGTAATATTGTACTTTTGTAGGGTGTAAATATGAAAATAATTACCTTGGTCTTGGAGAACGTTGTGAGATAGGAAGAGAGAGCATCCATGGAGGCAGCACATTGACGGATTAATCCTCCAATTTTTTGATATTGTTTCCAAGGATGGCGAAAACTGAAATCGCCATGGCATGGCTCCCACTTTGCAAAATTACACTGCAATTTAAACAAATATTTAGGATCTGAATTATACAATCAAGTGGAACTTTTTAACCATGGTGCATGTGACATATAAAATTGAACCAACTAATTAATTCAAGAAATTAGGCCATATATATATATATATGAGTATGGCTAATGTGCTTCTGGAAGCATTTCGGCCTCGTGCTTCCGGGGACATATGTTAGTGTTTGATGTTCAAACAACAAATTTAAACCGTTAGATGTTCAATCTATATTAAAATCTGCTTGGAGACCAAATTTTACATTTTTTCGAATTTTTTTACTATTTATTAAGCCACTTTGAAAATTGCTGATCCGGGTGAACAGTAAAAACAGTCTGGACCATATGATTTGGAATTTTCAAAGTGGCTTAATAAATAGTAAAAAAATTCCAAAAAATGTAAAATTTGGTCTCCAAGCAGATTTTAATATAGATATTACATCTAACGGTTTGCATTTGTTGTTTGAACATCAAACACTAAGATATGTCTCCGGAAGCATATCGCTGAAGTTCTAGAGGAAGCACATTAGCCATACTATATATATATATAGAGGTTGGCTATTCTACTTCCATAAGCATATGCCCACATATGCTTATAACTCATTTTTGCATTTCCAATGTTCAAATGGTCGATCCGAACCGTTCATCTTGTTTTCCATATTAATATGTGCTTGGAGATCAAATTTTACATTTTTCGGAATTTCTTTACTATTTATTAAGCCACTTTGAAAATTGCTGATCCGGGTGAACAGTAAAAACAGTGCAACAAAATTCTGGACCATATGATTAGCAATTTTCAAAGTGGCTTAATAAATAGTAAAAAAATTCAGAAAAATGTAAAATTTGGTCTCCAAGCACATATTAATATGGAGAACAAGATGAACGGTTCGGATCGACCATTTGAACATTGGAAACGCAAAAATGAGTTATAAGCATATGTGGGCATATGCTTATGGAAGTAGAATAGCCAACCTCTATATATATATATAGAGGAGTCCGGCTAGTATAACACTAGTGTTATTTCAAATTAAATAACACTACATTTTAAACCATTGGATCTGCTTTAATATTCGTGCACAAGACTTTAATATTCGTGCACTAGTGTCTTGCACGAATATTAAAGCAGATCCAATGATTTAAAATGTAGTGTTATTTAATTTGAAATAACACTAGTGTTATACTAGCCGGACTCCTCTATATATATATATATATATGTCTGGGTGATTGTGTCATGATGGGGCCTATATATAATCTTTGATATTAATTCTTTACTATTATATATCCTTTTATCTTTTTCCTTGATAATTATAAGTTAAATAAGGCTCCTCGGTGGTAGGCACTACCCCAGGTGTGAACACTAATTAGAAATAATCATCTAAAATTAAAGTGGTTTATTTGGAATCACACGTAAGATTAATGTAGTTGTATATAGCCGAACTATGTTTATAATTCATACAAGATGATGATATCAATTGTTTCTACAGAAAATAAAAATGCTTTGAAGCAATGCCTTACCAAAGTGTCTTCCATGGCCTTTGAATTTAACACACTTTTATGAACTTGTAGAAAAGGCTTTCCTTCCAAGCTCTCAAAATTTGATTTCTCTCCAAAGCATTCGGTTTCAATCCCTATAAAAAAAAAACAGTTTTTGATTAATTAGTTTGTACAATACATGTCTTCATCATATCATCTTAATTAGTGATCATACATTGCAAATAATACAAATGTAGACACAGGAAATTAATTAATTGCTACAAAACAACTGGGCTATATTTTGGTGGGCCCACTTACATATATGAGGCACTTCCTAAAAAAATTGGACTTTATTTTGGAGGTGGATTACACGTTCCAAGATTTTTTGTATTTTGTTAGTGGCTAGTGCACTCCCCCTGTTTATGAACTAATTACATCATCGCATATTTGCATGTTTTATTAGGTATGCTTACTAAATAGTGTTATCTTTTTTGTTTTTCTTAAAAAAAAAAAAAAAAAACCTATAGTACAGATGTGCCAAATTATACCACATATTTGGTTGAATTTGCGTTTGATATTACTAGCTAGCATATGCATATGCATGTCATAATCATATATTGATACATACCTTCCAAAAAGTTTGCAAGCTTGTCCAAGTTAGATGCCACCATTTTATGGAGATCCTCTCCAGCCCAAACAGGAAACACAACCAATGAGACACAAAGGCAAGTTGCTACTCCTATGGCAATGGTAGAGATTCTCTGGTGGGCCATTTGTATCAATTCGTCGACCCGATAACTTGATACCGCCACCAGACTGAACGTCAGTATAAATATTGTCACGCCATAATCATATTTTGCCTTTACCTCCGGTATGAACCGAGAGAATGTCGCTGATGCAGCTGTATGGAAGGAAAAGTACCCAAAGTTAGAACTACAAAACTACTGGTACATTACCTAATTAAAATGACACGTACACTTTATATATGTACCTTATTATGCTATTATAAAGTTGAAGAATATTAGCTAGAACATATAAAACGTACCTAGTAGAAAGACGAAAAGTCCGAGAAGTATTGCTTCTCCTTTCTGCCCACATAAGGATGCAATATGATGTGCACCGACCCCCAGTGAGCCGGCAATTACCGTAGCGAAGACCCGGTTTAGACCTTTGCATAGTGTTCCACCTGAAAACATTATATTTTTGCTCATCAACTACGGTCATTTTGAAATGACAAATTACTGGATGAATCCAAATGCATTTTCATAATTGCACTTACCGGCGGTGTATTCCATGACAACCACCACGGTTAGCACAGCCCACATAGATGATTCGCCGAAACCATCATAGAGAGGCGTTACGTAGTACAAGGTGGAGACGAGAGTAAGCGTGAGTCCGACCTTTATCGCATGTGCTATCCTCCTTGGATCATCCATGGCAATCTTTTTGATCTTCTCTAAAAACCCGATGGTTGTCGATTTGATCTTTGCAAAGCATCGACTAAACCATGAACACTTTTCAGACAAGGCAATCTTGTCATTATTTCCTTGCTCTATATCCATCTGGATAATATTTGATTTTTTTTGCTTGTCGATCTTGTGTGTTTTTTTTAGGGTTTTAGAGGGAAAGTTTGATTTGAGATGGGAGGGAAGTGTGGTAGGGAAGGGGTTTATATAGGGGAGAGAACAGGGGCAGCCGTTCTTTTGGAATATATATAAGGTAAAAGACAAATTAGCTTTGGAATATTTAGCTTTGTGGCTTGACAGGTAACATAGGATTTGAGAAAGGGACTTGGCTTAGATTGAGAAAATTAAGAGTATCTCCAGGGAAAAAAAGTATTAAATTGAAGTTTACAAATCAATACCCAATATTGATACTTCATAATATATTGATCCAAATAATTTTAGTGGGTGCATTCATATTTCATACTGATTGTCTGAGATCTATGAATTGTACTTTTTTTGATATATCAAGATAATGCAATATAGTAATTTTTTCTTAACAATTTTAACATAAGAATTTTCAGTCAATGAATTTTGATGTTGATGCAAGTAAATTGCATAATTAAAAGTATAAGTTAGGAGGGCTGAACTTTTATGTTAATTTCGAAAAATATCGACATTTCGAAAAATAAATAACGTTGAGCGAGAAAATAGAAAATGAGAAATTAAATTTTCTTTGCAAACCATATATATATATTCTAGCATTTTTTCTTGCTGTTTTAGTTGTCCTACATATATAGCTAAATTAAGGGGTATGTGAAAATTGATCATGTTTGTTGGAGTTCTAAAAGGAAAAATGTAACATAGGTTTAGAGTTTTAAAAGTGCAGATATGTAATTTTGGCAGTTTGGAGGGATGGGCATGAATTTGCCTTACTATGAAAAGCTAAACAACTTGGGAAACATTAAAAAGGGGCAGGGAGGCAGAATATAATGGGGTAGCACTGTGTGGATGCTTGATAATATATATTGCTCTTGTTTTAATTTAATTTAATGTCGTGCAAAATCTTCATAATTAATTTTATGTACGTACCTAATCAATCAACTCAGGCTAACTAAACAGATCCATTATTAATTCCTAGATATATATATATAATTATATAGCCATGCAATTAAGCCTCCTTTTATTTTTATTTTCTTTCCATTTTACATGCAGTTAAATCCGTGATTTTTATTTTTACCCAAAAAAATATATATTTTAATATAAATAACCAGGTTTTTAAAAGATTTTTATTTCTACCCAAACCGCAAAGAATATTTGCGGTTTGAATTAACAATTCAAACCGCAAATATTCCTAGCGGCTTGAATTATTAATTCAAACCGCAGATATTCCTAGCGGCTTGAATTAATAATTCAAGCCGCAGATATTCCTAGCGGCTTGAATTGTTAATTCAAACCTAAAACCCCACCCGTGATCCTCTTCTTCTCTGTGTCGCCTCTCCGCCAGAAAAAAGGAAAAAAGAAAAGAAGGCTGCGCGCCTCCGCGCCTCCGCCCCTCCGCTTCGCCGCCCCTCCGCCTAGCCGTCCCTCCGCCCCTCCTAGGCCGTCCCTCCGCCCCTCCGCCTAGCCGTCCCTCCGCCTCTTCACCGCCGGTCGTCGATTCAATCATCTTTGAAGGTAATTGGAATTCTTTTCGTATTTCTCTGCTGATCTGATCGGTGAATTAGAGAAATGTTTAAGCCATTAGAAATGTTTAAGCCAAATTGATGAATTAGAAATGGAAATGTTTAAGACTCGTATTTCTCTGCTGATCGTATTTCCATTAGAAATGTTTAAGCCAAATTGATGAATTAGAAATGAAAAAAATCATTAATTCAAATAAAAAAAATTGTTTGATGCGGTCAGCTTGTAGCTCTTTATCTACTGTTTGAGCAAATATATGAAATTAGTTCTCTTGCTATTTTACTCAAATGTTATATATTTAGTAGACAAAACATAAACAAATACCATTTTGAAAACCAAATTCTCCTAATTAATTCGAACCGTCTGATTGATTGATTGCGTCTGATTGATCGGACCGTCTGATTAATTCGAACCGTCTGATTGAAAACCAAATTCTCCCATTAAATTCAAATTTGATTGATTGCGCTGATTGATGTATTTATTTGTTTTCAAACATAAAGCGCAATATAGTTGCTGGACATCTCCAGTATTGTTTTTCCTCTTTCAATATCATCAAAAGAAATTATTAAAAAAAATAGTGTGCCTATTTTGTGAAGAATAAAAGAGAAGTGTGAAATCTTTAGCAACCACATTACAATTTCTTTACTCAAAGTCTTCTGCTTTTATTTTTATTTTTTACATTATTAATTTTCAAAAGTATCTCTCTACACATTAAAAATACCTTAAAGGTTTACAAGAGTTTGAATTTCATATTATTTCAAGCTAATTTTATTTCTCTAAAACTAAACACGAGAATAAATAATTAAAATATTTACAAATATATATATGTTGTTCATAATCTTCATAATTCACAAATATAATATATTTTATTAGTTGATTAGAGTAGCAAAAGAAACAACAATTGATAAAACTCAAAATTTATTTACTTAAATATTAAATTCGATCAAGTTGCTTTCATGTTACTTTATTTTTTTTGAATAATATGGATTTTATTCTATTTGGAAGAAATGGAGGATTTGAGAAGATATTGGAGGCTTTCCTTTATTAGAATAACAGGGATATTTAATAGTAAGGTTGTACTTTGGATTTTTAATCGGTAAAATTGGATATATTTATTATTTCATTAAAAATCAATTAATATAGATTTATTTATTCAAGAATTGATTTTCCTTTAAAATCTTATTTTATTAATATTTTAGCGAAATTGTATAAAATATTATTATATAATACGAGCTTATCTTTAAAAAAAATACAAATTTATAAAAATATGCTTGTATGGAGTGATTCTTTGTTCTTATTGGCATAATGCATGTTATGATTGACTCCATAGTCATCTTTTTGAATATTACCGTATTTTAGCATATTTTTACCGCAATTAGCATATTTTAGCCAATTGTAGCATGTTTAATTTTTTTTTTAATGTAGGATGGCTAGGGGACGGCCTAGGAGACCACCCGCAGCCGACCCAGTTGATGAGCCCATTCCCACTGACAGCAAGGATCATTTCAGTCCTTTATTATGGATGCCTCACGATGAGCACCGAGTCTCAGAGGCATCTAAAGAGGTACTTGATTACTTTTTTTTTTTTAAGTTTGTATTTTGTTGAATTTTTGTATTTTTAGGTTTTCATGTTGTTTACTTTTTTGAACGCAGAGTGAGGCAATTATAAATGCCAGGGGTCGGTATTCTGACATGCAGTACTACTCGGTCATGGAGTCGTATCTGCAAAATTTGGGGGTGCAACATTTGGTCGATATTCTACAGTCGGAGACTAAGTCCATTAACGCGTCCCTCATTGCAGGACTAGTGGAGCGATGGCGCCCCGAGACGCACACGTTCCACTTACCTTTTGGAGAGATGACAGTGACTCTCCAGGACGTTAGTGCTCTATGGGGTCTGCCTATCCAGGGCGTGCGCATATCTGACCCCACAGATCCAGATGACATCACGATTAATTACATGCTCGCAGAGTTGTTGGGAGCGGAGCCAAATATACGCAGCAACGGGGGGGAGTCCAAGTACTGTCTGGACAAGACGAAGCTGCGAGCTATGTTTGCGGGAGGTCTAGGTAGTGATTCCACTCAGCTCGAGATTCAGAGGTACTCATACAAACTATTTGTATTACATTTATTTTGTACTCTGTTTCATGCGGAAAAATGAGTTGCTCTATAATTTTGATATTACAGATACACACGGGGATTCATGATGGACCTATTTGGTTCTGTCATGTTTGCTGATTCAAATGGTGATACCATCCCGATGATGTATCTAGAGCTGCTGCGAGACCTTCAGCCGTTGAGCGGCAGGTACAACTTGGGTGGGGCTGTCCTAGCACATCTCTACTCCAACTTGTGCCACGGTTGCAAGGTCAGTATGTTATTTATGTCTTATTTTAATTTCCTACCTTGTCATACACTTGTTGTCTTATTTTAATTATTTAACTTGTCCCTGACGGCTAGCATTCTTCAAAATATAGCGGAAAACTAAGCAAATCTACGGGCCAATACTGCTTCTGCAGCATTGGTCGTGGTCACGGCTACCGGTTGGGGTTCCATGGGGAGAGCCCGATAATGGAAATCGACCGGCATTCGGCATGAAATGGTACGGACATCACTTGTACAAGGACAACCCTCACGGAAAGCCAATAGGTATCAGGTTGGTCCGATCTCAGATTCAGAGTCTGGGTGAGACGCAGGTGAGCTGGACTCCGTACCATGAGCTATACACTGAGGGGAGGCTGCCGCAGATTGTAGCGGATGATCATGAGATGTGGCTCTACAGGGGACCGCTGGTGTGCTTCTGGATAGTGGAGCACCACTATCCAGACCGGGTGCTCCGTCAGTTTGATTTTCCTCCACTCATCCCCGCAGATCCAGACGTCCCGAGATCTGTGATCATGAGGCTACACGGGTAAGTTATGTTCTTCTTAGCATTTTTGTACTTAACATTAGTTCTTGGCTTTAAATTGCAACTAACATATGAATTACAGGATAAGACACGGTAATCACTGGGATAGAGATTGGAGTGAGCATCACTCGGAGTACTACATCAAGGCGGGCAATATGAGTGCCAACTTATGGCAGATGCCGGAGATTGATGCGATGCAGTTCCAGGGAGATCCCCTATTGAGATATCAGGCTTGGTACCTGCGGGTCGGCATGGCTTCGGTGTATATAGATGGAGATTACGGTGATTTTCTTCGCGCACAGATATTCGAAGACGATGGTTATACCCCTACTGGCCGGAAAGGTGCTCGCCAGGTAATGCATCTAAAACAACACATTTTTATGCGTTATGAACCTTTTATCGTAATCTTTCTTTTTTCTAACGTTTTTTTTATAGCTGCTGTTAGCGCTTAAAGGTGCTGGGCGTTCAATCGTTTGTCTTGGAAAACGTGGCTATAGAGCGGTCGGGCACGCGATGTTGAACTTGGTTGCCCCATGCATTGCGGACCACGGCCACGAGGCAAAGCTGGTCACCATGCTACGAGACGCCGGAGAGAATATTGATTGGCGCTCAGTACAACCGGACGAGCCTGACGCGCCACCTGTTCTGACCAGTGAGATGCCACCGGAGCCATCAGAGCAGCCAGAGTGGGATTATCATCGTTGGGTACTGCGCATGGCCGGTTGGCACGCCTACCGTGACCAGCACGGGCGTCCAGTTCTTCCCCCGGTATGTGATTCTTTGTTTTATTTATTCTTTTATTGTAAGTAAAGATAGTTAAAATTTACTAAATTTTTGGTATCCTTGCAGGGTCCTGCATACATGCCGACACAGCCTGAGCCGCATGAGCATCATGAGTCTCCAGAGATCCAGTCTGTGCAGGATGAGAGGTTGAGTTTTAGCCTTGCAGACTTTGTTCCAGATGATCAGTGGGATACAGCCGCCTCCCCGCCACCGCGTCAGCCGTATTCAGAGATGGCTCACGATTGGGAGGCCTCTGGTAGCCGGACTCAGCCTGAGTATGGGTCCCAGTTTGTGGCATCCATATTCCATACTCCCCCGCCACCGCCAGCTACCCACGTGGCCTCGGATCCATGGGATACAGCACTTACGATGAGCACAGAGGCCGAGCTCGAGGATCATATTACACCAGCTCGCGTCACGCAGGCAGGACAGCCTCAGTGGGATGATTGGCATGAGCGCATATTCAGTAGAGAAAACAGGGGTAGACCACCTCACCGATTCTCCCCTTCGCAGTACGATGGATAGAGGGTTTTTTTGGTAGTTTTAGTTTAGTTGTGCTATGTTATACTTTATTATGTTTTACTTTAGTTTTGTAGTTTATTTTTTAGTGTAGTGTAGTTTCGTTATGTTTTATTATGGTATGGTTGGAGGTATGTTATATATTTTTATCATTTTATGGTAGTATTTATTATGTCATACAACAAAAAGAAATAACATCCAAAAATGAAAAATAATACAAAATACAAAAAACACTTGTTAAGTTCGCTAAGTTCGCAAAGTTAAAACAACAGAATAAAATTAAGAACTGAACAATACGACAAGTATAAATACGGTTTTAACATAGCAAAGCACTCCTTCAGCAATTCGGGCAATTTTTGAGAGCCGATATCTCACGATCTGTTTTGAGATTTTGTGTGAAACTTCACAGTCTTGTTCTACGAAGTCAAGACTGCATGTCGGCAAATTTTCGTGATTTTTGAAGATGCTTTGCTATGTTAACCAGCGGTGTAAAGTTGGGCTCAGAAATAAAAAAATTATTTCGGAGATAAATGATAAAATACATTAAGAAAAATCTTACAACAGAAAAACTAAATTGATGAATTTAATACAATACGAAATGAATTACAAACGAACTGAACAACATAATTTTCAAAATATAAAATACAAACTTAATATGAATTACAAACGAACTGAACAACATAATTTCCAAAATATAAAATACAAACTTAATATAAATTTCAAACGAACTGAACAACATACTATTTCGTCTTACCGGTCTTGAACGTACATGGAACAAATTCATCGTCCGAGGTTGATGATGACGGCTCGGTAACAACAGACGACGTGCTAGCCTTAGTCTTAGGCGTCTGTACATCATTTTTTTCCCAATCCATAGCCGTAGGGGTTTTCTACAAAATCATCATCAGATATGTCATATCGTTTAAAAAAGTCATCTATGTGCACACATTTTGGACATTCCTTTCTAAACCTTCCGCAGCCCAAATTGCATTTCTTTTCCTCGCTCTTTCCTCGATTGTTACTGTCCATCCTCATCGCCTAGAATTTATTTGGAAAATAATAATAAAAAAAACTGCAACATAATAAAATACATACAAATAAAGTTCATACAAACCTCAAAGTAATAAAATACATACAAATCTCAAACTGCAACATAATAAAGTACATACAAATAAAGTTAATTCCTACTACTCCATCTAAAATTTATTCCCATGAGCCGACCAGATCCCCATGATGATGTGCTCCTTCTAGCTGGTTGCACTGTTTCGTCTTGCCGGTTAGCTGTACCGGACGGTCCTGCTTGCGCTTCGTTAGCTGTACCAGATGTGCTCCTTCTAGCTGGTTGCACTCCTTCTTCTTGCTGGTGTGCTGTACCGGATGGCCTTGCGCCAGATGTGCTCCTCCTACCTGCTTGAGTTGTGCTCCTTCTTCGCTGGGTAGTACCTGAAGGCCCTTGCATTCCAACCGCCTCCCCTCCTGCCCGTACTTCTCCCATTGCCTCCATAAACATCATATTTGCATTTTCACGGTCTGCTGTACGGCTTCTGGCTGTGCTTCACCGCGGCCCTTGCGATCCACTTGCCTCTGCCATAACTCGCTCATTCTCTGCCACATTTACTGCGTTATGAGCCTCTGCAGCCCAAATATGTTAGTTAGTAAGCTATTCAACATTAGAATGAAATATAATTAGGATTGAATGTGACATACCTCGCCTCTGCCTGTCAGAAGTGGAACGGCGAGGACGGTGCCCCCGTCGCCTACCTTGCATTTCATCCATGGTCATATCTTGACGGATGTGTTTCCTCCTACCACGCCGTATCCAATCTTTGTTTGGCTCAATTTTAGGGGTAGTGGTTGTAGGCCAATCTTCAGGATTGCCATAAGGAACAAACAGTGCATTCCAAGTACTCAGAAGGTAGTCCACCCTATACCAGTGGGCAACAAATAGGTCGGGTGACCAGTTTCTATGACGACAAACCGCTAACACATAAGCGCACGGAATTCCAGTTAATTATATACCTCTGCATGTACATTCCACTTTTCTCTCTGGCCCGAATGTCACGATATACTGGAACCTTCTATGAATAATTGACATAGTTCCATCCTGCGTTTGGACTACTGGAACATATTCATTTGGGCCCGTGACTTGGTAATTACCTTCGCCGTGCGAGTATGGGATGACATCCATTTTTGTAGCTTTCTCCCACCGTTTGGCGAGCTTAACATGTACCCGTTTGGAAAAAGGCTTTTCTGTATTGCTTTGCTTCGTCGCTGCCTGTCGCCGTTGAACAAACCACCTATTGCACTTGGTGAATGTCTCCTCTACAAGTGCAGCCACGGGAAACATTCGGCTATCCTTGAAGACAGTGTTAGGAACTCAGAGCCGTTTGTTGTCATGATACCAAATCGGTGCCCTCCATCACAGGTCTGGAATTTTTTTTCAAAATTTGACGGCTCCATGACATCATCAGGACGTACTTTGCCCACTCTCCTCAGAAAAGCATTACACGTCAGATTTTGCTGCAATAGAACAAAGCAAAATTAGACAAAATCCATCTAAAAGAGACAAAAATGATATAAATTAGACAATATTAGACATACCGAGCAAAAATCTTCGAACATCTCTTTCAGCCTTCTTGGCTTCTTCTTCCTGGCTCCTTGTTTGAACCTAGTTCCGTACCATTTGTCCCTCCCACACGCCTGGACTAGGTTATCTGCAACATGTTGGATACAATACCTGTGCACAAAATTATTCCTATCTCATCCGTATTCAGGTTTCAATGCAGCTTTGATACCCTTGTGTTGGTCCGATATAACACATACGAATCTATTAACACGAATCACATTAATCCTAAGCCATTGTAAGAAAAAACCCCAATTCTCTTCATTCTCCGTATGTACAATTGCAAATGCTAGAGGCAGCAATTGATTATCGGCATCATAGGCGCAAGCCATCAAAAGTCTGCCCTCATACCGCCCAGAAAGGAAGACACCTTGTTTGACCAGTCCTGTATTTTTATCGATGCTCGGACTTGTCAGAAATTGGTATTTTGAGCCGGGATTCGTGTAACATATCCCGATAAGCAATAGTTTCATAAAATTGTACGACTCTTCCCAACTCCCAAATTGCCGGGCTACTGCAATCTCACGACCTCTCCAAAGTTTGTTGTACTTCGGGGTTATACTGCCAAACCTAACCCTCACGCAGTGTGCCACACTCCGGAGGCTCATAGTGGGGTCTTCCTTAATGCTGCTCTCGATGATATCTGCGATAATTGATGCCGTGAGTTGTGCATGGTCCGACCTGGTGTACTCAGATTCGCATGTGTGAGGCGTGTCTTGCTCAGTTATCATCCATGTATCTCCAGCATTTGTTGCTCTTGCCTTCAGTTTGAAACGACAACCCGGAGTGCTGCATCTAATTTCCAGCCGGGATGTGTCACTTCTCTTCGTATATGTCTCCTTGTTCTTGTCAACATGGTACTCTCTGATCTTTTTCGTCAGTTGCTTTTTACTTACGAAGTATTGGCCTTTTGCGAGCTCACTCCTGTATTCAACCCGACGACCATAGTAAGAAACATCTGCTTCTCGAAAAGCAGATGTGTCATTGAAGTTTACAAAAGGGTGAGTCTCAGAACGGCCACTTAACGGCATATTCTCTCTATTTTGCCTCACAGTGGGCTGTGTGTATTCTTCTTCATCTTCTTCATCTCCTTCATCATTAATGTCACAGTCTCCTTCCCCCAATTCATCTCCAGTTTGCATATTCTCCTCCGGTACCTCGTTTATAAATTCAAATTTCGACTCGTTTGGATCTTCCTGTACTGGTGGCGGTCTGGGGTGAGGATTTGGTTCAGGCCCATGTAAGGATGAAGGACCTTCATACACGGATATAGGTGGGATAAAAGGTGGAGATTGTACTCGTGGTGGGACAAAAGGTGGAGATTGGGGTGAATTATTGTATATTTCTGGTTCCGGTTCTGGTACAGGCATTAGGATAAAAGGAGTGTGTGGTTCATTATCTTCTTGATAATGTTGGGCAACCGAATTTTGGCCTGAACTTCCGGCCCCTGACTCTTCGCGAATTCTGCGTGCAAAAACTTCCAGTAATGATTCGCCAGACCTCAAAACCTGCGCTATTAGACCTCTCAATGCCCCGTTATCTCCCAATGTGATTTTGACATACTTTCCTGCGTGGACCATTCGGGCCTGAATTTGTAATTGGCAACGATTCCTATTGTAGCCGCTCGCTTCATAAATAAGCGATTGCAACTGCTCAAATGAGAAATTTTCATCAACCCAATACGTATTTGCTGCAGGTTTGGAGTAACGTACTCCATACTGGTCAGTTATGAACTTTCCTCCAAAATGTATTGAAATTGCAATAGACATGGCCAATAAACTACATTCATAAATGACAAATAATTGGTCAGTTTACTGATTTCAATTGTGAACAGTTGTGAATAGTAGTATATGAACAATATTGAACAGTAAATACGTACATACACAGTACATGAACAGTAAATAAACATTAATGAACAGTAATTAACAGTAACTACGTATGTGAACAGTAGTGAACAGTAAATACGTATGTGAACAGTAAATACGTATGTAATTAACAGTAAACAGTAAATACGTATGTAATTAACAGTAAATACGTATGTAAAAAAAAATTACCTGACTTGACAGACTTCTCCGTCTCCTCCTCCTTCCTTCAGACCTCCTCTCCTCTTCCTCTTCCTCCTCTCCTCTCCTCTTCCCTTCTTCCTTTCTGTGTTTTTTCTCTCTCTTCTACGGAGCTCTCCCCCGTAGTTATAGATTTCGAAACTACAGAGATTCAAGCCGCTAGGAATATTTGCGGTTTGAATTATTAATTCAAGCCGCTAGGAATATTTGCGGTTTGAATTATTAATTCAAGCCGCTAGGAATATTTGCGGTTTGAGTAGAAATAAAAATCTTTTAAAAACCTGGTTATTTATATTAAAATATATTTTTTTTGGGTAAAAATAAAAATCACGGCAGTTAAATTAAGACAGAAGGCCTAGCTAGCTATAAGAGTCTGAGATTTAAATACAATGAATGTATATATATCTCAATCTGAAAAAAGTAAAGCACGTCGCATATATATTGTTGTAGCCAGCTAGCTAGTGATCTCCACTACTGTATATGCACACAGTTGGCAACTTGGCACCCGGTTCAATTTAGTCGGAAAGTGAAAAGTAGTACGTACGCGACACGTACGTACGAAATTTACCATATATTTTAATTAAAGCAAACAGCAAACACTGATAGGTTATCAAGATGCTTTAGCTAATTAATGCATGCTTATTTATATAAGTACTTATCACTATATTGTCATCATGTATAGCTAGCTAGTTATTGAAATTAATTAATTAATTGTATTACACACACACACACACACACACACACGAAAGCAACATGGTCGATCGGTTGTGGAGTTAAAAAGAAAGCCTGGCTATTACCCTAAATGATATGTTGTTTGTAAATTTGATCCTCTTGTATTAATGCAAAGACCTAAGGTACGGTATATATGACCCCTTTAATTAGCACCACATATTTAATTACTTTTGTGTATACCAATTAATGACCTTACTTGAAGGAAACCCTTGATATGTACAATTTTTTAATCTAGAATCTTCACAACTAAAATTGTAAAAAAGAAAAAAACATATCAAAAATTGCATTTACCGTCTCTTATATATTACCACATGAGGTCAGGGGAAGACACTTGTCTATCCTGCTAATTTTAAAAAAAAATATGCTTCTTATAATGTCATGTTATTTAAAAAAAAATATAAAAATATATACTTGTGTTTAAAATAATTACAAATTTTTTTCTTATCCTAAAAACTTTTATCCCATCATATTTTATTTACTGACTGTCCCTAAAATATGCTTTTGATGTCATGTTATTTAAAAAAAATATACAAAAATATACTTGTGTTTAACATAATTATACAATTATGTCGAGGTTGGCTAAAAACAAAATGGTAGTTTTCTGAGCCTTGGTGCTACCAATTGGTTTTGCGATTTTTTTTTTTGAAACTTTTTACTATCTATTAAGATGGTTTGAAAATCGCTAATTTTAATAAACATTAAAAAACTTATGGACCATTGAAAAAAACGATTTTCAAACCATCTTAATAAATAGTAAAAAAATTCCAAAATATGTAAAATTTGGTCTCCAAGCACATTATAATATAGATATCATGTTGAACGGTTTGGATCGACTGTTTGGACGTGAAAAATCACAAAACCGAATTGGTATGACTACGACTCAGGAACTACGTACCATTTTGATCTGAGCCACTCACCAATTATGTCCCTATCTTAAAATTTTTGTCCCAACTTAAATCTTATTTTCATCATACTAGATCTGTCCCTTACCTTCATGATGAAAAGAACAAAAAGGCAGCTTGAAAATGAGAATATGTGATCAAAGATGACTAGGATGTGATCCAATCCGCATTCACGGTGCATCATTACATAGTTAGATACAAGTAGCTAGAGCTAGCTAGGGTATTGTTGTTGACAGCTATCTACCGCAAAGGAATTAAAGCAACGGCTTTAGGGTTGCATGCATTTTCGCACTGTCTATTTTAGGTACCAGCAAGAGAAGCTCTTGCAACTGAACCTTAATTCTCTATCTGCTTCCCTTTCTTATGCTTGCTTCAAGTTGAAACTCATGTGTGCATTTGTTTGCCTTGGTTGGATCGATTATAGTAAATACAAATTAAAAAAATAAGTGGCTCCTAGCATTGTACTGTTGTGGCATCTAGCCATCTATAAGTCATGCTTGAATTCTCTCTTTTTATGCAGAGGAAGACAGCAGAGATCTCACCTTCTTTTCCTGACTTTGAGGTGTTTTGAGAATATTAATGACCCGTTTCGTGGTGTGGCAGGTCACTGACAACGCCAATCTTTAGTTGTAAATTAAATATCATATTTCATTGGCGTTTAACGAATCCGAATTCTACTTAATTTTATCATAATCTCACCCTTCTTTGGGAGTTTAATTGACTAATTATTACATTTACCTGATTTCCAATCGATTATTGGTAGTATTTTATTAATAACGCACGGTTTAATTTGATATATAATATGGACAAGTGATATAAAAAAGTAAAGTCTTTTAAAAATAAGAATTAAGTTTTGTGCGCGTGTGTATATATATTAATTATATAATAAACATGTAGAATACTAATTTTTTACTATTTGTGGATTTTATTTTACTATTTTTATCATTGCTTACAATGCAAATAATACATCAAAATATTAATATTTTTGTAAATGGATAATAGAATTTCAAAATTTCATTAATAATATTAGGCAAATAGAGTATTTGTATATATGCTCAACTTGGCAGTTCGAGGAAATGCTGAAAAAGAAAAATATAGGTATAATAAATGGGAATTTGGTATCCTTGTTAGCATATACCAAATTACCAAGCATATATAGTGACAAGTTCATGCATGATTAGGAAATAATTTGATAATGTTCTAAATTAAGTTCATGATCTGTGTATAAATAATACTGGTAGAATTCGAAAATATATAGTTTGTTGATATTTTTATAAAATTATAAAAGAAATTGTGTAAATTTCTTTGATAATATTGGATAATATTCGTGTAATTTGGAAATTAAATTCAAATATAACACCGACAAATGCTAAAAAATTAATAATAGATATATAATATTAATTTATTCAGAAACATTATCACGATGCTAACGACTGATCGATCTTGCTCAGTTGCATGCTCCTCAAAATTCAAGTCTGAAAATTAATGAGCACTATCCAATTATCCATTTGACATAAGAAACGTCGGTACTAATGATTTGTCATTCCAAGTAAGTCCATGGACAAGACATCATTGACATGTTGTAGTGTTATCCAATGAGCTAGGCACATGCAATATATCGGTGCCTTCACTTTGTCACATCACAGAGAATAATATACATATATAGTACCGCATCACATTCTAAGTACTACACGGTATAAATTAAAGCAATAGTTAATTAGCAGTTATCAATAGTAACACTACCTCTTAATTCAGGTTAATTCAGTAACTAACTAATTAATTAATTAATTTTCTTCCACACAACATTGCCTCGCTGTGTGAGACTACAATATTACTACGCATAGCACACATCAGTATATACTATGGATTCATATTTTTACTTTTAAAGTCAAATAATCAACCCAAATTACTCAATATGATTTTCAGGTAGAAATGTAATTAAAGATCAAATTTTATATTTTTTTAGATAGGTCTATATAAAAAATAGTAATAAATTTTGATTTTTTTTAAATTTAGTCTTTAATATAATTTTCATATAGAAATCATATTGAGCAGTTCATATCAAATATTTAAAATAGAGATACAAATACAAATACATAGTACGGACCAATTTGCGTTGTGTCTACAGTAAAGCAACCTCACTTGAGTAATTAATTAATTTTTCTTCCCCACAACATTGCGTCGAATAATTAATGGAGACCAATTGAATGAGACATATCCCCTCCATTTTTATTGAATAGTAGATCTCCAGTACATATATAGTTAAACGGGAGAATTAATTACTTGGTAAAAACGGCAGTTAACTAAAGTATTGGAGAGGACCAGAGCATGGATGAAATATCAAATTCGACAGGAATAAGGGAATATAAGCTTGTTTTGCTTTTATAAGCATAGATTATATTTTGATTTAATGTATATATTCGGATATTCCTAGATCTAACTAGTGGATATTATCCTAAGGAATATAAATAGCATCCATCAGTTTTCTCCAGAGTTCGACTGCTGTGTTTCTCCTTCATTCTTTTTTTGTTGGAAAAGCATCAAATATGGTAACCATTCATTTAAAAAGGCAAACTAAATATTTAATTAGATAATTAAGGAAATTATAGTATTTTTTAAGGCTACAGATAAAGACATAAAGCAGAGTGTTAGCAGGATATACGAAACTAACCGTTAATTTAAAGTGCCAAAGCAGGACTTGGCGGCCGACCGGTTGTTCAAAATTACAAAATGTCGTACATATGTAAATTTATGCCGTGCCGTGACTAATTACATCATAACTTGAGTCACATGTTATGTCGTGCTATAATTCATGACACGTTAGTCACGCCGTGACCAAATATAATTTGTCACATTAGATCTCATTAGTTATGTTTGATTACGTTTAATTTTTTTCTTCAAATTTTAAGCTTGTAAGCCGATGTGAAAATTTTGTAAATAATCATAAAATAAAAAATAATCTTGCAGAGATATATTTAGTATACAAAAATAAATAATTTATTGTTGAAATTTGAATTGTTATCTGGAATAAATAATGACATGATTTTACATTGTTTCGGTGACGTGCAGTCAAGTTTGGTTGTACATTTTGTGTTACATCGTGTCATGTATCGTGCTATGCTGTATTGTGACCAGGTCGTTTCATGTGTCGTGTCGTGTTTCTTGTATACGGAGCATAATTACGGCATACAACACGTGAAACACATCATATGACTGACACGTTTGTCATACTCCGCCGTGTGGTGTTCGGTAAGTGACTTTTTTACATCCTAGCCCGCCATATATAGAGCATATGTGATTACCTTCGAATTCGATAACACGAAGCAATAATATATATAGTTCATAACAAATTATAACAAAATTAATAATAGTAAGCTTATAGTTTCAAGTTGAAACTAAGTTTTGACAATTAATTATGTGAATATAGTTCATTAATCGGCCAATGACCAACTAATCGATTTTGGCGTTCAAAAGTCGAGGAATATTTTAATATTACAATTATTTTTGCGTAAAAAATGTCAGAACTTCACTTTTAATTTATATTTTAAAATGTAAAATTCAAATCCTAAATTCAAACTATTAATCTTGTTTATTTTCATGGGAGATGTATCTACATATATATAAAATTTGATGGTTCTAGGAATTTATATTATGCTAGATCAAGATGTCATAAAATGAACATACTACAAATTAATCTATATATATATCATGATTAATTATAATCATTCAACTTTTTTTGTCCACTGGATCTAGTATATAATAAAATTAACAATCCTAAAATTTTACAGGGACATATTTCTCATGAATATATATAAAATCAACGGATTGATTTTGATTTTTGGGTTTTAATTTTATGCGACTGATATATACAAAAATTGTTTGACAATTAATACCCTAATCTATTTTGAAAATCGTATGATTATTAAATAAAAATATATAGCATTATTAAATAAATATATTATAAATTCAATGGATTAATTTATGCGACTGATATATGTTATACCTAAGGCACCGTTAATTCTCAAAAACTGAAAAATAATTGCAATTAAAATAAATAGATGAGTTTAGAGAAATTGACACACGGGATGACAACGGAGTTCGGCTTAAAATGCCTACTTCTCCGAGGCGTCACAACCGCTTCTCGGTGCGCCTTTCTATTACCTAACAAGAAATGTTACAACTTGTGAACCGGTGAGCCCTTATAACCAATGGAAAGTCACACGGCCAACTTGGATAGAGAACGAAGTCTCTAAGTTTGGATTCTCAAGAGAAACACTCAAAAACTCACTCTAACTTAATCTAACTCAAGATTAGTGAAGTGAATTTGAGGTTGTTTGAGGGATTTTAAAGTTTTAAGCTCTCACAACAATGGATTGACTTAAGCACACAGAAAAATCTCTTTTGAATCGTTGAGGCAGCTAAAAGTGTTTTGGCCCAAACCCTAACATCTCTATTTATAGTGGCAACTTCGGAATGAGCATTTTGCCACTAATCGTTACCAAAGATTTGATCATTTGTAGAGTTAGGGTTTTCATCCCTAATTTTCTTTTCTATGTACTTTGTATAATCGTCACAACGATTTATAATCGTTAGCAACGATTGAACTCTGTAAAGTTATGGTTTTAGCTTTGAATAGTTTTCTGTGTAACTTCCATAATCGTTACCAACGATTAACAATCGTTACCAACGATTGAGCTATGTTGTTATTTGGCTGAAAAGCCAACAACTCTGTTTACAGTGACAACTTAGTCTGCCACTAATCGTTACCAACGATTGATCCCCAACGTCAAATTTACTTTACCAAGTTCATAATATTTTTTACAATTTAAATTCTTGATAAATATCTTGATGATTTCTTCGGTTCAACTAATCCATATTGCAATTCCACTTTGTCTTGAACCTGCATAATATCTCAACTCGAGGAAATTGTTAAATTCAATTGTTATATGTTTTGCAAATTAGTCAAATAGTTTAATAAGAGTATTGCTTACAACAACAATATACACAAAAATGATTAATAGAAAAATGACTGACTTATCTATCTTAGCAGCCAATTAATGCCCTACTTACATAGTATATGTATGCATGATGATTTGATCTCTAAGTTCGATTACTCAGTTGACTAATGAGCAGAATCCTTTTATACAACATTTATAAAAGTTCAATTTTGGCTAAAAAAAATATTGTATTCACTTTTGTTTCATCCAAATTTGCTAAAATCCAATGTAAATATATATATATATATATATATATATAGAGTAAGGCTACGGTGCTTTGCAAAGTAAACCCCCCCTTTTACTTCGGACCCTTTTTTGGATTTTGAAAATCCAAACAACCGATCCGAACCGTTCAACATGTTCTAAATATTGAAATGTGCTTGGAGACCAAATTTTACATTTTTTGGAATTTGTTTACTATTTATTAAGCCACTTTGAAAGTTTCTGATCCGGTGGTCCAGAAAATTTTACTGTTTTTACTGTTCACCGTCGGATCAGCGACTTTCAAAGTGGCTTAATAAATAGTAAAAAAATTCCAAAAAATGTAAAATTTGGTCTCCAAGCACATTTCAATATTTAGAACATGTTGAACGGTTTGGATCGGTTGTTTGGATTTTCAAAATCCAAAAAATAGCCCGAAGTAAAAGGGGGTTTTACTTTGCAAAGCACCGTAGCCTTACTCTATATATATATATATATATATATATATATATATCAAATTAAACAAGAAGTCTGCATGTGCCGTTAAATTAAGTACGTTATTATAACACTCCTAGGAAAATTGTTCAGTAAAAAAAACGATGCATGAAATTTGTTATAATGAAAGTTATTAATCTTTTAATTTGCTTCTTAGTGTAAAAAAAAAAAAATTCAAACTTGCAAACTTTGTCAACCAGTTATTAATCTTTTTTACACATATTATGCATATACTTGTATAGGAACACATATTAATTGTTTATACCTTGGTTTAATTAATCACATAATTATATGATAACCAAACTTCCAAACTGTGTCAACCACAAATGTACATATATTAAAAAATCCAAGTACAAACAGTTCTTTGACGAATCTAATTATATAGCTTTATTGACCAAAATGATTTGAGCTCCACTAGACTTTATGAGTCTTTATAATTAAATTCATAAAAATATGGAAAAAAAAAATGATAAATTCAAGTGTGCTTATATATATAGCCAGTAGACTAAGCTAGCATGTGAAGAGCACTATAGACGGCCATGCAGACACCAGCCGCGCGCAACGGAGAAAAAGGCTACTCAATATTTTTCTCCTTACGTTAACACTTAACACTATCATGCATAGCACCTAGCCTTTTGGTAGTGCATGCATTGTACCTCACTAGCTAGTTTTCTCAACACTTCCAGATCACATTATAAAATATCTATATATTTCTTTGACTATTTAGCTAGATCGTCTATTTATACATCGATCGTCGACATGGTTTCTTTTGAAAAAAGAAAAAAAAAAAAACATGATCGAGTAATATAGTACGTACGTACGCTTATAAGAAGACACGTACGTTTAAAAAAAGAAGCCGTACGTTTAAAAAAAATGAAATGAGTACGCTTAATTATAAGAAGACACGTACGTACGTAGTCCAGTTTCTTGCTAATTAATTAAACACGTACGTACGTACGTACGTACGCTTATACACAAAAACTACACAATAATTAATAAGACACGCTTTCTTTTAAGAAGAGTTTTCAGATGTTTTGTTTTTTCCCTCTACATCCATCGTCTCTCAATTTTTAAATTTTCTAATAACAAAGATTTTACAACTTATAGATTAATATAAAACACGTTAGAAATGACCTATATTATTTTATTTATCTGAATGGACATACAAAATTATCATTTTTTAACTTTGTTTTTGTACGAATCAATAAGTTTAAAAATTAGCGTCCAGAAATTATATATTCACATCAGTTTATTTTTGTAACAATTAAGAAAAAGTCAAAATGTTATAATCTTTTGCATGTGCATGAAAAATGTTATATATATCATACCTAATAATTTTCTTTTGACATTTAGGTTTTAAATCTTAAGTTATTCAAACTTTAAAAATGAAGGTATAATGGAGATACCAAAAATGAAAGCATTTGAACGTTCCTCTTCTTTAAATGAAAATTTGTAGGGTGAGACTTAGCTCGATGTTTAATAATGCAATATTAAAATAAAGTTTTCAGTAAATCAATTCAAAGTATTTTAGTGCTAAAAAATAATAATTAATTGTGTTTATGTTTTAAAATAACAAAGACACAGGTGTTCTAAAATTAAAGTTTGAGCTTTTGGTGTTCTAAATAAAATTAAAGTACTTAATTATGGAGATGCTTTAAAATTGCTATACCTTAAAATTACCTAAAAACATTTCCTTTTAACATCGTAATACTATATTAAATAATTTAAATCACTGTCGAATTATTTATAAAACATGCATTTAAGTAAGACATTATAAAAATCTTAAAGGCTTTATTAGATTGCGTTCAAAATTTTTAAATGAACTTGTATAAATCAATTTTTGTTCTATTTTGGAAAGTTTCAGGGACATCTTAGCAAAATAACTAAATAAGCATCAAAATAACTTATTTTTCATTAGTTCAAAGGAATATGTCTTCATATTCGTATGATCTTTTGTGCTGCTAGCATGAAAATAACTATAATAGCTCTAACACGAAAAAGCTACACAATTGTTTGCCATAATAGATCCCGATTGGCACTACCGTCCAGATCCGACACGTGGCGTGCTGTGACTTAGGCGAACAAAGGTCCGGGGCCCATGTTGTTGATTCTTGATGGATGGGACGTGCGTCGAAAATGAAATGAGTACAATTTGACCCGTTACAGAAGTATATTTTGTTCGACACACGGATACCTGCATGGATATCGGTGCACAAAGTTGGAGAACAAAATGGTCAAATGTCGGGAAAATTTGAAGAAATAGAAAACTTGTCAGGATAATTTACGGAGAGGTTAATTATCATTTCTGTCAATGCGAAAGCACGAGTTACTCACAAATTTTATAGATGGTGAGATGCAACGAGCATGTTGCGCGCACTTTAAACGGTAACAAATCCAACTTATTACTGTTCTTTTTTTCTTTTTCTATTTAAAGTTGAAGAAGTCAACTTAAAAATTTTGGCTGCTTTTGAGTTCATATATAAATTACGTCCGGATTTAAACTGACATGTTTCATTTTTATTCTTTAATATTTCTATTAAAAAATAATACTATTTGTTTTCTACATAAAATTAAATTACATATTTAATCCTCAATCTTATGTCACGCACTCTAGTCGACAACATATCTTTACAATCACCAAAACATATATATATATATATATAAAATTAAGAAAAACTAGTTACATGAGGTAAAAAGTTTAATCAACCAACCGACATCTTTGTCTAGAGAAAGTAATGCTAGCTGGCTGCTTTGCTTTACTTCTCACCGTGTTTGACTTTTTTTTTTTCTAATGAAAATTTAGTGGATTTCTGCCAATTTTTCAAAAAAGAAAATTTAGTGGATAAATCTTTCACCACTTGAAATTAAAAAAAAAAAAAAAATGGCTTTTCTACCTTCCTGGAAGTTATCACTTATCAAGCAAAATACATGACACAAGTTAAAAATTGAAATTAATTACACCTCGTCCTCGTGGGGCTTTGTTTTGTTCCTTCCTGGTTATAACAGCGAATTAAGTTGTGTCAAATAGCAGAGATAATAATAAAAAACGAAAAAGTGTAATTTATTATTAAAAAACTTAATTAATTTACAATTAGATCAAGCAAGTGCATGGGCCACGCATACAGCTAGAGCAACATAAGTTATACGTATACACAAGAAGCTACACGGACAGTGCCACAGAAGAACCAGAACATTGTGTAATTCATTATTCATGCATATGGTGGAGCTGCCATTAATTAGACAAAAGTATCTTTTTTAACTTTAACGTGTTGTTTTTTTAATTATCCTGAGTCCTGACCTAAGCTTTGATAGCGATACATTTAGTAAGTGCTTCCCGTACAATTTTTTTTACTCACCAACTTTACCGTACTAATGACACCTAAAACAGCTTTATTTTACCGTACTAAATTAGCTTTCTCGACAAAAAGTTTTTTATCCGTTTATCTGTTAATTCCGTATCTTAATTACTATATGAATAACAACTTTTGTGTTAACTTAACAAGTAAGATAAAATTCATTAGTTTATTGGGTAAGACTAGGGGTAAAAAATTTTGTACCTGTTACGCGATAAAGTAATTAATAGATATAAATATATTTATAACGAATTTTCAATTTATAGGTTATAATTATATAATATTTATTATTATGATTATGATTTATACAATATTTTTTTATTCTTTTTATTTAACAATTTATAATCAAATTGATTTATCTAACACTGAAATGACTACTTTTTTAGCACCTTCAATATTTTTGAAAAAAAAAAATATGTTTTCATCAGTCAAACTCTCCTCAAATTAAGACAAAAAGAGCGTAAAATAACTCATGTGGGCGTAAAGATCAATATTTAATATAATAGTAAAACAACAGTATTCTCCGTGTAAAAAGGTTGTGGGTTCGAAATCTGAATGGAAATCTTTTATAAACAATTAAATGAAATGATATGTTAGATCTCTATCTTTCGAGTAGAACTAGGGTGTTCTTAAGCTCACCAAGCTCCTTTGTGAGATTAACTCAAAAACTTATAGGATTGGATTCAAGCGAAAATTGTTGAAACCGATCTACTTCACGAGTGATGAGTTTACATGTCAAATTTATAAATTTTTAAACTAATTTAGTATAAAGTCAAGCGGTTAAAAAATAATGAAAAATGAACACATTAAAAATAACTTATAAACCATTTTTTTTAACTGCTTGACTTTATACTAAATTAGTTAGAAATTTATAAATTTTACATGTAAACGCATCACTCGTATTGGTTTCAACGGTGAGCTTAAGAACACCCCAGTTCTACTCCTATCTTTCTATCTTAAAAAAAAAAATCTCAGTGGGCGTGAAAAAAAGGACAATCGATCAGAGCGTTCCAAAATTTTGTATCGTTGGTACTTAATTTTGAAAAAGAAGGACAATCGATCAGAGCGTTCCAAATTTTTGTATCGTTGGTACTTAATTAATGTTAAGATTGTTAAATTTTATATTGTCAATTCATCTTCACCTTTTAAAAAAATCTGAACTTCTTAAGCTTATTTTTTTTAATTTATCAATAGCCAATAGAATTCGGATCCAGTGAAGTAACTCAATTTTTGGGTTTTAAATTGGGACCGTCCGATTCGGATCCGAGACCATCCATCCTGAAGTGGAGCGCACACATTCCGACGACATATTCGAATCTCGAGACGATCTCGAGCGACAGAATCGAATCGGATGGTCCCGATCCAAAACCCAAAAGTTGGGTTACTTTAGGGGATCCAGACCCTAGCCAATAGGCATTGGTTCGTCCGTAGTACCCGACATTTTTATTAATATCTAAAGTTTAATAAAATTAATTAATATACCCAGATCCCTGAGTATTTATAAAAATACTCATACCGTTTATTTTCTGACCAGTACCCAATTTAATCAACTATCAGCCAGAAAATGGTCGGTATCTTGTTTAATCTATTATCGGCCAGAAAATGGCCGGTATTTTTAATTTTTATTTTGGCTGTTTTAGAGTTTATTGTAGTATTTTCCGTTTAGATTTTATGTTGTAATATTTTTGTTGTTGTTGTAGTATTTTCTGTTTAGCATAATCATGATAATTATTTTATTTTAGTATAATTTAACGTAGCTTAGTTTAATTTAGCATATTCCTGGTGATTTATTTTATTTTAGTACAATTCTCATTAGTTTAAATTAGTACAATTCTGATAATTTATTTTATTTTAGCGTAATTTTGCGTAATTCTTTGTAAGTTAGTGACAAAAAAAATCTAAAAAATATATAAATAGTACCATAAAAGCACACATAAAAAAGAACCGAAATATAAGATAATCCAAACATAAAAACACCAAACAAAGTATACCAAATATAAATAGTACAAGACAATCACCGCCACGGATCGGGGACCATCGCTCAG
This sequence comes from Carex littledalei, assembly GCA_011114355.1. Lineage (NCBI taxonomy): Eukaryota > Viridiplantae > Streptophyta > Magnoliopsida > Poales > Cyperaceae > Carex > Carex littledalei. Next base: position 8,745,734 of record CM022084.1, on the reverse strand, counting down.
CTGGTACTCCGGCGTTCGCTCGAACCGGCCAGACTCTTTCTCTCAGTGTAAGGACATCAGTCTCGGTCTCGCTGCGTATCCGCTCGGCGATATCCCAGACTGGGTCATATGTCGGCCTAGAGACTGGCGGGGGTGTACAGAAGATGGATGTAGCGAACTCAGTCCCAAAGTCAGGATGAGTCTGGAATCGGCTACCACTGGCCTCTCTATCATGTGGCATCTCTGTCTCAAATCGTGGTACTGGCGTTGCCAGCATGTCAGCCGGATCCTCCTCGTATACCTCGATCTCATCGAGACTGAATGCTAGCTCCTCAAAATCAGTAGGAAAGGACTCCGGAGGCGGTGGCGGCATTGTGGCCGGACCCTGCAATCATACACATAATTAAGTAAATTTAATCTGAATGAATAAATTTGTACGAATGTGACAACTAATGAAATATGACGTACCAGAGGCTGAACCGGATGTCCATGCGCATCGTAGAATGCCTCACACCCAGTCATGGACAATACTCAACGATGAAAGTCTCACACTGGCTGCTCATTGGGGGGAGATGGCATCTCATCTAGCATAACCGGGCTCGCGTCGGGCTCGGTAGGATCTATCTCAAGCCAGTTGATGTTCTCTCCGGCGTCTCACAGCATGGTGATGAGCTGCCCACCGTGTCTGACATCCTCAACAAAATTGGCATTCTACTTGAGGAAGTAGTACCCAAGACGTCTCCAGTTCTTTTTTCTCAAAATGGTGATCCCAAAGCCGGCACCTTTAAGCGAGGCCAAAAACTGAAAAAAATTATTTTGTTAGATCAAACCTTCATGAACTAATCAGTTAGGAAAAAACTATGTAGTTTTAGGTGCATTACCTGGCGAGCCTATTTTTTACCGTTGGGTGTGTATGTTGGGTTTTATGGTACTTAAGGCAGCGAAATTTTAAAATTTTTGACAAGAAAAGTACAAGAGATCATCATGTGCGATTAAAATCAAATCAAAATCAATTTCAAAATCATCAAACATCATACCTTTTGTTTCTAGTCTCCAAACAAGAAATGAAGGTCCTTGAGATGTAGGGTTGTAGCCTCCACCTCCTTGTTGATGCTAATGGTGGTTGATGCCTTGCAGCGCCTTGGTGGTTGATGTGTGCGTGACCTAGAATGCCTTGCACCAATATGAGACTCCAAAGTAGAAGTCATCCACGGTATCCACCAAAAAATTAATTAGAAACCAAATATTCCTCTTGCTAGAGAGTACTAACTTGGTTGCTCATTAATCCCTATCCTTCAAGAGAACTAGATCTTGATTTTTTAGGGTTTGTGGATTTTCAACACATGAGAGATGAAACAAGAGAAAGAGAGAGTTCTTGGCAGAACTTCAACTCTAAAAAATGAGTATCTCTCAAAAGGAATGAGAGGGAAAATATATATAGCAAATAAGAAATGTGAATTATGTTTCCAAAACCAACCTCACGTTCTACCACGTTTTTTATCACGATCTAGTTTGAATTAGATTCTGCTCCAGATAACAAAGTTGTAGATATTTCTTTTATCTTTCCATCCATATATAGTATGCCCAAAACCGACTTTGTATGAGAGAGATATGGTCAAAATAAGAAACGTGTGCAGCAGTTTGCAGAACATGGTAGTCCAAATTAACCACCACGTTCTACCACATTTTTCACCACGATCTAATTCGATTTTGGCTTTCCTTCAGAGAGATAAAGTTCTAGGTATTTATTTTACCTTTCTAGAAATATATAGAATGTCCAAAACCGACTTCGTATGAGGGAGATATGGTCAAAATAAGGAACGTGTGCAGCAGTTTGCAGAACATGGCAGTCAAAATTAACTACCACGTTCTACCACGTTTTTGACCACGATCTAATTCGATTTGGACTTTCCTCCAGAGAGGCAAAGTTCTAGATATTTCTTTTACCTTTCCAGAAATATATATAATGCCCAAAACTGACTTCATATGAGGGAGATATGGTAAAAATAATAAATGCTGCGCAACAGTTTTCAGAAAACGTGGTAGTTATTAAGAAAACAATTCATAAAATAAACATGGGCCATAATTAACAACAACCATTGGACTTTGTTTATTGGGCCAAGTTTTATTTTTTCTTATTTGAATTAATACAATTAATCTAATTAATTGTAGTATGAAATAATTATATTTCTAATGTTTTGGTGGAGAAACCAATTTATTTATCATGTCATATATGTCAAATAAATTAAGGAGCATTTCTAATAAATTTCTTATTGGTGTGACCCTGTGGGATCTATGTTACATGGCAATGGAATCTGAAACTCCTTTCGATTTCATAAACTACAAGCGGCACATATCAATATGCATTGTAGTTAACCAAATAACAAAGATGATAAGTAATATACTGTATCACGATCCCTAAGCAACAATTGGTTCGTGTCAATTCCATGTCTCATGATATCATGAATAGATTCAAGGTAGGAACATGTCATCCTTGCAAATCTACTCATTTCTTGATTCTAAAATAATTCAGTAATTATGATTAACTACTTAATCATATGTGCACATACTTGTATTATTTTATCAAGGGGCCCAGTGATATCATCACTCATTTACATGAGAGACATTGTATTCTTGATAATTACTATCCCTCCACATGAGAGATACATACTGAGATAGAATCTGTATAACTGCCAGTTACGGACAGCGTTGGATAATACCCACGAATATGTATTCTCATGTGAGAGAAACAATCATCTCATACCTTAGAATTCTGATACAAATAAAACATTAATGACACATAACACAATCCATATAATATTTTATTTCTGATCATGTCCAATCACTTGATCTCCATCAGGTATCCATTTGATTAAATTAACAACTCCTTGTCACGTGATCTGCAGAACATGATCATCATCTAATCCAAATGCTAATCTTATACTGGTAATTAATGTTCCTTGTTAATTATCAAGACTAGGGACACTTTAGAGTATTTATTAACTCCTGTATAGAGTTCCACAATTCCAAGTTTGCAACCCGAATGATCTATAAGTAAGAAAATACTCAAGGAACAAAATAATAAACAAATCATCTAATTACATGAACAAAACTTAGAAAACAATCATCCTATGATTGACTTCTAGATCACAACACTAACAGTGTAACCATCATTGTCTTTGACCCTGTCGCGTAAATGGGCACCGTAATCGCCCTGCAGATATACGGTGGCCATGCAGACCCGGAAGTACCAAGCCTCATACCTCAATAGGACATGTCTCGGGGTCTGCATGAGCTCATCTGGCACCTGATAAAAGTTGCACCTGAAAATGGTCGCTCCAGTCGCGCTCCAGTCGCCCTAAGTATAAGGAACATGTTAGTTGCAATATAAAGCTATCAAGTAATATGGGATAATAGATAATATGATACGACTTATTTGTGTAGGTCTTTGATGGTGGAACTCGACAAAGATGGGTCTATGGGAATCAACGACGCATGTCCAAATTAACGGAGTACCTAATCTGGATAGTGGTGCTCCACTATCCAGAAGTGTACTAGTGGACCTCTATAGTACCATCTCTCCCGCTACTGCAGACAAATCCCTGGTAACCGCTCATCCTCGTGCAACTGGTCGTACGGTGTCTATTGAACAAGATCTGCAGCCAAGCTCTGCGGCTTTGAACGGACTGGCCTGATACTAATGGTACTACTGTGGGTCCGATTGACGTAGTTGTGAGGACCGTGCTACTTCTTGGCGTATGTCGGGCATATGAGATTGTCAGGCGCTCCCCATGCCGGTGGCTCATTCGGGATATGCCGGCCCACCGGTAGCCATGACTGACCAGTGCTGAAGCAAGAGTACCGGCCCAAACATCTGTTTCTTATCCTTCTGCATTTTCAAGAATTTTAGCCGTCAGGGTAGTATTGCATGTGAACGCACCAGTACTTCATATCTAAAAGAAACGTGTCTTGCGTTGAAAAAAGTAATCCCAAATTTGGCTAATTACTCTAAATTATACTAAATTTAATAATTAAAACTAACTACAACGAATTTAACACTAATTACAACTAAATTATTCTAATTTTGGTACATTACTAACAAATCCTAACATTTTACAACCATTTTGCACTAAAAATGAATTTTTAAAAAATTAGAGGGACTTACTTGCAAATTTGGAAAGAGATGGAGAAATATGGGGGAAAGAGCTCAACCGAGGCGAGATAGTGTAAAATTTGATGAAATGATGGTGAGAAAGTCCGGCCAACCCTCCACACATATATATAGCAAAGATACCGGCCATTTTATGGTCGGTAATAGATTAAACAGGGTACCGACCATTTTCTGGCTTGTAATTGATTAAATTGGGTACCGGCCAGAAAATGGCCGGTATGAGTATTTTTATAAATACTCAGGGAATCTGAGTATATTAATTAATTTCTATTAAACTTTGGATATTAATAAAAATGTCGGCCGTAGTACTATATTAGGTATTTGTATATAGTGTAATACCAGCTGAATTATGGAATTTGTGCCTTGTCTATATTAGTTTCTAAGAGTTTCTACGGTGATCTGTACTAGATTTATATGAAATGACCAAAATATTTTCTTCTTCATATTTTCAATCGAAGTTAAACTAAAATTTAGCAAGGATTTACCATTATATAGGAAAATTGTCAACAATATTGAAAATTTGATGGATAATTATCCGATTATGAAGTTTGAATATATGCTAAAAAAATCCAATTAAAGTTTATGGGCTATATCCAATTTCATCCAAAATAAAATCGTCCTTCATATTGGGGGTTGGGGTTTGGATCATGTTCGAAACTTGAATTATTCGAATCCAATTGTTCTAAATTCAAATTGGTTTAAAAATCAGATAATTTAAGGCTCCAGACATTTAGATTTGTATATATTTTTTAAAGAGTGAGGCTATGGTACTATGCATAGTGTGGATTGGTCTGTACTACTGATCATTATTTTTGTTTTCAAAATTCTAACAGTCGATCTGAACCGTTAAACATAATCTTCAGATGAATATATACTTGTAAACTAAATTTTATATTATTTAGAATTTTTACTATTTTTTTAGATGGATAGAAAATCAATGTTTTTGGACGGTCTTGATTTTCATATCAAGTGATTTTATACCCATCTATACAAATAGTAAAAAAATTCTAAAAAATGTAAAATTTAATTTACAAGTACATATTCATTTGGAGATCATATTTGAACGGTTTAAATTGACCATTAGAACTTTCAAATAAAAATTTGAGTTCATAGCACGAGTCAATATGTGCAATTAATGCATAGTAACATAGCCTCACTCTTTTTAAAATATCTTAGACGTTGAATTATGAGTATATTATTTTTATTTTTTCCCCCAATGAATCATAGTAAAGTAGGCATTCAGTGCTCTTACAATTGGTTGGCACCTGATCTTAGATCATTCGCATTATGTTCCTCTCAAATCATGGATAATATATGTCAGGTTTTAGATAAATAAAAAATTTGATATTGGAGCAAGCGGTTTGAAAACGTTGACATGTATTATTATACAAGTAAACTAAGTTTTGAGCAGCAATAAACTTTTCTTTTTATTAGAGTATACCGTAAAGTGGGATTAAATTCAGGGTTTGAGTTTGAAGATCATGTCAGAATAAATAAATTTCTATTCAAATTTAAGTCATATTAGGGTTTGAATTTAGGTCAGTTTGAAATCTAATTTTACTAAAATCAGTTCGGATTATGTGTTGATTTTATCAAGATTTTGTATCATTGATTTTCATTTTATAAAAAGAAATCAATGCTTCTTTTACGATTTTAGTTCAAACACATCAATTAAAATATTCTTAATTCGTATTGAAAAACTAGCTTTTAATCTAGTAGCGTGCAAAAAGCAATGTCCTCCGTGTTAAAAATTACGGATTCGAAACTAAAAAAAAACAATTCTTTAATTATAAATATTATAATTTGAAAGGTTAAACCTCTGTGTTTCTTTCAACAAAAATCTTTGAATTAGGTCAGATTTTATATCCTCTAGTAGTCATGCATGCCACAGATGTCTCCATTAATTTTGGCAACGACAATTTGATCCAACTAAAAAGAAAGTAGGTATAATATAACTATACATGTATCATATATGCATGCAACTGGTCAAGTTGCAAAATGTTACAACTAGCTAGCTAGAATGCATGCGCATATAATCGATCGCGCGTGAATATCTAGCTAGCTCCATGAGCTCTGGTATCTAGATATTTATTTGAGGCACTTGAACGTACGTATGGTTCAATGTTTCTTTCACTCATTCTTTGGTAAGGGAGCATTTTGTTTGTAGTCAGAGTGCACTACTCAAGTTCACCCAGCTGTCAAAAGGCAATTGATACAATTTTAGAACACTAGGGAATATATATATCTTGCTATGTTGACCCCATGCATGTCTCCAACCGGCTCATGTCAATGATTAAAATTCACTCGCTCAATTCGTTTGTGACAATTAATAAGTGGGTGCAATAAGGAGTGGAGGACTTGGGAGTTCGGATCAGGTCAGCTTAGATTTTGACTATTTAATTTAAATTTGCATAAAATTTAAAGTTGGCCTTCTGAATTCCAAACTGGCTTGATTTTTTTTTTTTTTTAGTTCGGCTTTAACTAACCTGATGTCGTCAGGTACTGCAGGAAAGATATTCTTCCGGAGATTTGTGCTTGTAAATTATATATGTGTGACAACTGATAAGGAGTCAAAAGTAATTATAATGTATAAAATGGGAAAAATTTACTAGTTAATTTGACCCATCTAAATTTTTAATTTTCAAGTTTATAACTTAGATTTTGAAAATTGATGCTTTGATATTATTATGTGTCGTCTCCAATACAATTAGTTTTGTTCAAACATCGCTAAACGTGATATAGTCTTAAGGTGCTGCCAGAATTCTATATAAATTCGTCTAGATTTTGCTAATAATTAAACTATGGATAAATTATTCCTTTGACAGATTTGATAGTTTTGGCTCAGTGTCTATATATATCTACTACTGGTGATGGCATACTTGGTTTTTACATGTTTTTCTTAGTCTCTGTGTATATACTGAAACCGTGCTATATTATTTTTACTATTTTATTCCACCTTCTCCTACATATATTTGAAAATTTTCATATTAATTAGCAACATAATATGATTTGTGAATCTTAGCTACAGAAAAAAAAAGAAAAAAGAAGAAGATAAAAAATATGAAAAATGGATAGAGGAAGAAGAGGGCAGGTACTTGGAATGCAGGTACAATGTTGGAGACAGATATTGATTATTGATAGAAAATAGCTTCTGATTTTATTTAAATACCCTCAGAAAATAAAAAAATAACAAAAATACCCTCAGATTTCAAATATTTTAAAATCTGCCCTGACCGCCCCACAGTGGGGCGTAGGGGTGTTCATCGGGGCCGGTTTATTTGGTTTTTAACCGAACCGAAAAAGTTTGGTTCAAACGGTTCGGTTTTTCGGTTTATTTGGTTCGGTTCGGTTTAAATTTTATTACTGTTCGGTTTCTACTGTTTGGTTCGGTTTATAATATCAGAGAACCGCAATAACCGAACCGACCGACTAACATAAGCTGAACCGTCCGTCCCCTCTTGAGTCTTGACCTCTTCTCTTCGCCCAGACCCCAGACTTCTCCAAAAATCAAAATCCAAATCGCGTCTTCGGCTCGGCTCTTCGCTGTTCAATCTCTCCCCCTTCTTTCAACTTGAATATTATGTTCTTTCTCCTTTCATCTTCTTAGATTTATTCTTGTGTATTACACAGTGGCTTGTTCTCATTCTGAAAGCTAGGCTTCAACGAAATCACCAAAAAACTTGCATCAAATACTGTAAGTAATCTCATTTCAGTTATAAAAGGCATTTGTAATACGGAGAACTTCAAAAGCATGAAGTTTTGAGTTGATTTTATTGAATAGATGAATGCCTTAAAGGTGTTTGATGAAATGCTAAAACCAAAATAAGATTTTAGATGAAAAGTAGTAGAGTTGCTAATGACTGTAGTTGTCTGTTAATAAGTCTATATACGTTTCTCTCTCAACTAAAGTCAAATTCGAATGACTAGTGTATATAACTATGAATGATTAGTCTATATAACTATGAATGTCAGACTTGAATTGGGTAAAAAAAATCGAAGTCAAGGTGATATGATAGTGGTCAGTGACATATATGCAAATGCTAAGGGAGTAAATTGAAACTCGAATGGTAACCATATGTTGTAATGATTTTTTTTTTATTAGTAAAAATAAGGATCTAGTCCTTGTTTATATATTGATAGGATAAAATTACACAAGTTCAGGTTTCAAACTAAAATCCGGTTACGAAACATTTTATTAAGAACTCAGGAGGCTTGAGGCTTCAAAAAGAAAGGAAAATGAACAAAAACCAAAGTAAACCGGTTATTGGTAAATGAATATCAGATGTTAGTATGGCAGTAGATACTGCTGGGTCAGATCATGAAATGCCCCAAATTGAACAAACTGGTACAATTTCGGCCGAGGCCCAAAATGATGATTTGTTAAGCCGCTTCCTCGGCGCACCTGTGACAACCAAACAATCTCAACTAAACAATGGTTTGTTCGGTTTAACCGAACAAACCGAAATTTACTTTGGTTCGGTTTTAATCGGTTGCTATGTTTACTTTGGTCGGTTCGGTTCTATTTTTGAAAACCGAAATAAACTTTGGTTTGCCTATTTTATTTCGGTTTTAACCGAACCGAACCGATGAACACCCCTAGTGGGGCGGTTTGTTTTTTTTTTTTTTTTGGAAAAATCTTAAAATAAAAACAGTAAACTAAATGACTGTAAACTACAAACAAATCGAAAAATAGAAATGAAAAACTTAATCGAAAAGTTCAACTCAAGTTTTGAGGCACTTCCCTTTGTTTTTTGGCAATTCTGAATTTTGAAAAATGATGTAGCAATCAATGATGCATGCATCTTCGCGCAAGCTTTCCGAAAAGTGATAATTTGCTGAAACCAGACACTCGAGCGCCGTTTTATGGCTGTTTGAAGTTTCGTCGTTATTTTTCACCTTCTCAGTGAATATATCGTCTCTCTTGCCTTACCCATGTCATATGCCTATTTACGAGAGATGTCATAGATAAATACATGTATAACCTACAGGTACTTTAGAAATGAGAGAAGTGACTTACAAAAAATAGACAAATATGCATTATAACAGGAAGACACAGATCGATGACGTGAGAAAATAATATATTTCTTTTATCACACACGGATCATATAATAAATCCGTGTATAATTGTTGGAGCATTCATATACATCCATCTGAAAGAAAACTGTCACCTCTCAAAACTGCAATTGAAGTTTCTGAAAAATAACAGTAAATCAAAAACCTATCGTATAAACTTATCGATCTAAGTAGCTCTGTAAATTGGTTATATAATGAACTTGTAGAATACCAATTTTTACTATTTTTGATTTTTTTTTTTACTATTTTTTATTATTTATGAAAGATGGCACAAAATGACTTAAAAATAAAAAAAAATTGTCAATATTTTATGAAAGAGAACAAGAATATATTTTCTTGTTACATGAGTTATATACAATATCTAAGGTTCACCTATAGTTTCACACTTATATATTTTATTTGTCATATATATTCTATTTACAAAATGAAAGAATTTGAGTATCCAAAAAGAAAAAAAAAATCATAAAAGCAGTGAGACCAAATTATTGTTAGTGTCTATATGTAAAACATCTATGATGTTAGTTTTATACACACTAAACATCTCTAAATCTTAAAAAAAAAATTCATAGCAATCCGCCCCATTGTGGGGGTGTCTGGTATGGAAAAAAAAATTCATAGCAAACCGCCTCACTGTGGGGGCAGTCAGGGTATTTTTCGAAATTTTTGAAAACTGAGAGTATTTTTGTTATTTTTATTTTTTGAGGGTATTTAAAAAAAAATCGGAAATAGCTTTGACTGACAATATTAACTCTTTTTGAAGTCCTTATAATCGACTAAGAGTGTGCTCTAGAAGATGTGACTAGGAGGATTGAGGAAAGAATGGTAAAAATTGATTGTACTAAAGACATATTTTTATTTTTAATTTGGGTTTTATTGTATTTTTTTTCGAGATAGAAATGTGGAAGTCTATCCTACCAACATTCATTTAATGTTTATATGTGATTTTTTGTCTGAATTCCGAAATCACAACTTTCCATATAATAGAGGATTTTCTCAGTTGTATTGCATTTTGATACATAATTAATAAAAAAAAAAAACGGTTTAAGAGCATTCTTGCTCTAATTTACTTCTACAAAACGGCAATGCTAATTAATTTTTTATTCAATGCCAAATTGATTAGGATTATTAACTCTAAATGTTTCAAACTTTAATCATTAATTAATGTTAGTCTTCAGCTTCAACAAAAAGAACCAATTTCGCTAAATTTTATATGTACTAGATCAATTGAACTCACAACTTTCCTTAAGCTGATACATAAATTTCTGCACAAATTAAAATTTAGCTCTTTCGTATACCCTTCAAAATCTTAAAATTACATAATTTCCCTTCAAAAATTTACAATATCTTAATATTCTTAAAATTACAAACACTCTCATATTTGTACCCAATTTATTGCCCTCCTAATTAAAACTAACTCTACTTATATAAATTCCTTTTTTACCCTTAAAGAAACTAACATATAAATGAACAATAAGATTCCAAAGACAGCTTATTTACAGAGCTCTTCTAGTGCAGCTCCTTCAATTACATGAAAGTAGAACTGGATGATGAAATCTTTCCAAGTTATATGAGCACATATATGTCAATATATATGCCTTTCTGAGAATCAAATCAGTATATCTCCTACAACAGTTCTTGATTGATCGAAAGAAGTCTCCATATTCAATTTTATTTTGTAATTGGATGAAATTCTCCTGAGAATAAGAAAAAGAAAAACAATATTAAACTAGCAAGCAAAATAACCAGCTTTCAGCTTTTACCAACTTTCATCCAAACAAATAGATTTCAAAATATCGGCAAGAACTATACAAAATCAGCAACTTTCAAACATTTAATTATGAAGTGTTTATAATATATCAATAATGATTTATGAGAATAAGCTTCATAATCTTAGATTATGAACAATACCTAATTAGTCACCCCAACCAGAAGTTCTGAACTATATAGAAAAGTTCTGATTAACGATTCTCTACTTAATTTTAGAAAAAAAAAAATCGATTGATGTCACAAAATTCAAATATGATAACATTCTCAAGCTAGTAGGTGATTTTTTCTGAAATCAAGAAATTAACACAACAGCCACATTTCATAACTTACTCGATTGCGGCGATTTTACAATGTTCTCTGGTTTAGGCCTTGAGGGATGATAGTACCGACGGTCTTCGATGCCATATCTTAGCTAGTTCAATCATCAAAGCTTACGGTTCTCGCCATTTCAGTAAGGATCGAGCGTGAGAGAACTGAAACATGAGCGCGAGTGAGAGAAAAGTCAGGATTATTAGGCGCTAAAATATATAGCTAGCTAATTAGGCTGAGGGAAGGAGAAGAATTTTGAGTTTTTGAATATATCTGATATAGATTAAATTATATTGTATTAAATATGATAGTTGTTATTATTTCGAAGAATAAATATAATATTATGAATATTTGAAGAGAAAATATGTACTATTGATGCTTTTGAAGGGTATATATAAAATTCAGCCAAGACATAATTAAGTGTTAAAGCTTTTACTTTTTCTACATTACCAAATTTGATTTATAGCGTGCAAATAACCATAATGTAAAATGAAACAGCTCATATCAAAGATAAACCATAACTTTTGATGTATAATAATTCATGAATGTGTATCATAATTATCCATATTCAAAATTATTTGTCTCCGTCAAAATTCGAGAACATTACATATTTCTCATCATATTTATTTAATTTTAATAGTTGTCATGAAAATTTACTAGAATTCATCATATATCTTTCAGTTGAAAACAAAAATTATCATTTTACTTTCACTCCTTAACCAATAAAATTTAAATTAATATACTCCAGTCCTTTCATTTAATCACTCATTCGATATAATTAATTCTTCATTTAACTAGTTTAAAGGTTTCACAATTTATATTTTTTTTTTCGGCGGATTGTACTAATTTTAGTATTTTTACAATGTTTGACAATGGAGGATAAAATAGTACTTTTGGTCTTCAACAAAAAATAAGGGTAAAAATATTAACAGAGCAGTTTTGGCTTCATGCAGCGCACAGACTATAGAATCATAATAGCAGTGCAAATGTTCCGTGCGTTGCATGAAGCCAAAACTGCTCTTTTAAAATCTTCACCCAAAAATAAATCCTTCAAATGCAGAATAATTAAACCAATAAGAATAATTTAACTTATAATTTAAAAGCGGTCTAAGTTAAACATCTGTTGTATTTCGGGTCATTTTACTATCCTGCTCCTAGTCACGCCCTTCATAACAATTTACTGTGAACAGCGGTAAATATATTATACATTATTTCTTCGTTTTGCTTTTAGATATTTTTATTTAATTGCCGAAAACACTTCAATTAAGGAACAGTTGTCTCCGGTAGAAAGCCCTCAAATTGACTTGCAGTGCCACAATGCCTTACTGGCATTAGAAACAATTAAGGTTTGGAAGCATAAACATTAGCAATTAAGACATTCAATCAGTGAATAAGGGAATTTTAATGCGTTTGGGCAATTGGTACATGCCCCAGATAGGTACTGGTACCGCTTGAGTTTGAATTTTTTCATGAATGTAATGAGTTCCATGAGATAAATGGCAAGTTGTTTAAATTGTCTTTTTCAGAGGTACTAAAATGAAAAAGGGTGGCTTAAACAAAATAGTCGTACTCATATTAGAATTTTATGGGTATTGCTTTATTCCACAAATCAGCACTGTGCAGCTTGAGGGGGAACTAGAAAATTTAGAGGTGAGTTAAAATTTAAAATGCATAATGTACGTATGACTGAGTTTTGAATTCAAGTTTTCACAATAACAAATTATAATTCTAACCAGGCTACAAGCACATATGTGATAATTAATGCGGGGGCTGAACTTTAAGAAAAATGAGAATTCAATCAAATTTCAATTTATATGAATAAAAGAATACCGATCAAAAACCGAGAGACAAAAAGAGCTGGCGATTGTAAAAAAGAGAGGAAAAAATAAGAAACAATAGAAAAAAAAAGAGAGGAAAATTAGCAAAAAAAAGAAAAAAAAAACTAGTAAAAAAGAAAAATTACAAAAAAAGGGAAGATGGCGCAAGCCCAGAAGACTCGGATGTTCCTGTTATCGGATCGTTTTCGTGCCAAATTCATGTCTACAGTTGTCTCTGGATTCTCTGCGCCATTAATGGCGGAATATCCAACTTCGGGCTTTCCAGGCCCATTTCGACCTACATACAGCAAAATTGCACAAATTCCTCTAGACCGCACGCGTCAGACAATCCCCGTGACACAATCCAGATCTCATGCAGCGATCGTTCGAAGGAAAATCGCTGAGATCCGGAAAAACTCCACCGTTAACCGTCCGATTTGTATGAAATGTGGCGATCACGGGCATCTGGCTAGACAATGTAGAAACAAACAGCTGTGTTTCGCGTGCAACCGATTAGGGCATAAAGCCACGGAGTGTCGCACAAAAACGCTTAGTTTTCCTTTCTCCTCCACTCCTAAACCTAGAACAGTAACTTCGCATGTGATTTGCCCTCGATCTGAAGAAATTGCTCCGATATCGATCACACCACCACTCGTTACTCTGGTCGCCACACCCAGATCTCAGGCGATCGAGGCCAACTTGATGCTCAGCTTCGTGCTCGACGACATTGCCGCCTGGGGGCCCGAGAAGGTTGAGACTGTACTCCGTAGTCAGTTTGATCAACACAGATGGGTAGCCTCGGTGTTTGATGAATTCAAATACCTGATTAAGGCTCCAAATCCGACCTGGCTGGACTCGGTGGCATTACGCGGGTATCTCAGACTTGGCGATGTTCAATTCCCAATCATCGCCTGGGAGCAAGAATTTGGCCAAGGTATTCCACTTCAAACGGTTTGGGTAAGAATATATAATTTTCCGATTTTCATAGATGAATTTGGGGATTATGAGCGGATTCTTAACCCGTTTGGGGCTTTTGTACTAGAGATTGATCCAGCAACACAGAGTGGATACGATGTTAGGTTTGTAAGGTTGAAACTCGCAGTCTGTGACCTAAAATTACTCCCTAAAAACCATCTAGTACCCTATCGTGACCCAGCTGGTGTTATGTCCCTGTATAACATTGACATTGAGGTGGAAAATGAAAAAACTGAGGGACTTAATGCTTGGGCTAGACGTAAACAAGGGAGACCTTACCCTAATGGCACTGAATTTGGTGCCAGTGAAAGGAGGGGCCAGGGTTTTGGACCAGTCACAGGGAGAACTGAAACCAACAATAACTCTGGGCAAGGAGGTGGGAGTATTCGTATGGTCAATTTGAGTGCCCATCCTGATGGTAACCCCTTCCCAACCCAACCTCCTTTGGTAGTTGAAGATCATACTCTGAGGCAAGAGAGTGCCAATAGAGGAAAAGAACAATTAGACATGGCAACTGAAGAAGCTATTGTTGATGAGGTGATGGAGCTACTTACCTGGGCTGCACAAAGGCGAGGAAACCCTGGAGATCAGGGGGCTGGGCCAAGCCAAGTACCACCTATTGTCACAATTCCTGTTATACCAGTTCCTGAACCACCAACTGAGATTCCTGTTCCTGAACCAACCCATGATATATCAGCTCATGCTTTACCTAATTCCCCTCTTCTCCATACTACTACCATCCCACTCATAGAACCTGAGCCTATGATCACTGCTATACATATATCTGATGAGCATGATTCACCTAATGGCACTGATGCACCTGAAAAAAACAGTGATGATGAAGATGAATCTGAGACCATTCTAGACAAGATAGAGAGATTTAAACTACTGACTAAGGGACAAAGTAGTGCACCTGCTAAGACAGCATCCAATTGGGTGTATGACCCAGTCAATAACCCAGGCCATCGTACCCCTGTCTCCAAAAAGAAATTCACATGGGGAAGGAAAAAACCGAAACCTCTCTCCATCAAACCTCTCTCCAAAAACCTTAAAAAATCTGGCACAGTTGCTGCTGGCTCTTCCACCAGCAGAGGTAGAACTGGGACTGCTAGGGGTATTGGAAGAAGACTGAGGAGTGCTGGAGGGATAACACCAGAAAAAGCAATATACATATCTGATTAAGAGAATGCTGTTACCACTCCAGCTGTGCTGGACAGCAATTCCAGGAGACCCAAGATGGCATAACCCAGAAGGAGTCTTAGAGTAACTGTACAAGCTGATCCAACTTCCACAATGAGTAAGGCTAAAAAGAGAAAGAATGAGGCTGGTAGCAGCTCTACAGGTATGAGCTTAATTAACACATTTCCTTATTCTAGATTAACTTTAGCACAGATCATTGATCTATTCTTAGTATATCAAATTAATTTGGGCAATTGTGTTGAAGATAGACCTATCATCATTTCCTGCATCCAACAAATGGATAGGGCACATTTTGAGGTAGTTATTAGAAATATACTTAGCTCACCTAGGCCAAATTCTCAAATAGCTACTCTCACATTAGAAGATTTAGATACTCCTGTTACTGTAGTTCATGATGTAGATAGTAGTGTAGTTAATAATGTAGATAGTAGTGCACCTAGTAGAGTACTTCTCCCAATATCATGAATTTAAATCTTCTGAACTGGAACTGTAGGGGTCTCAATTCTATTAGAAAAAGACAGATACTTAGAGAATTATTAGTAAATCATCATGTAGATATGGTGGCTGTTCAAGAAACTAAAAAAGAGGATTTTACTAATAGAACTTTGAAAAACTTATCAAATAGATTAGATCAGTGGGTTTGGGTTCCATCTAGGGGTAGATTTTGTCTAGTGTGACAGTAATAAAGTTAATATTATCCAACACACTAGACACATTTTGTCTTGATATAGTAATAGAACACAAAGGGGATAGCTCCAAATGGCAAATCACAGTGGTATATGGCCCTGTGTTAAGACATCTTAAACAATCTTTTTGGGCAGAGCTCTCTCAAATTAAAAACCCAAATAGAGATCTGTGGCTAGTGTGTGGGGATTTTAACTCCATTAGAAAAAAAGAAGAGAAGTCTGGTTCTAACTTTGATGTTCCTCTAAGTAGGCAGTTCAATAATTTTGTAAATACACATCATTTGATAGAACATAAATTACAAACTAGAAAATATACATGGAACAATGGTAGGCATTTTGTTCTTTTAGATAGAATTTTCACATCTTTGTCTTGGGATCAACAGTATCCTTCCAGTTCTATATCTGATCTCCCCAGTACTGGTTCTGATCATTGCCCATTGTTGTTTCAAACTTCTAATACTATAACTCCTCCTAATCATAAATTTAGATTTGACCCCATTTGGACTGAACAAGCAGATTTGGTTAGATTAATGCCCAAATGGTGGAATGAAAAACCTTTGACATAAGTTGATATTGCTACTAATTGGAATAGGAAAATTAAAAATGTTAGGAAAAAAATTCAAGGATGGTCTAGGAACTTTTATGGTCAAAAGAAAAAAGAAAAATCTCTCCTAAATGCCATTTTACATGACTTAGAAATTATCAGGGAACATAGAGAGTTTACTCAGTTAGAAGAAAAACAGTGGTTAGATAGTAAAACTAGATTAGATGAAATCTATAAAGAAGAGGAAGTTCATTGGAAAAATAGATCTAAACAACAATGGTTGGAACAAGGGGATTCCAACACTAAATTTTTCATACTATTGCCACACACAGATCTAGGAAAAATATGATTCATGCTTTAGAAATTAATGGTACAATGACCAATAATATGCAGGAGATTAAAGCACATGCTTTAGGGTATTACAAGGATTTATTAGGAACCTTAGGATTTAAGTTTGGCCATTTAGATAACAAAATTTGGCATCCAAATGATACTCTATTAGCCAGTGAAAAATGGGAGCTAGAAAGACCATTCACAGAAAATGAACTTAAACTAGCAGTCTTCTCCTCAGAGCGAAATGGGGCACCAGGCCCTGATGGCTTTAGTTTTAAGTTTTATCAATTTTTTTGGGACATAGTTAAGTTTGATTTGATGCTGCTTATCCACTATTTCTATGAACATAAATTATATTTACACAAACTAAACAAATCCTGTATTTGTCTTATTCCCAAAGAGAAAGGAGCTACTAAGATTAAGAAATTTAGACTTATAAGTTTAGTGAATTGTAGTTTTAAATTTATTTCCAAGTTACTCACTATTAGGATGGAACATGTTATGCCAAGGTTAATTGACCAAAGTCAATCAGCCTTTCTCAAAAATAGATATATATTAGATAACATGATTCTTAGTCAAGAGATTTTACATTCTTGTCAGATTAGTAATCAGCCAGGGGTAGTTATAAAAATTGACTTTGAAAAAGCTTATGATAAGATACATTGGGATTATCTTTTAGAGGTATTCACTAGTAGAAATTTTGGCAATAGGTGGATTCAATGGATGATTCTTTGGTTAAATAGCTCTCAATCATGTCTTACCATTAATGGAGAACTTACAAAATATTTTTATTGCAAAAGAGGGATAAGGCAAGGTGACCCTTTATCACCTTTCTTATATATTCTAGCAGCAGATACTCTAAGTAGGATATTTACTAAAGGTAGGCATGCCAACGTTCTTCAAGGTTTAGGGCCAGCTTGTATAGATAATCTAGCAGCTACCAATTGTCATTATGCAGATGATACCATATTATTCTTAGCAGCTACTGAAACTAATGTAGAAAATGCATGGTGGGCCATGCTTGCTTTTGAAGCTTTATCTGGCATTAAAATGAACTATGAAAAAACTGAAATGTATACTTTAAATAATCCAGCTTTTGTCAATATTCATCAGTTGTTTAGATGCCAGAAAGGAACATTCCCTATTAAATACTTAGGGCTACCATTACATAGACTAAACTTTCAGTTGTTGATTAGAGATTTCTCATTGATAAGATAGAACATAGATTACCTAGTTGGCAAGGGCAATTGTTGTCCATAGGAGGTAGGGTTACTCTCCTCAATTCAGTTTTAACTTCCATTCCTTTATATGCACTGTCAGTGTTTAGAATTCCAGCTACTGTACTTAAAGAGATAGATAAAATTAGACGTAGATTCCTATGACAAGGCTCTGAAAAGAAATTTAAATATGCCCTGATGAATTGGGAAACAATATGTGTAGCCAAACAATTTGGGGGTCTTGGGGTGTTAGACTTAAATGAAATGAACATAGCTTTGTTATTAAAATGGTGGTGGAAGTATAAAAATGAAGATTATCAAGGGATGTGGAAAACTATGATTCAAACTAAGTATGATACATATCCATACACTCCTTTATCTCCTTTTTGGGCTAGTGTTAGTAAATTAGAATATATAGGGAGTATTAGTGTTACATATCAACCAGGGAGGCAGTCTCAAGTTAAATTCTGGTCTGACATTTGGTATCTCCATTGTTCTTTAGCTACAAGATATCCTTTTGTATACCAACTCTGTAGGAATAAACATATTTTATTAGAGGAAGTAATACATTCTCAGGGGGCCAGCATTATATTCAGTACCACTCTTACTGGGGTAACTCTATTGGAATGGTTAGAAATTTTACAAATTATTAGTGTTACTTCATTTACACATGATCATGACACAGTGTCTTGGAGATGGGAACATTCAGAGGAGTTTTCTACCAAATCCTTGTACAAATTTCTTAACTTTAGAGGAATTATACCTATTTTACCCTTGCTGTGGTGGACTTTACCAGTACCACCTAAAATCCGTGTGTTTATGTGGCTTACTCAACACAATAAAATCCTCACTAAAAACAATTTAGGTAATAAAGGGTGGGCTGGGGACCAACATTGTTTACTATGTTCAGAAACTGAAACAAATCTGGTTTTGGTTAGGTCAAAGTCAAGATATCATGCAAACTTGGGAAACTTTCACAGATATCATAAATTTTGCTTGTCAATTATCTGCTGTGCAGAGATCAGGATTTTTAATTGTGCTTAGTGCTTTATGCTAGAATATCTGGAAACACAGAAATGATATGTGTTTCAACAATAGCTCTCCAAAATCAGCTCGACATTTGATATTAATGATAAAATCTATGGTTCTATTCTGGACATGTCACCTCTCCACTAATATCCAAGCTGCAGCTATTGATTGGCTCCCTGTCATGGAAGATGCAATACCATTGGCCAGCTATATGCCACTGGAGGTGGTGGTTTAGCAAGCACCTGATGAGCCTCTGCCTCATGAATGAAGAACAAGCTATATAACTACTGTTTTGTTTTTGCAATCATCTGCATTAGTCCATTACTTTGTGGTTTAGTTAGTGCCAATCTATCTTACTTTTGGTGTATAGACAGTTCCTGTGTTTGGCAATTATGCTTGTTATCCTGTGATGCAGATGGTTATATCGGTCTAGTTTCTGGCTAAGTGTTGAACTGATTTTGTAATTAACTGATTTCAGAAATGAAATGGGCTCTTATGCCTCTTTTAAAAAAAAAATTATATGAATAAAAAATTTAAAATCATAGGAGCGGTGAGCACCTCCAGAGTTATGCTTAGATCCCCCGTGTGCAACATCTATTTAAAGGCTTTTAGTCTGATAATATGTTGTGATCTTGTGAGGATTGCACATGAACTGTCTCTACAAAGTTTTAAAATTAGTTTTTGCTACAGAAAATTTTAGAGCGGTTTTTGTTTTCCTCCGTAAAGTTTCCTTCTATGAAATGGTAAGTATGCATGTTCTATTATTATAATTGTGCAGCTCTGTAGAAAAGATAGCAAAGTTGATTTAATTTAAGATACTTTATCTTTATTTCAAGCAAGGATTATGTACTGCACTGCAAAGTGTAAAGAGCATTGCAATTCAAAATGTTGAAACCATTCATGTAACAAATGATATGGGACATCTAAACTATTATTTTGCATTTGTAGAAATGTTTAGTAGTAAAAGATAATGTCATTTGTGTGAGAGGTCCGGTTCGAAATTCAGCAGGAGGAAATTCTTTATAAAAAAAGGAGCAAAGAGTCCATATCCTCTGAGATAACATAATATTTTTGTTTTGATCCGGATCGTCAATCAGAATCTGAGCCAATCTGGTTCAAGACGAAGGCATGGGCCACTTTAAAATTGCTGCAGATTTAAATCAAACAGTCCAGATCTATCTGAATTCATGTATATTGGATCCCTTTTTATTGATCAAGCTGGTTTTAGAACATGCAGATAAATTCGGATCACCCTTGGTACCGTAAATGAGAATCAATTAAAATTACTGGACCCAGATTGTTCTTTTAATCTGGCACAAATCTTAAAAGGGATCCCTACATCTTTAATAACTACCGGATTGAGTTTAGTCCAACTGGAAGTAACTCTGAGCCGTAAAGTTGTGGGCTCCACTTTACGTAAGTGCATACTTGTTCCATGGCAGATGCCGTATGTATTATGAGACTCACTTTCTTTTCACGCTGGCTTTATTTTGGACCGGATAAAAGAAGGCCCAACACTAAGTTCTATCTTTCAA
Organism: Carex littledalei; assembly: GCA_011114355.1. Classification (NCBI taxonomy): domain Eukaryota; kingdom Viridiplantae; phylum Streptophyta; class Magnoliopsida; order Poales; family Cyperaceae; genus Carex; species Carex littledalei. The sequence goes on along the minus strand of CM022084.1, from coordinate 8,725,099 downwards.
TATGTGGCCTCAATTTTTGGGCTCCTTTTGGGCTATTATTTTTTATGAGTAGCAGGTTTCAATGCTCCAAGAATTTAGTATGGTCGTCTAAGATTAGTATGCTCCTCTAAGATTGGTTTAGCAATATTTTATTTTGACCTTCTCTTGTTAGCATACCTTATCTTTTAAGAGGAGAAGGGTTCCCTATGTTGTTATTCTTCAATATTCTCTACTACATTTTAATTTTATAATTTCAATTAAGCTTCTAAATTGGCATGAATCATGATCGTTGCCATAACAAATTGAATTAGGAGGTTCGAAACTCAGATGGGGATCTCTTGTGGATATTAAACTAGTTGGATGGCTTGACCTCCAACCTTAGTAAAAAAATGAATTAGGGCAGATAATTTGAAGTGGTTTTGATAAGAAAAGCCCAAATGTTTTGTAAATTTCTTACTGGGCTGATCAATTTAAAAGGCCCAACAAGCAGATACAATTTATAGGCTTCATGTTATTTCCTTGTATGTTTTTGCTTACTGGGTTAAATACACGTAAATTCTCCTCATAATTTAGTCTCATCCGGACTTTTTACTATTTCTCTCTCTCTTTTTTGAGAAAAAGAAAATGAAGTAAACATGTTTCCTCTTTTGATCAGACGGTAGAAAACTTGGGAATAACAATTACTGAACATAAATTTTACTTTTAACCGCGTCGGTGTGTTCAAACATACGAACGATAATTTATTGCACATTGTTTACCATATCTTGTTTTATAATTCATTAATTAACTAAACGTGTGACCTTAATATTTTGTAGCACTTTTACTATTTTTAAGTTCAATCTTTCCCGTTGTTCTTCAAACGCAAGAGTAGAGATCGACACTGAAAAGGAGGCAAATAATATCAGGAAAATGGCACAGGCTACCCTTGTAGTTGTATCTCGGCCATCGGAAAAGAGCATTACTTAATTAGTAGGAACTGTACTAGCTCCAAAAAGAGCCCGGCTTCTGTTTGTTGAGTCAGCACTTAACCGAGAAGACTCAACAGAGGAGTCTGGATCTCCAAAAGTAACTTAAAATTAAGTTTGGATTCTTGCCGTCCGAATGTCTGATCAGTCAATCTGATCCGAGATAGAATTTACGGGGCATCTTTATCATTCGTGCATATGTATTCTGATCAGATGGTCCGAATCCAAAGTCAAATCTTTGAGTGACCTTGGGGATCTGAATTCTCGACATAGGGGACATAGTCATGAATGTACGACTGCTTCGAGCTAAGTAATAAGCTCGAATGCCTAGTGAAAATACAAAAACAAAACAAAGTGCAGAGATTAAAATTTGGACTTTACAAAGAAGAAGAAATATTTTCACTGCGCTAAGAAATTAAACCAGAACACTGTAACAATTAGGCTTCCTGCCGGAAAAATTGCAGTCCTAAATCCAAATTTGTACTAAGCTGGTTGTCAAGGAATTGGTTTCTGGTAGGAGAAAATTCAGGGGCAATAAAGTCATCTTTGCTTGATTTTTAACATAATTTTATTGACTTCCACATCACGAAGTCATCACATCGTATAACTGATTCTTTTTTTTTTTTGAGAAACAATAAGGGTCACGCCCTCATTTAAATTAACCATAGTCGGTATCGTATAACTGACTCTTGGTGGTAGCATTCGGACCATCCATCCTGAATCTCAAAGCAATCGGATGCTGGCCACCTAAGTCGGGTACCAGAGAGGATGCAGATTCAGAATTTACTGGCCACATAATTTTACTGACTTCCACATCACATCATATAAATGACTCTTGGTGGTAGCATTCGGACCATCCATCCCGATCTCAGAGCAATCGGATTCTAGCCAACTAAGTCGGGTACCAGAGTGGATGCAGATTCAGAATTTACTGGTACGTCTTATTGCAAATTTATATTTGCTAGCTTCACCACTTGTTGGTCTTGAGCTCCAGCAATATATATCCACAATTACAATCATCTATGGAAATTACTGCAATACAATAATAAATTCACCAATTTCACATATATTGACTTTGAATTCACCTAACACATCAAGAAAAATTTAAGTGACATAATTATCTATGTAAAATGGCAAAAATAATGGTGTTAATTAAAGATCCAGATAAAAAAAATAATAATAAAGGTTTTTGCTGCAACTTCATGATTAAGGAACAAAACAAAATAATTAAGGTGGCTTGGCTAAGGAGGAAATCATTATAACTTAAGATTTAGTTTATATTTTCCAAAGATTTAAATAGCGTTTATCGCTTCATAGCGGAACGGTTAAAAAAAGACACTATGTCACTATTGCACCGCTATAGCACCGATAGCACCATAACTTTGATGGTCCGAAAACGTTATAGCGCGCTATTTAGAACCCTCATATTTTCTAGCAACAATTGAAAAATGACTTTGTTGTAATTTCAATTCGGCTTATATATTGGCGTTATCATTACCATAACAAAATGAATTAGCTAGGATGGGCAGGTTCAAGCGGTTTGATTTTAAACACCAAATGTTTTGTAATTATTTATTGGGCCGATCAATTTAAAAAGGCCGACAAAGCAGATATTCAGTCGAATTATATGCCTCGTGTTATTTCCTTCAATTTATTTTGCTTATTGGGCTATTTCCATGTAAATACTTATCATAATTTAGGCTCATCCGGTATCTCTTTTAGAAAAAAAAATAAAATAAAATGAAGTAAACATTTTTTATCACTTTGAATCATGAGTTTAGAAAAATGACTTCAAAACTAATGCGAAAGATATCTCTTTTATTATTTATTTATATGATGTGTTATGTTTCGGAACTCTCTCCCTCGCTCAGAACAAAATAAATAAATTAGTACTTAATTAACCACCTCTGTTTGATTAGATTTGTCAAGAATTATTGTAAACCGAAAAATAGATGCCGACAAATAGATTGGGGTTTAAATTTGCTTAATCAAACCTTATATTGTAATAAAAAAGTAAAGTTAATTCATACAAACCATTTTCAATGAGATCCTTGAAAGAAATAAAACCAACTATTTGTACTGGTTTACTTCCATCAATTCAAATATTTTAAAGAACAATGAAAATATTGGCAACAGAAATGTCTTCATCCTTTGTAAGAGCCTATTTTTGTAAACTCTCATTTCCTACTGTATGATTTTCATGCGTAAATGGGCTCCGGCACTACTAGAACCAAACATTTTATTTTACCTAAATATATATTTATTCAAAACATGCAATGCAAGTAGGGCTGCTCATGAGCCGAGTTGAGGACAACTTGGATTCAACTCGCGAACTCATGAGCCTAGTTGAGTCCGAGTTGCTAATCCAGTTCCGAGTCAGAAACTCCAATTTGGAATCAACTCGCGAGCAACTCGAGTCGAAGCGAGTCGACTCGTGACTCATAATATAGTACATAGTGAGACAATCTAATTTAATTCTGACAAAAAAATATTACATAATTTATCAAAATAATACACAATTAAAGACAGTACATAATGAGACAATGACCAATACATAATTAAAAATTACGAAATTACGAAAATACCAAAATAGTACATAATTAAAAATTACCAAACAGATAAAGTCTAACAAAACAATACAGAGTCTAATAAATTAACAAAACAAAAAAAAATAGTGTATAATTTATTAAATTACCAAATATTGTGAGAAACAGATATAAGATTTGGGACGCAAAAATTAAGAATGTATGAATTAGGATTTGGTGTCAGTCCAACCGAGTTGATTCCGAACCGAGTTGGAGGTAACTTGGATTCAACTCATAAATCAACCGAGTCAGTTAACTAGAGTCAGTTTCAACTCGAGTTATTAGCGAGTTGAATCCGAATTGATTCCGAACTGAGTTTCGAGTTATGAGGTTTTTGTGCACCCCTAAATGCAAGCTTCTAACTGGTTCCGTAAAAGAAAATGGCAAAATACGAGAACTCCCCAAATTGTAACCAATGCTGCAGCCCAATATTTAGTAATCATACTTCTTTATGTAAGATCAAGTGATTTTCCCAAAATTGTAACCAATGCTGCAGCCCAATATTCAAATATTGGGTTATGGTAATCACACATACTACAAGTGATTTTCTACAAAGTAACTAGATCGGTTGTTCTTTGCATTTTCTTTTCATAACTGAAGTGAACAATTAAAATATATTGAATCATAAATTTTCATCTAAAAAATATGAAATTTTATACTTCGATTTTGCAACTACAAGTTTTATATTAAGATTTTTTTTGTCACATTTTTTTACAAGAAGCCGAACTACTTTTTTAATATAATTTCTCTTATCTTAAATACAACTGGAGTGAGTTAATGACACTCTATCTCCTCTATCTCCTTCTGACTTTCTTTTGTTCTAATCCACAATAGAATAGAAAAAAATGTAATTAATAAAAAGTAGAGAAATTTTGCATACGAGGGAGACGTGAAAAAGAGAGAAGTAAATGACGATTTGTTTAAAGATGAAAATAGTCATCAAAAGAGAGATCAAGGTAGGGGTGTAAACGGTCGGATACGGATCAGATAGTGGTTAAACCGTATCCTTATCCGTTATAATTTTTTAAATACGGACACGAATACATATAGTATCGGATACGGATACGGATCAGATATTAAACGGATAAGGATATGGATCAGATATCGGACGGATACGAATATAGATATAAATATAATTCGGAGAATTAAAAATAAATTACTAATGTACATTCTAGTAAAGAATAGCATTTAAATATAAATTTTTCATTCATAAATTAGATATAATATTTTTCATAATAAGTTTGTTGGTTACAAAACATATATCATATTATCAAAACATTAGTCACTAATTATGTCATAGTGTTATATTGTTCATCAGAATATATATATGTGATAGGGCTATGTTCCACAGGTCCTTTAACTAGTCTTATCTAGGCCATGAAAGACCCGGGATTCGGACCTCACTAAGAGGCCAACCCGAAGTCATACGAAAAACCCGAGTTCTACTAAATCGGGCCCAATAAACGGCCTCAAATGTTTTAGCCCGAAAATAGGCTTGAAGCCACCGATGTGCGGAATAGCCGCCGAATCGGCTGGCATAACTGCCCACGTCCCTCATAACCGCCCGGGATGGCGGTTATGATCAGACTATATAAGGCAGGAATTCCCATTAGACATGGACCGAATTTTTGCTAAGAGAAATATCATACAGGTTAGAGTCCGAATATCTCCAAACCTCTCAAAGTTCCTAACTCAATCCGCACTTCGGTCTGCCATTCCTTGGCAGGATGAATTCTGCCCAATCCACCTCCCATACGGCCTCATCTCCCCGAGATAGGACGTATCAACCACCGTGGGGCTCCGCCTAGCTCAAACTCGACGAATTAGATGGCTCAGCAAAATACAGTAATCCCACCCCCGCCAGGGGTAGACAACAACACGCAACCTCCTGTGGTAACCCCACTAACAGGGAATTTCGGGATGCCCAGGGGAAAGACTCCCTCAAATAGTTAGCCCTCTGAAATGGTGCCCAGTAACTCGGCGATGCGACCTCGCGTCACTCAGCCGGAACAACCTCGCAGCACAGGCCCCGGTCCGGCAGCTCGACCTTTGTTCGCCGGAGGGTACACGACTAGGCCGTCGTTCATACCATATTACTCCCCGCAAGCGCTGTTATACTACTACAACGCGTATCCCTACTTACCTTACACCCCGATAGGTCCTCAATACCCTTATGTGACGTCACCCGGACAACCTGGCCCAGGAGGCGCACCCGGGGTATATCCCATGACGGGCCCAACACTATCTTCCCAGCAAGTGCAACCGCAGCCCATGATCTAAACGGTACCTCTGGCCACGCAGTTAGTCCGACCTCTACCAGCCAATCGCACCCGAAGTTGGCAGGCATAAATTCTCCCAAGGAATCTGGACCCTGAGTTCGTAGAGGTCTGAACCGCGAACAACAGAGAGACAATCACGCCTGTCCCGCAAAATTAGAATGCTCAGCCAGATCGGAGGGACCAGAATGTCTCACCACTTGTGGAACATCCTAACGAGGGAGAACAGCCAGAAGGGCAGGATGAGAATAGGGAACCAAATCCTGAGAGGGCGGTGCACACCAGGGGACTCGAGGTTCCCCTTCGCAACGAGCGTGGGTCAGCCAACTTTGGCGGAGGACCAAGACCTTCTCGTCATGAATGATCCTGTTCCCACCGAGAACGAGAGAGGAGTCTGCACCGAGGTCGAGAGAGGACTCGTCGAGACGATCGAAAGAGGACCCGGAGATCGCCCCTACCCCAACTAGAGGTGTTAATATGGCTCAAGTTGAGGATTTGATCCAAGCTAGACTAATAGCCAAGATGGCAGAGATAGAATCCCAGAAGGTAGGTACCTATTCACGACCCATGGGGATTGAAGACAGACCCCTCTCAAGAGACATCTATCGCCAATCGATGGCCGACTTCAAATACCCAGCAACCCTTCCGAGCTTCCGCGGCAGTAGGGACACTCAAGATCCGCACAACTTTGTGTATGGATTCCTCGAACGGCTCCGCCTCCTTGGAGCCACAGAAGCAATCATGTGCCGAGTCTTCACCACCTGCTTAACTGGAGAAGTTTGGGACTGGTATATGACCCTACCTCGGGGATCTATCAACAAGTTCGAAGACTTCGCAAAGGTATTCTTAGAAAAATACACGATCATCAAGTCGCCCCAAGCCACATGAGAGATGTTGTTGGACATCATCTAGGGACCACGAGAAAGAACAGGTGCGTTCGTTAACCGGTTCATACAGGTATCCCGGCGAATTCAAAATCTCAACGAAGAGTTTGCCCTAGCTGCCATCAAGAAGGGACTCCGCAAAGGAGGTCCAGGCACGTTGCGCTATGAGGTCCACATGAAGAAGATGACCATGCTGAGAGAATTCGTAGCTTTCGTTGAGGGCTACATCCGGGCAGAAGAAGACAACGGGAGCTCCACGAGACCTCGATCTCGATCTCCCCGTCAATCGGCTAATTGGCAGCCCGCAACAGAACGCACCTGAAATCGAAAGGAACCTCGGAAGAATATTCGACCCAAGCAGGAGGAACGTAAACCCAGCGATGAATAATACTGACCATACTTCGTGCGATATGCGCCTTTCACCAAAAAGCGACATGAGATGTACCACATCGTCGAAAGCATATTCGATCTCCCTCCACCATTGCCTAAAAAAATCTTCGAGATACAAGACAATACCCAAGAATGTCTGTATCACCAATTCAATGGACATTCTACTGCGGAATGTCTCCAGCTCAAAGACATCTTGGAAAGGCTAGCCCGCGAAGGCAAGTTGGTCAAATACATCAAACCCGACTTCTACAAAAAATTCACATGGAAATACAACGGACGAGGTAAGGATTACAAGAAAAAGATCCCATACAGACAGGACTATACTGGACCCCTAATCGACAACAGCGGCCCTCAAACCAGGAATGGCACAGAGTCAAAACGCCAAGAGCGGCATAACAGCCCGGTCATCAATGTAATCAGCGGGGGCCACCGCGGCACCATCCGAAGGATCTAACCTCGCGATAACCTCAAGCCATACCCCATCATCCTGCATGTAGAAACGACAACCAATAAGCGGCCTCGACCTGATGAGGCGATATCTTTCTTAGAGAAAGATCAAGGCGAGATCTCCAGCCCACATGACGATCCCGTGGTGTTAAACCTCAAATTGACACTCACAGGGTAAGAGAGTGTTGGTAGACACCGGGAGCTTGGTGGATATCTTGTACCTATCAGCCTTCACGCGAATGGGCCTTGATACCCGTGTACTCCAACATTACATCTCACCTCTGATCGGCTTCACCGGAGACACCCTTCAATCCAGGGGAATGATACAACTAAAGGTGACATTCAGAATATTATCTCGCACGGTGGAGGTCATGGTGAATTTCCTCGTTGTCAACGCACCGTCAGCCTACAATGCCATCCTTGGACAAGAAATCTTGAATAAGATAGGCGCCATCATCTCCCCCTCCCACTTGAAAATCAAGTTCTATACTGATCACGGGATTGGGGAAGAATACGGCCAGCAGAAAGTAGCGCGCGAATGCTATCTGACATCTATTCAAGGCCAAGGAGGTTCGGTTCATCAAGTAGATCAACCCGGCGCAAAACCTCGCCAGCAACGAATGTATTCAAGCATCAACTTCTTACCACCAAACACCAACCTCGCACTAGATCCCGCTAATAAGGCAGAATCGAAAGCCTACCTCGAGCCCACTGATGAAGTAGAGCAACTAGACTTAGGCAGTGGGAAGACACTCAACATCGGGAGGGCCGTGCAAGGACAAGCAAAAGAAGAGTTGATTAAGTTCCTCCAGGAGAATCAATCTGTTTTTTGCCTGGACCGCCGCCGATAAGCCAGGAATTCCCAGGTCAATAGCGGAACACAGACTGCACATCAAACCTGGCTCAAAGCCAGTCTGGCAAAGAAAACGTAACATGGGCGAAGAAAGGTAGCTAGCTGTAAAACGAGAGGTCGAGAAGCTACTCGATGCCGGATTCATCCGAAACCTGGAATGCCCCGAATGGATGGCAAACCCTGTGCTTGTCAAGAAATCCAACGGCGACTAGCAGATGTGCATCGACTACATCAACCTCACAAAACATGTCCAATGGACCCATTCCCCTTACCTAAAATCGACCAACTGGTAGACTCCACCTCGGGACATGTCTACCTCAGCTTTATGGACGCGTTCTCGGGATATAATCAAATCAGAATGAATCAAGAGGACCAAGAAAAGACTGCATTTACCACCAACTCAGGGCTCTACTGCTACCAAGTCATGCCTTTAAGTTTACGTAATGCCGGAGCCACATTCCAACGGATGGTCAACACCGTCTTTCAAAACCAAATCGGCCGGAATGTGGAGGCGTATGTGGATGACCAGCTAGTTAAAAGCATGTCGGGCCTAGACCATGTCCGTGATCTCAGAGAAACTTTCGAGACATTGAATACAGCCAGCATAAAGCTCAACTCTAAGAAAAGTTTCTTCGGCCTTACTGGCGGTAAGTTTCTTGGCTTCATGGTTTCCATGCGAGGTATCGAGAATCACTCTTTACAGCTCTCTCTCGTTCTCTTCCTCCGAGATGCCTATCAAACTCATCGTTTCCAAAACAAAAAAGCCCCTCGACCTAGGTCAATCCAGTCAAGAACAACCTCATCCCGACCCCGGTCATCCAAGCAACCCACAGAGGATACTCTCCTCTGGGGAGAGGTGGGCCTTATTACAAGAATTTTTCGAGGATGACTTGGAATGGATGCTTAATAATGAGTCTCTCTAAGTACGAGATTTTCTCGATTTTAAACTTGCGTCATACCCCTCATTCACTGCGGCCGATGAGAACAATATCAAACCCCCAGAACTGTCCTTGCGTTGGTACGAAGTCTGCCATGACCAGGACGCCAAGCACGAGATGGTCAAATGCCGGATGTGTTTTGAATGACATCACTTTTTTCACTACAATATCAATGGCCGCTCGGATCCTCACCACCGGTTCTGGAAATGTCCCAGATGCTTAAAACGCAATCCCGGGGGACCGACGTTGCATAGCGCTACCCAGCAAGAACTCGAAGATGATGATTGCTACGAGGACTCTGATAACGAGGTCCTCGGTTAATCACTCTTTGCAAAGTGACATCACACCCGTCTTTTTGCTGAGTAGGGGAACCGTAGTGCTTGGAAGGCGCGACATGATTTTGATGTTAAATTACGATAGGTTTTGTATGATTTCGATATATCAACTAGTACCTTTATCCAAGATCATTTTTTCATGATTACTGTTCATACTTAACTTACTATCGGCTAACTTGGAAAGTACCTCCCTTCGCGACCCACATCTCCAAAAAAAAAAAAAAAACGCGACTAAGCATAGCTTGTCTAAGGACATACACCATTCCGACATATACCTATACCCGACATACATCGATATCCAACATATATGCCCGAGATACTCCCATTATACGAAGTCGGAGTATCACGTTAGTAACACATTAGTAACAACAAATACGTTATGTTTTCCGAGTTAACCACCTTCAAGTCGAAAGCATCCCATTGATGCATTCCGACTTCGAGGGCTAATGATAGGGCCATGTTCCACAGGCCCTTTAACTAGTCTTATCTAGGCCATGAAAGACCCGGGATTCGGACCTCACTAAGAGGCCAACCCGAAGTCATACGAAAAGCCCAAGTTCTACTAAATCGGGCCCAATAAACGGCCTCAAATGTTTTAGCCCGAAAATAGGCTTGAAGCCACCGACGTGCGGAATAACCGCCGAATCGGCTGGCATATCTGCCCACGTCCCTCATAACCGCCCGGGATGACGGTTATGATCAGACTATATAAGGCAATAATTCTCATTAGACAGGGACCGAATTTTTGCTAAGAGAGATATCATACAGGTTAGAGTCCGAATATCTCCAAACACCTCCAAGTTCCCAACTCAATCTACACTTCGGCCTGTCATTCCTTGGCAGGACGAATTCAGCCCAATCCACCTCCCATACGGCCTCATCTCCCCGAGATAGGACATATCAATATGTATATGCAGTTTAATAAATCATTACTATGTATATGCAGTTTAATAAATCAATTAAGAATATAGAATACGGATACGGATAATTTAATAAATCAATTTTTCGAATACGAATACGGATATGAATCTGATAATTTAAGTAATTTTTTGGAATTGGATCCGGACGAAATCGGATAATATCCGATCCGTTTACACCCCTAGATCAAAGGCATTTTGTATGCAAAGTCACGAGTTAAAAAATACCAATATTTTTATTTATCGAACGAAAGAGATTAGCAATAGCATGTCAAGAGAACAAAATCAACCAAAATTTAATAATTTCTCATTTCTGAGAAACCAAATAAAATTAGTCTAACACAGCAATTCATATTCCTTAACATATGATGATAACAACGGCGCCTCACGAGACGAATTAATTTTAAATTCAACAATTTAAATTAGAAAGGAGAATTTTGTAATCTGAATCCCAAGTTATGTAAGCGGTAAGCCAGAGTGCATCTAAGATACACCGTCAGATATTTTAATTAAAATTCACATTGAAATGTTAAAACCAGCTGGACTGTAAAACTTTGAATTTTGAACTTGAGCTAGCGGTTGAGATAGATAGCAGCTGAATTATTATCCACGCACACAGGTTTGTCTCAGCTTTCTTTTTAATTTTCGTAATTTCTCTGCTTAAATTAATTTACATCCAATCAAAGATCGAGGCTGGTCAGAGAAAATGAAGAAGAGGCACCACCGACCGTTTGAAAAGTCAAACTGCGGCGTTGAGACGATAAGTAATGAATGCTGTTTTGCTTTTAACAAAAGGAACAAATGAGATTACCGACAAAAGATTCAAAGTCAAAATCTATACACCGTCATGCTAATAAATTCGTTATAACGTTAACTATCAAATAATATATATATTTTTTTAATTCTCGTTCTTTTTTCTCTTTCCGTTTTCAGCAATTTGCATTGCATTATTTATGACTGAAAGAAACAGAACAAAAATTCTATCTCAACTTGAGAAGACAGACAGAAGATGACACAACTAATGTTAGACCAAATTTACAAGGACCACCTTAAACTTTAATTTTATATGAAAGTTCAATGATTGCAATTAGGTTTAAATTACATTTTCCATGCGGAATCATAACAGTTAGCTAGATTATAGTAGCTTGTGTGGATCACTTGTTAATTGTCAGAAATTTCTAGCTTATTTATTGTCACCGTGAAAGATGTAGATAGATAAGTACATATTTGCAATATATTTTCTCTCTTCAAGAAAGCAAATCCTCGTTAATTTCATGCATGAACAGTAAAGTATAACGGTCTCCTTACTTATTGGAAGATGAAAGAAATTATTTGCAGGATAGTACATATTAATGAATATAAAATATTTTAGAGATAAAATAATTTAGACTAATTGAAGGAATAGTAATAAAAAGTTTCTTACATACAAAATAATCAATTCGGTATTAATTATTAATTACTGGAAATGACATTTCTGTTGTTTACGACATATATATGCTATGATATGATATACTTTGCAGCTTGGATGTGCTTTAATTACCCAATTTCTAAACATAACAGATATGTAAAATCTCCATTCAAACATTCATTTTAAAAAAAATGAGCAAAAACTAGTAAAAATAATTGTTTATTTGGCGCCAAACTGTCATTAAAGTCAATATGTATCTTTTAGAGTACTTAGAAATTAAAAATCAAAATTAGTTGGACCAAACCAGGATTTGGACAACCTTTAGGACCATTATGCTCAATCCAAAAGGGAGGCAAAAGCAAATAAGATAAAGCTGATCCCGAAAGCTAGGACCAAATATGGTCAAACAAGCCCCCATAATTAGAGCAAATCACGCATGTGCTTCTATTTTGTGCACCAATCATATATCATTGGACCAAATATATTAATATTGATAACAATATATTGCTCCACTATTTTCAATCCAACCAATAAAAGATATTAGAATTAAATATATTAAATTTAGGGGTTGGCTTACCTAACTTTTTGTCAGATTTAATTAGTTTTAGAAACCTAACGGTTTGTAAAAAGGAATGATTCAATACATATCTACTGATGTGCTGAGTCTGAGTCAATGTTTTAACAAGTTCAAAATTTATATTCCATATTTAAACTATGTGGTGAGAGTAAGTAAAGGAAAACAACTAGATCTGGCATGTATATCTATATATATATATATAGTAATATACCAAGATTGACAATTTATATATTTACCTTTCAGTTTAGTAATTAAAAGCCTGTGATTTTCAGATTTGAAAGGTTATAAAACGTTGAACAATTCCAAATGAAGTAATGATCTATATTAATTAATATTTGATAGTTATTGTCAGTTTGTCACCACCTAGATAAGAAACCTGGGAACACTCATTAAAAGAACTCGTATTATATAGTTAGCTTAATTTCAGTACTTGATCAAAGTTTATTTTATTTTGAAGAGTGTACAAAGTTTTCCCTCTTAATGAAAATAGCAGACCTGTTATAATTAAATGTACGTAGGACTTTCAAAGAAAGCAAGACAATATTAATTATACGCAGCATATATACTTTGCTTTCAGTTTCTTTCTTTAATTTTTTTCAAATTTCATGATCTTCGCTTGATCTGTCCCTAAAGAAAAAGGAAAACAAAAAACAAAAAGAAAGCTCAAAAGATCCAACAGAAGGAATAATTTATTAAAGATTTTTTTTTGAGAAATAGTTTATTGATGAAGATTTCTTTTTAAGGCGTCGAATAATTAGATTCAGTCATGAGTTGCACATGTTTACTGATAGGTACTTAATAATTTATAAACCAAAAAGTTTCATCTTTTGAACTTTTGTCGTATAGTAATTCCAGAAGCTAGCTCATATAGTCATATATAGTACACTATTCTTGACAATTAATTCAGGAAGGATGGTACTATTTTAAGAGCAAGATATTGACTATTGAGAACTGAGAGAAACTTTTATCTTTATATACCTAATTAATTTGTCTTTGAACTATCTTTTTTTTTTATCTTTGTTGAAATTTGTGAGACAATTTTGGTTCTGAGGAGAAAAAAATGCTATGAATGTACGTTTTTTCTTGTATATTGTCTACTATGAGTAGAACTAGGGTGCTCCTAAGCTCACCAAGCCCTTCGTGAGCGCGACTCTAAAACCTATCGAATTGACTTTAAACGACATTTTCAAACCGTTAGATATTCAATCTATATTAAAATGTGCTTGGAGACCAAATTTTACATTTTTTGGAATTTTTTTACTATTTATTAAGATGGTTTGAAAATCTCTGTTTTTATTAAAATTCTGCACCATTGGAAAATAGCGATTTTCAAACCATCTTAATAAATAGTAAAAAAATTCCAAAATATGTAAAATTTGGTCTCCAAGCACATTTTAATATAGATTGAACATCTAACGGTTTGAAAAATGTCGTTTGAAGTCAATTTGATAGGTTTTGGAGTCACGCTCACGAAGGGCTTGGTGAGCTTAGGAGCACCCTAGTTCTACTCTGTCTACTGTTACAAAGTTCCTATGCTCTATTTATACAAAACAGACTCTAACGGCTCTTTATTGTACCGTTGGTACTCACTACTACAGAAAAAGAGATTGCACACGGACATTACTAGAGGAGCTACACGGATTTCCTGTCGTGTAGGAGTTGAGGGTGTATGAATAGGTAAAAAATTACACCCAGATATTTACCCGTGTGCATTATAACGCTTTCTACACAGATTACTTTATAAACAGCCGTGTACAAACACCTGCCTGTGGCGCTCTCCCTATTACCGAGCTACACGGATATTACCTAAACATCCGTGTACGATTACTCTTTCTACACGGACTTTTAATTTCATATCCGTGTAGCTCTCTTAACTATCCTATACGGACATTTATACAATAATCCGTGTACAAATATATTCCTACACGGATTATTTGATAAATAACCGTGTAGGAAACAATCCTACACGGACATTTATCAAATAATCCGTGTAGGAATTTATTATTCACAGATTATTTTATGGATTACTCTTCCTACACGGAGTTTAGTTAAATATCCGTGTAGGATTGCATATATATTTTTTTTTGCTTTTTATTTTTTTTTTGGCTAGCTTCCAGTTTTGCTAGCCAATATTTAAATTTTTCAGATAGCAATTTAAAATTCATGTACACTAAATTATACAAAATTATACAAATTCATATTTGGCATTACAAAATTATACAAATCCATATTTGGCATTACAAAATTATACAAATCCATATTTAGCATTACAAAATTATACAAATCCATATTTAGCATTACAAATTTATACAAATCCATATTTAGCATTACAAATTCTAATTGAAACCACATTGCCCACATACATCTAACATCGTCGATCTGCTCCTTGGTGTAACACTGCTGCTTTGTTCCATACTACAATTATAATTTGGTATTAGTTAGTAACAAGAAAAGGTAGATGCAAGACACTCGTAAATATAAAAAAAATAACGTTATATGGTTTAAATTATTTATATAAAAAAATATACAATAAACTTCCGTTGGGCCGATTATTATATATGAATTCATATAAAACCATAGAGAATACTAATAGATTACAATTAGTGCAACATATATACATATTGCCTTTTGTACACAAGCAATCCCATGTGATCCATATAACATATACTCCTCAAGATCCAATACAATGTTTGTATAAAAGTTATGTCCTTACCACTTAGTAACCATGTGATCAAGGTTTGGTCCATTTTTCGTCAAGTTGGGCTCATGTTGCCAAAACTCTTGGTTATGATCTAGTTTGGACCGAAATTTCATACAAACTAGTTGTATTAGATCCAACATATAAACAAAAGAGTGCCCATGTGATCCATGACATGATGCATCTTGGTTAAAGGTCTCCAACATATTGCATCTCCAATAAAAAATACATTTGATCAACATATATGTGCATACATATTAGAGAATAAGGATTTTCCTTTAAAAAATTTCGTCAAAAAATTATAAGAAAATATTTATACATAAAATTAATTGAATCTGTATAATTTTTTTTATACGAACCATTGAAAGTCAATTTAGTAAAAAAAAATTATTGCATCTTATATGAATCCAAAATAAAATAGCAAAGGAATTTAAATCTTACAGTTCTGAATTGAAGACATCTTTAGGCGGAAGCGTTAGTACTGATCTTCAATGGTTTTCCTCAGATCTGATGATGGAGACCTTCAGCGTTTTCTTTACTTCTCTCCTTCAAAATGGATGATACTTTTTCAGAATAATATCCCTCAAAATCAGTGGAGAGAGAGACGTTTCCAGAAAAATGTTTTGGGAATAAATGGGCAGAAAAATGTAAAATAACAGAAAATTAGAGGAAGAAACGGAATATATATATACTAACCTTAGAAAGATAGAGAGGAGAAAATACAAACTTCAAAGATCTTAGATCAACCTTCAATATAACAGAGAGAGAGAGTACTAATTACTTGATCAAAACGGCGCTGGAAAGAGAAGGCCTTTTATACGGCTTTGAAGCAGCAGGCCTTTTAGAATGAAACCCTAGACTTTTCTACACGGATTTATACTTAACAATCCATGTAGCTCACTAACAAATCATACACGGCTATTTATAAGATAATCCGTGTACAGTTCTTGTCTTTCTACACGGATTTATTATCAAAAATCCGTGTAGCTCTCTAATAAATCATACACGGCCTTTTTTCCAAACAATTCTACACAGATTCTTTAATAAATATCAGTGTATGATTCCAGCAGATTTTTCGGGCTTTCAGAAAAACCTTTATGGTACACGGTTTTCATATAAAATTAGCAAAACCGTGTACAATGTGCAGTGTAGAATTACCATTTATGTAGTAGTGACTGTTGGTACTGTACATTGTTCCTATTCTACTTTATGATTCTAATCTAATTGATCAATGATGGATGGCTGAGATCAATCCCCTCTTATCATTCTTTATTTTCAACACTCCCCCTCAAGCTAGGAAGGTATATGTCATACAATCCTAGCTTGCTAGTGATAGTCTCGAAATGTGTCGGGTCCAAGCCTTTGGTAAAAACATCCGCTAGTTGTTCTTTGCTACATACGAACGGTGTCTCTATTTCCTTAGATTGGACTTTTTCTCTAATAAAGTGGCAATCCACTTCTATGTGCTTCGTTCTCTCATGAAATACCTGATCACTCAAAAGAGAGCAATGTTTCTTTTAATATTTATAAACTCGTAAATGCTATCGGTTCGGACTGCAAGCTCACAATCCTATCGAGTAGTATATTCGAGATCGATCCACAGGGAATATTGGTTCAGTGCTTTGAGCGATCGAATCACAACCTTTCGAAAGGCTAGACGAAATCTGAGAATTGAGAGATGTTGTTGTGATCAATGTAAATTAGGAAGCAATTAAAAGTAATTAAAATAAAGATAGAGATGAGAATTCCTAGGGTTTCGGCACACCGTTGCTACTCAATCCGCCTTGACAATATATTCATGTTGCGTCTGATTTTCTGTTGTTATTTTATGAAAGACACTACATAGGTCACTGCGATTTATGTTACGCAAGAATGACAGATCTTTCATCGAGATTCTACATAGGACACTGCGAGTTTCCTTACGCAAATGACTGATCTCTTAAAAACTCCAAATTACTACACAGATCACTGCGATTTTCCTTATGCAAGTGATGGAATTTGGTACGCGTTTTGTTGGTCTGGTTTATGGTTTCCCTGCTAAGGTTTTCTTCACATAAATCTAATAAATCTCAACGAGGCTAATTCATACAAATAGTTTCTCTTACCATTAAAGTACTGTCACTACCCTAACGGACTCAAACTAGATCATTGAAGTTAGATGAAGAGATAGTAAATCACAAAAGCATTTTAGTACAACAACAAGAAATCATAATCAACAGAAATATATATATCAAAACATCAAGAGTAACAAGGTTTACTGCCTAGCCCTAAGAAAAGGAACTTAGCTGCGGAACGACATCGTTACAAGCACTCATCTCTTCTTACTTTAATCAAATCTAACCCTAATTACAAAGATAAGTTATTCTTCTGCCCAGGGGCCTTATATAGGAGTGGAGGGACGTCTGGAGGTTGAGTAGAGGCTAAGAAACTGATCTGGAAACAGCTGTCGGCAGTTATTCCCCAAGAGGCGCCTTCGGTTACGGACCGTATCAGGTGATACGGTCCGTATTAGGACCTTGACGGTTAGGGTTTAGTGCTTCCAGTGCTATCTTCTGGTCTGTGCTAGGCCTGGTCCGTATTAGGCAATACGGACCGTAACAGAGACTTCGTCGATAAGCGTCGCTGATCCGATTGATCCGATTCTAGCTCCATTTGGTGTAAAATAGTCCTAAAACCTGTTTTCTGCAATAAAACATAAAGAAGGGTGACAGTAGCCTTTTTCTCTAATTAATTAAACATAAGTGTGAGAATATATGCAAAACCTAAGCCAAAACCCTACGTAAATCATCATTATTTTGACTCTGATCAATACCGGATTCAATGCGATATGCCGAGCAGAATTATTATCGCAATACATCTTCATAGGTTGATCAATTTTAACTCCCATGTCTCTAAGTAGTTGTTTAATCCATATTAATTCGCTTGCGGTGGATGCCAAAGCCCGATACTCCGCCTCCGCACTTGATCGAGCCACGATATTTTGTTTCTTGCTTTTCCATGTGACTAGATTTCTACCTACAAATGTACAAAAGCCGGTGGTGATGTCATATACACCTCTTCTTCAAGTGTTCCTTGAAGAAAAGCATTTTTTACATCCATTTGGTATAGATTCCAACTATTGTTTACCGCGATAGAAAATAAAATTCTAACGATATTCATTTTACCACCGGTACAAATGTTTCGTTATAATCTATACCATAGGTTTGAGTATACCCTTTGGCCACTAATCGTGCTTTATACCGTTCGAAGGAGCCATCACTTTTGAGCTTGGTTTTGTATACCCATTTACATCCAACGAGTTTTTTTATTTTTTGGTAATGGAACAATTACCCAAGTATTTTTTTTTTCAAGAGCCTTTAATTCTTCTTCCATGGCCTTGCACCATACCGGGTTGGTTATAGCCTCTTTATAATTACTTGGCTCAATTTCTTTGTCAATAGAGGTGAGAAATGCATGATAATTAGGTGAAATATTTTCATATGATATAAAGTCTTGTATAGGGTATTATACCGTATAAGTTACAAAGTCTCTAACTTTGGTAGATGGTTGGCGAACTCTAATTGATCTTCGTACCATAGTATTTTCTTCTTCCTCATTATTATCATTATTATTATTATTATTATCATTATCATAATTATTATTAATAAAATTATTATTATTTATTTCTTCCTCATCATTATTCGGCTTAATTTCATAATCCACATTTGGTATGGAATCTAGATCATATAAATAAGGTATTATTGGTCTTACTTGGTTGTTCTCATGTGTATCTTTAGTAATTTCATTTTGTTTAAAATATGGTTCATCTTCACAAAATATTACATCTCTAGATATAAAAACTTTTTTATTAATTGGATCGTAACATTTATAACCCTTTTTTGAAGATGAATATCCTAAAAAAATAGCTTTTGTTGACATATAGTCAAATTTATCTTTCCTTTTAATATGAACAAAACATACACAACCAAAAACTCTCAAATAATCGAGATTCTTTTTTTGTTGATAAAGAATTTCGGTTGGACTTTTATTTTTTAAAATAACACTAGGTAGCCTATTAATTAGATGAGTAGCACAAAGGATTGCATCCGACCAATATATTTTTGGAACATTGTTTTGAAATAATAATGCACGTGTCATTTCTAATAAATGCCTATTTTTTCTTTCCGACACTCTATTTTGTTCGGGAGTGTTTATGCATGTTGTTTGGTGTATAATTCCCTTTTCTTTAAAAAGAGTTGCAAAATTTTTATTTATAAACTCCGTTCCATTATCCGATCTAAAAACTTTGAGTTTAGTATTGAATTGAGTCTCTATAAGACATAGAAATTCGTGAAAACAATTAAATACCTCATCTTTGGATTTAAGTAAATACAACCATATAGCTTTAGAAAAGTCATCAATAAATATAACAAAATATCTAAATCCATTATAAGAAATAATTGGGGCCGGACCCCATACATCGGAGTGTACTAAATCAAACGGAGCTTCACTTTTGCTATTAGAAAGTGAAAAAGGAAGTCTCGTTTGTTTTGCCATTTTACAAACATCACAATTAGTACAATCATTTTTTGGAATATCTAAGATGCAATTTAAAATCTTGTCGGAAGGATGCCCAAGTCGTTTGTGCCATCTATCATAATTAATTGAGCTTGCCGAAGCACAAAAATTTAATTCTTGTAAATTCAAAAGATAGTGCCCATTTTCGAGAAAACCTTCACCAATCTTCTCCCCGGTTATCCGGTTCTGAAATACAACATTTTTATAAGAGAAGATTGCTTCACAATTAAATTCTTGAGTTAATTTTCTTACCGAAAGTAGGTTAATAGGAAAAGATTTTAAAAATAAAACATCACTAATTTTTTTATTACATAAAATAATTTCACCTACACAATTTATTTTTTCTTTCATACCATTAGCAACTATCACGTATTGGTCATTTTGGGCAGTTTGAGATTGGTAAGAAATTTTTCATTTCCAAACATGTGATCGGTTGCACCACTATCAATAATTATTTGGTCGATTAAATTAAAATTCTTAGAGTAAGAAACAGTACCACATGAGCTTTGAATTTGTGTTTGATTGGAAATTAGCACAGAAAGCTGTTGGAGGAGCTGTTGCATTTGATCAGCTGAAACTGACCCGTTTGACCCGCCAGCGAAAAAACCCTCACTGTTTCTGTTTGAACTTGGTTCGGTTGAACCGGATGAGTGAAGTTTGGGTCCGGGTCCGGTTTGAGAAACAAATCCCCCACGCGAAACAGCCTCCCTTTCCTTCTCTCTTTTCTTTTCCTCATTTCCGTCGGCTCCCTTCTTTGGTTCTGCCTCCTTCCACCATTTGGGTCTGAGGTGTGGATGAAGAAAGAAGCACCTCTCGGCTTTATGGCCATCCTTCTTGCAATAAGTGCATCTCTCGCCCTTTTGATTTGGTCGATTTGGGTGAGATTGAAAACTAGGGTTTCGGACGGCATGGCCGTGAGGCTCAGGATTTCGAACGGCATGGCTGTGGGGCTCGTGTCCTTCGCCATGGCTGGCTTGTGGACCCCCCATAGCCTCCCGTAAGGAGTCTTCTCGTTGGATTTGGTTTACAACCTCGGAAAAAGAGGGAAGGTCGGGAGCTCGAATAATTTGTGACCGAATATTCTCATAGCTTGCATCAAGGCCCGCGAGGTATGAGAAAATTTGATCTTCCTCTTTTCTTTTTTTGAGATCTTTTGGGTCGGTTGTGAATGGCCGATAGATATCAAGTTCATCGTATTTCTTCTTTAAAGAGGCAAGATATTCTAAATGGGTTTTCGTTCCCTTTTTTCTTGCTAGATTTCGAGTTGTAAACGATAAACATGGGAATGATTTTTTCGCTGCCCATAAAAGGATTGAAGTTCATCCCATAGTTCTTTTGATGTGTTGCAATTTTGGAGAAATAGATCAAGAACTTGTTGTTCCATTGATCCATATAGGAGAGACATCACATAGTGGTCTTCTTTTTGCCATTTTCTGATTTGGATTTTCTCGGCCTCAGTTATTCTCTCTGGATTGGCTGGTTCTGGTTTTTTGTTGTCTCCGGTGATGAAATCAATTTTGTCTCTACCACTAAGGGTAATCGAGACTGATTTGGCCCATGAAATATAATTCGCGCCATTTAGCAATTGTGGAGAGAGTTTCGATGGGTTGGTAGCCTCGTGAGATTGTTGCCCCCATTGATCCATTCTTGCACTGCTACCATGTTGAAATTTATCAATTGTGGAGAGAGTTTCGATGGGTTTTGATTGAGAATTTATCGGAAGCTTTATCGGGTTATTGGATATTGAGTTATCAGAATCGAGCTTGAAGCTCTGATACCATGTTGAAATTTATGAGACAATTTGGTTCTGAGGAGAAAAAAATGCTATGAATGTTTTTTCTTGTATATTGTCTACTGTTACAAAGTTCCTATGTTCTATTTATACAAAATAGACTCTAACGGCTCTTTATTGTACCGTTGGTACTGTTGGTACTGTACAGTGTTCCTATTCTACTTTATGATTCTAATCTAATTGATCAATGATGGATGGCTGAGATCAATCCCCTCTTATCATTCTTTATTTTCAACAATCTTTTTTCACAATGAATGCATAACCTATCTAATTAGGAAAGAAAGATACAAGAAAATATATATTGCAATGAGATAATACTACAACTGAAAAGGAAAATACAAAGGTGGAATTTTTTCTTTTATGATCCATCCTTAATTAGTAACGTCTATATGCTATATATTTTCATTATTTGCTCATCTTTCATAATGAATAAAAAAGTTAATGGAGTTGTAGAAGAATGGAAATAAAAAAAAATAACAAGAATAAAAAAGTTAAGAACAACTTAGATATTTTAAAATTTATTTTGGGAGAATTTGATGACTTGGATGTACATTAGAATTTTGAACTTTCAGTTTATCTCTTAAAAAAATATTAGTGACATAAAGTTTAGTGATAATTAGCATCGATCATGATTCTCTATCAAACAAAAGTTTCAATATAATTAATAAAAAAACTTAATATAACATACAAACACAAAAAGAACATAACATATTGTTAAATTATGATTGTGTATTTTGTTTTAGCATTGTAAAATTTACCATAAACTTGTTTATTTAGGTGCATTTATTGTTTTCTTTCGAGAGCGTTTTTTTATCTCACTCTAATTTTTTTTTTGTGCATTTATTGCACAAGATTTGATGAAAAAAAAGTTGAAGGACAAATTGAGTATATATAAAAATATAAAATTTTCTCTCAACTCTCAGTAACTAAAATCGTGCTCTCAAAATAACACCACCTTCAGAAAACTATGTAAATTAATGTGCCTATCGCTTTATGCATTAAAGAAGTTAAATTTGGCATCCATAATATTTTTCCTATTTTCAATCTGCTTGTTCTTTCGAAAGTTATCAAGCTAAAAAGGGTTATGTGTTTGCCTACTCAAGCTAGCATAGGTATCACATTAATTAAGTATAATTAAAATTTACAACTATTTCCGCTGAGTTTCGCATATATATTATATACAATCTTTTTGCGAACTATATATATAAAAGCAATGTCAGGACTTACAAGTTACAAAAGCAGCCAGTGAAAAAAATTATGAAGCATCATCCAAATATTTTATCCAATCCTTTTGAATTACATGACTCTAGACATTTAGCTCCATATCTAATGTACAATTTAGCCAAATTAATTAACATATTAATTTACAACTTAGTTATTAACCCCAAGAAAGAGAAACCAATATTCAAAACTTCTAACCTAAATAAAATTAAGACAATATCATCTAAAAAGATGTCAAATTAATTCACAAAGCAATTCAATAATTAAGAAGGATAATAAGCCTTGAGTTGAGGAGACAAGCATGGAGATGCTCTCCAAACCCTACAATGCAAACTTAGTATTTCCTTGGCCTTCTCTTTAGCCTTTGTGCTACAATCCATTTGAAGCACCATAAACAACTTTGCCACAACTCCAAGTTGCACCATTTCTTGCAAAACAACCGGCGTAGCCAAGTATTTCGCCACCAAATTCAGAATCCTAACTGAACTCTCCGTAGCATTATGAGAAACCCTAAAGATCTTCTTCGACACGAGTGCGATCCCTGCATCATGCAGTATGAATTGTGACCTTCCCTCGGCACACCGACATAGTTGTTCGAGTGCAAAAAGCATCAACTCACACGCTTTTTTGTCCCGCTCATCTAGAAGCATATCTATTATCAATTGCACTGCACCGGCCTCAACTACCTTAACACGGTTCCTCCCCCATGGACCGAGTCTACACAACACTTGCAATGCGGTTTTGACAGCTTTCGAAGAGACTTGGTCTTTAACAACCCTGACAATCTCTTGTATAAGCTCTGAACGAACCAAAATCATACGTGTCGGCGACATCACTTGAACGAGAGATTTCACGAGAAAAACTGCGTAAACCCTAGATTGGTAGTTTGATTTAGCCATGATTGCTGTCAGTATATCCATGAAACCCTCATTTCTTTCCAGAACTCTGATCAACCCCTTGTCAGAAAGTTTGAGAGAATGTAACAAATTAAGTGCCTCCTCGCATGGGGTTGTCGTAGCAATACTACTAGCCGACTCTAACACATCTTCTTCTGACCACAAGTGACCTTCATTGATTTTGTCTTCTAAGGTGTAATTTTTTATTAATGAAACCAAATAATCCATCACTTCGACACATTCTTCGACTAACCGCTTGTTGCGTTCTCCTTCCAATATTAAACCTCGTAGCTTTCGGAGGGAAATTACCGTATTATGGGGCTTCTTGGCATCTTCTAATAAGGAGATAATCTGAGATTTATTTATAGGAGGTTTCGGTGTAGGGAAACGCTCTATGCCGTCAGATGCATGCGTAACGCACCACGCTTGTATCAAACGGCGCAAGGTGTGGTTTGGAGTGATTAGATCAGGGTCAGTTATCGGTTGATTGGTCGCGGGACATGTTTGGTGTTTCTCAGAGAATATCCATCTTTCGATCGAGGAGCGGTCATATGTCATGCCGGTCGAGAGAATCACTGGATCTCGCATTATTTCAAGAGAGATCGGGCAAAGAAAATATGATGGAATTTCTACCGGCGAGATCTCCATTGATACTATGTATATAGCTTAGTAAAACAGATGCTATGAGATGGAAGGAATTGATTAGAATCAAAGAAGTGCGTGATTTTCTTGCCCAAGAACAGAGGAGAAATAACAAAAATTAGTAAGAATTGGCTTAAATTAAAGAAATTTAGTTGGATCTTTCTTTTGATGCTGTGGAGATATGGAAGGAAGCGTGTTTTTTTTTTTCTAGTGGAGAGGTGCCAGGGATGGTGTGTGGGTCTTTTATAGGAGAGAGAAATAGAGGGAACTCTACGCTGTAATGAAATTTGGAGCTTTTCTTCCTAGAACCTGGTATATTAAGTATTACATTTTTTATTTTCTTGCATTTACCTCCTTGTACTTTGCCTATTTATAAATAAATTCTGTTGTTAAACTATAAGTAACCAGTCAATATACTCATAGTAGGAAGATATCTTTTTTTTATCAAGTGATAATATAAATGTAGAAAACATTATAATTTCTCCAAAAAAGTTGGTCGATACATTTATATTTCAATTTATCGATTATGACTAACTGCATGAACTGATTATGGTGGTTGGTACATTTATATATATATTCTCCAAAAAGATGGTCGTCGGTACAATTAATTAATTTATGAAATATTACTTTAAGAAAGACAAAGTAAACCATAAGGAATTATTCTGAGGTACAGAAATACTTTACAGTTCAGGGTTGGATCCGAAAGTTCTCCCAAATTATTTGGCAATCTGATTAGGAATCGGAAGGAGGAGAGAACGCACAAAACAAGTAATATTTAAATGAAAGGAGAAATATATAAATATTGACATGCATACGAAGTCCGCAGTTCTGGAGAAATGTTTTGACCACGAAAAGTTCTCCTTTGACTTTCTTCATATTTTCTACTTTTACTTTTCATCTTTTCCGAATTTATTTTTATCGTGCATTTATTACGCGCCGAGTTGGTCGAACTAGCACAAGAATCAAATCAAGATCATTAATTAACCACGATCTAAATCCCAAAGTTCACGTGGCTCGATGAAATTTAATTTGCAAAAGTCAAATCGCGCCATTTTGATTTAGAAAATTATTATAATAATATAAATTAGTTTATCGATGATCTTGGATGTGGTTTTGGCAAAGTCAGACAGAAGAAAAATTAGATTGAAATAATATTTTCAAAATATGACATATGGTGATGCATATTAACCCGACATTTTTATTAATATCCAAAGTTTAATACAAATTATTAATTATACCCGGAATCGGACCAATTATCGAAATATACCCAAGCCGGCCATTTTCTGGCAGGCTATGTTCCCTCCCTAAGCCGGCCATTTTATGGCCGGCTATGTACCTTTTTTTTTTTTTTTTTGTTTAGAGAGACACTGTGAAGATCAAAAATATTGAAATCTAACTCTGAAAATTTGAAATTTTTGTTTAAATTATTTGTTATATTACTTCTATGAGGAGGGATCAAATTACAACAATTATTTTTTTTATTTTCAAAGTCCAAATCGTCGATCCAAACCGTTCACGAAATGATGCAAAGTCAAATCGTCGATCCAAACCGTTCACGAAATAATCGTGCAAAGTCAAAACAGTAAATGATGCACGAAAAGACCCTAAAAACTCTGAGATTGTAAAGAAAGTTCGAAAACTCTATATCCGACGGTTGGATCGGGCTGAAAAGTAAGTTAGCTTGGTTTTGGGGCTGTGGAGCTCATGTCAAAATTTCAGCCCGATCCGACGGACGGATCAAAAGTTATGCCCTTTTTTTTTGTGAAGCATGCGCAGGACTTGGTTAAACATCATGAGTAAAGCATAGAACAGATCAATTGCAATCATAGGAAATATTCAGTTATTGATTGGTGGCTCTGATACCAAATGTGATTGGACGTTAATAGATATACCAAATGTGGAAATCATGTTGAACGGTTTGGATCGACGATTTGGACTTTGAAAATAAAAAAAATAATTGTTGTAATTTGATCCCTCCTCATAGAAGTAATATAACAAATAATTTAAACAAAAATTTCAAATTTTCAGAGTTAGATTTCAATATTTTGATCTTCATAGTGTCTCTCCAAAAAAAAATAAAAAAAATAAAAAATAAAGGTACATAGCCGGCCATAAAATGGCCGGCTTGAGTATATTTCGATATTGAGTTGAGTTCTGGGTATAATTAATAATTTGTATTAAACTTTGGATATTAATAAAAATGTCGGCATATTGACATCTGGGAGCCCTACAATTGTTATGAAGTGCTCAAATTTTCATTGCCTATTTTGTCTCTTTTTTTGCCTATTTTGTCTTCAGAACAAGGAATCAGGTTGGCTCAAGTACTATGGTTAAATAATTTTTTGTAAATTTCATGTGAAATTTATGCTAATTTTAATAGAATTCTATAGTTTAGTCTTATTAATGAAACATTTGTTTAATTAAAATAACAAATGTGTCTTGTTCTAAAATATATTTTGTTGAATATTATTCTTATCAAATTAAGCACAAGCTATAGTATTTTTCTAATTCCGCCTCTATTCATCTTAATTATAAATGAAGTTTCATGTTTTCATGTAGCTATAATTAATTAATGTATTGTCATAATTGATTAGTTCCATTCCAAGTTGCACAAATTTTGATCAAGTCTTGAAAATTCAAATGCTCAATTTTTTTCCTGCTACCTGCCTGTTAAAAAAGGGAATTTAATTGACTTCTTGGAATAATTACCATCAAATGTCAACGGCGCAACGCTGATAGACTTAATTATACATAGCGAGAAATTGTTGGCCTGGGGCCTCTATATGCATGCCAATAAATGTGTATATATAGTTACGCTTGCTTTATTTAATTTGTGGGAACTAGCACTACTAGAATTTGGACTTTTTGCAAGAGTAGCACTTACTTGTTGCAAGAGTGTGAACGGCCCTTGCAAAAGAAATGACATTTCTGACACAAGAAAACCTATTGCAAGGGTGTCCCTTGGAAAAAGTAACGCATGCAAAAGATTTGATGTTTACCCTTGAAATTGTCTTTTATCTACTCTTGCAAATAATAATTGAAGACCCGTGACCCGCTAGCAGAGCCAGATATTATATTTTAATGAATGTCCTTGCAAAAACCTCATTCCATGCCCTTGTAATAAGTCTAAAGATTTGAGACAAAACAGTTGCAAGGGCTGACCCTTGCAACAAGTTTTGAAGATTCCGTTTTTATTATTTTATTCTGAAGGCCCTTGTAAGAAGTCTTACACTACCCTTGCAAGAAGTCTGGTTATTCTGACAACTACTAATTGCAAGGGCTTACCCTTGTAACTTGTTTTGTATTACAGTGCAGAGCCTTTTCTGTATATTTTTAATGTCTCCCTTCAAATTGAATTTATTTTGTAAACCACAACAACAAGAATTACAGCAGTAGTTTGAAAAGAGTATGAGATACACAAATATTTAAGATACAAAAATAATTCGGAAACTTAAAATTGGAATATTTGTCTTAATTGAGATACAAAATAATTCTCCAAATTGCCATACATCACATTGTTCCAAAATGAAAGTCTACCAATTAATAACCATCTTCATCGGATTCATCGTCGAGGTTAAACCAACCAAGTGATTCCTCAACTTCATGCATGTCATACTCTTGCTCCGTATCATAACCTTCATCACCTTCCTCTATGGGGTTGTCGTTATCCGCCAATGTTTGTGGTGCATGTGATGTTGTTGGTGTAGTCTCCATCGTATCGTCTACTAGTTCGAACTCGTTTTCTCGAATTACCACATGATCCCAATTGAAGCCCTCTTCATTTGGTTCCAATACCGGGTTATCCGTCCTTTCCTCTTGATAAAATTCAAAATTTTCATCGGGGTCTTCCTCGACACGAAACTTCCCTTTTGGGCTTGTTTTCATTGCCACCCACCATGGACGTCTATCACGATTATCCGATGCATAAGGAATGTAGACTACTTGAATTGCTTGACATGCCAATATATAAGGCTCAAAACCTTTTAGCCGAGAAGTGTGTTTCACCTCCACAATTCCATGTTTTTTGTCCTTTTTTATCCCGTTGATTATGTCAAATCAAATACACCTAAATAGAACGACATGGTTGCCTCCATCATAATTTAGCTCAATTACCTCTTGGAGAATACCATAATAGTCGTGTTGCTCACCACTTTCATCCCACTCTCCTTTGATGCACACACCGCTACTTTTAGTTGCCTTGTTTTTCCCATAATTTTCGGTGTGAAATCGAAACCCGTTGATGTCGTACACTTCGTAGCGCTTCGCTTGTTTCGATGGCTTGAGTCCTGCCTTTCGAATGTATTTATCACAACTATCATCGGAGAGTACCTTTGTTCGTAACCAATCTCCGTAGTTCTCTTGACAAACTTTGTCCAAATCTTGCGGTCTTGTACCACTGTTGAGCATGCATGTATCGAAGTCTCTACAATTCCAGCATATACAAAAATAAGAATTTGATAGTTTTGACCAGATACAAGTCTTGAAATTTCCCAATATTATGCAAATAGGTAAAGCATGACAAGATAAGCATCGCCATGCTAAATTTTCCATTTATATGAATTTTTGTGATTTTAAATCGATTTTTGAATCTCTGTTCAGAAAAATAAAAACTGTGTCAAAGACTCGTCATGTGAACTGCTCCTAACAAATCCCTTGATTACACATAGCTGCTGACCATAATATTTTTTTTTTGTGGCATATAGTACATGAGGTGACCATCATTTCTATATGAAGCACTAAAATTCTGGTTTAGCCAATTGGTCACAATAAATTTCTGAAGGTCAGCTGTTCAGAATTGTCAAAACAGTCAGCACTAGTCAAACTCTACACAAACTCAACCAAAAAAAAATGTAAAAATTGCAGAAAAGTTTTAAATATGGTTGTAAATGTCTTATGGACAGTTTTAAATGCTTTATACATGGTTTTGGCCATTGGTTGTTTTTCATATCATTAAGATAAACATTAAATAGGTTTGTACCTTTCATACTTGTCACGGATCTCGGGACAATTGTGAAGGACATAGTAGTGTGCTGCTTTGTAGTCCTTATCATTGAGAACAATTCGCTTTTCCTTTCCAACGGGACGACCCAGATTATCAAATATCGAAAGCCCTCCTTGCGAAGGGTTACTCTTTGTAACTCGTTGTTGGCCATTTCGAGGTTTTTCTTCAAAATAATGTGAACAGAAGGTAGATATCTCTTTGACAATTGTCGCTTCGACAATTGAACCCTCAACACGTGCCTTGTTCGTCACTCTCATCCTCTGTTCTTTGTTACGCTTATAATTTCAAGAGTTGGTACGGGTAGTTAGTTAGACATACTATTATGGGTTTGATTGGTACGTATAAATCTTGGCAGCGAAGTGTTTTCAATTGTAATTATAAAAAATCGAGGCAAAAGTGCAAACCTTTCACATGGGTACATCCACCGGGACCCTACTGGCCCACCCATTCTAGCCTCGTGTGCTACATGCACCACAAGATGCTCCATTGAATCGAAGAAACTTGGCAGAAAAATCTTTTCCATTTTGCAAAGTGTGACGACAATATCCTTCTCCAATTGGTCGATACGAGATGGTAAAAGCTCCTTGGCACATATCTCTGTAAAGAAGCTTGAAATCTCGCATAGAACGTCTCACACTTCGTCCGGGACAAAGTCTCGAAATGCGACGGGAAGTAGGCGCTCCATAAACACATGCAAATCATGGCTCTTTAACCCAATTAGGGTGTTTGTTGTGAGGTTAACACACCTTGACCAATTCGATGCGTAGCCATCGGGAAACTTTACTATCTCCTTGAGCCATGTCAAAACCTTCCGCTTTTGTTCTAGAGTAAGTGCGAAAGGATCCTTTGGTTTACGCATCTTTCCTGGGTGTTTAGGGTCTGGGGTCAGGTGTTGATTGCCACGATCGCAAATGAGAGCCAAATATTTCCTTGATTTCTCATTATCCTTGGTTTTGCCGCCTATGTCTAAGAGCGTGTAAATCAAATTATCCGCGAAGTTCTTTTCCAAATGCATAATGTCAATATTGTGCGGTAAGAGATTGTCTTTCCAATATGGTAACCTCCAAAATATGCTCTTCTTTTGCCAATGATGGGTATCGGCATAACCGCGAATTTGGTTGTTTTTCTTAGTTCTACCCCATACGATCTCATCTAGTTGGGTCGCTTCCTCGAGCATCTCCTCGCCCGTTTTGTTAGGCGGTGGCCCACTATATTCGGCTCTTCCTTTTATGAAATTTTTCTTATCTCGACGAAATGGGTGACCCGGAGGCAAGAAACATCTATGATAGTCGAACCAACTTGCTTTCCCATCATGCACTAGTCGAAAGGCCTTTGTTGCGCCTTGGCAATAATAACACCCTAATCGTCCATGTGTACCCCACCCACATAACATCTCATAAGCGGGATAATCACTCACAGTCCAAATAAGTGATGCATGCATCTCGAAGTTCTCTTTTCTAGATTCATCCCATGTCATTTCTCCAATCGACCACAATTTATTCAACTCGTCAATTAAAGGTTCAAGAAGAATGTCGATGTCCCGGCCCGGATGCTTTGGTCCGGGAATTACAAGCGCAAGGAACATGGTATCTTCTTTCATTAACATCCCTGGTGGTAGGTTATATGGAAAGACAAACACCGGCCAACATGAATATGGAGATGCACTCGAGTTGAAAGGCATGAAACCATCCGTCGTTATACCCAAAATTACATTTCTCACCTCCTTCGCGAAATCTGGATACTTGGCCGCGAAATGCTTCCAAGCCTCACCATCGGCCGGGTGCACCATAACCCCGGGAGGCTCACGCTTACCCTCCTTGTGCCATCTCATATTTTTCGCATTTTCTTCGGTCAAGTACATCATTTGCAATCTTGGAGTGATAGGTAGGTAACGAAGTACCTTTTGTGAAACGGGTTTTGCATTTTTATTGGGTCCCGGAGGCTTATATCTCGGTTCGTCACATACATCACAATGTGTCTTGTCCTTGTTTCTATCGTTGTAATAAAGCATGCAAAAGTTTGGACATACATCTATTTTTACATGTTCCATGCCCAACCCCTCGATCATTCGCTTGGATTGGTAGAAATTATCCGGCATTTTCGAACTTTGTGGAAGCATGCTCTTAATTATACCCATCATTCCATCATAGCATTTTTGGCTCAATTGATGTTCCGCCTTTAACGCTAAGGCTTGTGTGACCGCCGACAATACGGTGTGGTTTTCACATTTTAATTGTCCGGTCAAGTTTTCTTCCCAAAGAGGTGTTTCCGATGCGGCTAGCATGTCGAAAAAAAATTTAGCGACTCCGATGGGTTGGTCTTCCTCCCAATCAAAATTATGTCCAGCGGCTGCCCTTACCATATCTCCCATTTGATCAGTTGGTGGAGGGGATGGGGGATTACCTTGGTTGTGATACTCCTCGCCGTGCTTGTACCAAACCTCATATAGGGCACAAAAACCAGATTTATAAATGTGTAGTCTCACAGTTTCCACTTCTCGACTATAGAGGTTTTGACAATTTTGACAAGGACACGGGATACACTTCCTTCCACGTGCGTCAATAGTGACAACATCGGGCTTGGATAATGCCGCTTGTGCAAATTCTTGAACACCCCTAACAAAGTCGGGTTGAAGACGTGTCCTTGTGTTGTACATCCATTGACGATCGTTAGTATTCATTTGATTACGTACCTGTACCATAGAGGCATTAGCTAATTTAAATACTGTCAACTAATGATTCACATGTTACATATATTTAAACACTGCAACTAATAGAAGCACTGTCAACTCCAATTATTCACACGTTACACATGGGTTGTTCAAAGCCAAAGCAATTGTAAACAATTTCTTATTAGCATACAACAGCAGGGGTACAACTTTTTGGTTGAAGTCCTTTGTGGCATTCCATCAAACATATCTTGTGCAGAAATTAAATTAACGCAATTTATTGATAATGTACGCACCTCTTTGATTCATAGGCAGCTGGCGACTTCGGCTAGTGCAGAGAGAGAGGGGGAGAGAGGGAGAGAGGGAGAGAGGGAGAGAGGGAGAGAGAGGAAGGGATGAGTGAAATGTGGCGATTTGGCGACTTAGCGGATACGCTCAAAAGCGCGAGTCTGGGAAATGGAAAATGAAATAAAATGGTCTGTCTCGGGGTAAAGGTAAATTAAAAGGAGATGGCAGTATTTCCATCGGAATACCAATATAAATAGTGGCATTATTATTTTGAATTCATTTTGGTTTTGTTGCGTACCCACTTTGTACGCATGAAATTCACTTAATTGACACCCTTCATTTCAGTTTTGTAACATACCAACATATCCAAGAAAAAAAACACAAAACTCACATCTAAGTTAAGCAAGTTCACACTGATGTTACATTAGTAACCTCCAAAGATAAACTTAACATAAATTCAGAAAAGTCACATGCTGCTTCAACACAGTTAATTCCCTACTTAATTGACATATTACGTTAACTGTTATATGTTTTGATATCTACTGCATTATTACACTAAGACTGGTCAAACACAAGGCTTGGCACTTCACTTCCCATTGTTGGGCTCACCTCCCCCTCCGATATCACCCCCACCACCACCAGTGTCACCTTCACCTACACCAGAATCCTGGACATTTGATGTGAACTCCTAAAGAAATGCAGAAATAATGCATTAGTCTTTGCTAGGTTGGCATTTCAAATATAGTAAATATCATGCAAATTATTACATATGAAAGGACAGTAAAATACAGAAACCAATACATATGCAAGTATTACTCCTGAACAATGTAGGTTGACAAAATAAAATCTATACATATCACCAAACCTTCTGTATACACACTTTGGTGAATATAAGTTGTATCACACCAACAATTGATTAGTAATTGATATAGCGTGTATACATTGTATCACACCAAAAATAACACTAACCTTCTGAATATTCACTAAAATTTACACTATTCTGAATATTCACTAAAAATTACACTAACCTTCTGAATATTCACTAAAAATTACACTAACCTTCTGAGTACCAAATTACCACTAATCTCAACACAGTAATTTCGGTGAATATTCACTAAAAATTACCTTCTGTATCCAGACAATTAAATGGTAAGTGATACAAACTTTGGTGAATAGTGCCTTCAAAAAAATTACAGAAATATTAGTGCCTTCATAAAAATTAACAGCAAAATTAAATTCAACTTACAGAAAAATTAGGAGGTTCCGCTCCTGTCTTGGCAAATAGTGCCTTCAGACATGCCCTGTTGTACTCATTTTGTTTTCTATTCTCATCCATTTCAGCCCGGTGTCGCGCCTCTTGGGCAGCTATATCCTGAGCAAACCCTTTTCTATTATTGTCCATTTCAGCCCGGTGTCGCGTCTCTTGGGCAGCTATTAACTGCTCCACCTCCTCGGCCGTGAATCTCTTTCCCATTTCAGCTGAAGTGGCAGTGCTTTTGGTAGGCTCCGATGGGGATGCCTCCATTGCCTTCACCTCTCGGTTGGCTTTGGACATTCTTGACTTCTGTCCAAAGCCGTACACCCTCCCTCTCTTGTCCTCTCCCTTCACGGCAAGGTTCCAGATAGCTTCATCATCCATTTCATTCCCATTGGCCACTTTCAATGTTTGAAACAGTTCCTACATTGGTTCAGTTCACAATAGATCAAGTCATTCAAGGTTTCACAACAAATAAACAACACTTTAAAAAAAGCTGCTAGTTGACAGATTAATATTCAACACTAATGAAAATTCAACACTTTGAATGTGCACAACCAAATAGAGACAAAGTGATTGTATACCGCTGTTTTTTTTGCTTTGTCGCTGACGTACACCTTCCCAGCCGGGGACTTCTTCAAGTGGGTTCGATCAAAAACTTCCTTCAAATCAACAGCAACCCCCTTCTCAGCAATCTGAAAGTTTTTAATAAGGAAAATATAAGATGTTAATCAACACAGCCCAATGTAATATAGAAATTATAAGGTGTATTAGTACTAAAAAACTTAAGTGCAATAACTTTACCAATTTTAGCTTGTGCCTGTAAGAGCTCCTGGATCCACCCACATGACCGACCTTATTAAATTGATCTCTTGTTCGGTTGTCCCGGTTGATTTCTGAATTTTTCTCCCATCGGGGATTCCTCCAAATGTCGCACAGACCCTTCCAGTGATCGACATTCTTGCACCACCGTGGACAAAAATCTTTCCATAACTCCTTATTTGAGCCTAATTTATTATTGCACGCTCTTCTAGTGTCGTTCAGTACACGATACCAAGCTTCTGCAGCTATATTCTCGAATACATCGAGACAACGCCCGACATCTTCACCATCAGCCCAAGAGTACCGCTGCAAGAACTTAAAAAGGATTTGTAACCTCACCCTTGATGGAAACATGTTGAACGACCTGAGGGGTCCCGGCATGCATTCACATGTTAACAGTCTTATTGTTGCGACTATCTTTGTATCCTCAGCATCTGATGTGAACTCAGCGTCACCAATAACCTTCAGCACAGGCCTGCTATCTGGGTGCGTCGGGCCGCGAGGCTTGGCAAGGCCCCGTACACCCTTCACATCGGGCTTCTTCCCCTTCCCACTTCTCTTTCTCTTGTTAGTCTGCACCGTAGCTGCTGACCAATCCAGGTCTTTACCACTGGCTTCATTAGCTTCAGGACAACTTCTAAGGGTTCGGCACCTATGGAACCTCCTACTGCCATCATCATCCAATACCGGTATTTCCGTTCCCGACCCCCCTAAATTGTCGGGCTCAGCTGAGGGCACCGTCGTGTCCGACGATGGCTGAGTGGCAGCTGAGTTTGGCTGCGATGAAGACTCGGGTTCAGAGGTCGGAAGGGGAGAATCAGCTGATGCATTAACTGGATCATTGTCAGCATCTTCCATTGAGTCAGAATCTTCACTAAATTGGGGCGTGTCAGCTGCTGTGTAAGTGAAAAGGGGGTCAAAATTGTCAGCATCTTGGGCAGTGTTCCATTTAAAGGTGTTGTCAGCTGTCTCATTGTCAGGCTGAGGCTCCGGCTGGGGCTGGGGCGGGGGCTGGGGCTGGGTCTGGGGCTGGGGCGCGGACAAGTAAGGATTGGGGCCAAAATAGGTTCCGATCCTGACCGAGCTTGATGGATGCTCTTCCGCCTTATTTTCTAGAATAGGATTAAGCCTTCCCAATCTTCAGCGACCATCATGGTCGCAACCCATAGGTTTTGGTTGTACACTCTTCCTCCTAGTGGAATGGAACTTCGATGGCTTGGTTCCTTCTTCCCCTTGCTGACCTTGAGGGGGTGGCAGTGGTTTTCTACTGCTAGATCGTGTCACCCTCCCCGTGTCACTTACCTCTACATTGGCTCTAAGCCTCGCGGATACCCAGCGAACAGATATCACGTACCCCTCGGCATCATCACTGTTATCCATGTTATCTGTGACACATAAACTCAAGTGAGCGATAATTTTACAGAACAAAAGTATTAGAGAACAAAAATAGCTAAGGGTTAATTTTACAGCAACTAAGTATTAGGGTTAATTATAAAACCCTAAATACCAACAACCTAGTATCTAAAAACTACTAAAAGGAAATCAGCAAGTGCGTGGCAGCTACTAAAATACATGACGAGTGCATGGCTAAGGCAGCTACTACCAGATCCCAAAAAAAAAAACCAGCAAGTGCATGGCTAATAAGAGTTTCCAGAATTTCAAATTTCGTACACAGTAAAAGGAAACATTTGTAAAATTATGATTAAATATTCAGACTGAACAACAATGTCACTATCGGGACTCAAGTAAGACTAAAAAACAACTACCTACCCTAATTTCTTAAAACCTAAATTAATAAAACTATTTTACAAAATACATGATGATCAGCATAACCTAAAATACATGACGGTTACTTAAAGAATAAAAGAATCTTACCTTAACCTAAAATACATCCACTTTAACTATGCTGTTGGTATTTAGGGTTCTATAATTAGGGTTTAGTACTTAGAGAATACATGACTGTTACTTAACCTAAAATACATCCACTTTAACATCCACTATCTTACTTATTCTCAATTTTTATTACTAAAAGGGTAGACTGCTATTCTTGTAGAAGTTCTTCAACGAAAAAATAAACAACGCTTATAAACTCAGTTTTGAACTAGACTCTTTATCATACATTTGGAGTTTACTCACAACAAGCCTTTTACAATGCTAAATATGACGAGAATAAAAATGTAAATTACCAGTAAATTTGTTTTCTGAAAAAATGTAAATTACTCACAAACAGCAAATTTGTTTTCTGAAAAAAAAACCATAGAATTGTATGCATTAGTTAAATATAAGCTCACAATATCATAAGCCCCGACAAAAATAAAGCAAAACCCCGTTAACCCCCATAAACCCATTAACCCTCATTCTAGCAGCTCTAATTAATGGCAGAAACCTTTCCAGCATTCTAAAGGCATTGAATTAAAAATGAGACAATTCCAAATGCTTGAAATGTGGTTATAGATGGGGCCCGGGCCATGTGTGTCAAGGGGCAAAAGGGGCTTCCACCACTAGTAAAAGAGATTTGGGGTATAATCAGATTTCCACTTTGATTTATTTTATTTTCAACAAAGACATAACATGGTTTATACCCATTTACTACTACTAGTATGTATGACAGTAAACTAGTTCTTCTGTTAGCACCTTATGTGAAGTACATACTAAGTTTCCTGTTTTCCCCTATTTGCTTTAAGTTTTGAGCAAGAAAGCTCTTTTGCTACAAATGATAAGTAAGGTATCTACATACTAAGTTTTCTGTTAGCACCTTAATTTACTGCTACGAATGATTACATAATAACTGCTACAAATTTTGATTTAATTAATCAGTAACTACTAAATCCAAAAACCCTAAATCCAAAAACCTAAATCCCTCACACATTAAGAGTTGAAGCCACTACTAACTCCAAAAAACCTAAATCCTAAATTACAAAAGCATCTACGTATCTATTCCTCCGATGTCAACGAGAGTGGTCGAGAGAGCGGCTGGACATGTAAGAGTGGCCGGAGAGCTTGAGGAGCGGCTCGGTCGGAGAACAGCTGAAGCGGATCAAGAATGGAGAGGGTGGCGCTGATCGGCTCTTCTAGAGAGACCTCGATCGGCTGAAGCGGATCGAGAATGGCAGCGACCTCGATCGGCTCTTCTAGAGAGAATCGAGAGGGTGGCGCTGATCTAGAATGTAAGGGTTGGGTTTCGTTTAGAGAATGGATCGGCTTTGCTTAGAGAGGGGGAAGATCGGCTTTGCTTGGAGAGGGAGACGAGAGGGTTGGGTTTTAGAGAGGGAGACGGTCGGCTTTGCTTAGGGAGGGAGAACGAGAGGGTTGGGTTTTGTTTTTTTTGTTTGAATGCAAGGGTTTAGAGAGAGAGCCCTTCGTTTGAAAAACACTTTCAAAAATTGCCTAAGTCCAAATCTTCTCTGTAGAGCATTTACTAGGATACACCAACCGATGGATGCTCTCAAACCTGAAGTAATCTAAAGTTTCTTAATTAGATCGGTGCCGCCTGATCCATTTAGCACAAATCTTGAATGATAGAGGGACTGACAGCTGGACCAGATACAAACCTGATGGGTTGTATTATCTAAGAGGACACCATCACACAACCTCACCACCACCAAAATGGAGGCCTCCTTTTAAATCATGACAGTTCATCAAGTATCAGATGGCTCTGATTCTCGCCCAGTAATCAATTAGATTATATTTGCACAGCAAATAATATGAAAAAAACTCCAAAAATTATAATTCCACATTTTTACAAATTATACAAACAAATTATACTTACAAATATCAATTTTATATATTTTCATATAGATTTTCCTCTTAAAATAGTGTCTATAAATGTGGACCGTACATTTTTGCGTTATAATTCGACGGTTGATTTAGCATGAAATGATTCAAAATTAATTTTCAAATGATCAAGAGAGAACCATCTACTATACAACATAAGTGATCATCAATTTGGTTAGGTCTAAGCCTCGATCTGATGTGATGTAATTATAGCCATTCGATGGCTCGATATTCCATAAGCTGGATGGATATGAAAATCAACAAAAAATTTGACAAAATTTTGATACAATAAAATTAAGCTAATAATCTTTAATTGTAACGGTTTGGATCGACCGAGACACGACATTTTTGCTTGTACCTTCATTAACTTGCACAACCAAAGTTATTGTTCAATGACAAGTATATAGCATATGACTTGTTAAGACAACATGCATGTGTTAATATGCTATTTTATGTGTATAAAACATTTACTAATATGCAAAAACAGGTTCTAACATTCATTATCGTATAAATTACATAATATAGTTTCCAATAATTATTTTTAACAAAAATAAATGCCAAATTTGTTCATTGATTAGTAAATTTCACAACTCATGTGAATAACTAGTAATACATAATAAATTGAATTTATTCATCAAATATACTCACAACATGTACAAATATGTCGATTAAATAGAAATCATGTAATAACTGTGAATTTCTAAATGAGTTTTTTATATAAATCATATAATGTTATGTATAATTGTATATCTAGATTCGCATATTTAAATTAGGACAATTAATGTTTTACAATTTATTAGAGATTATTCTACACAAAATTCTGTTTCCCTCCA
The DNA here is from genome assembly GCA_011114355.1 of Carex littledalei. Taxonomy (NCBI): domain Eukaryota; kingdom Viridiplantae; phylum Streptophyta; class Magnoliopsida; order Poales; family Cyperaceae; genus Carex; species Carex littledalei. Next base: position 8,686,097 of record CM022084.1, on the reverse strand, counting down.
CAAGATTGATCCAGCTATCTACCTCATATTAACAGAGCAGCTTCAATTTTATTAAGATCAAATCCTTTATAATAAAAGATAAATGCCATACTACCTCCACCTACAATAAGTAAAAACTGCTTTGTTAAAACAATAAACTAGCAAAAGCCTTAGAGGGATCCAGCTGTCTCGGCCATGTTAACAGAGCGGTTTGAAGCTAATACAGTGCAAATCACCTATAAAAATTAAAACAAATCAAACTGTGTGAACCAACAATAAGCCAAAACTGCTCTGTTAAAACACTAACCTAGCATCTTTCATTTCCCCCCATTTCTCCCACAAAAAATTTCGGCCCCCGCCCAAAGCATGCTCTTCAACATGTTAATTTCGCCCCCTCTTCCTTCATTCCCCCAGCTAAAACCTCTATGGCCTCCTCTCACTGTCGCCAAGCTACAATCTATTTACACAAATTTCACCCCTCTGAGCCCGTACCTTACACCTATTGACACTTCTCCGAGGCTGTTTCGGAAGCTCATCACATCGATTTGGCAAACCTAACTCCAAACGGAAGTGATTAATCAAAATCATTCCTCAAGGTCTTTGATATTACTTTCCTCTTCATGTAAATTGAAACCTAATTTCGGATTGAGGTCTATTTTGTCGATTTATCTTCAATTTTGTCACATCACTCTTGAAATTAAAACCTGGCTCTTGATATTTTGCATACAACCACTGAAGTTGTTTTGTACTGAAGTTAGCTTGAATTCTGGAGTTGTTTTCTACTGAGCTAAATTCAAACCCATTGCTTTAATGTTTTCTTTCCTTTTATTGAGGTATTAGCTGCTTGGTACTGACCTTAATTTGTAAGAATAGTAAAATTTCCTAATAAAAAAGGTTGATAAAGAAAAATTAAACAACTACCCCAACTGTTCATAAAGGAAGTAATGAACACTACACAGATATTACACAATTTACTTCTTAAAGTGAGTTTTGGCATGAAAAAACCACTTTGTTAAATTCCTAACTCCATTTGTCGTGTACTGGGTTAATTTACTTCCTCTATTTGGCATGAACTATGTTAAAAACCCACTTTGTTACTTTATTTCCTAATGTCTCTCCTGTGATTGGATTTTTCTCTGCGTAACCTCTATTTGGCATGAATGCCTTTGTAATCAAACCTGAGCATGTTGTTTGGATTAACAAAGAGCATAAGGAGTATATCAAAGAAAATAAATGACAATGCTGAATGTACCTAACTGATGGCAATGCAATGCTTTGCTTAATAAGCACTTCTTTCAAAAAAACATATTTCCTTTCAAAAAAAACATATTTGCTGTAATCAACCCTCATTGCTGCCTATAACACAATTATTCATTGTTTTTTTTGGAATATAGTAGACGAAAACCAATATGGCTCCAAGAAACTCTGGTCTGTCAAGATCAAAAGCAACTAAGTACAACAAGAGGAAGCGCACAACGGATCATCAGGTTCAGAATGTGGACAGCTTGGATGGTACAGCAGAATGTGATATTCCACCATCAAAGAAAAAGGGACGAGGGCCCGGAACTATGCGAGACGCGACATTCGTCATCGAAGACCGACCGGAGATTTGGCTGGTTGGGGTACGCGAGTTCGCGTGCACGTGCGAAGTAGACGGAAGGCAGATCACTACTGCAATAACTAGGCTTGCCCTTAATTACATGCCTAGCCCATTAAGAAGTTATCATGCCTTTGATCCAACGACAAAAAAAAATGTCGAGAAGGCATTTCTGGTAACATCAAACCCATATATTTTTGTAGACTGCAAAATTCCTATTTCAATACTCTACTAATTAGACCATTCTAGTGTGTGCTCTGATCTGTTCTTCATTTGGCTCGTATCTGAAATATTTGTGAAATTCTCTAGTTTGGAGCAAGTGAGACATCATTGGAATCCAAATTTGTTCATCACATTCTATTTACAAAATTGTACTAAACAATCATATTACAGTAATCATATGGACGGTTGACCGCTGAAAAACCCCAACTTACTAATTGTTGTATAGTTTATTCTACACAATTTAGCTTAAATAATAATTAATAGGCTCCTGGTCTAACCCTCTTCTTTTTAAAGGAACGATTTAGATACCGCCATGGGGAAGATGTTGACCATTGTCGAACAGTGTTAGATGCCATAGCTGGCAAAAGGTATGCTGAGGAGCTGCACAACGCAAGAAACAAATGCTTCAGAAAATATGGTTGGGAGATACCCTTATGGAAGGCCGACGTGCCACATTGGTGTCTTGACCCCAAAAAATGGCACGATCTCTGTGACATCTTCAACACAGAGGAGTGGCAAGAGTTGAGGAGACAGAATGTAAAAAACCGCCTGGCGAGAGGACATCAAGCTGCCCACCACGGTGGATCAGCAAGCACCCGCCAACATGTGGAGGAAAAACTTAAATCTGACTTTGAATACTTTTTGTTTATTCTTTCTCATGTGGAGGAAAAACTTAAAAAGGGAACTCCAACGTTGGAGGAGATTTATCTACATATGCATTGTAGACTAGAAAATGGAAAATCACCTGTGATGTCTCAATATGAGGCTGCAGCGGAGGGCATGTCTGGAACTACTGAAAATGATGATACTAATGGCATCGTAAACCCACCACCAGAGAAGAGCCCCATACAGCCTTTAACTTTCGATATGAACTCATTGCAGTTCACCAACGATAGAGCAAAAAAAGTTTATGTAAGTGGTAATTTTGTATATTCACCAAACCTGGTTATTTTGAAGTTTGTATCAACGGTTCAGATTATATTAACAGTACCAACCTTGGCATAACTAGGAATAGCATGAATTTTAAAAAAAATTCTACTTCAGGTTTGAATGGGGCAAAACTATTTCTATTATTGTTAATTTTAAAAATTGGGTATATTGTACAAAGGAGCCCACAACTGTAGTGGATGTGTAATATTTTCTCACAAGGCATGGAGGCAGATTCAGTAACTAATCTATACTACATATTAACAAAATTACATCAATTTATTTTGTATTAACTACATTTATCAATAATGTACTTTAATCAGCTGTGGCATCTCATAGGAAGATGTTACTGAATGGAGGGCCGATGAGGCAAATGCTGACAAGGACGAGAGCACTTTGTATATTGATGCTATTGGGGGATCAAGCCGTGGCAGGTTGCGAGGCTTTGGAAGCGTGCTTGATGATAAGCTGCCAACAGCAACTACACGAGCCAAGGCAACCCGTGCACCATCTTCTATTTCTGGGGTGACAAATAATGGGTCCGCGAAAACTTACACTGATAAAGAAGTGGCCGCAATCTTAGCACAAGAACGAGATCATCGTCTTAATAAGGAGCGGGAAGAGAGGAAAAGAATGGAAGCAGAAAATAACGTCATGTTCAAGCAATTATTCGCAATTGTGGGGGTGCAAAGGCCTAACTTCGAGGTACAGTACGGTATTATTTTCAATTTAAATTCCAGGTTTGTTAGTTTTGAACTAATAAATTTCTCTAAAATAATTACTTCTGAATGATAAATTTCAATTGCTAAAGGTTGTATTTTAGTGCAACTATTTTTATTAGTTGTCACATAGATTCACCAATTAACTTGGGAATTATTTAAGACACAGTGACACACAAGAAAATATCAACATGGTACCATTCCAAACCTTAATTTTATAACTAATTACTTCATGGCAGTCTCCATTTGCTTGGTTATTTCAAATGCTCCTTAATTAATCAATTGATTAGTCACTTCTTGTGATTCGTGTGTTAAAGTATTGTTCAAAAAAATATTTTTTACTGTCAATTTCTGATTTTTATATTTTTTTGTCACTTGATTTATTGTGTATTTCTGATTGCTAATTTTTCATGTGAAATTGTAAACTTAACTAGATGATGTTAATAGTACTCACTAAACAAATGTTTAAATGTCCATATTCTAACAAAATCCTACCATGTTTAATGCTTAGGGTCAAGGTCCCACAACTCTACCTCAACCTCATGAAGGAGCTTCAGGAATGCCGAATGCCATCTCTCAGGTATCATATCAATAGTTCGAACCTTTTTTTTTTTAAACATATGTTGTATTATGAAAGCCTTTTGTTTCTGGCTTTTTAGGTATCGTACTTAAAAACATTAATAGCTGACATAATTTAGCTAGTATTTGGTGATCTCTATTCCAAGAATTATCCTTCCTCTATAAGGCAGCCCGGCTGATATAATTAGTCGTGTATAATACTTAAAATGTCCTATATTATGAGGATAAACTGAGAATAATCAAAATCTGTTTCAGCATGCAATAGAGTATGGCAGTTCTGGTATCATTTTTAATAAGTCAAAATAATAGGGTTTAATTGGTAAAAGTTACATTGGGTTTTAAATGCTCCTAGAACTTGCTTCTCCATTCTCCAGCACTATTGAATAAGGTTTTCTTTGAATTATTTAATCTTCTTCTACCAAGTTTGGTCCAAAAAGCTTCCTATGTGTACAATAATTGCAACGTGATTTACAGTCCTATGTTAGTAGTATCTATGAATTTACTGTAATTGTTCCCAAGCTGGCAAAAAAAAAGGTAGTGTTACAATCCAAACATGCATGTGCTTACCCTGCACCTTATGCTTCTCCAGTCTTGGTACAACATAATCTTCCAGTCTTGGTACAATGACAGTAAATTCAATGACAGTACCAATACTAACTTACAATCCAAGGGGAATTTACTATTATGCTGGTCCGGTCTTGGTATAATGTATTATCAATACTATCTTACATTCTATGCTAATGTAGGGTCTAGGTGCTGATTTTATAGAATCAAATGAGAGAGGCGCTTTCCAAGCACTCCTCAATGCGCAATCTAGACAAGAGGTGGCAACGTGTCAAGATGCACTCAACCAATGATTCGGGGAAGAAAATGAGAACAACCGGCCTTTCTAGTGCAGGGTTTGTCAACCTTAATCACAGAATTAAAGTATTTTGAAGCTTAAAGTGGTGGCCCTTTTTGTAAATTTTTGGTGATGGGTCGTGCATATATTTTTGGTATAGGAACATGTTATTTATAGGTTGTGGTTGCAATCCTTTTTGGTCTTATGTTGTCATGCATGCTTGAATTTACTATGTTGATAAATGATAATTAAAATGCAAATCTCCATGTTTTATTGTGTTGTTGTTCTTATGTTTCAATGACAAATGTAAAAGATTTCTTGGTTGCCACTGGGTTGGTACCAAATTGGTACCGGTACCAGATTGGTACGGGGAGGATTATAGAAATTGGGCGTGCTGAAAGTTTGCTGGAACGTCACTTTTTTACATCGGAATATACATACAAATATGGGGTAATATATTGCATGAAAAAGGTCCAAATGATATCCTTGCAAAAAAACTGGTGGGGCCCACCTTGGTTAACCTTGCAAAAAAACTGGTGGGGCCCACCTTGGTTAACCTTGCAAAAAATTCGGTGGGGCCCACCTTGGTTAACCTTGCAAATAACCTGGTGGGGCCCACCTTCAATACCCTTGCAAATAAACAGGGGGCCCCACCTTCTCTAACCATGTAATTGTTTAGTTCACTTGCCTTGTAATAAACCGTGTGGGACCCACGTTCTTCAACCTTGCAAATACTAAGCTGGGGCCCACGTTCTTTATCCTTGCAAATACTCCCTGCATGTGCCAAATCTCAGACTTTTAGCAAGGGTAGTTATTTCAAGAGTAGTCTCTTGCAACAAGATTGGGAAAAGTTATTGCAAGGGTAGCCCTTGTAATAAGTCAAAATTCGAGTATTTACATGGAGGCTTATTCCAACGGTAGTTTTTACAAGGGTGGCCCTTGTAAAAAGTCTTTTTCGGGCTTGTTGCAAGCGTGAGCTCTTGCAACAACCGAAATTTTGCCCTTGTAAGAAGTCCAAATTCTAGTAGTGTAGTTCGTTACTATTTAAGTGTTAAAATATTTGATGATCTTCACAATCTAATCATAGCAGGAAAATTACATACAGGTCAAGGAAAATTTAATAAAGCCTTTTTTTATTTTTTAGTCTGCACCTTTTGTTATAGCTTACAGAATTCGAAATTTTGTATTTAAATTATTTTGTCAGAATATTGAACTTACTTCATTTTCCATTGCACTCTGAATTACACTATAGTAAGTTAAATTACACTAAATTACATTACATTACGCTAAAATACAGTAAATTATGCTAAATTACGCTAAATTACGCTAAATTACATATGAATAGGGACGATATCTTCACTGAAAAGGCGAAAAACACTGAAAATTTGAATTTTTTTTGTTTAAATTATTTGATAGATTACTTCTTTTGATATATAATTAGCATATTTATACTAAAATATGCTAAATTACTCGAAATTATGTTGAATTAAACTATATTAAGTTAAATTACACTAAATTACATTACATTACGCTAAAATAAGATAAATTACGCTAAATTACGCTAAATTACATATGAATAGGGACGATATCTTCACTGAAAAGGTGAAAAACACTGAAAATTTGAATTTTTTGTTTAAATTATTTGATAGATTACTTCTTTTGATATACAATTAGCATATTTATACTAAAATACGCTAAATTACTTGAAATTATGTTGAATTACACTATATTAAGTTAAATTACACTATATTAAGTTAAATTACACTAAATTACATTACATTACACTAAAATAAGGCAAATTACGCTAAATTACATATGAATAGGGATGATATCTTCAATGAAAAGGCGAAAAACACTGAAAACTTGAATTTTTTTGTTTAAATTATTTGATAGATTACTTCTTTTGATATATAATTAGCATATTTATACTAAAATAAGCTAAATTACTTGAAATTATGTTGAATTACACTAAATTACATTATATTACGCTAAAATACGGCAAATTACGCTAAATTATGCTAAATTACATATGAATAGGGTCGAGATCTTCACTGAAAAGGGAAAAAACACTAAAAACTTGAATTTTTTTGTTTAAATTATTTGATAGATTACTTCTTTTGATATATAATTAGCATATTTTAAACAAAAATTCGCTAAATTACTTGAAATTATGTTGAATTACACTATATTAAGTTAAATTACACTAAATTACATTACATTACACTAAAATACGGCAAATTACGCTAAATTACGCTAAATTACATATGAATAGAGACGAGATCTTCACAGAAAAAGCAAAAAACACTGAAAACTACAATTTTTTTGTTCAAATTATTTGATAGATTACTTCTTTTGATATATAATTAGCATATTTATACTAAAATACGCTAAATTACTTGAAATTATGTTGAATTACACTATATTAAGTTACATTACACTAAATTTCATTACATTACGCTAAATTACGCTAAATTACATATGAATATGGACGATATCTTCACTGAAAAGACGAAAAACAATGAAAATTTGAATTTTTTATTTAAATTATTTGATAGATTATTTTTTTCGATATATAATTAGCATATTTATACTAAAATACGTTAAATTACTTGAAATTATGTTGTATTACACTATATTAAGTTAAATTACACCAAATTACATTACATTACTGTCACACCCCGCGGCCCAACGAGGCGCGACAGGTGCTCTCCTGCCGTAGACATACGGTTTACCGTATGCCTACAAGGCAATTACGATATAATAAGAATTGAAAACATAAACAAACAACCAAACAAACAAATAACATAACTTCCAGCTGGTCAGGTAATATCATACAACCCCGTATCTCGATGGATACGTATCACAAAATGACATAGAGACTATATATGTACATCACCAAAACATAACTATATACATAATCTCTAATGTCCCCATACCAGACAGTCTAAGCAGCGGAATAACCAGGCCTACCGACCTCGTGTCTCTCTCGGATCTGCTGAACCGGAACCTGAAAAGATAACCCAAAGAGGGGGTGAGAAATAAATTCTCAGTGCGATAAATTTGCCACGTTTCGCTCCTGGACTTGCAATCACAGATTATATTCAAAAATAAAGCACAAATAAAGCTCAGATTAGTTTATAATGATATATATAAACATGAACGCAAAAACCGACATCAATAAGCCAAATGAAATCCAACTCAGGAATTGCCAATCCGAAATTCAATCACACAATATTTGGTTTAACTCGAACTCAGAATATCTGGTAGTACAGGCTTAACCGTTTAATTACAAGTCTGGTTCCATTTCATATCTGGGAATTTCATTTAAAACCAACTGATCATTCAAATGCATTCACCCCCTGGGTAATGCCTCCGATACATTTAAATCCAATCGACCATTCAAACGCATTCACCCCTGGGTAATGCCACCGATACACCAGTCACCAAAAGTCAAATTCATAATACAGAGTCACTTACCCCTCGTCCCAACCGGTACTGGGAACTGCTGAGGGCCAGACGATCTAAAGCTTTAGAATACTGGGTCGTCAAAGTCCTTGCAAAGACTTTGACAAATCCGAACTCACCCCCTGGGTGTCGTCGCCACGATGGGGGACGGTAATACCATATCCACCAACCGATGGTGATATAAATCACGGTGACTTTTAATTCCAAATTAGATCATTCAGATCAATACACAAAGAATACCATACCAGTATGCAGATCAATCATATATGCAATTCGGGTTCCAATTAATTAGGGCAATGCAATGCATATGCAACACAATCCGATAATGCAATTCAACCAATAATCAACATGTCAATAGAAACACAGTTTAATTCTGAATATAAACTATCAAACAAGTCCAGAAACCCCGCACCTGAGTATATCGCGTACTCGTCTAAGGCTCAGGCGTCTCGAATGATCCCGAGATCCGATGCCTCGTAGGTTTACCACCTATTTAACCGTTTAGATTCCATTAAAACATTCGATTGGTATCCCGTAGATTAAACCGAGTTAAATTAGGTTAAACACGATTTAATATTCGTATTCGGGTCCTAATGGTATAGGTTTAGGTCATGGTTCAACCAATTAGGTTTAGACAACACAAAATACACAACTTCAGAAATTCAGAGTGTTATTGCGGCCCGGAATGACCTTATTGCGGCCCGCAGACAACCCTTCCAGAGAGCCTTGTTTTCTGCCCCATCTATTGCGGCCCGTAATAGGCCTCTTGCGGCCCGCAACCACAACCCAGAACAGTCCAGAATTTGGCTAAGTACCATGTCCCTTGCGGCCCGCAATACATGGGTTTCGGTCCGCAATAAAGCACACAGAGCCTGATTTTTCATGTCTAGTTTATCCCGTTTCGATCGCGGTTCGATATGGTTAACTCTTGTTACGCAACATTGGTTTAGAAGGTATAGTTCACGACTAGGTTATCGAGAATCAACAATTAAACCATATATTCAATTGGTATCAAAATTGGTACAAAACCCTAATTTCAAAATTCAGCTCAAATGAACGATTTAATCAAACAACACGAATCGAGATGTTCAAACGAATATAAATGCAACACAATCCGATAATTCAATTCAACCAATAATCAACATGTCAATAGAAACACAGTTTAATTCTGAATATAAACTATCAAACAAGTCCAGAAACCCCGCACCTGAGTATATAGCGTACACGTCTAAAGCTCAGGCGTCTCGAATGATCCCGAGATCCGATGCCTCGTAGGTTTACCACCTATTTATATGTTTAGATTCGATTAAAACATTCGATTGGTATCCCGTAGGTTAAATCGAGTTAAATTAGGTTAAACACGGTTTAGGGTTCGTATTCGGGTCCTAATGGTATAGGTTTAGGTCATGGTTCAACCAATTAGATTTGTACAACACAAAATACACATTTGCAGAAATTTTGGGTGTGCTCTGCGGCCCGTAATGGCTCTGTTGCGGCCCGCAGTCAATTCTTCCAGAGAGTATGTTGTTCTACCTTATTTATTGCGGCCCGTAATGGTTCTGTTGCGGCCCGCAACCAAACTTTCCAGAGAGCTTGTCAATCTGCGTTTGGAGTTACACCATTTATTGCGGCCCGTAATAGGATTGTTGCGGCCCGCAATAGATCACTCAGAATTAGGTTTTCAGGTTTAGTTTAACTCGTTTCGATCGAGGTTCGACATGGTTAACTCTTGTTACGTAACATCGGTTCAGAAGGTATAGTTCACATCTAGGTTGTCGAGAATCGACACCATTAAACCATGAATTCAATTGGTATAAAATTGGTACAAAACCCTAATTCCAAAATTCAACTCAAACGGATGATTCAATCGAATAACACGAATCGAGATGTTCAAACGATTATAACTCGATCTATTCAGATCCAAATGGTGCATAACACCTAAAAACTTAGTAATTCCACAAAATCCCACCATTTTACCAAACCCTAATTCACCATTTCCCATTTCAAAAGTAAATCCATTCGATTCAATACAAATCAAACCAAATATCGAGTTATATCGAATCAATCGAACTTTAATTCCAATTCTCAAAGAAATACACAATTCGAACAATTTAGGGTTTTCAAAAGATTACAAGGAAGGAAGAATATACCAATTTGAAGCTCTAGAATCGAGTACGATCGTCTAATTAGCTCGAATCTCCGATTTTCAGACGATTTCGATCAGATTTTACGCTCGATTTCTCTCTTTCTCTCTTTCTCTCTTTGGTTCGGCCAAGACCTAGCCCCTCACGAAATTTTGATGTTAAAATGGTAGAAAATAAAGATAAGAAGAAAGGTTGTCATATTAATAATTGGAACTTTTGCACATAAACCCTCCAAGTTTTTAAATATTGCATTAATTAAAAATCTTCACAATTAGGCCCTTTTTGCATATTTTTATTTATTCAAGGATTAGAATGTAACACTAAATTACTTGAAATATGTTGAATTACACTATATTAAGTTAAATTACAATAAATAACATTACATTACGCTAAAATACGGTAAATTACGCTAAATTACGCTAAATTACATATGAATAGGGACGATATCTTTACTGGAAAGGTAACACTGAAAATTTGAATTTTTTTGTTTAAATTATTTGATAGATTACTTCTTTTGATATATAATAAGCATATTTATACTAAAATATGCTAAATTACTTGACATTATGTGGAATTACACTATATTAAGTTAAATTACAATAAATTACATTGCATTACGCTAAAATACGGTAAATTACGCTAAATTACGCTAAATTACTTATGAATAGGGACGATAGGTTCGCTGAAAAGACAAAAAACACTGAAAATTTGAATTTTTTTGTTTAAATTATTTGATAGATTACTTTTTTTGAAATACAATTAGCATATTTATAGTCAAATACGCTAAATTACTATAAATTATGGTGAATTACACTATATTAAGTTAAATTACACTAAATTACATTACATTACGCTAAAATACGGTAAATTACGCTAAATGATGCTAAATTCATATGAATAGCGACGATATCCTCATTGAAAAGGCAAAAAGCACTGAAAATTTGAATTTTGTTGTTTAAATTATTTGACAGATTACTTCTTTTGATATATAATTAGCATATTTATACTAAAATATGCTAAATTACTTGAAATATGTTGAATTACACTCTATTAAGTTAAATTACACTAATTTCATTACGTTACGCTAAAATACGGTAAATTACGCTAAATTACGCTAAATTACATATGAATAGGGACGATATCTTTGCTGAAAAGGCGAAAAACAATGAAAATTAAATTTTTTTTGTTTAAATTATTTAATAGATTACTTCTTTTGATATATAATTAGCATATTTATAATTAAATACGGTAAGTTACGCTAAATTACGCTAAATTAATTATGAATAGGGACGATATCTTCGCTGAAAAGACAAAAAACACTGAAAATTCGAATTATTTTGCTTAAATTATTTGATAGATTACTACTTTTGATATATAATTAGCATATTTATACTAAAATATGCTAAATTACTTGAAATTTACATATGAATAGAGACGATATCTTCATTGAAAAGGCAAAAAACACTGATAATTAGAATTTTTTGTTTAAATTATTTGATAGATTACTTCTTTTGATATATAATTAGCATATCTATACTAAAATAAGCTAAATTACTATAAATTATGTTGAATTATACTATATTAAGTTAAATTACACTAAATTACATTACATTACGCTAAATTACATATGAATAGGGACGATATCATTATTGAAAAGGCGAAAAACAATGAAAATTTGAATTTTTTTGTTTAAATTATTTGACAGATTACTTCTTTTGATATATAATTAGCATATTTATACTAAAATACACTGAATTACTAGAAATTATGTTGAATTACACTATATTAAGTTAAATTACACTAAATTACATTACATTACGCTAAAACACGGTAAATTACGCTAAATTACATGTGAATAGGAACGATATCTTCACTGTAAAGATGAAAAACACTGAAAATTTGAATTTTTTTTATAGATTACTTCTTTTGATATATAATTAGCATATTTATACTAAACTATGTTACATTACTTGAAATTATGTTGAATTACACTATATTAGGTTAAATTACACTAAATTACATTACATTACGCTAACATACGGTAAATTACGCTAAATTACATATGAATAGGGACGATATCTTTGATGAAAAGGCGAAAAACAATGAAAAATAGAATTTTTTTGTTTAAATGATTTAATAGATTACTTCCTTTGATATATAATTAGCATATTTATAATTAAATACGCTGAATTACTTGAAATTATGTTGAATTACACTATATTAAGTTAAATTACACTAAATTTAATTGCATTACGCTAAAATTCGAGAAATTACGCTAAATTACGCTAAATTCAATATGAATAGGGACGATATCTTCCCTGAAAATGCAAAAAACACTGAAAATTTGATTTTTTTTTTGTTTAAATTATTTGATAGATTACTTCTTTTGATATATATTTAGCATATTTATACTAAAATACGCTAAATTACTTGAAATATGTTGAATTACACTATATTAAGTTAAATTACACTAAATAACATTACATTAGGCTAAAATACGGTAAATTACGCTAAATTACGCTAAATTACGCTAAATTACATATGAATAGGGACGGTATCTTTGCTGAAAAGCCGAAAAACATTCAAAATTATAATTTTTTTGTTTAAATTATTTAATAGAATACTTCTTTTGATATATAATTAGCATATTTATAATTAAATATTCTGAATTACACTATATTGAGTTAAATTATACTAAATTACATTACATTACGCTAAATTACGCCAAAATTACATATGAATAGGGACGATATCTTCACTGAAAAGGCGAAAACATTGAAAATTTGAGTTTTTTTGTTTAAATTATTTGATAGATTATTTCTTTCGATACATAATTAGCATATTTATACTAAAATACGTTAAATTACTTGAAATTATGTTGTATTACACTATATTAAGTTGAATTACACCAAATTGCATTACATTACGCTAAAATACGGTAAATTACGCTAAGTTACGCTAAATTACATATGAATAGGGATGATATCTTCACTGAAAAGGCGAAAAACACTGAAAATTTGAATTTTTTTTGTTTGAATTATTTGATAGATTACTTCTTTTCACATATAATTAGCATATTTATACTAAAATAAGCTGAATTACTTGACATTATGTGGAATTACACTATATTAAGTTAAATTACAATAAATTACATTGCATTACGCTAATATACGGTAAATTACGCTAAATTACCCAAAATTACTTATGAATAGGGACGATATCTTCGCTGAAAAAGGCAAAAAACACTGAAAATTTGAATTATTTTGCTGAAAGTATTTGATAGATTACTTCTTTTGATATATAATATTTATACTAAAATACGCTAAATTACTTGAAATTTACATATGAATAGGGACGATATCTTCATTGAAAAGGCAAAAAACACAGATAATTAGAATTTTTTGTTTAAATTATTTGATAGATTACTTCTTTTGATATATAATTAGCATATCTATACTAAAATACGCTAAATTACTTGAAATTATGTTGAATTACACCAAATTGCATTACGTTACGCTAAAATACGGTAAATTACGCTAAATTACATATGAATAAGGATGATATCTGTTACATTCTAATCCTTGAATTAAATAAAAATACATAAAAGGGCCTATTTGTGAAGATTTATTTTTAAATTATGCAATATTTAAAACTTGGGGGACCTATGTGCAAAAGTGCCAAATATTAAACATGACACCCTCCTTCTTCACTTGATATTTCCATTTTTACATCTCATTTCGTGAGAGGGCTAGGTCTTGGCCGAACTAAAGAGAGAAAGAGAGAGAGAGTGAAATCGAGCACGAAATCAGGTCGATAATTTCGGGAAATCGGAGATTCGAACTAATTGGGCGATCGTGATCATTTCTATAGCTTCGATTTGGTATGATTTTTCTTTCCTTGAAATCTCTCATAAACCCTAAATTTTTCGAGTTGTTATATTTCTTTGAAAATTCGTATTTAAGTTCGATTGATTCGATATAACTCGATATTCGGTTTGATTTGGATCGATTCGATTGATTTTGTGAGAAATTGGAAAAGGGGTGAAATTAGGGTTTGGTAAAAATGTTGGGTTTTGGGGAAATTATTAAATTCTCAGGTGTTATACACCATTTGGATCTGAATTGATCGAGTTATAATCGTTCGAACAACTCGATTCGTGTTATTTGAGTAAATCCTCCGTTTGAGTTGATTTTGGAGTTAGGATTTTGTATCAATTTTGTACCAATTTCATACAAATTGAATTCATGATTTAAATGGTGTCGATCCTTGATAACTAGATGTAAAATACCATGTCGAATCGATGATACATAGCAAAAGTTAACCGTGTCGAAAACCGATTGAAACGACCTAAACCAAAGCTGAAAAACCAAGTTCTGTGAGGGTATTGCGGACCGAAATGGGGTCTATTGCGGACCGAAATGGAAATGCAGAAAAACCAACTCTCTGGAAAGTTTGGTTGCGGGCCGCAATGAACTTGGCAGGAAAACAAAGTCTCTGGAAATTTAGTCTGCGGGCCGCAATGAATTCGTTCCGGGCCGCAATGACACTCAGAAATTCAGAAAATTGGGTATTTGTGTTGTCTAAACCTAATTGGTTGAACCATTGATTAAACCTATACCATTAGGACCCGTATACGACTATTAAACAGTGTTTAACCTAATTTAACTCGGTTTAACCTACGGGATACCAATCGAATGTTTTAATCGAATTCAAACGGTTAATTAGGTGGTAGACCTACGAGGCATCGGATCTCGGGATCGTTCGAGACGCCTGAGCCTTAGACGAGCGTACTATATACTCAGGTGCGGGGTTTCTGGACTTGTTTGATAGTTTATATTCAGAATTAAACTGTGTTTCTTTTGACATGTTGATTATTGGTTGAATTGCATTATCGGATTGTGTTGCATATGCATTGCATTGCCCTAATTAATTGGAACTCGGATTGTTTATCTGATTGATCTGCATACTGGTATGGTATTCTTTGTGTATTGATCTGAATGATCTAATTTGGAATTAAAAGTCACCGTGATTTATATCACCATCGGTTGGTGGATATGGCATTACCGTCCCCCACCGTGGCGACGACACCCAGGGGGTGTGTTCGGATTTGTCAAAGTCTGTGCACGGACTTTGACGACCCAGTATTCTAAAGCTTTAGTTTGTCTGGCCCTCAGCAGTTCCCAGTACCGGTTGGGATGAGGGGTAAGTGACTCTGTATTATGAATTGAACTATATGTGACTTGTGTATCGGATGGCATTACCCAGGGGGTGAATGCGTTTGAATGGTCGATTTGGTTTTAATATGTATCGGAGGCATTACCCAGGGGGTGAATGCGGTTGTATTGACATTTGGTTTTATATGAATTTTTCCGGATGTGAAATGGAACCAGACTTAAATTTAAACGGTTAAACCTATAATTACCGGATATTCTGAGTTCGAGTTAAACCAAATATTGTGTGATTGAATTTCGATTTGGCAATTCCTGAGTTGGTTTTCATTTGGCTTATTGATGTCGGTTTATGCGTTCATGTTTATATATATCATTATGAACTGTTCTGAGCTTTATTTGTGTTTATTTTTGAATATAACCTGTGATTGCAAGTCCAGGAGCGAAACGTGGCAAATTTATCGCACTGAGAATTTATTTCTCACCCCCTCTTGGATTATCTTTTCAGGTCCGGGTTCAGCAGATCAGAGAGAGACACGAGGTCGGTAGGCCTGGTCATTCCGCTGCGTAGTTTGTCTGGTATGTTGACATGAGAGATTATGTATATAGTTAGGTTTTGTTGATATACATATGTAGTCTCTATGTCATTTTTGTGGTACGTATCCATCGAGATACGGGTTGTATGACATTACCTGACTAGCCGGGATTTATGTTATCTGTTTGTTGGATGTTTGTTTATGTTTTTATTTCCTATTATATCGTAATTGCCTTGTAGGCATACGGGCAACCGTATGTTTACGGCAGGGAGATCACCTGTCGCTCCTCGTTGGGCTGCGGGGTGTGACAGGTCCCCCTTCGGTGGTATCAGAGCATGGTTTAGAACCTGAACCAGACTTATTTGGATACGAGAGTGGTATGCGTATTAATTGGGGCCGGCACGACTATACGAATTTTGTATGATAATTAAGGAATATAGAATGTATAAACTAACTTTGTTTATTCAGAAAATGGAAACACGCCGAGGTAGAGGTAGAGGCAGACCTCGTAGGAATCCTGAACCTAATCCGGAACCAATTATCGAGCCAGTTGCGGATCAGGTTGGAGCTGGTCCAGCTGGTGCTGGAGGTGCTGGAGGTGCTGGAGGAGCGGATAGGGACCGGGACTTGGATGACCGGTTGATTGCGGCCTATGAGAGAGGTCGTCAGGCACAGATGCGGGATGTCGCACCAGTGGCTCACGGTGGGGCACCCGAAGCTTTCCGAAGGTTATATGATGCATTTCTGCACTTGAATCCGCCGCGTTATGATGGAACCGGCGGGTATGCTGCAGCTGAGGAATGGCTCGCTCAGATTAATGCCAAGTTGAATTTATGTCGTGCCCCTGATGATAACAAAGTGGAGTTAGTGGAGCAACAGTTAGAAAGTGATGCTCGATTTTGGTGGGACGGGGCCCGACGTAACTTTGAAGGGGAGGAAGCGAGGATTCCTTGGGAATGGTTCGAGCAACAATTTAATAGGCGGTTTATGAGCAACTTACAACGTGAAGCATTGCGGAGGAAATTTCTGGAGTTGAGGCAAGACGGGCGTCCGGTGGTGGAATATAATAGTGAGTTCTTGGCATTATCTCGCTATGCAACGGATGTGAGGAATGAGGTGGAAAGGTACCATAGACAATACTTGGACGGGTTGGATGGCAACATCTCTATGATCGTTGATACTCCAATGGCGAGGGAATTACAAACAATGATGGATCACGCCGAACAAGTTGAGATGCATGGTAAGCGGAGAAGGACGCAAGTGAATGAAAGGAATGTGAAACAACGGGAAGATCCGAGTCGACAAGTGTCGAAGTCGAGGGGAGGATCATCATATACTAGACCCCCTCGGTCGAACATGGCACCGAGACCTCCATTCAGACAGACCTCTATGCCGGGTTCTAGACCGGCGATGCCTTCACAATGGTGCCGATCATGCAACCAAGCACATGATGAGATTGAGTGTAGGCGCAAGGCGAGCGCTTGCTTCATATGTGGTAGCACGGGACATTGGGCGAGGGAGTGCCCGAATTCACTTATAAGGATGCAAGGCGCTAGTGGCGCAGGAGGGTCCGCTAGCGTTGGGCGTGGTGCGCCGACGGGGCGCGGACGTGGCACATTTCAAGCTAGCGGGGCTAACGCTAGCAGGGCTAGCAGCTTGGGTAGCACCGGCAGGGCGGCGGCGCATGCACTTAACATCGCTGGAACTTCGCGCGACGCTGCAACTGAGCAGGGACGTGGCCAGACCGACGTCATGACAGGTTTACTCTCTATATCTGGTCATGATGCATATTGTTTGATTGATACGGGGTGTAGTCATTCGGTGGTGTCGAGGGTATTTGTGGAAAAGTGTAGTTGGCCAATTGAAATGAGTCACCAAGTTTTAAACGTTCAAACCCCATTTGGATCAACTGATCAAGAAATTACCATATGCCGAAACCGAAATATTAAAGTAGACGGGAGGGAATTTGAGGCTGACTTGTTGGTTATGGATATTGTGGGGTATGATGTGTTGTTGGGAATGGATTGGTTGACGAGGCACGCAGCAACTATTGATTGTCCGCATCGACGGATTCATTTTGCGAACTCGAGAGGTATGTCATGTATTTTGAAATGTAGAGAACTTGGGGTACTAACACCGTGTGTTTCTGCTGTAGAAGTGAGAAATTTATTAGAAACAGGATGTACAGCTTATCTAGTAACCGTGGTGTATGCGGCTGCGGCAGTTCCGGAGATCAGCACTATACCGGTCGTTTCAGAATTTGTAGATGTATTTCCGGAAGAGATTGTGGGGTTGCCACCTGAGCGAGAAGTAGAGTTCGGTATCGAACTAGTACCGGGCACAACACCGATTTCGAAGGCGCCGTATCGAATGGCACCGGCAGAACTGAAAGAACTTAAGGCGCAATTGGAAGATATGTTGGAAAGCGGATTTATCAGACCTAGCACATCGCCGTGGGGTGCGCCAGTGTTGTTTGTCAAGAAGAAAGATGGAACGTTGCGGTTGTGCATTGATTACCGCGAGCTGAATAAGGTAACCGTGAAAAATAAGTATCCGTTACCTCGGATTGATGATCTGTTTGATCAGTTGCAGGGATCTTCGGTATATTCGAAAATTGATCTGAGAACAGGGTACCACCAGTTGAGGATTCGGCCTAGCGACGTGGACAAGACGGCATTCCGTACAAGGTACGGGCACTATGAATACCTGGTTATGCCATTTGGGCTGACGAACGCACCGGCAGCGTTCATGGATATGATGCAACGGGTATTTCACGATCTATTGGACTCGACCGTTGTGGTTTTTATTGATGACATATTGGTGTATTCACGCTCCCGAGAAGAACATGAGGTACATCTTAGAATTGTTTTACAAAGATTGCGCGAACATCAGCTATTCGCAAAGTTCTCGAAATGTGAATTTTGGTTGGATAAGGTTACCTTTCTCGGGCATATTGTTTCGGGAAAAGGATTAGCGGTGGATCCTGAAAAGATTCGGGCTGTTACCGAATGGCAGAGGCCGAAGACAGTTACGGAGATTCGTAGCTTTTTGGGGTTAGCCGGGTACTACAGGAGGTTTGTACTCGGGTTTTCGCGGTTGGCTGCACCACTTACAAAGTTGTTACATAAAGGCGTGAAATTTGATTGGGGTACCGCTCAAGACAAGAGTTTTGAGGAATTAAAGAGTCGGCTGGTATCCGCACCGATCCTTGCTATGCCGACTGCTGATAAAGAGTACACGGTTTACACCGATGCATCGCGATCAGGGTTGGGTTGCGTATTGATGCAAGATGATCATGTAATTGCCTATGCATCTCGGCAATTGCGACCGCACGAGCAAAACTACCCGACTCATGACTTGGAGTTAGCGGCGGTGATATTTGCGTTGAAGATTTGGCGGCATTATTTGTATGGCGTGAGGTGCCGTATATTTACCGATCATCAGAGTTTGAAATATATCTTCACGCAAAAGGAATTGAATTTGAGGCAAAGGAGGTGGTTGGAGTTGATGAAGGACTACGATTTGGATATCCAGTATCACGCGGGAAAAGCGAACAGTGTAGCAGATGCGTTAAGCAGAAAGAGTCAGGTAAACCTGGCGTCGGTGATTACAAGTGAAAAGCATCTTCTTGAGGAAATGCGTAGATTGGAAATTCATGTTGGCGCATCACGCGAATTAGCGTTGGAAGTGGCATCTAAATGTGGTACAAGTGAGGTGGGAACTAGCGCAACTGAAATTGCGTCGGTTGTGTTAGCCGCGGTTGAGATCCGATCGGAATTACACGAACAGATTCGTGCAGCGCAACAGGACGATCCAAAATGTCAGAAATTTAAATTGCATTACGAGTCAAATGCGGATTCTCCATTTAAAGTTCAAGGAGATGGAATTTTGCGGTTTCATGAGCGCATTTGTGTACCAAATAAATCTGAGTTGAAAGATCTGGTTTTATCGGAGGCGCACGACTCGGGTTACGCTATTCATCCGGGGGAAGTGAAAATGTATCAAGATTTGAAGAAGTATTTTTGGTGGCCAAAAATGAAGCGAGACGTGCAAAGGTACGTTGAGAAATGTCAAATATGTCAGCAGGTTAAAGCAGATCGACGGAGGAAAGCGGGGTTGTTGAGACCGCTAGAAATACCTACGAGAAAATTTGAGTCGATTACAATGGATTTTGTATCCGGATTTCCGAGAACAGTTAATAGATACAACACGGTTTGGGTGATTGTGGACCGGCTGACGAAGATAGCTCATTTCATTCCACTTCGGATTGAGACGTCGGGGCAAGAATTAGCGGAGTTATTCTTGAAGTATCAGTTCAAGTACCACGGTTGCTCACGCTATATTATTTCGGACCGAGATCCGCGGTTCACTTCTCATTTCTGGGAGAGCTTTCAAGAGACAATGGGTACTAAGCTGAGATTCAGTACAGCGCATCATCCGCAGACGGACGGTCAGTCCGAGCGCACTATCCAAACATTGGAAGACATGTTACGCTCTTGTGCGCTAAGCTTAAAAGGTTCGTGGGTTGATCACTTGTATTTGGTGGAGTTCGCCTATAACAATAGTTATCACTCGAGCATTGGTATGTCACCGCAAGAGGCGCTAACAGGGCAGCAGTGTAGTACTCCGTTGTGGTGGGGACCAGCGGGTACATATCCGCCTACGGGACCGCAAATGTTAGAAGAAATTGCTGAGAAAACGAAAATGGTTCTGAGTCGACTAAAGTCAGCTCAAGAAAGACAAAGGAAATACGCGGATGTTCATCGCAGACCGTTGGAATTCCAAGAAAGTGATCACGTATGGCTTCGTGTTTCGCCTGTCAGAGGCGTACACAGATTTGGTGTTTCGGGCAAGCTAAGTCCTCGGTATATTGGGCATATCTATACTAAAATAAGCTAAATTACGATAAATTATGTTGAATTATACTATATTAAGTTAAATTACACTAAATTACATTACATTACGCTAAATTACATATGAATAGGGACGATACATTATTGAAAAGGCGAAAAACAATGAAAATTTGAATTTTTTTGTTTAAATTATTTGACAGATTACTTCTTTTGATATATAATTAGCATATTTATACTAAAATACACTGAATTACTAGAAATTATGTTGAATTACACTATATTAAGTTAAATTACACTAAATTACATTACATTACGCTAAAACACGGTAAATTACGCTAAATTACATGTGAATAGGAACAATATCTTCACTGTAAAGATGAAAAACACTGAAAATTTGAATTTTTTTTATAGATTACTTCTTCAGATATATAATTAGCATATTTATACTAAACTATGTTACATTACTTGAAATTATGTTGAATTACACTATATTAGGTTAAATTACACTAAATAACATTACATTACGCTAAAATACGGTAAATTACGCTAAATTACGCTAAATTACATATGAATAGGGACGGTATCTTTGCTGAAAAGCCGAAAAACATTCAAAATTATAATTTTTTTGTTTAAATTATTTAATAGAA
Organism: Carex littledalei; assembly: GCA_011114355.1. NCBI lineage: Eukaryota > Viridiplantae > Streptophyta > Magnoliopsida > Poales > Cyperaceae > Carex > Carex littledalei. Next base: position 8,664,420 of record CM022084.1, on the reverse strand, counting down.
TACTTCTTTTGATATATAATTAGCATATTTATAATTAAATACGCTGAATTACATGAAATTATGTTGAATTACACTATATTGAGTTAAATTATACTAAATTACATTACATTACGCTAAATTACGCCAAAATTACATATGAATAGGGACGATATCTTCACTGAAAAGGCGAAAACATTGAAAATTTGAGTTTTTTTGTTTAAATTATTTGATAGATTATTTCTTTCGATACATAATTAGCATATTTATACTAAAATACGTTAAATTACTTGAAATTATGTTGTATTACACTATATTAAGTTGAATTACACCAAATTGCATTACATTACGCTAAAATACGGTAAATTACGCTAAATTACGCTAAATTACATATGAATAGTGTCACACCCCGCAGCCCAACGAGGCGCGACAGGTGCTCTCCCTGCCGTAGACATACGGTTTCCCGTATGCCTACTAGGCAATTACGATATAATGAGAATTAAAAACATAAACAAACATCCAACAAGCAAATAACATAAATCCCGGCTAGTCAGGTAATGTCATACAAACCCGTATCTCGATGGATACGCACCACAAAAATGACATAGAGACTATATGTATATCAACAAAACCTAACTATATACATAATCTCTCATGTCACATACCAGACAAACTACGCAGCGGAATGACCAGGCCTACCGACCTCGTGTCTCTCTCTGATCTGCTGATCCCGAACCTGAAAGGGTAATCCAAAGAGGGGGTGAGAAATAAATTTCTCAGTGCGATAAATTTGCCACGTTTCGCTCCTGGACTTGCAATCACAGATTATATTCAAAAGTAAAGTACAAATAAAGCTCAGAACAATTCATAATGATATATATAAACATGCACACACCAACCGACATCAATACGCCAAATGAAATCCAACTCAGGGATTGCCAAATCGAAATTCAATCACACAATATTTGGTTTAACTCGAACTCAGAATATCTGGTAATTATAGGTTTAACCGTTTAAATCTAAGTCTGGTTCCATTTCATATCCGGAAAAATTCATATAAAACCAAATGTCAATACAACCGCATTCACCCCCTGGGTAATGCCTCCGATACATATTAAAACCAAATCGACCATTCAAACGCATTCACCCCCTGGGTAATGCCATCCGATACACAAGTCACATATATTCCAATTCGTAGTACAGAGTCACTTACCCCTCATCCCAACCGGTACTGGGAACTGCTGAGGGCCAGACAAACTAAAGCTTTAGAATACTGGGTCGTCAAAGTCCGTGCACAGACTTTGACAAATCCGAACACACCCCCTGGGTGTCGTCGCCACGGTGGGGGACGGTAATGCCATATCCACCAACCGATGGTGATATAAATCACGGTGACTTTTAATTCCAAATTAGATCATTCAGATCAATACACAAAGAATACCATACCAGTATGCAGATCAATCAGATAAACAATCCGAGTTCCAATTAATTAGGGCAATGCAATGCATATGCAACACAATCCGATAATGCAATTCAACCAATAATCAACATGTCAAAAGAAACACAGTTTAAATCTGAATATAAACTATCAAACAAGTTCAGAAACCCCGCACCTGAGTATACAGCACGCTTGTCTAAAGATCAGGCGTCTCGAACGATCCCGAGATCCGATGCCTCGTAGGTCTACCACCTAATTAACCGTTTAGATTCGATTAAAACAACCGATTGGTATCCCGTAGGTCAAATCATTTTAAATTAGGTTAAACACGATCTAGTGTTCGTATTTTGGCCATATCTTGGTCATACGGATTCCGATTTGGGTGAATCAAAGCTTGACGGAATCAGAACGAAAAGATCTACAACTTTCATGAAGGAAACAAACCCAAATTCGGAATGTAGAATTTTGTATAGCCGATTTCAGTACATGTTTACAGAATTTCTGGGTAGTTATTGCGGCCCGGAATAGACTTATTGCGGCCCGCAGACTGTTTTTCCAGAGAGTTGTGATTTTCTGCCAAGTCATTGCGGCCCGCAATGGTTTCATTGCGGCCCGCAACCAAACTTTCCAGAGACTTGGTTTTTCTGCCAATTCCATTTCGGTCCGCAATGGATCTCTTTCGGTCCGCAACCTATACACAGGAACTTGGTATTTTTCATGTTTACTTGGCTCGTTTCGATCGGGTTTCGATACGGCTAACCTTTGTTACTTGTTCTCGGTTCAGAAGGTGTATTACAACCAAGTTATCGAGAATCGACACCATTTAAATCATGAATTCAATTGGTATGAAATTTGTACAAAATTGATACGAAACCCTAACTCCAAATTTAACTCAAACGATGATTTACTCAAATATCACGAATCGAGATGTTCGAACGACTATAACTCGATCAATTTAGATCCCAAATGGTGTATAACACCTGAAAATTTAATCATCTCCCCAAATTCCAACATTTTTACCAAACCCTAATTTCACCCCTTTTCCAATTTCTCACAAAATCGATCGAATCGATCCAAATCAAAACGAATACCGAGTTATATCGAACCAATCGAACTTAAAAACGAATTCTCAACAAAATATAACAATTCGAACAATTTAGGGTTTTTGAGAGATTTCAAATAAGGAAAAATCATACCAAATTGGAGCTATAGAATCGATCACGATCTTCTAATTAGTTCGAATCTCCGTTTTCCCGCAAATCCCGACCCGATTTCACCTCGATTTCACTCTATCTCTCTTTCTCTCTTAAGTTCGGCCACAACCTTGAGCTCACGAAATTTTAGAAGTTTAATGGAGTGATTAAGAGAGAGAGAAGGCTTGTCATATTTAATTAATGGTACTTTTGCACATAGGTCCCTCCACTTTTATTATATTGCAAAATTTAAAAATATAACTTCACAAATAGGCCCTTTTGCATATTTTTAATTTAATTAAAGATTTAGAATGTAACAATTCTCCCCCCCTTAAAATGAAGTTCAGTCCGCTGAACTTGCTTTCGTACCTTATTTGTCGAACAACTCCGGATACTTTTCTCGGATGCTCTCCTCGAGCTCCCACGTCGCTTCCTTATCGGAATGTCGTCCCCATTTTACCAACACAAGCCGGATCACTTTGCTTCGTAGCCGTTGTTCTTTTCGATCCAATATTCGCATCGGTTCCTCTTGATAGGTCAGATCATCTTGCACGTGTAAATCAGAATGATCGATACAATGCGACGGATCTCGCACATATCTTCGCAACTGTGATACATGAAACACCGGATGAACCCGGTCCAATGCTGGTGGTAGTGCAAGCTCGTATGCTACCGGTCCAACTCGTCGCAAAATCTGAAACGGCCCAATATAACGAGGACTTAGCTTCCCCGAAACACCAAATCTATGCACGCCTCTGACAGGCGAAACTCGAAGCCACACGTGATCTCCTTCTTGAAATTCCAACGGTCTTCGATGAACATCGGCGTATTTCTTCTGTCGCTCTTGAGCTAATTTAAGCCGACTCAAAACAACCTTTGTCTTTTCAGCCACTTCTTGTATCATCTGGGGTCCGGTAGGTGAGTACGTACTTGCGGATCCCTACCATAACGGAGTGCGACACTGCTGTCCCGTAAGTGCCTCTTGTGGTGACATTCCGATACTCGAATGGTAGCTATTGTTGTATGCGAACTCTACAAAGTACAAGTGATCGATCCAAGAGCCTCGGAAACTTAGGGCACATGATCGAAGCATATCTTCCAACGTTTGTATCGTGCACTCGGATTGGATCAACTTCTTCAACTCCGAGTCATTAGGAACGCATATACGGTCATGGAATCATAGGATACAATCTTCGTAGAGTCGAAAAGGTGAGTCTTCACCAGATTCAGAATGTTTTCGAAACTGCTGACATTTTGGGTCCTCCTGTTGTGCTCCTCGAATACGCTCATGTAATTCTGGTCGTACCTCACCCGCAGCCATCATAATAGATGCAAAGGCGGATGTACCCGCACTAGCTCTATCTCCACTCCAGCGAGATGATGTTTCTAACGCAAACTCGCGGGATGCACCCACGTATAAACTCATCCTTCGCATTTCCTCGAGAAGATGTGTCTCACTTGTAATAATAGATGCCAGATTTATCTGACTCTTCCTGCTTAGTGCATCTGTTACCACATTTGCCTTTCCTGCGCGATATTTAAACTTTGGTGATCCGTGTAGACACGGCATCTGGTTCCATACAAATAGTGTCGCCAAATCTTCAATGCAAAAACCACTGCTGCTAACTCCAAATCGTGCGTCGGATAATTCGGTTCATGCGGCCATAACTGTCGAGACGCATATGCAATGACGTGCTCATCCTGCATCAATACACATCCCAAACCCAATCGAGATGCATCGGTATAGACGGTATAATCCTTGTCAGTGATTGGCATTGCAAGAACCGGTGCAGTTACCAATCGACTCTTCAGCTCTTGGAAACTCTGATTTTGAGCGGCACCCCACTCAAACTTCACACCCTTATGCAACAACTTCGTGAGAGGACTAGCCAACTGTGAGAACCCGAGTACAAATCGTCGGTAATACCCAGCTAGACCCAGAAAACTACGAATCTCCGTAACTGTCTCCGGTCTCTTCCATTCGGTCACAGCCCGAATCTCTTCTGAATCCACCGCCAACCCTTCTCCTGAAATCACGTGACCCAGAAATGTCACTTTGTCGAGCCAAAACTCACACTTGGAAAATTTTGCGAACAATTGATGATCTCGTAACCAACACGATTCGTAAATGTATCTCATGTTCTTCTCGTGATCGCGACTACACCAAGATGTCATCGATAAAAACCACCACTGTAGAGTCCAATAGATCATGGAACACCCGGTGCATAAGATCCATAAAGGCGGCCGGAGCATTCGTTAGCCCAAACGGCATGACCAAGTACTCATAATGCCCGTAGCGCGTACGGAAGGCCGTCTTGTCTACATCACTCGGACGTATTCTTAGCTGATGGTACCCCGTCCTCAAATCTTGTTCAATTCGCGATAGTCGATGCATAACCGCAAGGTCCCACCCTTCTTCTTAACAAACAACACGGGAGCACCCCATGGAGACGTGCTTGGTCTAATGAACCCGCTTTCCAACATCTCTTCTAATTGTGCCTTGAGTTCTTTCAATTCCGCAGGAGCCATGCGATATGGAGTCTTAGAAATTGGTGTCGTGCCTGGTATCAATGCTATACCATATTCTCCTTCTCGTTCGGATGGTAGTCCAACTATCTCGTCCGGAAACACATCCACAAATTAACATTAGCGAGCCATTCTTCTGCTACAGCATACCCACTGGTGCCATCAAAACGAGGTGGATTAAGACGCATGAGAGAGTCGTACAACCTCCTGAACTCCTCAGGATCACCTCTGTGAACCTCAGGTACCGCATCACGCCTCTCTGCCTGGCGACCTCTCTCGTAAGCCGAAATTAACCTCTCATCCAAGTCCCGGTCTCTACCAGCTCCTCCAGCGCCATCAGCCCCTCCAGCACCTCCAGCACCAGCTGGACCAGCCCCAGCCTGATCCACAACTGGCTCAATAACTAGTTCCGGATTAGGTTCAGGATTCCTCCGAGGTCTGCCTCTACCTCGGCGTGTTTCCATTTTCTGAATAAATAGAGTTAGCTTATAACATTCTATATTCCTTATTTATCATACGCAATATCGTATAGTCGTGCCGACCCCAATTAATACGCATACCACTCTCGTATCCAAACAAGTCTGGTTCAGGTTCTAAACCATGCTCTGATACCACCGAAGGAAGGACCTGTCACACCCCGCAGCCCAACGAGGCGCGACAGGTGCTCTCCCTGCCGTAGACATACGGTTTCCCGTATGCCTACTAGGCAATTACGATATAATGAGAATTAAAAACATAAACAAACATCCAACAAGCAAATAACATAAATCCCGGCTAGTCAGGTAATGTCATACAAACCCGTATCTCGATGGATACGCACCACAAAAATGACATAGAGACTATATATGTATATCAACAAAACCTAACTATATACATAATCTCTCATGTCACATACCAGACAAACTACGCAGCGGAATGACCAGGCCTACCGACCTCGTGTCTCTCTCTGATCTGCTGATCCCGAACCTGAAAGGGTAATCCAAAGAGGGGGTGAGAAATAAATTTCTCAGTGCGATAAATTTGCCACGTTTCGCTCCTGGACTTGCAATCACAGATTATATTCAAAAGTAAAGTACAAATAAAGCTCAGAACAATTCATAATGATATATATAAACATGCACACACCAACCGACATCAATACGCCAAATGAAATCCAACTCAGGGATTGCCAAATCGAAATTCAATCACACAATATTTGGTTTAACTCGAACTCAGAATATCTGGTAATTATAGGTTTAACCGTTTAAATCTAAGTCTGGTTCCATTTCATATCCGGAAAAATTCATATAAAACCAAATGTCAATACAACCGCATTCACCCCCTGGGTAATGCCTCCGATACATATTAAAACCAAATCGACCATTCAAACGCATTCACCCCCTGGGTAATGCCATCCGATACACAAGTCACATATATTCCAATTCGTAGTACAGAGTCACTTACCCCTCATCCCAACCGGTACTGGGAACTGCTGAGGGCCAGACAAACTAAAGCTTTAGAATACTGGGTCGTCAAAGTCTGTGCACAGACTTTGACAAATCCGAACACACCCCCTGGGTGTCGTCGCCACGGTGGGGGACGGTAATGCCATATCCACCAACCGATGGTGATATAAATCACGGTGACTTTTAATTCCAAATTAGATCATTCAGATCAATACACAAAGAATACCATACCAGTATGCAGATCAATCAGATAAACAATCCGAGTTCCAATTAATTAGGGCAATGCAATGCATATGCAACACAATCCGATAATGCAATTCAACCAATAATCAACATGTCAAAAGAAACACAGTTTAAATCTGAATATAAACTATCAAACAAGTCCAGAAACCCCGCACCTGAGTATACAGCACGCTTGTCTAAAGATCAGGCGTCTCGAACGATCCCGAGATCCGATGCCTCGTAGGTCTACCACCTAATTAACCGTTTAGATTCGATTAAAACAACCGATTGGTATCCCGTAGGTCAAATCATTTTAAATTAGGTTAAACACGATCTAGTGTTCGTATTTTGGCCATATCTTGGTCATACGGATTCCGATTTGGGTGAATCAAAGCTTGACGGAATCAGAACGAAAAGATCTACAACTTTCATGAAGGAAACAAACCCAAATTCGGAATGTAGAATTTTGTATAGCCGATTTCAGTACATGTTTACAGAATTTCTGGGTAGTTATTGCGGCCCGGAATAGACTTATTGCGGCCCGCAGACTGTTTTTCCAGAGAGTTGTGATTTTCTGCCAAGTCATTGCGGCCCGCAATGGTTTCATTGCGGCCCGCAACCAAACTTTCCAGAGACTTGGTTTTTCTGCCAATTCCATTTCGGTCCGCAATGGATCTCTTTCGGTCCGCAACCTATACACAGGAACTTGGTATTTTTCATGTTTACTTGGCTCGTTTCGATCGGGTTTCGATACGGCTAACCTTTGTTACTTGTTCTCGGTTCAGAAGGTGTATTACAACCAAGTTATCGAGAATCGACACCATTTAAATCATGAATTCAATTGGTATGAAATTTGTACAAAATTGATACGAAACCCTAACTCCAAATTTAACTCAAACGATGATTTACTCAAATATCACGAATCGAGATGTTCGAACGACTATAACTCGATCAATTTAGATCCCAAATGGTGTATAACACCTGAAAATTTAATCATCTCCCCAAATTCCAACATTTTACCAAACCCTAATTTCACCCCTTTTCCAATTTCTCACAAAATCGATCGAATCGATCCAAATCAAAACGAATACCGAGTTATATCGAACCAATCGAACTTAAAAACGAATTCTCAACAAAATATAACAATTCGAACAATTTAGGGTTTTTGAGAGATTTCAAATAAGGAAAAATCATACCAAATTGGAGCTATAGAATCGATCACGATCTTCTAATTAGTTCGAATCTCCGTTTTCCCGCAAATCCCGACCCGATTTCACCTCGATTTCACTCTATCTCTCTTTCTCTCTTAAGTTCGGCCACAACCTTGAGCTCACGAAATTTTAGAAGTTTAATGGAGTGATTAAGAGAGAGAGAAGGCTTGTCATATTTAATTAATGGTACTTTTGCACATAGGTCCCTCCACTTTTATTATATTGCAAAATTTAAAAATATAACTTCACAAATAGGCCCTTTTGCATATTTTTAATTTAATTAAAGATTAGAATGTAACAAATAGGGACGCTATCTTCATTGAAAAGGCGAAAAACACTAAAAATTTGAATTTTTTTGTTTAAATTATTTGATAGATTACTTCTTTTGATATATAATTAGCATATTTATACTAAAATATGCTGAATTACTTGACATTATGTGGAATTACACTATATTAAGTTAAATTACAATAAATTACATTGCATTACGCTAATATACGGTAAATTACGCTAAATTACCCAAAATTACTTATGAATAGGGACGATATCTTCGCTGAAAAGGCAAAAAACACTGAAAATTTGAATTATTTTGCTGAAAGTATTTGATAGATTACTTCTTTTGATATATAATATTTATACTAAAATACGCTAAATTACTTGAAATTTACATATGAATAGGGACGATATCTTCATTGAAAAGGCAAAAAACACAGATAATTAGAATTTTTTGTTTAAATTATTTGATAGATTACTTCTTTTGATATATAATTAGCATATCTATACTAAAATACGCTAAATTACTTGAAATTATGTTGAATTACACCAAATTGCATTACATTACGCTAAAATACGGTAAATTACGCTAAATTACATATGAATAAGGATGATATCTTCACTGCAAAGGCGAAAAACACTGAAAATTTGAATTTTTTGTTTCAATTTTTTGAAAGATTACTTCTTTTGATATATAATTAGCATATTTATACTAAAATACGATAAATTACTTGAAATTATGTTGAATTACACTATATTAAGCTAAATTACACTAAATTACATTACATTACGCTAAAATACGGTAAATTACGCTAAATTACATATGAATAGGGATGATATCTTCGCTGAAAAAGCGAAAAACACTGAAAATTTGTATTTTTTTGTTTGGATTATTTGATAGATTACTTCTTTTGATATATAATTAGCATATTTATACTAAAATATGCTAAATTATTTGACATTATGTGGAATTACACTATATTAAGTTAAATTACAATAAATTACATTGCATTACGCTAAAATACGGTAAGTTACCCTAAATTACGCTAAATTACTTATGAATAGGGACGATATCTTCGCTGAAAAGACAAAAAACACTGAAAATTCGAATTATTTTGCTTAAATTATTTGATAGATTACTACTTTTGATATATAATTAGCATATTTATACTAAAATATGCTAAATTACTTGAAATTTACATATGAATAGAGACGATATCTTCATTGAAAAGGCAAAAAACACTGATAATTAGAATTTTTTGTTTAAATTATTTGATAGATTACTTCTTTTGATATATAATTAGCATATCTATACTAAAATAAGCTAAATTACTATAAATTATGTTGAATTATACTATATTAAGTTAAATTACACTAAATTACATTACATTACGCTAAATTACATATGAATAGGGACGATATCATTATTGAAAAGGCGAAAAACAATGAAAATTTGAATTTTTTTGTTTAAATTATTTGACAGATTACTTCTTTTGATATATAATTAGCATATTTATACTAAAATACACTGAATTACTAGAAATTATGTTGAATTACACTATATTAAGTTAAATTACACTAAATTACATTACATTACGCTAAAACACGGAAAATTACGCTAAATTATATGTGAATAGGAACGATATCTTCACTGTAAAGATGAAAAACACTGAAAATTTGAATTTTTTTTATAGATTACTTCTTTTGATATATAATTAGCATATTTACACTAAACTATGTTACATTACTTGAAATTATGTTGAATTACACTATATTAGGTTAAATTACACTAAATTACATTACATAACGCTAACATACGGTAACTTACGCTAAATTACATATGAATAGGGACGATATCTTTGATGAAAAGGCGAAAAACAATGAAAAATAGAATTTTTTTGTTTAAATGATTTAATAGATTACTTCCTTTGATATATAATTAGCATATTTATAATTAAATACGCTGAATTACTTGAAATTATGTTGAATTACACTATATTAAGTTAAATTACACTAAATTTAATTGCATTACGCTAAAATTCGAGAAATTACGCTAAATTACGCTAAATTCAATATGAATAGGGACGATATCTTCCCTGAAAATGCAAAAAACACTGAAAATTTGATTTTTTTTTTTGTTTAAATTATTTGATAGATTACTTCTTTTGATATATATTTAGCATATTTATAATAAAATACGCTAAATTACTTGAAATATGTTGAATTACACTATATTAAGTTAAATTACACTAAATAACATTACATTACGCTAAAATACGGTAAATTACGGTAAATTACGCTAAATTACATATGAATAGGGACGGTATCTTTGCTGAAAAGCCGAAAAACATTCAAAATTATAATTTTTTTGTTTAAATTATTTAATAGAATACTTCTTTTGATATATAATTAGCATATTTATAATTAAATACGCTGAATTACATGAAATTATTTTGAATTACACTATATTGAGTTAAATTATACTAAATTACATTACATTACGCTAAATTACGCCAAAATTACATATGAATAGGGACGATATCTTCACTGAAAATGCGAAAACATTGAAAATTTGAGTTTTTTTGTTTAAATTATTTGATAGATTATTTCTTTCGATACATAATTACCATATTTATACTAAAATACGTTAAATTACTTGAAATTATGTTGTATGACATTATATTAAGTTGAATTACACCAAATTGCATTACATTACGCTAAAATACGGTAAATTACGCTAAGTTACGCTAAATTACATATGAATAGGGATGATATCTTCACTGAAAAGGCGAAAAACACTGAAAATTTGAATTTTTTTTGTTTGAATTATTTGATAGATTACTTCTTTTCACATATAATTAGCATATTTATACTAAAATATGCTGAATTACTTGACATTATGTGGAATTACACTATATTAAGTTAAATTACAATAAATTACATTGCATTACGCTAATATACGGTAAATTACGCTAAATTACCCAAAATTACTTATGAATAGGGACGATATCTTCGCTGAAAAGGCAAAAAACACTGAAAATTTGAATTATTTTGCTGAAAGTATTTGATAGATTACTTCTTTTGATATATAATATTTATACTAAAATACGCTAAATTACATGAAATTTACATATGAATAGGGACGATATCTTCATTGAAAAGGCAAAAAACACAGATAATTAGAATTTTTTGTTTAAATTATTTGATAGATTACTTCTTTTGATATATAATTAGCATATCTATACTTAAATACGCTAAATTACCTGAAATTATGTTGAATTACACCAAATTGCATTACATTACGCTAAAATACGGTAAATTACGCTAAATTACATATGAATAAGGATGATATCTTCACTGCAAAGGCGAAAAACACTGAAAATTTGAATTTTTTGTTTCAATTTTTTGACAGATTACTTCTTTTGATATATAATTAGTATATTTATACTAAACTACGATAAATTACTTGAAATTATGTTGAATTACACTATATTAAGCTAAATTACACTAAATTACATTACATTACGCTAAAATACGGTAAATTACGCTAAATTACATATGAATAGGGATGATATCTTCGCTGAAAAAGCGAAAAACACTGAAAATTTGTATTTTTTTGTTTGGATTATTTGATAGATTACTTCTTTTGATATATAATTAGCATATTTATACTAAAATATGCTAAATTACTTGACATTATGTGGAATTACACTATATTAAGTTAAATTACAATAAATTACATTGCATTACGCTAAAATACGGTAAGTTACGCTAAATTACGCTAAATTACTTATGAATAGGGACGATATCTTCGCTGAAAAGACAAAAAACACTGAAAATTCGAATTATTTTGCTTAAATTATTTGATAGATTACTACTTTTGATATATAATTAGCATATTTATACTAAAATATGCTAAATTACTTAAAATTTACATATTAATAGAGACGATATCTTCATTGAAAAGGCAAAAAACACTGATAATTAGAATTTTTTGTTTAAATTATTTGATAGATTACTTCTTTTGATATATAATTAGCATATCTATACTAAAATAAGCTAAATTACTATAAATTATGTTGAATTATACTATATTAAGTTAAATTACACTAAATTACATTACATTACGCTAAATTACATATGAATAGGGACGATATCATTATTGAAAAGGCGAAAAACAATGAAAATTTGAATTTTTTTGTTTAAATTATTTGACAGATTACTTCTTTTGATATATAATTAGCATATTTATACTAAAATACACTGAATTACTAGAAATTATGTTGAATTACACAATATTAAGTTAAATTACACTAAATTACATTACATTACGCTAAAACACGGTAAATTACGCTAAATTACATGTGAATAGGAACGATATCTTCACTGTAAAGATGAAAAACACTGAAAATTTGAATTTTTTTATAGATTACTTCTTTTGATATATAATTAGCATATTTATACTAAACTATGTTACATTACTTGAAATTATGTTGAATTACACTATATTAGGTTAAATTACACTAAATTACATTACATTACGCTAACATACGGTAAATTACGCTAAATTACATATGAATAGGGACGATATCTTTGATGAAAAGGCGAAAAACAATGAAAAATAGAATTTTTTTTGTTTAAATGATTTAATAGATTTGTCACACCCCGCGGCCCAACGAGGCGCGACAGGTGCTCTCCTGCCGTAGACATACGGTTTCCCGTATGCCTACAAGGCAATTACGATATATTAAGAATTGAAAACATAAACAAACAACCAAACAAACAAATAACATAACTCCCAGCTGGTCAGGTAATATCATACAACCCCGTATCTCGACGGATACGTATCACAAAATGACATAGAGACTATATATGTACATCACCAAAACATAACTATATACATAATCTCTAATGTCACCATACCAGACAGTCTAAGCAGCGGAATAACCAGGCCTACCGACCTCGTGCCTCTCTCTGATCTGCTGAACCGGAACCTGAAAAGTTATCCCAAAGAGGGGGTGAGAAATAAATTCTCAGTGCGATAAATTTGCCACGTTTCGCTCCTGGACTTGCAATCACAGATTATATTCAAAAATAAAGCACAAATAAAGCTCAGAACAGTTTATAATAATAATATATAAACATGCACGCAAAAACCGACATCAATAAGCCAAATGAAATCCAACTCAGGAATTGCCAATCCGAAATTCAATCACACAATATTTGGTTTAACTCGAACTCAGAATATCTGGTAGTACAGGCTTAACCGTTTAATTACAAGTCTGGTTCCATTTCATATCCGGGAATAATCCATATAAAACCAATTGACCATTCAAACGCATTCACCCCCTGGGTAATGCCACCGATACACAAGTCACCAAAAGTCAAATTCATAATACAGAGTCACTTACCCCTCGTCCCAACCGGTACTGGGAACTGCTGAGGGCCAGACGATCTAAAGCTTTAGAATACTGGGTCGTCAAAGTCCTTGCAAAGACTTTGACAAATCCGAACTCACCCCCTGGGTGTCGTCGCCACGATGGGGGACGGTAATACCATATCCACCAACCGATGGTGATATAAATCACGGTGACTTTTAATTCCAAATTAGATCATTCAGATCAATACACAAAGAATACCATACCAGTATGCAGATCAATCAGATATGCAATTCGGGTTCCAATTAATTAGGGCAATGCAATGCATATGCAACACAATCCGATAATGCAATTCAACCAATAATCAACATGTCAATAGAAACACAGTTTAATTCTGAATATAAACTATCAAACAAGTCCAGAAACCCCGCACCTGAGTATATAGCACACTCGTCTAAGGCTCAGGCGTCTCGAATGATCCCGAGATCCGATGCCTCGTAGGTTTACCACCTATTTATTCGTTTAGATTCGATTAAAACATTCGATTGGTATCCCGTAGGTTAAATCGAGTTAAATTAGGTTAAACACAGTTTAGTGTTCGTATACGGGTCCTAATGGTATAGGTTCAAGTAATGGTTCAACCAATTAGGCTTATACCACATAAAATACACAATTCAACAAAACAGGGTATGTATTGCGGCCCGTAATGGCCCTGTTGCGGCCCGCAGACAATCCTTCCAGAGAGTTGTGTTTTCTGCCAAGTTCATTGCGGCCCGTAATGGCCTTATTGCGGCCCGCAACAGCAACCCAGTACAACTCGAAATTTGGTTAAGTCCCTTGTCTCTTGCGGCCCGCAATGCATGTGGTTTCGGTCCGCAATAACTCACACAGAGCCTGGATTTTCAGGTTAAGTTACACTTGTTTCGATCGAGTTTCGATACGATTGACCCTTGCTACATATCATCGATTCGACATGGTTTATTTACATCTAAGTTGTCAAGAATCGACACCATTAAGTCATGAATTCAATTGGTATGAAATTGACATAAAAACCCTAATTCCAAATTCAACTCAAACGGATGATTTAAATCAAACAATACGAATCGAGATGTTCAAACGATTATAACTCGATCTATTCAGATCCAAATGGTGCATAACACCTGAAAATTTAGTAATTTCCCCAAATCCCACCATTTTTACCAAAACCCTAATTCCATTTCCCATTTCACAACCAAAACCATTCAATTCAATCCAAATCAAACCGAATATCGAGTTATATCGAATCAATCGAACTTAAATTCGAAATCTCAAAGAAATACAACAAATCGAACAACTTAGGGTTTCTCAAAATATCACAAGGAAGGAAGATTATACCAGATTGAAGCTTTAGAATCGAGTACGATCGTCTAATTAGCTCGAATCTCCGATTTCCCGACAATTTCGACCCGATTTCACGTTCGATTTCACTCTCTCTCTCTTTCTCTCTTAGGTTCGGCCAACCCTAGCTCTCACTCACGACATTAGAGGTGCACTTAGGAAATAATCAAGAGAAGAGGATAGGTGTCATGTTTAATATTTGGAAATTTTGCATATAAGCCCTCCAAGTTTTAAATATTGCATAACTTAAAAAATCTTCACAATTAAGCCCTTTTTGCATATTTTTTTATTTATACAAGGATTAGAATGTAACAAGATTACTTCCTTTGATATATAATTAGCATATTTATAATTAAATACGCTGAATTACTTGAAATTATGTTGAATTACACTATATTAAGTTAAATTACACTAAATTTAATTGCATTACGCTAAAATTCGAGAAATTACGCTAAATTACGCTAAATTCAATATGAATAGGGACGATATCTTTCCTGAAAATGCAAAAAACACTGAAAATTTGATTTTTTTTTGTTTAAATTATTTGATAGATTACTTCTTTTGATATATATTTAGCATATTTATACTAAAATACGCTAAATTACTTGAAATATGTTGAATTACACTATATTAAGTTAAATTACACTAAATAACATTAAATTAGGCTAAAATACGGTAAATTACGCTAAATTACGATAAATTACATATGAATAGGGACGGTACCTTTGCTGAAAAGCCGAAAAACATTCAAAATTTTAATTTTTTTATTTAAATTATTTAATAGAATACTTCTTTTGATATATAATTAGCATATTTATAATTAAATACGCTGAATTACATCAAATTATGTTGAATTACACTATATTGAGTTAAATTATACTAAATTACATTACATTACGCTAAATTACGCCAAAATTACATATGAATAGGGACGATATCTTCACTGAAAAGGCGAAAACATTGAAAATTTGAGTTTTTTTGTTTAAATTATTTGATAGATTATTTCTTTCGATACATAATTAGCATATTTATTGTCACACCCCGCGGCCCAACGAGGCGCGACAGGTGCTCTCCTGCCGTAGACATACGGTTGCCCGTATGCCTACTAGGCAATTACGATATAATAAGAACTAAAACATAAACGAACAACCAAACAAACAAATAATATAAATCCCAGCTGGTCAGGTAATATCATACAACCCCGTATCTCGATGGATACGTATCACAAAATGACATAGAGACTATATATGTACATCACCAAAACATAACTATATACATAATCTCTAATGTCCCCATACCAGACAGTCTAAGCAGCGGAATAACCAGGCCTACCGACCTCGTGTCTCTCTCGGATCTGCTGAACCGGAACCTAAAAAGATAACCCAAAGAGGGGGTGAGAAATAAATTCTCAGTGCGATAAATTTGCCACGTTTCGCTCCTGGACTTGCAATCACAGGTTATATTAAAAAATAAACACAAATAAAGCTCAGAACAGTTCATAATGATATATATAAACATGAACGCATAAACCGACATCAATAAGCCAAATGAAAACCAACTCAGGAATTGCCAAATCGAAATTCAATTACACAATATTTGGTTTAACTCGAACTCAGAATATCTGGTAGTTATAGGTTTAACCGTTTAAATATAAGTCTGGTTCCATTTCATATCCGGAAAAATTCATATAAAACCAAATGACAGTCCAACCGCATTCACCCCCTGGGTAATGCCTCCGATACATTTAAAACCAATCGACCATTCAAACGCATTCACCCCCTGGGTAATGCCATCCGATACACAAGTCACATATAGTACAATTCATAATACAGAGTCACTTACCCCTCGTCCCAACCGGTACTGGGAACTGCTGAGGGCCAGACAATCTAAAGCTTTAGAATACTGGGTCGTCAAAGTCCGTGCACAGACTTTGACAAATCCGAACACACCCCCTGGGTGTCGTCGCCACGGTGGGGGACAGTAATGCCATATCCACCAACCGATGGTGATATAAATCACGGTGACTTTTAATTCCAAATTAGATCATTCAGATCAATACACAAAGAATACCATACCAGTATGCAGATCAATCAGATAAACAATCCGAGTTCCAATTAATTAGGGCAATGCAATGCATATGCAACACAATCCGATAATGCAATTCAACCAATAATCAACATGTCAAAAGAAACACAGTTTAATTCTGAATATAAACTATCAAACAAGTCCAGAAACCCCGCACCTGAGTATATCGCGTACTTGTCTAAGACTCAGGCGTCTCGAACGATCCCGAGATCCGATGCCTCTTAGGTTTACCACCTATTTAACCGTTTAGATTCGATTAAAACAACCGATTGATATCCCGTAGGTTAAACCGAGTTAAATTAGGTTAAACACTGTTTAATAGTCGTATACGGGTCCTAATGGTATAGGTTTAATCAATGGTTCAACCAATTAGGTTTAGACAACACAAAATAACCATTTGCAGAACTTCAATACCTGTTTACAGAATTTCAATGCACGTTTACAGAATTTCTGGGTGTTATTGCGGCCCGGAATGGCCTTATTGCGGCCCACAGACTGTTTTTCCAGAGAGTTGGTTTTCTGCCCCATCTTATTACGGCCCGTAATAGCCCTGTTGCGGCCCGCAACAGCCACACAGAATCAGCCCGAAATTTGTTAAGTCCCTGTCCCCCTTGCGGCCCGCAATGCCTATTATTTCGGTCCGCAATACTCACACAGAATCTGGATTTTTAGGTTATAGTTTCACTTGTTTCGATCGAGTTCGATACGGTTAACCGTTATTACTTGTTCTCGGTTCAGAAGGTATAGTTCACATCTAGGTTGTCGAGAATCAACCCCATTTAAATCATGAATTCAATTGGTATAAAACTTATACAAAACCCTAATTCCAAAATTCAGCTCAAATGGATTAGTTAACCAACAACACGAATCGAGATGTTCAAACGAATATAACTCGATCAATTCAGATCCAAATGGTGCATAACACCTGAAAATTCAGTAATTTCCCCAAATCCCACCATTTTTTACCAAACCCTAATTCCATTTCCAATTTCCCAAACAAAATCAATCGATTCAATCCAAATCAAACCGAATATTGAGTTATATCGAATCAATCGAACTTAAATTCAAATTCTCAAAGAAATATAACAAATCGAACAACTTAGGGTTTCTCAAAATATCGTAAAGAAGGAAAAATTATACCAAATTGAAGCTCTAGAACTGATCACGATCGTCCAATTAGCTCGAATCTCCGATTTCCGACAATTTCGACCCGATTTCGTGCTCGATTTCTCACTTTCTCCCTTTCTCTCTTTGGTTCGGCCAAGAACTAGGTTCTCACGATATAAGAGGTGTAAATGGAAATATTAAAGATGAGAAGAAAGGTGTCATGTTTAATATATGGAATTTTTGCACATAAGCCCTACAAGTTTATAATATTGCATAACTTAAAAATCTTCACAATTAGGCCCTTTTTGCATATTTTTATTTATAAAATCTTTACAATTAAGCCATTTTTATATATTTTTATTTATTCAAGGATTAGAATGTAACAATTCTCCCCCCCTTAAAATGAAGTTCAGTCCGCTGAACTTGATTTCGTACCTTAATTGTCGAATAACTCCGGATACTTTTCTCGGATGCTCTCCTCGAGTTCCCACGTCGCTTCCTTATCGGAATGTCGTCCCCATTTCACTAACACAAGCCGGATCACTTTGCTTCGTAGCCGTTGTTCCTTTCGATCCAATATCCGCATCGGTTCCTCTTGATAGGTCAGATCGTCTTGCACGTGTAAATCCGAATGGTCAATACAATGTGACGGATCTCGTACATATCTGCGCAGCCGTGATACATGAAACACCGGATGAACCCG
The DNA here is from genome assembly GCA_011114355.1 of Carex littledalei. NCBI lineage: Eukaryota > Viridiplantae > Streptophyta > Magnoliopsida > Poales > Cyperaceae > Carex > Carex littledalei. The sequence goes on along the minus strand of CM022084.1, from coordinate 8,645,486 downwards.
GTCCAACGCTGGTGGTAATGCAAGCTCGTATACTACCGGTCCAACTCGTCGCAAAATCTGAAACGGCCCAATATAACGAGGACTTAGCTTACCCGAAACACCAAATCTGTGTACGCCTCTGACAGGCGAAACTCGAAGCCATACGTGATCGCTTTCTTGGAATTCCAACGGTCTTCGATGAATATCCGCGTATTTCCTTTGTCTTTCTTGAGCTGAATCGTTTCAATTGGCCAACTACACTTTTCCACGAACACCCTCGACACAACCGAATGACTACACCCCGTATCAATCAAGCAATACGCATCATGATCAGATATAGAGAGTAAACCTGTCATGACGTCAGTCTGACCGCCTCCCTGCGCGGTTACAGCGTTGCGCGGATTTCCCGCGATGTTAAGTGCATGTGCCGCCGCCCTACCTGTGCTGCCGATGCTGCTAGCCCTGCTAGCGTTAGCCCCGCTAGCTTGAAATGCGCCACGTCCGCGCCCCGTCGGCGCGCCACGCCCAACGCTAGCAGACCCTCCTGTGCTACTAGCGCCTTGCATCCTTATAAGCGAATTCGGGCATTCCCTCGTCCAATGTCCCGCGCTACCACACACGAAACACGCACTAGCCTTGCGCCTACACTCAACTTCATCGTGTGCTTGATTGCATGATCGGCACCATTGCGAAGACATCACCGGTCTAAAACCCGGCATAGAGGTCTGTCTGAACGGAGGTCTCGGCGCCATACTCGGCCGAGGGGGCCCAGCATATGATGATCCTCCCCTCGACTTCGACACTTGCTGTTACATTCTAATCTTTAATTAAATTAAAAATATGCAAAAGGGCCTATTTGTGAAGTTATATTTTTAAATTTTGCAATATAATAAGAGTGGAGGGACCTATGTGCAAAAGTACCATTAATTACATATGACAAGCCTTCTCTCTCTCTTAATCACTCCATTTAACATCTAATTTCGTGAAACCTAGTTCTTGGCCGAACTTAAGAGAGAAAGAGAGAGAGAGTGAAATCGAGGTGAAATCGGGTCGGGATTTGCGGGAAAACGGAGATTCGAACTAATTAGACGATCGAGATCAACTATATAGCTTCGATTTGGTATGATTTTTCCTTATTTGAAATCTCTCAAAAACCCTAAATTGTTCGAATTGTTATATTTTGTTGAGAATTCGTTTTTGAGTTCGATTGATTCGATATAACTCGGTATTCGTTTTGATTTGGATCGATTCGATTGATTTTGTGAGAAATTGGAAAAGGGGTGAAATTAGGGTTTGGTAAAAATGTTGGAATTTGGGGAGATGATTAAATTTTCAGGTGTTATACACCATTTGGATCTAAATTGATCGAGTTATAGTCGTTCGAACATCTCGATTCGTATTGTTTGATGAAATCATCGTTTATGTTGAATTGGAATTAGGGTTTTTATATCAAATTTCATACCAATTGAATATATGATTTAAATGGTGTCGATTCTCGATAACTTGGTTGTAATACACCTTCTGAACCGAGAACAAGTAACAAAGGTTAGCCGTATCGAAACCCGATCGAAACGAGCCAAGTAAACATGAAAAATACCAAGTTCCTGTGTATAGGTTGCGGACCGAAAGAGACCCATTGCGGACCGAAATGGAATTGGCAGAAAAACCAAGTCTCTGGAAAGTTTGGTTGCGGGCCGCAATGAAACCATTGCGGGCCGCAATGACTTGGCAGAAAATCACAACTCTCTGGAAAAACAGTCTGCGGGCCGCAATAAGTCTATTCCGGGCCGCAATAACTACCCAGAAATTCTGTAAACATGTACTGAAATCGGCTATACAAAATTCTACATTCCGAATTTGGGTTTGTTTCCTTCATGAAAGTTGTAGATCTTTTCGTTCTGATTCCGTCAAGCTTTGATTCACCCAAATCGGAATCCGTATGACCAAGATATGGCCAAAATACGAACACTAGATCGTGTTTAACCTAATTTAAAATGATTTGACCTACGGGATACCAATCGGTTGTTTTAATCGAATCTAAACGGTTAATTAGGTGGTAGACCTACGAGGCATCGGATCTCGGGATCGTTCGAGACGCCTGATCTTTAGACAAGCGTGCTGTACACTCAGGTGCGGGGTTTCTGGACTTGTTTGATAGTTTATATTCAGAATTAAACTGTGTTTCTTTTGACATGTTGATTATTGGTTGAATTGCATTATCGGATTGTGTTGCATATGCATTGCATTGCCCTAATTAATTGGAACTCGGATTGTTTATCTGACTGATCTGCATACTGGTATGGTATTCTTCGTGTATTGATCTGAATGATCTAATTTGGAATTAAAAGTCACCGTGATTTATATCACCATCGGTTGGTGGATATGGCATTACCGTCCCCCACCGTGGCGACGACACCCAGGGGGTGAGTTCGGATTTGTCAAAGTCTATGCATGGACTTTGACGACCCAGTATTCTAAAGCTTTAGTTTGTCTGGCCCTCAGCAGTTCCCAGTACCGGTTGGGATGAGGGGTAAGTGACTCTGTATTATGAATTGGACTATATGTGACTTGTGTATCGGATGGCATTACCCAGGGGGTGAATGCGTTTGAATGGTCGATTTGGTTTTAATATGTATCGGAGGCATTACCCAGGGGGTGAATGCGGTTGTATTGACATTTGGTTTTATATGAATTTTTCCGGATATGAAATGGAACCAGACTTAGATTTAAACGGTTAAACCTATAATTACCAGATATTCTGAGTTCGAGTTAAACCAAATATTGTGTGATTGAATTTCGATTTGGCAATTCCTGAGTTGGATTTCATTTGGCTTATTGATGTCGGTTGATGTGTGCATGTTTATATATATCATTATGAACTGTTCTGAGCTTTATTTGTGTTTATTTTTGAATATAACCTGTGATTGCAAGTCCAGGAGCGAAACGTGGCAAATTTATCGCACTGAGAAATTTATTTCTCACCCCCTCTTGGATTATCTTTTCAGGTCCGGGTTCAGCAGGGCCGAGAGAGGCACGAGGTCAGTAGGCCTAGTCATTCCGCTGCGTAGTTGTCTGGTATGCTGACATGAGAGATTATGTATACAGTTAGGTTTTGTGGATGTATATATATATAGTCTCTATGTCATTTTTGTGGTACGTATCCATCGAGATACGGGTTTGTATGACATTACCTGACTAGCCGGGAGTTATGTTATTTATGTTGGTTGTTTGTTTATGTTTTCATTCACTCTTATATCGTAATTGCCTAGTAGGCATACGGGCAACCGTATGTTTACGGCAGGGAGACCACCTGTCGCGCCTCGTTGGGCTGCGGGGTGTGACACTTGCCTACTCTGATCTTCCCACTGTTTCACCTTCCTTTCGGTCACTTGCGTCTTTCTTCTCTTACCATGCATTTCAACCTGTTCGGCGTGATCCATCATTGCTTGTAACTCCCTCGCCATCGGAGTATCCACGATCATAGAAATATGCCCGTCCAACCCATCCAAGTATTGCCTATTATACCTTTCCACATCATTTCTCACATCCGTAGCATAGCGCGACAATGCCAAAAACTCACTATTGTATTCCACCACCGGACGTCCATCTTGTCTCAACTCCAGAAATTTTCTCCGCAGTGCTTCACGCTGCAAATTACTCAGAAACCGCCTATTAAATTGTTGTTCAAACCATTCCCAAGGAATCCTCGCTTCCTCCCCTTCAAAATTACGTCGGGCCCCGTCCCACCAAAATCTAGCGTCACTTTCCATCTGTTGCTCAACTAACTCCACTTGGTTTTCATCGGGGGCACGACATAAATTCAGCTTTGCATTGATCTGAGCTAGCCATTCTTCAGCTGCCGCATACCCGCCGGTTCCATCATAACGCGGCGGATTCAAACGCAGAAATGCATCATATAACCTTCGGAAATCTTCGGGTGCCCCACCGTGAACCACTGGTGCGACATCCCGCATTTGTGCCTGACGACCTCTCTCATAGGCCGCAATCAACCGGTCATCCAAGTCCCGGCCTCTACCAGCTCCTCCAGCGTCAACAGCCCCTCCAGCACCTCCAGCACCAGCTGGACCAGCTCCAACCTGATCCGCAACTGGCTCAATAATTGGTTCCGGATTAGGTTCAGGATTCCTCCGAGGTCTGCCTCTACCTCGGCGTGTTTCCATTTTCTGAATAAACAAGGTTAGTTTATAACATTCTATATTCCTTATTTATCATACGAAATTCGTATAGTCGTGCCGGCCCCAATTAATACGCATACCACTCTCGTATCCAAATAAGTCTGGTTCAGGTTCTAAACCATGCTCTGATACCACCAAAGGGAGACCTGTCACACCCCGCGGCCCAACGAGGCGCGACAGGTGCTCTCCTGCCGTAGACATACGGTTGCCCGTATGCCTACTAGGCAATTACGATATAATAAGAACTAAAACATAAACGAACAACCAAACAAACAAATAATATAAATCCCAGCTGGTCAGGTAATATCATACAACCCCGTATCTCGATGGATACGTATCACAAAATGACATAGAGACTATATATGTACATCACCAAAACATAACTATATACATAATCTCTAATGTCCCCATACCAGACAGTCTAAGCAGCGGAATAACCAGGCCTACCGACCTCGTGTCTCTCTCGGATCTGCTGACCCGGAACCTGAAAAGATAACCCAAAGAGGGGGTGAGAAATAAATTCTCAGTGCGATAAATTTGCCACGTTTCGCTCCTGGACTTGCAATCACAGGTTATATTCAAAAATAAACACAAATAAAGCTCAGAACAGTTCATAATGATATATATAAACATGAACGCATAAACCGACATCAATAAGCCAAATGAAAACCAACTCAGGAATTGCCAAATCGAAATTCAATCACACAATATTTGGTTTAACTCGAACTCAGAATATCTGGTAGTTATAGGTTTAACCGTTTAAATATAAGTCTGGTTCCATTTCATATCCGGAAAAATTCATATAAAACCAAATGACAGTCCAACCGCATTCACCCCCTGGGTAATGCCTCCGATACATTTAAAACCAATCGACCATTCAAACGCATTCACCCCCTGGGTAATGCCATCCGATACACAAGTCACATATAGTACAATTCATAATACAGAGTCACTTACCCCTCGTCCCAACCGGTACTGGGAACTGCTGAGGGCCGGACAATCTAAAGCTTTAGAATACTGGGTCGTCAAAGTCCGTGCACAGACTTTGACAAATCCGAACACACCCCCTGGGTGTCGTCGCCACGGTGGGGGACAGTAATGCCATATCCACCAACCGATGGTGATATAAATCACGGTGACTTTTAATTCCAAATTAGATCATTCAGATCAATACACAAAGAATACCATACCAGTATGCAGATCAATCAGATAAACAATCCGAGTTCCAATTAATTAGGGCAATGCAATGCATATGCAACACAATCCGATAATGCAATTCAACCAATAATCAACATGTCAAAAGAAACACAGTTTAATTCTGAATATAAACTATCAAACAAGTCCAGAAACCCCGCACCTGAGTATATCGCGTACTTGTCTAAGACTCAGGCGTCTCGAACGATCCCGAGATCCGATGCCTCTTAGGTTTACCACCTATTTAACCGTTTAGATTCGATTAAAACAACCGATTGATATCCCGTAGGTTAAACCGAGTTAAATTAGGTTAAACACTGTTTAATAGTCGTATACGGGTCCTAATGGTATAGGTTTAATCAATGGTTCAACCAATTAGGTTTAGACAACACAAAATAACCATTTGCAGAACTTCAATACCTGTTTACAGAATTTCAATGCACGTTTACAGAATTTCTGGGTGTTATTGCGGCCCGGAATGGCCTTATTGCGGCCCACAGACTGTTTTTCCAGAGAGTTGGTTTTCTGCCCCATCTTATTACGGCCCGTAATAGCCCTGTTGCGGCCCGCAACAGCCACACAGAATCAGCCCGAAATTTGTTAAGTCCCTGTCCCCCTTGCGGCCCGCAATGCCTATTATTTCGGTCCGCAATACTCACACAGAATCTGGATTTTTAGGTTATAGTTTCACTTGTTTCGATCGAGTTCGATACGGTTAACCGTTATTACTTGTTCTCGGTTCAGAAGGTATAGTTCACATCTAGGTTGTCGAGAATCAACCCCATTTAAATCATGAATTCAATTGGTATAAAACTTATACAAAACCCTAATTCCAAAATTCAGCTCAAATGGATTAGTTAACCAACAACACGAATCGAGATGTTCAAACGAATATAACTCGATCAATTCAGATCCAAATGGTGCATAACACCTGAAAATTCAGTAATTTCCCCAAATCCCACCATTTTTTACCAAACCCTAATTCCATTTCCAATTTCCCAAACAAAATCAATCGATTCAATCCAAATCAAACCGAATATTGAGTTATATCGAATCAATCGAACTTAAATTCAAATTCTCAAAGAAATATAACAAATCGAACAACTTAGGGTTTCTCAAAATATCGTAAAGAAGGAAAAATTATACCAAATTGAAGCTCTAGAACTGATCACGATCGTCCAATTAGCTCGAATCTCCGATTTCCGACAATTTCGACCCGATTTCGTGCTCGATTTCTCACTTTCTCCCTTTCTCTCTTTGGTTCGGCCAAGAACTAGGTTCTCACGATATAAGAGGTGTAAATGGAAATATTAAAGATGAGAAGAAAGGTGTCATGTTTAATATATGGAATTTTTGCACATAAGCCCTACAAGTTTATAATATTGCATAACTTAAAAATCTTCACAATTAGGCCCTTTTTGCATATTTTTATTTATAAAATCTTTACAATTAAGCCATTTTTATATATTTTTATTTATTCAAGGATTAGAATGTAACAATTCTCCCCCCCTTAAAATGAAGTTCAGTCCGCTGAACTTGATTTCGTACCTTAATTGTCGAATAACTCCGGATACTTTTCTCGGATGCTCTCCTCGAGTTCCCACGTCGCTTCCTTATCGGAATGTCGTCCCCATTTCACTAACACAAGCCGGATCACTTTGCTTCGTAGCCGTTGTTCCTTTCGATCCAATATCCGCATCGGTTCCTCTTGATAGGTCAGATCGTCTTGCACGTGTAAATCCGAATGGTCAATACAATGTGACGGATCTCGTACATATCTGCGCAGCCGTGATACATGAAACACCGGATGAACCCGGTCCAACGCTGGTGGTAATGCAAGCTCGTATGCTACCGGCCCAACTCGTCGTAAAATCTGAAACGGCCCAATATAACGAGGACTTAGCTTACCCGAAACACCAAATCTGTGTACGCCTCTGACAGGCGAAACTCGAAGCCATACGTGATCGCTTTCTTGGAATTCCAACGGTCTTCGATGAATATCCGCGTATTTCCTTTGTCTTTCTTGAGCTGAATCGTTTCAATTGGCCAACTACACTTTTCCACGAACACCCTCGACACAACCGAATGACTACACCCCGTATCAATCAAGCAATACGCATCATGATCAGATATAGAGAGTAAACCTGTCATGACGTCAGTCTGACCGCCTCCCTGCGCGGTTACAGCGTTGCGCGAATTTCCCGCGATGTTAAGTGCATGTGCCGCCGCCCTACCTGTGCTGCCGATGCTGCTAGCCCTGCTAGCGTTAGCCCCGCTAGCTTGAAATGCGCCACGTCCGCGCCCCGTCGGCGCGCCACGCCCAACGCTAGCAGACCCTCCTGTGCTACTAGCGCCTTGCATCCTTATAAGCGAATTCGGGCATTCCCTCGCCCAATGTCCCGCGCTACCACACACGAAACACGCACTAGCCTTGCGCCTACACTCAACTTCATCGTGTGCTTGATTGCATGATCGGCACCATTGCGAAGACATCACCGGTCTAAAACCCGGCATAGAGGTCTGTCTGAACGGAGGTCTCGGCGCCATACTCGGCCGAGGGGGCCCAGCATATGATGATCCTCCCCTCGACTTCGACACTTGCCTACTCTGATCTTCCCGCTGTTTCACCTTCCTTTCGGTCACTTGCGTCTTTCTTCTCTTACCATGCATTTCAACCTGTTCGGCGTGATCCATCATTGCTTGTAACTCCCTCGCCATCGGAGTATCCACGATCATAGAAATATGCCCGTCCAACCCATCCAAGTATTGCCTATTATACCTTTCCACATCATTTCTCACATCCGTAGCATAGCGCGACAATGCCAAAAACTCACTATTGTATTCCACCACCGGACGTCCATCTTGTCTCAACTCCAGAAATTTTCTCCGCAGTGCTTCACGCTGCAAATTACTCAGAAACCGCCTATTAAATTGTTGTTCAAACCATTCCCAAGGAATCCTCGCTTCCTCCCCTTCAAAATTACGTCGGGCCCCGTCCCACCAAAATCTAGCGTCACTTTCCATCTGTTGCTCAACTAACTCCACTTTGTTTTCATCGGGGGCACGACATAAATTCAGCTTTGCATTGATCTGAGCTAGCCATTCTTCAGCTGCCGCATACCCGCCGGTTCCATCATAACGCGGCAGATTCAAACGCAGAAATGCATCATATAACCTTCGGAAATCTTCGGGTGCCCCACTATGTTAAATTACTTGAAATTATGTTGTATTACACTATATTAAGTTGAATTACACCAAATTGCATTACGTTACGCTAAAATACGGTAAATTACGTTAAATTACGCTAAATTACATATGAATAGGCACGATATCTTCACTGAAAAGGCAAAAAACACTAAAACTTTGATTTTTTTTGTTTAAATTATTTGATTGATTACTTCTTTTGATATATAATTACCATATTTATACTAAAATATGCTAAATTACTTGAAATATGTTGAATTACACTGTATTAAGTAAAATTACACTAATTACATTACATTAGGCTAAAATACGGTAAATTACGCTAAATTACATATGAATAGGGACGATATCTTTGATGAAAAGGCGAAAAACATTGAAAATTAGAATTTTTTTGTTTAAATGATTTAATAGATTACTTCCTTTGATATATAATTAGCATATTTATAATTAAATACGCTGAATTACTTGAAATTATGTTGAAATACACTATATTAAGTTAAATTACACTAAATTACATTGCACTACGCTAAAATTTGAGAAATTACGCTAAATTACGCTAAATTAAATATGAATAGGGACGATAGCTTCACTGAAAAGGCGAAAAACGATGAAACTTTGAATTTTTTTGTTTAAATTATTTGATAGATTACTTCTTTTGATATATAATTAGCATATTTATACTTAAATACGCTAAATTACTTGAAATATGTTGAATTACACTGTATTAAGTTAAATTACACTAATTACATTACATTACACTAAAATACAGTAAATTACGCTAAAATACATATGAATAGGGACGATATCTTTGCTGAAAAGGCGAAAAACAATGAAAATTAGAGTTTTTTTTTTTAATTATTTAATCGATTACTTCTTTTGATATATAATTAGCATATTTATAATTAAATACGCTGAATTACTTGAAATTATGTTGAATTACACTATATTGAGTTAAATTACACTAAATTACATTACATTACGCTAAATTACGACAAAATTACATATGAATAGGGACGATATCTTCACTGAAAAGGCGAAAACAATGAAAATTTGAATTTTTTTTTAAATTATTTGATAGATTATTTCTTTCGATACATAATTAGCATATTTATACTAAATTACGTTAAATTACTTGAAATTATGTTGTATTACACTATATTAAGTTGAATTACACCAAATTGCATTACATTACGCTAAAATATTGTAAATTACGCTAAATTACTTATGAATAAGGATGATATCTTCACTGAAAAGGTGAAAAACACTGAAACTTTGAATTTTTTTGTTTAAATTATTTGATAGATTACTTTTGTTGATATATAATTAGCATATTTATACTAAAATAGGCTAAATTACTTGAAATATGTTGAATTACACTGTATTAAGTTAAATTACACTAATTACATTACATTACGCTAAAATACGGTAAATTACGCTAAATTATGCTAAATTACATATGAATAGGGACGATATCTTTGCTAAAAAGGCGAAAAATAATGAAAATTAGAATTTTTTTGTTTAAATTATTTAATAGATTACTTCTTTTGATATATAATTAGCATATTTATAATTAAATACGCTGAATTACTTGAAATTATGTTGAATTACACCATATTGAGTCAAATTACGCTAAATTACGCCAAAATTACATATGAATAGGGACGATATCTTCACTGAAAAGGCGAAAAATACTGAAACTTTGAATTTTTTGTTTAAATTATTTCATAGATAACTTCTTTTGATATATAATTTATCATATTTATACTAAAATACGTTAAATTACTTGAAATTATGTTGAATTACACTATATTAAGTTAAATTACACCAAATTGCATTACATTACGCTAAAATACGGAAAATTACGCTAAATTACGCTAAATTACATATGAATAGGGACGATCTCATTGCTGAAAAGGCGAAAAACAATGAAAATTAAAAAAAATTGTTTAAATTATTTAATAGATTACTTCTTTTGATATATAATTAGCATATTTATAATTAAATACGCTGAATTACTTGAAATTATGTTGAATTACACTATATTGAGTTAAATTACACTAAATTACATTACATTACGCTAAATTACGACAAAATTACATATGAATAGGGACGATATCTTCACTGAAAAGGCGAAAACAATGAAAATTTGAATTTTTTTTTAAATTATTTGATAGATTATTTCTTTCGATACATAATTAGCATATTTATACTAAAATACGTTAAATTACTTGAAATTATGTTGTATTACACTATATTAAGTTGAATTACACCAAATTGCATTACATTAGGCTAAAATATTGTAAATTACGCTAAATTACTTATGAATAAGGATGATATCTTCACTGAAAAGGTGAAAAACACTGAAACTTTGAATTTTTTTGTTTAAATTATTTGATAGATTACTTTTGTTGATATATAATTAGCATATTTATACTAAAATAGGCTAAATTACTTGAAATATGTTGAATTACACTATATTAAGTTAAATTACACTAAATTACATTGCACTACGCTAAAATTTGAGAAATTACGATAAATTACGCTAAATTAAATATAAATAGGGACGATATCTTCCCTGAAAAGGCGAAAAACGATGAAACTTTGAATTTTTTTGTTTAAATTATTGATAGATTACTTCTTTTGATATATAATTAGCATATTTATACTAAAATACGCTAAATTACTTGAAATATGTTGAATTACACTGTATTAAGTTAAATTACACTAATTACATTACATTACACTAAAATACGGTAAATTACGCTAAATTACATATGAATAGGGACGATATCTTTGCTGAAAAGGCGAAAAACAATGAAAATTAGAGTTTTTTTTTTAATTATTTAATCGATTACTTCTTTTGATATATAATTAGCATATTTATAATTAAATACGCTGAATTACTTGAAATTATGTTGAATTACACTATATTGAGTTAAATTACACTAAATTACATTACATTACGCTAAATTACGACAAAATTACATATGAATAGGGACGATATCTTCACTGAAAAGGCGAAAACAATGAAAATTTGAATTTTTTTTTAAATTATTTGATAGATTATTTCTTTCGATACATAATTAGCATATTTATACTAAAATACGTTAAATTACTTGAAATTATGTTGTATTACACTATATTTAGTTGAATTACACCAAATTGCATTACATTACGCTAAAATATTGTAAATTACGCTAAATTACTTATGAATAGGGATGATATCTTCACTGAAAAGGTGAAAAACACTGAAACTTTGAATTTTTTTGTTTAAATTATTTGATAGATTACTTCTGTTGATATATAATGAGCATATTTATACTAAAATAGGATAAATTACTTGAAATATGTTGAATTACACTGTATTAAGTTAAATTACACTAATTACATTACATTACGCTAAAATATGGTAAATTACGCTAAATTACGCTAAATTACATATGAATAGGGACGATATCTTTGCTAAAAAGGCGAAAAATAATGAAAATTAGAATTTTTTTGTTTAAATTATTTAATAGATTACTTCTTTTGATATATAATTAGTATATTTATAATTATATACGCTGAATTACTTGAAATTATGTTGAATTACACCATATTGAGTTAAATTACGCTAAATTACGCCAAAATTACATATGAATAGGGACGATATCTTCACTGAAAAGGCGAAAAATACTGAAACTTTGAATTTTTTGTTTAAATTATTTCATAGATAACTTCTTTTGATATATAATTTATCATATTTATACTAAAATACGTTAAATTACTTGAAATTATGTTGAATTACACTATATTAAGTTAAATTACACCAAATTGCATTACATTACGCTAAAATACGGTAAATTACGCTAAATTACGCTAAATTACATATGAATAGGGACGATATCATTGCTGAAAAAGCAAAAAACAATGAAAATTAAAAAAAATTTGTTTAAATTATTTAATAGATTACTTCTTTTGATATATAATAGCATATTTATAATTAAATACGCTGAATTACTTGAAATTATGTTGAATTACACTATATTGAGTTAAATTATACTAAATTACATTACATTACGCTATATTACCACAAAATTACATATGAATAGGGACGATATCTTCACGGAAAAAGCGAAAACAATGAAAATTTTAATTTTTTTGTTTAAATTATTTGATAGATTATTTCTTTCGATACATAATTAGCATATTTGTACTATAATATGTTAAATTACTTGAAATTATGTTGTATTACACTATATTAAGTTGAATTACACCAAATTGCATTACATTACGCTAAAATACGGTAAATTACGCTAAATTACGCTAAATTACATATGAATAGGCACGATATCTTCACTGAAAAGGCAAAAAACACTAAAACTTTGATTTTTTTGTTTAAATTATTTGATTGATTACTTCTTTTGATATATAATTACCATATTTATACTAAAATATGCTAAATTACTTGAAATATGTTGAATTACACTGTATTAAGTAAAATTACACTAATTACATTACATTAGGCTAAAATACGGTAAATTACGCTAAATTACATATGAATAGGGACGATATCTTTGATGAAAAGGCGAAAAACATTGAAAATTAGAATTTTTTTGTTTAAATGATTTAATAGATTACTTCCTTTGATATATAATTAGCATATTTATAATTAAATACGCTGAATTACTTGAAATTATGTTGAATTACACTATATTGAGTTAAATTACACTAAATTACATTACATTACGCTAAATTACGACAAAATTACAACTGAATAGGGACGATATCTTCACTGAAAAGGCGAAAACAATGAAAATTTGAATTTTTTTTTATTATTTGATAGATTATTTCTTTCGATACATAATTAGCATATTTATACTACACTATGTTAAATTACTTGAAATTATGTTGTATTACACTATATTAAGTTGAATTACACCAAATTGCATTACATTACGCTAAAATATGGTAAATTACGCTAAATTACATATGAATAGGGACGATATCTTCACTGAAAAGGCGAAAAAACACTGAAACTTTGAATTTTTTTGTTTGAATTATTTGATAGATTACTTCTTTTGATATATAATTAGCATATTTATAATAAAATAGGCTAAATTACTTGAAATATGTTGAATTACACTGTATTAAGTTTAATTACACTAATTACATTACATTACGCTAAAATACGCTAAATTACGCTAAATTACGCTAAATTACATATGAATAGGGACGATATCTTTGCTAAAAATGCGAAAAATAATGAAAATTAGAATTTTTTTGTTTAAATTATTTAATAGATTACTTCTTTTGGTATATAATTAGCATATTTATAATTAAATACGCTGAATTACTTGAAATTATGTTGAATTGCACCATATTGAGTTAAATTACGCTAAATTACGCCAAAATTACATATGAATAGGGACGATATCTTCACTGAAAAGGCGAAAAATACTGAAACTTTGAATTTTTTGTTTAAATTATTTCATAGATAACTTCTTTTGATATATAATTTATCATATTTATACTAAAATACGTTAAATTACTTGAAATTATGTTGAATTACACTATATTAAGTTAAATTACACCAAATTGCATTACATTACGCTAAAATACGGTAAATTACGCTAAATTACATATGAATAGGGACGATATCATTGCTGAAAAGGCGAAAAACAATGAAAATTAAAAAAAATTTGATTAAATTATTTAATAGATTACTTCTTTTGATATATAATTAGCATATTTATAATTAAATACGCTGAATTACTTGAAATTATGTTGAATTACACTATATTGAGTTAAATTACACTAAATTACATTACATTACGCTAAATTACCACAAAATTACATATGAATAGGGACGATATCTTCACGGAAAAAGCGAAAACATTGAAAATTTGAATTTTTTTGTTTAAATTATTTGATAGATTATTTCTTTCGATACATAATTAGCATATTTATACTAAAATATGTTAAATTACTTGAAATTATGTTGTATTACACTATATTAAGTTGAATTACACCAAATTGCATTACATTACGCTAAAATACGGTAAATTACGCTAAATTACATATGAATAGGCACGATATCTTCACTGAAAAGGCAAAAAACACTAAAACTTTGATTTTTTTTTGTTTAAATTATTTGATTGATTACTTCTTTTGATATATATTACCATATTTATACTAAAATATGCTAAATTACTTGAAATATGTTGAATTACACTGTATTAAGTTAAATTACACTAATTACATTACATTAGGCTAAATACGGTAAATTACGCTAAATTACATATGAATAGGGACGATATCTTTGATGAAAAGGCGAAAAACATTGAAAATTAGAATTTTTTTGTTTAAATGATTTAATAGATTACTTCCTTTGATATATAATTAGCATATTTATAATTAAATACGCTGAATTACTTGAAATTATGTTGAAATACACTATATTAAGTTAAATTACATTAAATTACATTGCACTACGCTAAAATTTGAGAAATTACGCTAAATTACGCTAAATTAAATATGAATATGGACGATATCTTCACTGTCAAGGCGAAAAACGATGAAACTTTGAATTTTTTTGTTTAAATTATTTGATAGATTACTTCTTTTGATATATAATTAGCATATTTATACTAAAATACGCTAAATTACTTGAAATATGTTGAATTACACTGTATTAAGTTAAATTACACTAATTACATTACATTACACTAAAATACGGTAAATTACGCTAAATTACATATGAATAGGGACGATATCTTTGCTGAAAAGGCGAAAAACAATGAAAATTAGAGTTTTTTTTTAAATTATTTAATCGATTACTTCTTTTGATATATAATTAGCATATTTATAATTAAATACGCTGAATTACTTGAAATTATGTTGAATTACACTATATTGAGTTAAATTACACTAAATTACATTACATTACGCTAAATTACGACAAAATTACATCTGAATAGGGACGATATCTTCACTGAATAGGCGAAAACAATGAAAATTTGAATTTTTTTTAATTATTTGATAGATTATTTCATTCGATACATAATTAGCATATTTATACTACAATACGTTAAATTACTTGAAATTATGTTGTATTACACTATATTAAGTTGAATTATACCAAATTGCATTACATTACGCTAAAATATGGTAAATTACGCTAAATTACATATGAATAGGGACGATATCTTCACTGAAAAGGCAAAAAACACTGAAAATTTGAATTTTTTTGTTTAAATTATTTGATAGATTACTTCTTTTGATATATAATTAGCATATTTATACTAAAATAGGCTAAATTACTTGAAATATGTTGAATTACACTGTATTAAGTTAAATTACACTAATTACATTACATTACGCTAAAATACGGTAAATTACGCTAAATTACATATGAATTGGGACGATATCTTTGCTGAAAAGGCGAAAAATAATTGAAATTAGAATTTTTTGGTTTAAATTATTTAATAGATTACTTCTTTTGATATATAATTAGCATATTTATAATTAAATACGCTGAATTAGTTGAAATTATGTTGAATTACACAATATTGAGTTAAATTACGATAAATTACGCCAAAATTACATATGAATAGGGACGATATCTTCACTGAAAAGGCGAAAAATACTGAAACTTTGAATTTTTTTGTTTAAATTATTTGATAGATAACTTCTTTTGATATATAATTAGCATATTTATTCTAAAATACGCTAAATTACTTGAAATATGTTGAATTACACCAATTACATTACATTACACTAAAATATGGTAAATTACGCTAAATTATGCTAAATTACATATGAATAGGGACGATATCTTTGCTGAAAAGGCGAAAAATAATGAAAATTAAAAAAAAATTGTTTAAATTATTTAATAGATTACTTCTTTTGATATATAATTAGCATATTTATAATTAAATACGCTGAATTACTTGGAATTATGTTGAATTACACTATATTGAGGTAAATTAAACTAAATTACATTACATTACGCTAAATTACCACAAAATTACATATGAATATGGACGATATCTTCACGGAAAAGGCGAAAACATTGAAAATTTGAATTTTTTTGTTTAAATTATTTGATAGATTATTTCTTTCGATACATAATTAGCATATTTATACTAAAATATGTTAAATTACTTGAAATTATGTTGTATTACACTATATTAAGTTAAATTACACCAAATTGCATTACCTTACGCTAAAATACGGTAAATTACGCTAAATTACGCTAAATTACATAGGAATAGGCACGATATCTTCACTGAAAAGGCGAAAAACACTAAAACTTTGATTTTTTTTGTTTAAATTATTTGATTGATTACTTCTTTTGATATATAATTACCATATTTATACTAAAAAACGCTAAATTACTTGAAATATGTTGAATTACACTGTATTAAGTTAAATTAGACTAATTACATTACATTACGCTAAAATACGGTAAATTACGGTAAATTACGCTAAATTACATATGAATAGGGACGATATCTTTGATGAATAGGCGAAAAACAATGAAAATTAGAATTTTTTTGTTTAAATTATTTAATAGATTACTTCTTTTGGTATATAATTAGCATATTTATAATTACATACGCTGAATTACTTGAAATTATGTTGAATTACACTATATTTAGTTAAATTACATTACGCTAAATTACGCCAAAATTACATATGAATGGGGACAATATCTTCACTGAAAAGGCGAAAACAATGAAAATTTGAATTTTTATGTTTAAATTATTTGATAGATTATTTCTTTCGATACATAATTGGCATATTTATACTAAAATACGTTAAATTACTTGAAATTATGTTGTATTACTCTATATTAAGTTGAATTGCCCCAAATTTCATTACATTACGCTAAATTACGGTAAATTACGCTAAGTTACACTAAATTAAATATGAATAGGGATGATATCTTCACTGAAAAGGCGAAAAACACTTAAAATTTGAATTTTTTTGTTTAAATTATTTGACATATTACTTCTTTTGATATATAATTAGCATATTTATACTAAAATACACTAAATTACTTGAAATATGTTGAATTACACTATATTAAGTTAAATTACACTAAATTACACTACATTACGCTAAAATACGAGAAATTACACTAAATTACGCTAAATTACATATGAATAGGAACGATATCTTCACTGAAAAGGCGAAAAACAATGAAAATTTGAATTTTTTTGATATATTACTTCTTTTGATATATAATTAGCATATTTATACTAAAATACATTAAATTACTTGAAATTATGTTGAATTACACTATATTAATTTAAATTAAACTAAATTACATTACATTACGCTAAATTACATATGAATAGGGACGATATCTTCACTGAAAAGGCGAAAAACAGTGAAACTTTGAATTTTTTGTGTAAATTATTTGATAGATTACTTCTTTTGATATATAATTAGCATATTTATACTAAATTACGCTAAATTACTTGAAATATGTTGAATTACACTCTATTAAGTTAAATTACACTAATTACATTACATTACGCTAAAATACGGTAAATTACGTTAAATTACGCTAAATTACATATGAATAGGGACGATATCTTTGCTGAAAAAGCGAAAAACAATGAAAATTAATTTTTTTTTGTTTAAATTATTTAATAGATTACTTCTTTTGATGTATTATTAGCATATTTATAATTAAATACGCTGAATTACTTTAAATTATGTTGAATTACACTATATTGAGTTAAATTACACTAAATTACATTACATTACGCTAAATTACGCCAAAATTACATATGAATAGGGACGATATCTTCACGGAAAAGGCAAAAACAATGAAAATTTGAATTTTTTTGTTTAAATTATTTGATAGATTATTTCTTTCGATACATAATTAGCATATTTATACTAAAATACATTAAATTACTTGAAATTATGTTGTATTACACTATATTAAGTTGAATTACACCAAATTGCATTACATTACACTAAAATACGGTAAATTATGCTAAAATACATGTGAATAGGGACGATATCTTCAATGACAAGGCGAAAAACACTGAAACTTTGAATTTTTTTTTTTAAATTATTTCATAGATTACTTCTTTTGATATATAATTAGCATATTTATACTAAAATATGCTAAATTACTTGAAATATGTTGACTTACACTGTATTAAGTTAAATTACACTAATTACAATACATTACGCTAAAATACGATAAATTACGCTAAATTACATATGAATAGGGACGATATCTTTGCTGAAAAGGCGAAAAACAATGAAAATTAGAATTTTTTTGTTTAAATTATTTAATAGATTACTTCTTTTGATATATAATTAGCATATTTATAATTAAATACGCTGAATTACTTGAAATTATGTTGAATTACACTATATTGAGTTAAATTACACTAAATTACATTACATTACGCTAAATTACTGATGTCTCATTATTAGACCTATAAATCCGACCAATTTCTGTACCAAAATCTGTGTTTCAAACCACCAAATTGTGTCTTTTACATTGAATATACATTGAATATCTATAGAATGTGGTACTGCTGCGTTTTCATTCTTACTTTGCAGAAAACGAGCGAAATCAGGGAAGATTGTGAAGTTCTGGAACCATACACGCGGGCCGCGCCACATCCGAAGCAGGCCGCATCAAACCCTGACGCGACCACAGACGCGATCTCCATTTTACACACGCGACAACACAGACACACGGACCGCGTCCACTACACGCAGGTCGCGTGAGTCTATTCTGGAAACAAAACAGAAAAGGAAACAGAGGCTCAATAAAGGAAAGGTCGGCCAGAAAGGCTATATCAGGAGATTCCTTGCTACAGGGATTCGATTATATTCTTTATTTTGCACTTTCGAAGAGCGAGACAGATTCTAGGGTTTTGGGCTTGTCGGCTAGCTTGGAGACGAAGTTGAGAAGCGAAAGACGAAAGTTCTTCACAGATCTTCTTTGTATTTCGGGTTTTGTCATGACTATTTCATATATCATTTGTGTTATTTGCTTTTTGACTATGTGTGAGTAGTTTACTTAGTTTCTAGGGTTACGATGTAGTTTGATATTTTGTTTTGTATGCATGTTGTTTGAATTTGTGTTGAATGTTAGTGTTTAATTGTTTGAGTAATATTTTAATTGCTTTGTTGAAGTTGATTGAATGATTCTTGATTGTCTACTGTTAGATGTCTATAGCATATTTTCTAGTACTTTGGCCTTGATGTTTCTCTCAACCAAACTTAGTATTTGAGGTAGGTTTACGAGCCGTGAGGCGAGACCAAAAAGTAACTGAGAGGTGAACTTTTCCACTTATCGAGAGGTAGTTGTTACCTTTAGTAAACCGGACAATTAACTTAGATTAAAAACCTAAGAAGGTAAAATTGCATTTCCGATACCAGGTTTATTAAGCCAACAAACGAGAGTTGAGGTTTAGGAACATTAGGTTCGGTCAATGAATCCTTACACTAAAGAACAACGCAAAAACATACAATTGCTACATTTACTCGAGGTCCACGCGGGCCGCGTATGAGAGTATGCGGGTCGTGTCTTCATGCGGACCGCGTATGAAAGTACGCGGGTCGTGTGAATGGTACCGAGAGGCAAGGTTGATAATGAAATCGAAAACCCTGGAAACGCTTTTCTCTATCTAATAAAAACCAAACTTTACTTTATGTTATTTTAATTGCTTATGTTATTGAATTTAGGAAATTAAACAAACCAAATCACTCTTTTCCAACTTCTAGTACCTAATTGATTTAAGTAGAGTTCCAGATTTGATTTTTGAACCGTCTTGTGGATCGATACCTGACTAGACTATACGACAGGATTGTGCACTTGCAGTCTTAGTCGGAAGTTAAATCAAGGTTAAAAGCTACAGCTTGCTGTAGTGAAACTTTGTGATACACTTTTGTGCGAACAATTACGACAAAATTACATATGAATAGGGACGATATCTTCACTGAAAAGGCGAAAACAATGAAAATTTGAATTTTTTTGTTTAAATTATTTGACAGATTATTTCTTTCGATACATAATTAGCATATTTATACTAAAATACGTTAAATTACTTGAAATTATGTTGTATTACACTATATTAAGTTGAATTACACCAAATTGCATTACATTACGCTAAAATACTGTAAATTACGCTAAGTTACGCTAAATTACATATAAATAGGGATGATATCTTCACTAAAAAGGCGAAAAACACTTAAAATTTGAATATTTTTGTTTAAATTATTTGACATATTACTTCTTTTGATATATAATTAGCATATTTGTAATAAAATATGCTAAATTACTTGAAATATGTTGAATTACACGATATTAAGTTAAATTACACTAAATTACATTACATTACGGTAAAATACGATAAATTATTCTAAATTACGCTAAATTACATATGAATAGGAACGATATCTTCACTGAAAAGGCGAAAAACAATGAAAATTTGAATTTTTTTGATAGATTACTTCTTTTGATATATAGTTAGCATATTTATACTAAAATACATTAAATTACGTGAAATCAAGTTGAATTACACTATATTAAGTTAAATTACACTAAATTACATTACATTACGCTAAAATAAAGTAAATTACGCTAAATTACGCTAAATTACATATGAATAGGGACGATATCTTCACTGAAAAGGCGAAACGCACTGAAACTTTGAATTTTTTTGTGTAAATTATTTGATAACTTGAAATTATGTGGAATTACACTATATTAAGTTAAATTACACTAAATTACATTACATTACGCTAAAATTCGGTAAATTACGTTAAATTACGCTAAATTTCATGTAAATATGGACGATATCTTCACTGAAAAGGCTAAAAAACACTGAAAATTTGAATTTTTTTGTTTAAATTATTTGATAGATTACTTCTTGTGATATATAATTAGCTTATTTATACTACAACACGCAAAATTACTTGAAATTATGTTGAATTACACTATATTAAGTTAAATTACACTAGATTATATTACATTACGCTAAAATACGGTAAATTACGCTAAATTACATATGAATCGGAACGATATGTTCACTAAAAAGGCAAAAAACACTGAAAATTTGAATTTTTTGTTTAAATTATTTGATAGATTACTTCTTTTGATATATAATTAGCATATTTATTCTACAATACGCTAAATTACTTGAAATTATGTTGAATTACACTATATTAAGTTAAATTACACTAAATTACATTTTACGCTAAAATAAGGTAAATTATGTTAAATTACATATGAATCGGGACGATATGTTCAATGAAAAGGCGAAAAACACTGAAAATTTGAATTTTTTTGTTTAAATTATTTGATAGATTACTTCTTTTGATATATAATTAGCATATTTATACTACAATACGCTAAATTACTTGAAATTATGTTGAATTCCACTATATTAAGTTAAATTACACTGAATTACATTGCTTTACGCAAAAATACGGTAAATTACGCTAAATTACTTATGAATAGGGACGATATCTTCACTGAAAAGGAGAAAAACACTGAAAATTTGAATGTTTTTGCTTAAATTATTTGATAGATTACTTCTTTTGATATATAATTAGCTTATTTACACTAAAATACGCTAAATTACTTGAAAGTATGTGGAATTACACTATATTAAGTTAAATTACACTAAATTACATTACATTACGCTAAAATTCGGTAAATTACGCTAAATTACGCTAAATTTCAAGTAAATATGGACGATATCTTCACTGAAAAGGCAAAAGAACACTGAAAATTTGAATTTTTTGTTTAAATTATTTTATAGATTACTTCTTTTGATATATGATCAGCTTATCTATACTAAAATATGGTAAATTACTTGAAATTATGTTGAATTACACTATATTAAGTTAAATTACACTAAATTACATTACATTACGCTAAATTACTTATGAATAAGGACGATATCTTCACTGAAAAGGCAAAAAACATTGAAAATTTGAATTTTTTTGTTGAAATTATTTGATAGATTACTTCTTTTGATATATAATTAGCATATTTATACTACAATACGCTAAATTACTTGAAATTATGTTGAATTACACTATATTAAGTTAAATTACACTGAATTACATTGCATTACACAAAAATACGGTAAATTACGCTAAATTACTTATGAATAGGGACGATATCTTCACTAAAAAGGAGAAAAACACCGAAAATTTGAATTTTTTTGTTTAAATTATTTGATAGATTACTTCTTTTGATATATAATTAGCATATTTATTCTACAATACGCTAAATTACTTGAAATTCTGTTGAATTACACTATATTAAGTTAAATTACACTAAATTAAATTACATTACGGTAAATTACGCTAAATGACATATGAATAGGGACGATATGTTCACTGAAAAGGCGAAAAACATTGAAAATTTGAATTTTTTGTTTAAATTATTTGATAGATTACTTCTTTTGATATATAATTAGCATATTTATACTACAATACGCTAAATTACAAGAAATTATGTTGAATTACACTATATTAAGTTAAATTACACTAAATTACATTACATTACGCTAAAATACGGTAAATTACGCTAAATTACATATGAATCCGGACGATATGTTCACTGAAAAGGCGAAAAACACTGAAAATTTGAATTTTTTTGCTTAAATTATTTGATAGATTACTTCTTTTGATATATAATTAGCATATTTATATTACAATACGCTAAATTACTTGAAATTATGTTGAATTACACTATATTAAGTTAAATTACACTGAATTACATTACATTATGCAAAAATACGCTAAATTACGCTAAAATACGGTTGTAACGCCACGTAATTTAAATTAAGAATGGACATTAAAATAAAATAAAGCTTCTAAATCAATATAATTGTTTATATAGAAATAAAAATAATAGAGTTGCTATTTTTATTTCGTTATCTAAATTATGAATATTTGATCGATCGCATATTTTCAAACTTTTCATATTTGTTAAACCAAAACAAATATTATTAATTTTCTTAAATTATCCTTTCCTTAAAATTTGGTCAATGCTATATTATTTCCCGCCTACGTGACCTTTCCCTTTTTCTTCTCCAGCTAGCAGCCTAGCACCATAAAAGCCCCTTCCCTCCCTGTCTCGCATATAATAACCTTAGCAGCCCTCAACCGTCTTTTCTCTTTTCCTACTCCCTCTAAAACTGCAACCATCTGTGGCGCACAAGGAGCGAGCCATCAGGACAGCCACTGCCGCTGCACGCCGTGCGACGCCCCCTGCACCACCAACCACTGGCAAGGCAGACGACCACCCGGCAGCCACTATGGCCCATGCGACCCCCTTATCTTTTCTCGCACGTGCCTTGCTCTCAAGGTAACTCCAAATCAAAAATTAAGTATTTACCCATTGTATGCATGATGATAAATTAGTTATTTAATCATGTATGATGATCACTCGTTTGGATGAATTTATTAAATAATAAATTAGTAGTAAATAGTAGTTAGTTAACAATATTATATATTAACGTTACACTGGTTTTCATTTTCTGTTTTACATGTATTGAATCTTATCTTCACATTATTGTTTTCCTTGATATTATTAAACATTTTTAATGTCAGACAATATGTTTATTTTTGTATCAAACGTTTATAAATATCTATCTTAGATCTCATTTATTTTATTTTTATACTTTACGGTCTTATTCATTCACTTCTAAATCTTTGTTGAGATAACTATATTAATTTTTATTCATTCCTCTAATTATTTTCAACAATGAGGATAAAGAAAATTGCAAGTACTAAATAGCCATATTTTAAAGGACTTAGTTAAATAAAGTTATGATGCATTATATAATATTTCTTTCTGATTTGCAACCAACCTTTGATTTTATTCTCGGTTTCTTGTTTAGAAAATAAATTATGTTACAATTATATATGTTCAAGTCTTTATTTGGTTTTTTTTTTTACTTGTTTCTTAAACGGATTTTCAAGTAGGTTGTAAATGATTAAAGAATATTAACTATTATAGACAAGTGTTGTCAAGCGATGTTCATTATAGTCATGTTTACGTAATTTAGGTTCGAATCCCAAAGTATTAGAAGAGTGGAAGCACGAATAAGTAATTACTACAATAACAGGTGCGGGTTTCCTAGACTTTATAAAATTATCTTACTTGCCTATTGTCATGCAACTGTTTATTATTATGGCATTAGTTGGAATTATGCATGTTCTTTTTCGAACCATTCTACTTGAGTAGTACATAAATAAATTGCATAAAAGGATAGGATTCATACATTGACCAATGGACTTGCATGAATAGGATGTGTTGAGCATGGCATGAATTGTGTGATTGAATAAATGTACATGACATGAACGAACAAGGAAACTGAACAGGGGCCGATATGCTTGCATATTGGGATGTATACATTGGGTCTAGTGTTTGACTGGACCCCTCGTTAACGTGACTGTAGGCGAAAGCGGTCCTGTCACGGATGTGATTGTAGGCTGACGCGGTCCTATCACGGACGTGATTGTAGGCGCAAGCGGTCCTATCACCGCCAAGACCTAGCGGCATATGAATTCACCGTCTAGTGAGGCAAATAAAATGGATTAACGGAATTTTGAAAGTAAATTAAAGTAGTAAGTAATGATAGGATATGCATTGCATTAGAAGAAGCATACGCATTTTAATTATGTATGTTCATATTTGTGAGAATAAGTAAAGGTTTTATTGTCACACCCCGCAGCCCAACGAGGCGCGACAGGTGATCTCCCTGCCGTAGACGTACGGTTTCCCGTATGCCTACTAGGCAATTACGATATAATGAGAATTAAAAACATAAACAAACCAACAAGCAAATAACATAAATCCCAACTAGTCAGGTAATGTCATACAAACCCGTATCTCGATGGATACGCACCACAAAAATGACATAGAGACTATATATGTATATCAACAAAACCTAACTATATACATAATCTCTCATGTCACATACCAGACAAACTACGCAGCGGAATGACCAGGCCTACCGACCTCGTGTCTCTCTCTGATCTGCTGATCCCGAACCTGAAAGGGTAATCCAAAGAGGGGGTGAGAAATAAATTTCTCAGTGCGATAAATTTGCCACGTTTCGCTCCTGGACTTGCAATCACAGATTATATTCAAAAGTAAAGCACAAATAAAGCTCAGAACAGTTCATAATGATATATATAAACATGCACACATCAATCGACATCAATAAGCCAAATGAAATCCAACTCAGGAATTGCCAAATCGAAATTCAATCACACAATATTTGGTTTAACTCGAACTCAGAATATCTGGTAGTTATAGGTTTAACCGGTTAAATATAAGGTCTGGTTCCATTTCATATCCGGAAAAATTCATATAAAACCAAATGTCAATACAACCGCATTCACCCCCTGGGTAATGCCTCCGATACATATTAAAACCAATCGACCATTCAAACGCATTCACCCCCTGGGTAATGCCATCCGATACACAAGTCACATATAGTACAATTCATAATACAGAGTCACTTACCCCTCGTCCCAACCGGTACTGGGAACTGCTGAGGGCCAGACAAACTAAAGCTTTAGAATACTGGGTCGTCAAAGTCCGTGCACAGACTTTGACAAATCCGAACACACCCCCTGGGTGTCGTCGCCACGGTGGGGGACGGTAATGCCATATCCACCAACCGATGGTGATATAAATCACGGTGACTTTTAATTCCAAATTAGATCATTCAGATCAATACACAAAGAATACCATACCAGTATGCAGATCAATCAGATAAACAATCCGAGTTCCAATTAATTAGGGCAATGCAATGCATATGCAACACAATCCGATAATGCAATTCAACCAATAATCAACATGTCAAAAGAAACACAGTTTAATTCTGAATATAAACTATCAAACAAGTCCAGAAACCCCGCACCTGAGTATACAGCACGCTTGTCTAAAGATCAGGCGTCTCGAACGATCCCGAGATCCGATGCCTCGTAGGTCTACCACCTAATTAACCGTTTAGATTCGATTAAAACAACCGATTGGTATCCCGTAGGTCAAATCATTTTAAATTAGGTTAAACACGATCTAGTGTTCGTATTTTGGCCATATCTTGGTCATACGGATTCCGATTTGGGTGAATCAAAGCTTGACGGAATCAGAACGAAAAGATCTACAACTTTCATGAAGGAAACAAACCCAAATTCGGAATGTAGAATTTTGTATAGCCGATTTCAGTACATGTTTACAGAATTTCTGGGTAGTTATTGCGGCCCGGAATAGACTTATTGCGGCCCGCAGACTGTTTTTCCAGAGAGTTGTGATTTTCTGCCAAGTCATTGCGGCCCGCAATGGTTTCATTGCGGCCCGCAACCAAACTTTCCAGAGACTTGGTTTTTCTGCCAATTCCATTTCGGTCCGCAATGGATCTCTTTCGGTCCGCAACCTATACACAGGAACTTGGTATTTTTCATGTTTACTTGGCTCGTTTCGATCGGGTTTCGATACGGCTAACCTTTGTTACTTGTTCTCGGTTCAGAAGGTGTATTACAACCAAGTTATCGAGAATCGACACCATTTAAATCATGAATTCAATTGGTATGAAATTTGTACAAAATTGATACAAAACCCTAACTCCAAATTTAACTCAAACGATGATTTACTCAAATATCACGAATCGAGATGTTCGAACGACTATAACTCGATCAATTTAGATCCCAAATGGTGTATAACACCTGAAAATTTAATCATCTCCCCAAATTCCAACATTTTTACCAAACCCTAATTTCACCCCTTTTCCAATTTCTCACAAAATCGATCGAGTCGATCCAAATCAAAACGAATACCGAGTTATATCGAACCAATCGAACTTAAAAACGAATTCTCAACAAAATATAACAATTCGAACAATTTAGGGTTTTTGAGAGATTTCAAATAAGGAAAAATCATACCAAATTGGAGCTATAGAATCGATCACGATCTTCTAATTAGTTCGAATCTCCGTTTTCCCGCAAATCCCGACCCGATTTCACCTCGATTTCACTCTATCTCTCTTTCTCTCTTAGGTTCGGCCAAGAGCAAGGGTTTCACGAAAATGGAATGTGTTAATGGTGATTAAGAAGAGAGAGAGAGAAGGGTTTATATTAATAAATGGTACTTTTGCACATAGGTCCCTCCACTTTTATAATATTGCAAAATTTAAAAATATAACTTCACAAATAGGCCCTTTTACACATTTTTAATTTAATTAAAGATTTGAATGTAACAATTCTCCCCCCCTTAAAAATGAAGTTCAGTCCGCTGAACTTGCTTTCGTACCTTATTTGTCGAACAACTCCGGATACTTTTCTCGGATGCTCTCCTCGAGCTCCCACGTCGCTTCCTTATCGGAATGTCGTCCCCATTTTACCAACACAAGTCGGATCACCTTGCTTCGTAGCCGTTGTTCCTTTCGATCCAATATTCGCATCGGTTCCTCTTGATAGGTCAGATCATCTTGCACGTGTAAATCCGAATGGTCAATGCAATGCGACGGATCTCGCACATATCTGCGCAACTGTGACACATGAAACACCGGATGAACCCGGTCCAACGCTGGTGGTAGTGCAAGCTCGTATGCTACCGGCCCAACTCGTCGCAAAATCTGAAACGGCCCAATATACCGAGGACTTAGCTTCCCCGAAACACCAAATCTGTGTACGCCTCTGACAGGCGAAACACGAAGCCATACGTGATCACTTTCTTGGAATTCCAACGGTCTACGATGAATATCCGCGTATTTCCTTTGCCTTTCTTGAGCTGACTTGAGTCGACTCAGAACCATTTTCGTTTTCTCAGCAATTTCTTCTAACATTTGCGGTCCTGTAGGCGGATATGTACCCGCCGGTCCCCACCACAACGGAGTACTGCACTGCTGCCCTGTCAGCGCCTCTTGCGGTGACATACCAATACTCGAGTGATAACTATTGTTATAGGCGAACTCCACCAAATACAAATGATCAACCCACGAACCTTTTAAACTTAGCGCACAAGAGCGTAACATGTCTTCCAATGTCTGAATAGTGCGCTCAGACTGACCGTCCGTCTGCGGATGATGCGCGGTACTGAATCTCAGCTTGGTACCCATTGCCTCTTGAAAGCTCCCCCAGAAATGAGAAGTGAACCGAGGATCTCGGTCCGAAACGATATAGGCGTGAGCAACCATGGTACTTGAACTGATACTTCAAGAATAAGTCCGCTAATTCTTGCCCCGACGTCTCAATCCGTAGCGGAATGAAATGAGCTATCTTCGTCAGCCGGTCCACAATCACCCAAACCGTGTTGTATCTATTAACTGTTCTCGGAAACCCGGATACAAAATCCATTGTGATCGACTCGAATTTTCTCGTAGGTATTTCTAGCGGTCTCAACAACCCCGCTTTCCTCCGTCGATCTGCTTTAACCTGCTGACATATTTGACATTTCTCAACGTACCTTTGCACGTCTCGCTTCATTTTCGGCCACCAAAAATACTTCTTCAAATCTTGATACATTTTCACTTCCCCCGGATGAATAGCATAACCCGAGTCGTGCGACTCCGATAGAACCACATCTTTCAACTCAGATTTATTCGGTACACAAATGCGCTCGTGAAACCTCAAAATTCCATCATCCTTGAACTTTAAATGGGGAATCCGCATTTGACTCGTAGTGCAATTTAAATTTCTGACATTTTCGGATCATCCTGTTGCGCTGCACGAATCTGTTCGTGTAATTCCGATCGGATCTCAACCGCCGCTAGCACAACCGACGCAATTGCAGTTGCGCTAGTCCCCACCTCGCTTGTACCACACTTTAGATGCCACTTCCAATGCTAATTCGCGTGATGCGCCAACATGAATTTCCAACCTACGCATTTCCTCAAGAAGATGCTTCTCACTTGTAATCACCGACGCCAGGTTTACCTGACTCTTTCTGCTTAACGCATCTGCTAACACTGTTTGCCTTTCCCGCGTGATACTGGATATCCAAAGTCGTAGTCTTTCATCAACTCCAACCACCTCCTTTGCCTCAAGTTCAATTCCTTTTGCGTGAAGATATATTTCAAACTCTGATGATCGGTAAATATACGGCATCTCACGCCATACAAATAATGCCGCCAAATCTTCAACGCAAATATCACCGCCGCTAACTCCAAGTCATGCGTCGGATAGTTTTGCTCGTGTGGTTGCAATTGCCGAGATGCATAGGCAATTACGTGGTCATCTTGCATCAATACGCAACCCAACCCTGATCGCGATGCATCGGTATACACCGTATACTCTTTGTCAGCTGTCGGCATAGCAAGGATCGGCGCGGATACCAGCCGACTCTTTAATTCCTCAAAAGCTCTTGTCTTGAGCGGTACCCCAATCGAAATTTCACGCCTTTATGTAAGCAATTTTGTAAGTGGTGCAGCCAACCGCGAAAACCCGAGTACAAACCTCCTGTAGTACCCGGCTAACCCCAAAAAGCTACGAATCTCCGTAACTGTCTTCGGCCTCTGCCATTCGGTAACAGCCCGAATCTTTTCAGGATCCACCGCTAATCCTTTTCCCGAAACAATATGCCCGAGAAAGGAAACCTCATCCAACCAAAATTCACACTTCGAAAACTTTGCGAATAACTGATGTTCCCGCAACCTTTGCAAAACAATTCTAAGATGTACCTCATGTTCTTCCCGGGA
Source organism: Carex littledalei (assembly GCA_011114355.1). Lineage (NCBI taxonomy): Eukaryota > Viridiplantae > Streptophyta > Magnoliopsida > Poales > Cyperaceae > Carex > Carex littledalei. The sequence continues at coordinate 8,615,221 of CM022084.1, read as the reverse complement.
GTGCGAATACACCAAGATATCATCAATGAAAACCACAACCGTCGAATCCAATAGATCGTGAAATACCCGTTGCATCATATCCATGAACGCTGCCGGTGCGTTCGTCAGCCCAAATGGCATCACCAAGTATTCATAGTGCCCGTACCTTGTACGGAATGCCGTCTTGTCCACGTCGCTAGGCCGAATCCTCAACTGGTGGTACCCTGTTCTCAGATCAATCTTTGAATATACCGAAGCTCCCTGCAACTGATCAAACAGATCATCAATCCGAGGTAACGGATACTTGTTTTTCACGGTTACCTTATTCAACTCGCGGTAGTCAATGCATAACCGCAATGTTCCATCTTTCTTCTTAACAAACAGCACGGGCGCACCCCACGGCGATGTGCTAGGTCTGATAAATCCGCTTTCCAACATATCTTCCAATTGCGCCTTAAGTTCTTTCAGTTCTGCCGGTGCCATTCGATACGGCGCCTTTGAAATCGGTGTTGTGCCCGGTACCAGTTCGATACCGAACTCCACTTCTCGCTCAGGTGGCAACCCCACAATCTCTTCCGGAAATACATCGACAAATTCTGAAACTACCGGTATAGTGCTGATCTCCGGAACTGCAGCAGCCGCATACACCACGGCTACTAGATAAGCTGTACATCCTGTTTCTAACAAATTTCTCACTTCTACAGCAGAAACACACGGTGTTAGTACCCCAAGTTCTCTACATTTCAAAGTACATGACATACCTCTTGAATTCGCAAAATGAATCCGTCGATGCGGACAATCGATAGTGGCCGCGTGCCTCGTCAACCAATCCATTCCCAACAAGACATCATACCCCACAATATCCATAACCAACAAATCAGCTTCGAATTCCCTTCCATCTACTTTAATATTACGGTTTCGGCATATGGTGATTTCTTGATCAGTTGATCCAAATGGGGTTTGAACGTTTAGAATTTGATTACTCGTTTCAATTGGCCAACTACACTTTTCCACAAATACCCTCGACACCACCGAATGACTACACCCCGTATCAATCAAACAATAAGCCTCATGATCAGATATAGAGAGTAAACCTGTCATGACGTCAGTCTGGCCGCCTCCCTGCTCAGTTGCAGCGTTGCACGAAGTTCCAGCGATGTTAAGCGCATGCGCCGCCGCCCTGCCGGTGCTACCCAAGCTGCTAGCCCTGCTAGCGTTAGGCCCCGCTAGCTTGAAATGTGCCACGTCCGCGCCCCGTCGGCGCGCCACGCCCAACGCTAGCTGACCCTCCTGTGCCACTAGCGCCTTGCATCCTTATAAGCGAGTTCGGGCACTCCCTCGCCCAATGTCCCGTGCTACCACATATGAAACAAGCACTCGCCTTGCGCCTACACTCAATCTCATCGTGTGCTTGGTTGCATGATCGGCACCATTGCGAAGGCATCGCCGGTCTAGAACCCGGCATAGAGGTCTGTCTGAATGGAGGTCTCGGTGCCATGTTCGACCGAGGGGGTCTAGTATACGATGATCCTCCCCTCGACTTCGATACTTGTCTACTCGGATCCTCCCGCTGTTTCACATTTCTTTCATTCACTTGCGTCCTTCTCCGCTTACCATGCATCTCAACTTGCTCGGCATGATCCATCATTGTTTGTAATTCCCTCGCCATCGGAGTATCCACGATCATAGAGATGTTGCCATCCAACCCGTCCAAGTATTGTCTATGGTACCTTTCCACCTCATTCCTCACATCCGTTGCATAGCGAGATAAAGCCAAGAATTCACTATTATATTCCACCACCGGACGCCCATCTTGCCTTAGCTCCAGAAATTTTCTACGCAAAGCTTCTCGCTGCATATTGCTCATAAACCGCCTATTGAACTGTTGCTCGAACCACTCCCAAGGAATCCTCGCTTCCTCCCCTTCAAAGTTACGTCGGGCCCCGTCCCACCAAAATCGAGCATCACTTTCTAACTGTTGCTCCACTAACTCCACTTTGTTATCGTCAGGGGCACGACATAGATTCAGCTTCGCATTGATCTGAGCCAACCATTCCTCAGCTGCCGCATACCCGCCGGTTCCATCATAACGCGGCGGATTCAAGTGCAGAAATGCATTATATAACTTTCGGAAATCTTCGGGTGCCCCACCGTGAGCCACTGGTGCGACATCCCGCATCTGTGCTTGACGACCTCTCTCATAGGCCGCAATCAACCGGTCATCCAAGTCCCGGTCTCTATCAGCTCCACCAGCAACTCCAGCACCAGCTGGACCAGCCCCAGCCTGAGCCCCAACTGGCTCACCAATTGGTTCCGGACTAGGTTCCGGATTCCTACGAGCTCTGCCTCTGCCTCTACCTCGGCGTGTTTCCATTTGCTGAATAAACAAAGTTAGTTTATAATATTCTATATTCCTTATTTATCATACGACATTCGTATAGTCGTGCCGGCCCCAATTAATACGCATACCACTCACGTATCCAAACAAGTCTGGTTCAGGTTCTAAACCATGCTCTGATACCACCGAAGGGGGACCTGTCACACCCCGCAGCCCAACGAGGCGCGACAGGTGATCTCCCTGCCGTAGACATACGGTTTCCCGTATGCCTACTAGGCAATTACGATATAATGAGAATTAAAAACATAAACAAACCAACAAGCAAATAACATAAATCCCAACTAGTCAGGTAATGTCATACAAACCCGTATCTCGATGGATACGCACCACAAAAATGACATAGAGACTATATATGTATATCAACAAAACCTAACTATATACATAATCTCTCATGTCACATACCAGACAAACTACGCAGCGGAATGACCAGGCCTACCGACCTCGTGTCTCTCTCTGATCTGCTGATCCCGAACCTGAAAGGGTAATCCAAAGAGGGGGTGAGAAATAAATTTCTCAGTGCGATAAATTTGCCACGTTTCGCTCCTGGACTTGCAATCACAGATTATATTCAAAAGTAAAGTACAAATAAAGCTCAGAACAATTCATAATGATATATATAAACATGCACACACCAACCGACATCAATACGCCAAATGAAATCCAACTCAGGAATTGCCAAATCGAAATTCAATCACACAATATTTGGTTTAACTCGAACTCAGAATATCTGGTAGTTATAGGTTTAACCGTTTAAATAAAAGTCTGGTTCCATTTCATATCCGGAAAAATTCATATAAAACCAAATGTCAATACAACCGCATTCACCCCCTGGGTAATGCCTCCGATACATATTAAAACCAATCGACCATTCCAAACGCATTCACCCCCTGGGTAATGCCATCCGATACACAAGTCACATATAGTACAATTCATAATACAGAGTCACTTACCCCTCGTCCCAACCGGTACTGGGAACTGCTGAGGGCCAGACAAACTAAAGCTTTAGAATACTGGGTCGTCAAAGTCCGTGCACAGACTTTGACAAATCCGAACACACCCCCTGGGTGTCGTCGCCACGGTGGGGGACGGTAATGCCATATCCACCAACCGATGGTGATATAAATCACGGTGACTTTTAATTCCAAATTAGATCATTCAGATCAATACACAAAGAATACCATACCAGTATGCAGATCAATCAGATAAACAATCCGAGTTCCAATTAATTAGGGCAATGCAATGCATATGCAACACAATCCGATAATGCAATTCAACCAATAATCAACATGTCAAAAGAAACACAGTTTAATTCTGAATATAAACTATCAAACAAGTCCAGAAACCCCGCACCTGAGTATACAGCACGCTTGTCTAAAGATCAGGCGTCTCAACGATCCCGAGATCCGATGCCTCGTAGGTCTACCACCTAATTAACCGTTTAGATTCGATTAAAACAACCGATTGGTATCCCGTAGGTCAAATCATTTTAAATTAGGTTAAACACGATCTAGTGTTCGTATTTTGGCCATATCTTGGTCATACGGATTCCGATTTGGGTGAATCAAAGCTTGACGGAATCAGAACGAAAAGATCTACAACTTTCATGAAGGAAACAAACCCAAATTCGGAATGTAGAATTTTGTATAGCCGATTTCAGTACATGTTTACAGAATTTCTGGGTAGTTATTGCGGCCCGGAATAGACTTATTGCGGCCCGCAGACTGTTTTTCCAGAGAGTTGTGATTTTCTGCCAAGTCATTGCGGCCCGCAATGGTTTCATTGCGGCCCGCAACCAAACTTTCCAGAGACTTGGTTTTTCTGCCAATTCCATTTCGGTCCGCAATGGATCTCTTTCGGTCCGCAACCTATACACAGGAACTTGGTATTTTTCATGTTTACTTGGCTCGTTTCGATCGGGTTTCGATACGGCTAACCTTTGTTACTTGTTCTCGGTTCAGAAGGTGTATTACAACCAAGTTATCGAGAATCGACACCATTTAAATCATGAATTCAATTGGTATGAAATTTGTACAAAATTGATACAAAACCCTAACTCCAAATTTAACTCAAACGATGATTTACTCAAATATCACGAATCGAGATGTTCGAACGACTATAACTCGATCAATTTAGATCCCAAATGGTGTATAACACCTGAAAATTTAATCATCTCCCCAAATTCCAACATTTTTACCAAACCCTAATTTCACCCCTTTTCCAATTTCTCACAAAATCGATCGAGTCGATCCAAATCAAAACGAATACCGAGTTATATCGAACCAATCGAACTTAAAAACGAATTCTCAACAAAATATAACAATTCGAACAATTTAGGGTTTTTGAGAGATTTCAAATAAGGAAAAAATCATACCAAATTGGAGCTATAGAATCGATCACGATCTTCTAATTAGTTCGAATCTCCGTTTTCCCGCAAATCCCGACCCGATTTCACCTCGATTTCACTCTATCTCTCTTTCTCTCTTAGGTTCGGCCAAGAGCAAGGGTTTCACGAAAATGGAATGTGTTAATGGTGATTAAGAAGAGAGAGAGAGAAGGGTTTATATTAATAAATGGTACTTTTGCACATAGGTCCCTCCACTTTTATAATATTGCAAAATTTAAAAATATAACTTCACAAATAGGCCCTTTTACACATTTTTAATTTAATTAAAGATTTGAATGTAACATTTATAAGCTCTGGGCTGGAACTAAATCCCGCACTGAGAGAAGGTTCGATCTCTCACCCGTTCCACTTTTACGTGGGTTCCAGGTAACGACGAAGAAGGATTCGAGCAAGGACAAGAGTGAGACTAAGCGGGAAGGCTTATGATTGATAAATTGCCACATGTTGTTTAGTTTTGTTCCTATGATTCAATAATTGATACATTGAGCAGGCATGGCAGTGCTTGTGTTACTAGCCATGTCCGCCATGATCGTTTGTGAAACTCTTTTGATTATGAAATAAATGTGGCTTTATTTATATTGTTATTGATAATGTATGTGATGTGAATACGCCTTACGTAGAAATACGTGGCGGGTTGTCCCGGGGTGTGACAACTAAAGTTGGTATCAGAGCCAGCACATACAATATCAATAATTTCCCGCTAAGTGAGTGCGCGCATGTTAAGGTCTTATCTTTAGATTTCAGATAATACAATTTAAATACATAATTTCGTTGAGACTCCAAATAATGCAGTTTACGTAGAAATAAGTGTTAAGGTCTTGTCTTTAGAATTTTAAGCATAACAATTTCTATCCGAAATTTAACTTTTGTTTTCATTTAATATCCAACAATCATAATTCCGGATTTGAATAGTTATTGAAGTGTGGAAATTCCGAAACTGATATATCTAGATATAGTATTCCACTAAATTTCGGCTTAATGTTTTCATTAATTTTCTAATATTAAAGCAAAGGAACTTGACTATTTTTTTTTTCCAGATTAAATGTTTTTGTTATTAAATGAAGAATTTTATAATTAAGGTATACAAATAATTAGAATTTAATCTATCAATCACGTAAGGAATATATTTAATTTTATTAATCTTGGCAAAGATACTTTCCTCCTAGAGCACCAAATATAATAAGCAAAATAAAAATTTCCAACATAGCTATTAGTCAGCAACGATATTTTTCTAATTGTTCTATCTTCATGAGGCCCAATACCGATTAATTATAATTTCATACATCGAAAGTTCAAAGTTTCTTAAAATAATCACTTTTAATACATGGGTACACACTTTGAATATTTCCTCAATGTTATTAAAAAAAAATGCAATATCAATTCTTGGTATTAAAACCACTACGACTACAGATTTTGAATGATTAGACGATTAACTTCATCAAATCTGATCTCATACGACTTTCATTAAATCATCATTTATTATTAGTCTCATTAAATTTGTTGTCAAGATTTCATTTAATTTACTTTTGAAAATAAATTGAGTATTTAATCAGAGTGGCGCAGTGGAAGCGTAGTGAAAGCATTTATCATTTTATGTTTTGAATTTTGAGGACAAAATTCTTTTTGTAGGGGAAAAGAATGTAATATTTGTCACAATTAGTAAAAGTAATAACAATTTAATATTTGAATTGTGAGAATTTAAGCAACTTATGCAAGTCATCTTGTATATTTTCTAAATTCGAAGTACTGTATTAGAAGACTATTACTGATTGTATTATTATTTATACTTACAAGATTTTTTTTTAAAATATAAAAATTATAGGTCTTTCGTAACAAATTATATTTCATAAATAGTATTATGATAATTAGAACGCATAAATAAATATTATGGCTGGCTCATTATAGAAATTTTAAAGGAATTTGATATGTCTCTGTTAAAAGAAAAAAAAAAAAAGTTTCTAAACCAATATAGTTATTAGTATTTTAAAATAAGAGGAATAAAATAGTAGAATTGATATATTTGAAGAGAGATTTGTGGAACTCAATTAACAGAATTAATTGGTTTGCATTTGAATATATTACACTGCATTTAAAGTAAGAGCTATTCACGCATAGGAATTGATTAATTATCATTATTTGGATACTCCAGTTAACTTCAAAAGGGAAAGTATATGTATTTTTCCAATTAAGCACGAAATTCGAAAATTCCTTTTAATATTGATTGATTCAGCGAGTTATTTTTTCTAAACCTCTAATTTTGCTTTATTCCTAAATTATGAATTTGATATATTTCCATATCAAAACTTGAAAAATAAAAGAAACCAGCGTGGCCTCATGAATTAATGCTGCCCCCTCGTCCTCATAACTCTCATATTCTCCCTGTTACCAATTCTAAACATAAAAGTAAAACCTGCTCACGATTACAACAATACGTCTAAATCCTGTCACGCATGATCAGCCACTCGAGGTCACATATGGATGTTCTTGAGCATATGAAGTACTGACATGGGCCGTCGACACGAAGAAAGTTAGACCAAGGATCAGGACAATTGGACATATTATTGTACGAATTAAGGGAATGATGTTCAGTCCATGTTGCTACTGGGACGTTGAAGGACTCAAGGTTAAAAAAAAAAAAAAAAGAGCATCATGAGTTGTACGAGAGATATGAAGAGAATCTTGTTCAGAGACTGAACAAGGATTTTGAGGAGGGAGGGATGTAACCTTCCGTCACGTTAATTTTTTTTTTTTCTTTCCCGATAAACATAAGAACGAATAATATTCTTATTTTATATATAAATAAATTATAACTTGATCACATATTTTTAGAAATTATATGTACAACGCTAGTCGTAATTGACTTGTTGATTCATACAAGAGATTCTCTAACAATGTCCAAAGAGATAATTTATTAAATGTTAATAATATGGAACGTATAAATAAATTATAATTTGATCACATATTTTTAGAAATTATATGTACAACGCTAGTTGTAATTGACATGTTGATTCATACAAGAGATTCTCTAACAATGCCCAAAGAGATAATTTATTAAATGTTAATATGATCCATGTATTGACAATTCTCACGCACAATTACTATGTTATTAATTCTACAGATCACGAGACCTACAACTTATATATTTTTGATGTCTTCCAAAATACGAACGTATAAGCTCTACATATACGTAGGCGTAAATAAGCTAATCCAAAATATAACATATGGCAGATGTTCTATAGATGATTAACATGTATCAAACTCATGATATTCTAAATTAACATGCATGGAGTTAACATACTACAACAAACGTACATTTCCTTATTAAACCATATGTTTATGATACAATATAATATAAGATATCATCCTATAAACAGTAATCTTTGAAGTTACATCTAGTCAACATAAATTCTACACTAACAATATATGCTGCTCTCGCATAATAAATTGTCTTTTATATATATATATGTATATATATATCAGCGTACGTTATTTCTAATATAAATTAATGGTCGTGTGATATATGTACAGATATATGGAGGCTCTTTCCAAAATGTTAAGATTTTTATTATTAATGGATAATAAAGTCATAACACAAATCACCCCTTGATTTCTACCAATTTCCATAATTTCCCGAATTGAACTTGATCAATTACACAGCTGGATGCACCAAGTAAAATTTCTTATAAAAAAAAAAAAAAAACTATACACGATGCTGCCCATTAGATTACCCTAGCGCCTTTATCTTTATTTAAAAAATATATATATATATATATATATATATGTAAAAATTGGGAATGAATCAACTGCGGGTACGATGCGGGTACTCAATTGCGGGTACTAAAATAATTATTCATTAAGTTAAATTACACTAAATTACATTACATTACGCCAAAATACGGTAAATTACGCTATATTACGCTCAATTACATATGAATTGGGACGATATCTTCACTGAAAAGGCGAAAAACACTGAAAATTTGAATTTTTTTGTTTAAATGATTTGATAGATTACTTCTTTTGATATATAATTAGCATATTTATACTACAAAACGCTAAATTACTTGAAATTATGTTGAATTACACAATATTAAATTAAATTACACTAAATTACATTACATTACGCTAAAATACGGTAAATTACACTAAATTACATATGAATAGGGATGGTATCTTCACTGAAAAGGTGGAAAACACTGAAAATTTGATTTTTTTTTAAAAAATTTTTTGATAGATTATTTCTTTTGATATATAATTACTAAAATACGTTAAATTACTTTAAATTATGTTGATTTACACTACATTAAGTTAAATTACACTAAATTACATTACATTAAGCTAAAATACTGTAAATTACGCTAAATTACGCTATATTACATTTGAATAGGGACGATATCTTCACTAAAAAGGCAAAAAACACTGAGAATTGGAATTTTTTTGTTTAAATTATTTGATAGTGTTCGCACAAAAGTGTATCACAAAGTTTCACTACAGCAAGCTGTAGCTTTTAACCTTGATTTAACTTCCGACTAAGATTGCAAGTGCACAATCCTGTCGTATAGTCTAGTCAGGTATCGATCCACAGGACGGTTCAAAAATCAAATATGGAACTCTACTTAAATCAATTAGGTACTAGAAGTTGGAAAAGGTTGATTTGGTTTGTTTAATTTCCTAAATTCAATAACAGAAGTAATTAAAATAACAGAAGGTAAAGTTTGGTTTTTATCAAATAGAGAAAAGCGTTTCCAGGGTTTTTGATTTCATTATCAACCTTGCCTCTCGGTACCATTCACACGACCCGCGTACTTTCATACGCGGTCTGCATGGAAGACGCAACCCGCGTACTCTCATACGCAGCCCGCGTGGACCTCGAGTAAATGTAGCAGTTGTCTGTTTTTGCGTTGTTCTTCAGTGTAAGGATTCATTGACCGAACCTAATGTTCCTAAACCTCAATTCTCATTTATTGGCTTAATAAACCTGGTATTGGAAATGCAATTTCACCTTCTTAGGTTTTTAATCTAAGTTAATTGTCCAGTTTACTAAAGGTAACCACTATCTCTCGATAAGTGGAAAAGTTCACCTCTCAGTTACTTTTTGGTCTCGCCTCACGGCTCGTAAATCTACCTCAAATACTAAGTTTGGTTGAAAGAAACATCAAGGACAAAGTACTAGAAAGATGCTATAGACATCTAACAGTAGACAAACAAGAATCATTCAATCAACTTCAATAAAGCAATTAGAATAATACTCAAACAATTAAACACTATCATTCAACACAAATTCAAACAACATGCATACAAAACAAAGTATCAAACTACATCGTAACCCTAGAAACAAAGAAAACTACTCACACATAGTCAAAGAACAAATAACACAAATGATAGATGAAATAGTCATGACAAAACCCAAAATACAAAGAATATCCGTGAAGAACTTTCGTCTTTCGCTTCTCAACTTCGTCTCCAGGCTAGCCGTCAAGCCCAAACCCTAAAATCTATCTCTCGCTCCCTGAAATATAGAATAATGAATAGAATGAATCCCCTCTAGCAAGGAATCCCTTGATATAGCCTTTCTGGCCGACCTTTCCTTCATTGAGCCTCTGTTTCCTTTTCTGTTTTGTTTCTGAAATAGACTCACGCGACCCGCGTGTAGTGGACGCGGTCTGCGTGTCTGTGTTCCTCGCATGTGTAAAATAGAGGTCGCGTCTGTGGTCGCGTCTGGGTTTGATACGGCCCACTTCGGATATGACGCAGCCCGCTTGAATGGTTCCAGAACTTCACAATATTCCCTGATTTCGCCCGTTTTCTGCAAAGTAAGAATGAAAACGCAGCAGTACCACATTCTATAGATATTCAATGTATTTTCAATGTAAAAGACACGATTTGGTGGTTTGAAACACAGATTTTGGTACAAAAATTGGTCGGATTTATAGGTCTAATATTGAGACATCAAATTCCCCCAAGCTTAAATCTTGCTTGTCCTCAAGCAAAGATCGTACTTAGGTACCGGGTTGGACTCTACTCTTACCTAAATGCAGACTAAGTTCCTAAAAGTGAAAATCTACATGAATTGATTTAATCAAAAACTTTGAGAATTCTTTTGGTATAATTTAGACTTTCCTTGATCAATTTTGATTCACCACACAAATTGACTAATCAAACTTCAAATTCTGAAATGTTTCTAAGACTTGTAAAGTTAATTACCCGAATTGATCAATTTCTCATTCTTTTGCTGAAACTATGCCCTCGTTTGTGGTGATATTTCTTTCCTTTTTACCCCCCCCAAGCTTGGAACAAGTTTAGGTTAGAAAGTCAAGGACTTCGTGTGTTGGTGTATGCAAAGCTTCTTTTCTTTTCTAAATTTGGGAGACGAGCTCAAAGGCGCCCAATTGGACTTATTTCCAGTACTCTTATGTTCTCCATCTTTTCATTTATTTCATCATTTTTTTTTACGCCTACACCATGAATACACACATCCAATGGTATTCATTCATACCAATGGATATCCCAATATTTCTTTATTTTAAATCCCCATTTCCCTATTTAAAAGGCACAGTTCAGTTTCAAAATGGTTTTTCGATGCAATTCAAGTTTTCTTCTTCTCAAGTTCTCAAAACATCCTTTCCTAATCAGTTCTTTTATCAATTGTGGGGTTAGTTCTAATTTCTCAAGGTTATCGCAATTAAAACCAAAAAATTTCATCAAAGTCCCTAATTCAAGCAATCATGCAAATTTTTCACCTATGAATGCAAGGAAAATAAACATGACCTAAATAAAAAGTAAACAAATCCTAAAAGTCAAAAGTCTCCCCCCAAGCTTAGTCTGAGCATTGTCCTCAATGCTTTAAGATGGAAAGATAGAAAAAGTAAATAAAGCAAGGGAAAGAGAAGAACAAACCTGGTCAGTCCTGTGGAGAGGATGGCCCGGGGTAGTACCCGTGCTCATCATAGTAGCGCCAGTCACGCAACTCATCCTCAACACTGTTGAGGCGGTCGTGATAGTCCGTCAGCTGACACTGAATGTCGTAAAGTGTGTCATCATGCTGGAGCTGAGTCGCCCTCATGTCAAGCTGGAGGGAGCGCATGCCACGCTGAGTGGACTGCATGGCTGAGATGAGGTGATAGAGGTCCTGCATGGTGGGCGCTGTGGGGTGAGAGGTACCCGGCGGAGGGGAAGAAGGAGCCTCAGGCATAGGCGCATCGTCAACAACAGGAGGAGGGGGTGGAGGCGCATCTGGTAATGGGCCAGTGAAAAGCCAAGTAGACCGGTCCTCAAAGGAGAGAGGTGCGTGGATGGGCAGCTTGTACCTAGGGGAGCCGTCCTGCATGCGCCAAAGGTAGCCGATGCGGCGACCACAGCGCGTTGTGATCTTGATAAAGGTCGCCAAATAGAAGGCCTCGACATCCAGGAGGTGCGGACCTCTACAGAGCGTATCACCCGTGGTCTGCACTCCTAACTGCACAGCGATGTGAGTGACGTAGGGACCGATGGTGATGGCGCCTCCGGGCCTGTTGGTGCGCTGAAGATCAAGCCAGTGGTGGATCATGATGAGCATCAGGTCGGGCCGCTCTATCTCGCTGTCTGGGCGGAGCATGTGATCCAGAAGCTTGAGGTCCTCAACATTGGCACGGGAAACTGTCTCGCCATGTGCAAAGATAGTGACAGCAAGGACGCGATGGATGTAGCGAAGAGAAGGGTGAGGAATGTGGAGGCTTTTGAAGTCCTTGTTGTGAACGGTGCCTGGTGGTAAGCCGGAGATCAAGCTCCAGAAATGGTCCTTGTCCAGGCCCATACGGAACTCAAGAGATGAAGTCTGGGGATCCGGCTGGAAACCGAACCACTCGCGGAGTTGAATGAGCGGGACGCGGTGAGGCTGACCACAGAGGAGGAACTTGATGTAGTGGCGGGAGTGGCTGCCCTGGTGATCCTCCTTGAGCTGGAGAGAGGAGAGAAACTCAAGCATGAGTCTCTCGTAGGCAGGGTGGTTGATAGCCCAGAAAGTGGGTGTATAGCCGATCCTACCAGTGAGAAGTCCTCCTCAACTCCGAATACGCGAAGGGTGGTCATGTGAACCCGGCGCATGTTCTCGAACTTCTTCAAGCTCAAGGACTCGAAGTGCTCGAACATGCGGCGGGTGGGGATGCGGAAGGATACGGTCTGATGGTCGTCCGCTCTATCAGTGTAGTTCCCAGAGAGGTGGTGGGAGTCCTCAGAGTCGTACCGCTCAGAGTGGTGTGAGCCAGACTCGGGTGGAGAAGGAGCTCGTGCCGGTTGTGGCTGGGCACGGCTACGCAGCTGCCTACATTCCTGGGCTTGTTTGGAGCGACGCTCACGGTTCATTGTTTGGCTCAGGATTCAAGTGACACGGGTCGAGTGTGTTTTGGCGTGAATCAGACAAGGTCAATGCGGGGCGGGTAGGTTGGATACGGGTCGCATGGATTGACGCGGGGCGTGTGAATTTGACACCGGCCGTGTTGGGTTAGGGTTTCGGCAGAGATGACATGGCCGACTCACCTGAGGTGGAAGAGATAATGGTAGCAACAGAATGAAAAGGAGAAGGGTGCAGGGACTTACCTGAGGTGCGCCATTGGGAGAGAAGTCCCGAGGTGGTGCTGGCGGTCGAGAGAGAGCAAACGAAGAGGAGGGGGCTACAGAATGGCCTGAGTGGTCGGATCGAAGGGGGTCAGGTGCACTGTAGAAGGAGAAGGAGGTGGTGCGGTCGTGTTGAGAAGAGGGGTCGGATGTACTGTGGAAGGAGAAAGGGTGAAGCGGGGTGAGTTTAAGAAGAAAGGGTCACTCAGTTTCGACCCGTAATGGATGTGCTTCTTTAATGATGCATCAGTCGGCACCGACGCGGGGCGCGTCTACTTTCACGCGGGTCGCGTTGGTCTGTAACCAGGTCGCATTTCGCAGGCGAGTCGTGTTGATTTCTCACGCGTGTTGCGTAATGTACTGAACCGGCAGTTCTCTCCCTGGACTTTCCTAAATGCAAAATACATGCAAACAACAAAAATTATGCAAAGAGGATTATGAAATTACTCTAAGTGCAAGAAAATTAAAAATTAAAAAGGGCTTGGGTTGCCTCCCAAGAAGCGCTTGTTTTAGGTCTCAAGCTCGACCACCTTTTGCTAAGTTTCGGTCGAGACAGGATCGGAGAGATCCTGAGCAAATCACAGTCGGGATAGATGGTCAGACAAGATGTTTTCGACTCCCTTCTTGTCCTTAATTTCGATATCAAATTCCTTCAAAAGAAGAATCCATCTAATTAGGCGAGGTTTGGCATCTTGTTTATTCAACAAAGACCTGAGTGCGGTATGATCGGTGTAAACAATTATTTTTGAGCCGACTAGATATGATCTGAACTTGTCAAGAGCGAACACAATTGCAAGAAGCTCCTTCTCGGTGGTTGTGTAGTTCATCTGGGCTGGATCTAGCACCTTGCTAGCATAGTAAATGGCGGACGGCTTCTTGTCCTTCCTTTGCCCAAGAACTGCTCCTACAGCATAGTCGCTCGCGTCGCACATGATCTTGAATGGAAGAGACCAATCAGGTGGTTGCAAAATGGGTGCTAAGATGAGGGCTTCCTTCAAACTACAAAAAGACTTGACACAATCATCAGTGAAAACAAAATCAGAATCTTTAATGAGTAGATTGGTCAATGGTTTCACAACTTTAGAAATGACCCAGAAAACTGCGAACCCCTTTAACACAAGTTGGGATTGCGAGTTTCTCAATCACTTCAATCTTTGCCTTATCAACCTCGATTCCTTTGGAGGTCACAACATGTCCTAGGACAACACCTTCTTGGACCATGAAGTGACACTTCTCCCAATTCAGAATCAGATTGACATCTTCACATTTATGCAAAATCTTACAGAGGTTGGTCAAACAAGAATCAAAACAAACACCATACACAGAAAAATCATCCATAAAAACTTCAACCTCATTCTCAATGAAATCAGAAAAGATAGCCATCATGGCTCTCTGAAAGGTTGTTGGTGCATTACAAAGACCAAAGGGCATCCTACGATATGCAAATGTACCATATGGACAAGTAAAAGTGGTCTTTTCTTGGTCTTGTGGGTGAATGGGTATTTGAAAGAAACCAGAATAACCATCAAGATAACAAAAATAAGAGTGATTAGCAAGCCTTTCGAGGAGTTGGTCGACAAACGACAATGGAAAGTGATCCTTGCGTGTGGCGGCATTGAGCTTCCTGTAGTCGATACACATCCTGTATCCATTAACTACACGTGTTTGGATGAGCTCATTCTTCTCATTCTTCACCACTGTCGCGCCTTCTTTCTTTGGCACCACATGGACAGGGCTCACCCATTTGCTGTCAGAAATCGGGTAGATAATACCTGCATCAAGAAATTTAAGTATTTCTTTTTTCACTACCTCTTTCAGATTTGGGTTGAGTCATCGCTGGTGTTCAACAGATGGATTGTGATCATCTTCAAGTAAGATTCGGTGTGAACAGATGGATGGGTCGATTCCTTTCAGATCCTTGATCGAGTACCCAATCGCGCCTTTGTGAATCTTCAGCTTCTCCAGAAGTTTGGCGGTTTGATCGGGGTTTAAACCTGCATTGACAATCACAGGAAAAGAGTTATCTGGACCGAGGAATTCATACCTGAGGTTGGCTGGAAGAGGCTTGAGTTCAGGAGTTGGGTTCTCAGTTTGGGTCTTGATGCTGTCCGCGTCTGGTGCACTCGGCTCGCGTGCGGACCTCGCGTCGGTCTCATCCGACCCACTTCCTTCAGTTTCCAGGTCCTCTGGCTGTGGCACGCGGCCCGCGTCCAAATTCCTCATTTTCATCTGACTTCAAGTCTGCTGCAAAAACTGATTCGGTCTCGCTTTGTTCACCTGCAACTCAGACAAATAATTAGTGTGTTCATTCATACGCTCATTGATCTGCTCAAGAAAGTAATCTTCTGCCAAATCTGTTAGGCATTCTTCAATCACATCTACTCGGAAACAAGATTCAGTTGAAGGGTACTTCATGACACGATCGATCTGAAATCGCACTTTTTCATCTCCAATGTTCAAGGTTAGTGTCCCATGAGACACATCAATTATTGCACCTGCAGTTCTGAGAAAAGGTCATCCCAGAATAATGGGGACTTCCTTGTCCTCTTCCATTTCCATAACAACAAAATCAGCAGGTACATAGAACTTACCAACCTGAACTGGTACATCTTCCACTATGCCAAGCGGAAGTCTTACCGATGAATCTGCTAGCTGTAAGGTCATTCGCGTAGGTTTGAGCTCGCCTACTCCCATTCGATCATAGATAGTGCGTGGCATGAGACTCACGCTAGCTCCCAAGTCGCATAGAGCCTTCTTGATCGTGGCTTTCCCTATAGTACAAGGAATAGAAAACTTACCAGGGTCTTCCAATTTGGGTGGTAGCTCGTTGCTCAGAATGGCACTGCACTGCTCTGTCAGTTTGACCGTCTCGTGCCCCCCCAAGCTTCGCTTGTTAGATAGGATGTCTTTCAAGAACTTGGCATAGGTGGGCATTTGAGTCAAAGCTTCGGTGAATGGAATGGTAATGTGCAGTTGTTTGAGAACATCGATGAATTTTGCAAATTGTGCGTTCAGTCTGGTCTCAGCTAGTCTCTGTGGGAAGGGTACATGTGGCCTGTATGGTGGAGGTTTCTCGACCCCTGACTTCTTCTGACTGTCGGGTTCTTTCGATGCGGCCCGCGTGTCAGTGGCGCGGGTCGCGTTCACAGGTTCTTCGGGTATGACTGCCGGTCGAGTGGGTTCGAAGCGGCTCGGGTTCTCTTCTTCAGGTGGTGACACATGGCGTGTGTCATTGGTGCGGTCCGCGTGCTGTGCGGTCTGGTCTGTTGGCTTGGCTGGTCCTTCGTATTGGGTTCCACTCCACAGTGTGACCGCCTTAGCTTCTCCTCTGGGGTTGATCTCTGGCTGGCTGGGTATCTTACCAGGTTGTGGTTGGCTTGGACCGGCTTTGTACCCCAATTGCTCCATCATCTGGTTTTGAGCAGTCAGTTGAGCATTCATTGTTTGCATTTGCTCGAACAACATCTGGTTCATCTTTCCTTGCTCATGCATGAAATCACTCACAGCAGGAGCGATATACAGCTTGGAAGATCCGGATTGAGCTGCTCGGTTGTTCTGGTTGTTGAAGGATGCATTGTGGTAAAAGTTCCGGTTGTTGTTGTTGTTAGAAGGGTTGTTGTAAGAGGGGTTTGAGCCACTGTTGAAAGGTGCTAGGTTGTTCTGCTTCCACCTCCAGTTTTGTTGCTCAACCGGGTTTTTGGAGTAGGTTCGGTTGAACGGAGGTTTTGGAAAGTAGGATGGCTCGCTGTTGAGAGAATTCACGTGTTCGAGCTCGTCATCATCCCTTTGCGCCAATGGACAGTGTTCATAAGAATGTCCCTCCCCACACATGGCACATGACTCCGGCTGTGATGGATGGCTACCAACAGATTTGACACTCATTTTGTCGAAAGCCTTCTGCATAGCTTCTATCTTGGCGGTTAGAGCTGTGATTTGGTCGACTTCGAATCGGCCGCCTCCTCCAGGTCTGGAATTGTCGCGGCCGGACCACTGTTGGTTTTGAGCCATGTTATCGATCAAGTTCATCGCCTCAAGAGGTTCCCTTGACATCAAAGCTCCACCTGCAACTGCATCAACAGAAGTACGAGTGCTTTCTGTCAAACCATCATAAAAAGTCTGAATCAATAACCAGTCAGGTATACCATGGTGTGGACAAGAGTACTGCAACTCCCTAAACCTTTCTCATGCTTTGTTTAGGGGTTCATCAGACCTTTGCCTAAAACTGGTCAGTTGGGTCCTTACCTTGGCAGTTCTCTTATGTGGGAAAAACCTAGTCAGAAACGAGTTGGACAATTCCCTCCAGTTGGTAATTGAATCCCTTGGTAGTGACCCTAACCATTTTTTGGCCTTATCCCTAAGAGTGAAAGGAAATAAAGCAAGTCTGATGTAATCATTGGTTGCGCCATTTGTTCTAATGGTAGTGCAACACTCGAGAAAAGTTTGGAGGTGAGAGTGTGGGTCCTCATGATCCAACCCATGAAAAGTGTTTTGCTGCACAATGTTAACAACGCCCGGATTGAAGTTTGGTTGTTGTCCTGGAATTTGCGGCAGTCTGATTGCTCCTCTCACGTCTCCAGCCCTAGGCACATTGAACTCTCGCAATGTCCTTGGCACGATGTCCTCTTGGTACTCATCATCAGTCAGATTCTCGCCCCGTTCTTTGTCTCCGTTGTTGCTCATTGCTGCTCTGCTGGAAGATCTATGTCTGTCTGGGTCGGTTTGCATGGACCGCGTGCGTTGTGTGCGGGTCGCGTGAGATGGTGTTCCAGCTGGAGCTGAGTGCACAGATCTTGCGTCGGTTTCGAGAAGAGCTACGCGGCCCGCTTGCAAATCTATGCGGTCTGCGTCGGGTATTGGTCCTCTGCTCCTGAGATGGTAATCGCCCGTAGGAGGTGGTATGAAAGCCAGTGTGTTCCTGAAAGAGAGAAAAATAAAAGAAAAGATACAGATTAAAATCTAGATTAATCAAAATAAGCAAAAATCCAGAAAAGATAAATGATGTCGTCCCCGGCAACGGCGCCAAAAACTTGTTCGCACAAAAGTGGATCACAAAGTTTCACTACAGCAAGCTGTAGCTTTTAACCTTGATTTAACTTCCGACTAAGATTGCAAGTGCACAATCCTGTCGTATAGTCTAGTCAGATATCGATCCACAGGACGGTTCAAAAATCAAATCTGGAACTCTACTTAAATCAATTAGGTACTAGAAGTTGGAAATGGTTGATTTGGTTTGTTTAATTTCCTAAATTCAATAACAGAAGTAATTAAAATAACATAAGGTAAAGTTTGGTTTTTATCAAATAGAGAAAAGCGTTTCCAGGGTTTTCGATTTCATTATCAACCTTGCCTCTCGGTACCATTCACACGACCCGCATACTTTCATACGCGGTCTGCATGGAAGACGCGACCCGCGTACTCTCATACGCGGCCCGCGTGGACCTCGAGTAAATGTAGCAGTTGTCTGTTTTTGCATTGTTCTTTAGTGTAAGGATTCATTGACCGAACCTAATGTTCCTAAACCTCAATTCTCATTTATTGGCTTAATAAACCTGGTATCGGAAATGCAATTTCACCTTCTTAGGTTTTTAATCTAAGTTAATTGTCCGGTTTACTAAAGGTAACCACTACCTCTCGATAAGTGGAAAAGTTCACCTCTCAGTTACTTTTTGGTCTCGCCTCACGGCTCGTAAACCTACCTCAAATACTAAGTTTGGTTGAAAGAAACATCAAGGACAAAGTACTAGAAAGATGCTATAGACATCTAACAGTAGACAAACAAGAATCATTCAATCAACTTCAACAAAGGTGGAGAGCCTTTGTACTACGGTGGTGGTGGAGAGCGTACGCAAACCCAGACTCTCTATGGACAAAGGTCATCACGGACATCAAAAGGATAGGAACCAACCGAGACGGGCCGGCATACTGGGCGGTTAATGGTTCTTTTTTCTGGAAGCAGCTGCATAAGCTGCTGCCACTGTTTAGACAAAGCACGAAGTGGGAAATAGCTGATGCCACTAGAATTGTTACATTATGATCCATGGATAAATAAAAATATACAAAAAGGGCCTAAATGTGAAGATTTTTAAGTTATGCAATATCTAAAGACTTGGGGGACCTATGTGCAAAAGTTCCAATTATTAATATGACAACCTTTCTTCTTATCTTTATTTTCTACCATTTTAACATCAAAATTTCGTGAGGGGCTAGGTCTTGGCCGAACCAAAGAGAGAAAGAGAGAAAGAGAGAAATTGAGCGTAAAATCTGATCGAAATCGTCGGAAAATCGGAGATTCGAGCTAATTAGACGATCGTACTCGATTCTAGAGCTTCAAATTGGTATATTCTTCCTTCCTTGCAATCTTTTGAAAACCCTAAATTGTTTGATTTGTTGTATTTCGTTGAGAATTCGAATTTAAGTTCGATTGATTTGATATAACTCGATATTCGGTTTGATTTGTATTGAATCGAATGGATTTGCTTTTGAAATTGGAAATGGAATTAGGGTTTTGGTAAAAATGGTGGGATTTGGGGAAATTACTAAGTTTTCATGTGTTATGCACCATTTGGATCTGAATAGATCGAGTTATAATCGTTTGAACATCTCGATTCGTGTTATTTGATTAAATCATCCGTTTGAGCTGAATTTTGGAATTAGGGTTTTATGCCAATTTTATACCAATTAAATTCATGGTTTAATTGTGTCGGTTCTTGACAACTTAGATGTGAATATACCATGTCGAACCATGTCGAATCGATGATACGTAACAAGGGTTAACCATGTCGAACCTCGATCGAAACAAGTTTAACTAAACCTGAAAACCAGCTTCTGTGTAATTTATTGCGGACCGAAACCATAAGCATTGCGGGCCGCAAGGGAACAAAGACTTAACCAAAATTTCGGGCTGTACTGTGTTGTTGTTACGGGCCGGAATAGAACCCATTACGGGCCGCAATAAATGGGACAGAAAACACTACTCTCTGGAACATTTGGTTGCGGGCCGCAACAAAGCTATTACGGGCCGCAATGACACCCAGAATTGCTGAAATTGTATATTTTTGTGTTGTACAAACCTAATTGATTGAACCATTACCTAAACCTATACCATTAGGACCCGTATACGACCACTAAACCGTGTTTAACCTAATTTAACTCGATTTAACCTACGGGATACCAATCGAATGTTTTAATCGAATCTAAACGAATAAATAGGTGGTAAACCTACGAGGCATCGGATCTCAGGATCGTTCGAGACGCCTGAGCCTTAGACGAGTGCGTTATATACTCAGGTGCGGGGTTTCTGGACTTGTTTGATAGTTTATATTCAAAATTAAACTGTGTTTCTATTGACATGTTGATTATTGGTTAAATTGCATTATCGGATTGTGTTGCATATGCATTGCATTGCCCAAATTAATTGAAACTCGAATTGTTTTATCTGATTGATCTGCAT
The DNA here is from genome assembly GCA_011114355.1 of Carex littledalei. Taxonomy (NCBI): domain Eukaryota; kingdom Viridiplantae; phylum Streptophyta; class Magnoliopsida; order Poales; family Cyperaceae; genus Carex; species Carex littledalei. The sequence continues at coordinate 8,594,401 of CM022084.1, read as the reverse complement.
GCTGGTATGGTATTATTTGTGTATTGATCTGAATGATCTAATTTGGAATTGAAAGTCACCGTGATTTATATCACCATCGGTTGGTGGATATGGTATTACCGTCTCCCATTGTGGCGACGTCACCCAGGGGGTGAATTCGGATTTGTCAAAGTCTATGCATGGACTTTGACGCCCAGTATTCTAAAGCTTTAGATCGTCTGGCCCTCAGCAGTTCCCAGTACCGGTTGGGACGAGGGGTAAGTGACTCTGTATTATGAATTTGGATATGGGTGACTTGTGTATCGGAGGCATGGCCCAGGGGGTAATGCGTTTGAATGGTCAATTGGTTTTAAATGAATTTTCCGGATATGAAATGGAACCAGACTTTTAACTAAACGGTTAAGCCTGTAACTACCAGATAATCTGAGTTCGAGTTAAACCAAATATTGTGTGATTGAATTTCAGTTTGGCAACTCCTGATTTGAGTTCATTTGGCTAATTGATGTCGGGTTTATGCGTTCATGTTTTTATATTATTATGAACTGATCTGAACTTTATTTGTGTTTATTTTTGAATATAATCTGTGATTGCAAGTCCAGGAGCGAAACGTGGCAAATTTATCGCACTGAGAATTTATTTCTCACCCCCTGTTTGGGTTCACTTTTCAGGTTCCGGTTCGGCAGATCCGAGAGGGGCACGAGGTCGGTAGGCCTGGTTTCACCGCTGCTTAGCCTGTCTGGTATGGGGACATTAGAGATTATGTATATAGTTACGTTTTGGTGGTGTACATATATGATCTCTATGTCATTTTTGTGATGCGTATCCATCGAGATACGGGTTTGTATGATATTACCTGACCAGCTGGGATTTATGTCATTTGTTTGTTTGGTTGTTTGTTTATGTTTTTATTTCCTATTATATCGTAATTGCCTTGTAGGCATACGGGCAACCGTATGTCTACGGCAGGAATCACCTGTCGCGCCTCGTTGGGCCGCGGGGTGTGACAAGAATCTCCTTCTGGTACGATGCTTGGGATGATGCACCACTATGCCTCACAAGACGACCGCTGCCGATACGGTCACGTATCTCCCTTAAGGATGCTATACCGATCGTGCAACAGTTGGCACCACATGTAGCCCAACAAGTGAGTTCTGTAACGCTCACAGGGGGACATGATTGCATACGGTGGAAATGGGAAAGTACGGGTGTCTACACGGCCAAGTCCATTTACCAAATGCTCATGGGAGTTGGTAAAATTAATCCAAGGGATACGGTATTATGGAGCTATAAAATTCCAACTACTGTCAAGGTATTTGTATTCCTCTTATTGAGGAAGAAAATACTAACTCAAGATGTATTATTCAGAAGGAATATCAGGGGTGCAACAAATTGTGTGGTGTGCAGCTCACCTACCATTGAAACAGCTAAACACTTAATGTTCAAATGCAATTATGCAATTCAGGTTTGGCGGGGGTGCAACAAAGACTGGGCGTCAGAATCTTAGCGCATGGCCGAACGGTTCAGGATATCTGGCTCAGCTCGCTACAGTTACGGGGCAATCAATTTTCAAAGGAAAAAAGACAGATAATACTTAGTGCAGTGTGCTGGTTGCTGTGGAAACACAGAAATCAGATTGTGTTCAATGACAGAAGAATGCTTCCAAGAATTCTAGTAGAGAAAATAATACATGAGTTTGAGATGTGGGTCAAATTTTGTTAAGAGGGATTTGTAGAGGGCCAAGTGGAATAACAGTATGAATTCTGTAGTTGGATGTAATTTATTCTTTAATGCATTTGACAGCCACTGTCAAATTTTCAAAAAAAAAAAAAACTTCAACAAAGCAATTAGAATTATACTCAAACAATTAAACACTATCATTCAACACAAATTCAAACAACATGCATACAAAACAAAGTATCAAACTACATCGTAACCTTAGAAACAAAGAAAACTACTCACACATAGTCAAAGAACAAATAACACAAATGATAGAAGAAATAGTCATGACAAAACCCGAAATACAAATAAGATCCGTGAAGAACTTTCGTGTCACACCCCGCGGCCCAACGAGGCGCGACAGGTGCTCTCCTGCCGTAGACATACGGTTGCCCGTATGCCTACTAGGCAATTACGATATAATAAGAACTAAAACATAAACGAACAACCAAACAAACAAATAATATAAATCCCAGCTGGTCAGGTAATATCATACAACCCCGTATCTCGATGGATACGTATCACAAAATGACATAGAGACTATATATGTACATCACCAAAACATAACTATATACATAATCTCTAATGTCCCCATACCAGACAGTCTAAGCAGCGGAATAACCAGGCCTACCGACCTCGTGTCTCTCTCGGATCTGCTGACCCGGAACCTGAAAAGATAACCCAAAGAGGGGGTGAGAAATAAATTCTCAGTGCGATAAATTTGCCACGTTTCGCTCCTGGACTTGCAATCACAGGTTATATTCAAAAATAAACACAAATAAAGCTCAGAACAGTTCATAATGATATATATAAACATGAACGCATAAACCGACATCAATAAGCCAAATGAAAACCAACTCAGGAATTGCCAAATCGAAATTCAATCACACAATATTTGGTTTAACTCGAACTCAGAATATCTGGTAGTTATAGGTTTAACCGTTTAAATATAAGTCTGGTTCCATTTCATATCCGGAAAAATTCATATAAAACCAAATGACAGTCCAACCGCATTCACCCCCTGGGTAATGCCTCCGATACATTTAAAACCAATCGACCATTCAAACGCATTCACCCCCTGGGTAATGCCATCCGATACACAAGTCACATATAGTACAATTCATAATACAGAGTCACTTACCCCTCGTCCCAACCGGTACTGGGAACTGCTGAGGGCCAGACAATCTAAAGCTTTAGAATACTGGGTCGTCAAAGTCCGTGCACAGACTTTGACAAATCCGAACACACCCCCTGGGTGTCGTCGCCTCGGTGGGGGACGGTAATGCCATATCCACCAACCGATGGTGATATAAATCACGGTGACTTTTAATTCCAAATTAGATCATTCAGATCAATACACAAAGAATACCATACCAGTATGCAGATCAATCAGATAAACAATCCGAGTTCCAATTAATTAGGGCAATGCAATGCATATGCAACACAATCCGATAATGCAATTCAATCAATAATCAACATGTCAAAAGAAACACAGTTTAATTCTGAATATAAACTATCAAACAAGTCCAGAAACCCCGCACCTGAGTATATAGCGTACTCGTCTAAAGCTCAGGCGTCTCGAACGATCCCGAGATCCGATGTCTCTTAGGTTTACCACCTATTTAACCGTTTAGATTCGATTAAAACAACCGATTGATATCCCGTAGGTTAAACCGAGTTAAATTAGGTTAAACACTGTTTAATAGTCGTATACGGGTCCTAATGGTATAGGTTTAATCAATGGGTCAACCAATTAGGTTTAGACAACACAAAATAACCATTTGCAGAACTTCAATACACATTTACAGAATTTCTGGGTAGGTATTGCGGCCCGGAATGGATCTGTTCCATAATTAATTTATATAAATTAGTTGTGCACCATGTAACTCCAAACCACTACCATATATTATCCTTAAGATTACCACAATTTACTTCTCTTAGGCATTTCACCGAACAGCTGATGTGCAGCAACACACCAGACCCGTACCAGTAAATTACTTCTCTTAGGCATTTCACCGAACAGCTGGTGTGCAGCAATACACCAGACCCGTACCAGTGATGGTACAATAATCGTTTAATTAAATCACAACCATCAAGAAATCAACATGCGATCAAAAGCAAGCAAAGAAACCCACGAGCTTACAACAACAATTAAACAAGTTAGAAGGGACTAGGAATAACTCGAAATCCATTCGATTCAATACAATTCAAACCAAATATCGAGTTATATCGAATCAATCGAACTTAAATTCGAATTCTCAACGAAATACAACAAATCGAACAATTTAGGGTTTTCAAAAGATTGCAAGGAAGGAAGAAATATACCAAATTGAAGCTCTAGAATCGAGTACGATCGTCTAATTAGCTCGAATCTCTGATTTTCCGACGATTTCGATCAGATTTTACGCTCGATTTCTCTCTCTCTCTCTTTCTCTCTTTGGTTCGGCTCAACCCTAGCCCTCTCACGAAAATTAGAAGTAAAATGAAATGATCAAGTGAAGAAGAAGGGTATCATGTTTAATATTTGGAACTTTTGCACATAGGTCCCCCAAGTTTATAATATTGCATTACTTAAAAATCTTTACAATTAGGCCCTTTTTGTATATTTTTATTTATTCAAGGATCATAATGTAACAATTCTCCCCCCCTTAAAATGAAGTTCAGTCCGCTGAACTTGATTTCGTACCTTAATTGTCGAATAACTCCGGATGCTTTTCTCGGATGCTCTCCTCGAGTTCCCACGTCGCTTCCTTATCGGAATGTCGTCCCCATTTTACCAACACAAGCCGGATTACTTTGCTTCGTAGCCGTTGTTCCTTTTGATCCAGTATTTGCATTGGTTCCTCTTGATAAGTCAGATCATCTTGCACGTGTAAATCCGAATGATCAATACAATGCGACGGATCTCGCACATATCGGCGCAACTGTGATACAAGAAACACCGGATGAACCCGGTCCAACGTTGGTGGTAGGGCAAGCTCGTATGCTACCGGTCCAACTCGTCGCAAAATCTGAAACGGCCCAATATACCGAGGACTTAGCGTGTAGTGGACGCGGTCCGCGTGTCTGTGTTCCTTGCGTGTGTAAAATGGAGGTCGCGTCTGTGGTCGCGTCAGGGTTTGATGCGGCCTGCTTCGGATGTGACGTGGCCCGCATGAATGGTTCCAGAACTTCACAATATTCCCTGATTTCGCCCGTTTTCTGCAACGTAAGAATGAAAACGCAGCAGTACCACATTCTATAGATATTCAATGTATTTTCAATGTAAAAGACACGATTTGGTGGTTTCAAACACAGATTTTGGTACAGAAATTGGTCGGATTTATAGGTCTAATATTGAGACATCAGATAGATTACTTCTTTTGATATATAATTAGCATATTTATACTACAATACGCCAAATTACTTGAAATTATGTTGAATTACACTATATTAAGTTAAATTACACTAAATTACATTACATTACGCTAAAATACGGTAAATTACGTTAAATTACGCTAAATTACATATGAATAGGGACGATATCTTCACTGAAAAGGCAAAAAACATTGAAAATTTGAATTTTTTTGTTTAAATTATTTGATAGATTACTTCTTTTGATATATAATTAGCTTATTTATACTAAAATACGCTAAATTACTTGAAATTATGTGGAATTACACTATATTAAGTTAAATTACACTAAATTACATTACATTACGCTAAAATTTGGTAAATTACGTTAAATTACGCTAAATTTCATGTGAATAGGGACGATATCTTCACTGAAAAGGCAAAAAAACACTGAAAATTTGAATTTTTTTGTTTAAATTATTTGATAGATTACTTCTTTTGATATATAATTAGCATATTTATACTACAACACGCCAAATTACTTGAAATTATGTTGAATTACACTATATTAAGTTAAATTACACTAAATTACATTACATTACGCTAAAATACGATAAATTACGCTAAATTACATATGAATCGGCATGATATGTTCACTGAAAAGGCGAAAAACACTGAAAATTTGAATTTTTTTGTTTAAAATATTTGATAGATTACTTCTTTTGATATATAATTAGCAAATGTAAACTACAATACTCAAAATTAAATGAAATTATGTTGAATTACACTATATTAAGTTAAATTACACTGAATTACATTGCATTACGCAAAAATACGGTAAATTATGCTAAATTATTTATGAATAGGGACGATATCTTCACTGAAAAGGAGAAGAACACTGAAAATTTGAATGTTTTTGCTTAAATTATTTGATTGATTACTTCTTTTGATATATAATTAGCATATTTACACTACAATACGCTAAATTACAAAAAATTATGTTGAATTACAATATATTAAGTTAAATTACACTAAATTACATTACATTACGCTAAAATACGGTAAATTACGCTAAATTACATATGAATCGGGACGATATGTTCACTGATAAGGCGAAAAATACTGAAAATTTGAATTTTTGTTTAAATTATTTGATAGAATATTTCTTGTGATATATAATTAGCATATTTATACTACAATATGCTAAATTACTTGAAATTATGTTGAATTACACTATATTAAGTTAAATTACACTAAATTACATTACATTACGCTAAAATACGTTAAATTACGCTAAATTACGCTAAATTACTTATGAATAGGGACGATATCTTCATTGAAAAGGCAAAAAACATTGAAAATTTGAATTTCTTTTTTGAAATTATATGATAGATTACTTCTTTTGATATATAATTAGCATATTCATACTACAATACGCTAAATTACAAGAAATTATGTTGAATTACAATATATTAAGTTAAATTACACTAAATTACACTACATTACGATAAATTACGCTAAATTACGCTAAATTACATATGAATCGGGACGATATATTCACTGAAAAGGCGAAAAATACTTTAAATTTGAATTTTTTTTGTTTAAATTATTTGATAGATTATTTCTTTTGATATATAATTAGCATATTTATACTAAAATACGCTAAATTACTTGAAATTATGTTGAATTACACTATATAAAGTAAAATTACACTAAATTACATTACATTCGCTAAAATACGGTAAATTACGCTAAATTTCATATGGATAGGGACGATATCTTCACTGAAAAGGCAAAAAAACACTGAAAATTTGAATTTTTTTGTTCAAATTATTTGATAGATTACTTCTTTTGATATATAATTAGCATATTTACACTAAAATACGCTAAATTACTTGAAATTATGTGGAATTACACTATATGAAGTTAAATTACACTAAATTACATTACATTACGCTAAAATTCGGTAAATTATGTTAAATTACGCTAAATTTCATGTAAATAGTGTTACATTCTAATCCTTGATTTAAATAAAAATACACAAAAGGGCCTAATTGTGAAGATTTTTAAGTTATGCAATATCTATCAACTTGGAGGGCTTATGTGTAAAAGTTCCAAATATTAATATAATTCCTTTCTTCCTAACTTGATCATTTCATAATTAAACACATCAAGTTTTCGTGAGAACCTAGTTCTTGGCCGAACCAAAGAGAGAAAGGGAGAAAGTGAGAAATCGAGCACGAAATCGGGTCGAAATTGTCGGAAATCGGAGATTCGAGCTAATTGGACGATCGTGATCAGTTCTAGAGCTTCAATTTGGTATTTATCTTCCTTCCTCGTAATCTTTTGAAAACCCTAATTTGTTTGATTTGTGGTATTTCTTTGAGAATTCGAATTTAAGTTCGATTGATTCGATATAACTCGATATTCGGTTTGATTTGGATTGAATCGATTGATTTTGTTTGTGAAATTGGAAAGGGAATTAGGGTTTGGTAAAAATGGTGGGATTTGGGGAAATTTCTAAGGTTTCAGGTGTTATACACCATTTGGATCTGAATTGATCGAGTTATAATCGTTTGAACATCTCGATTCGTATTGTTCGATTGAGCTATTCGTTTGAGCTGAATTTTGGAATTAGGGTTTTGTACCAATTGTATACCAATTGAATATATGATGTAATGGTGTCGATTCTTGATAGTTTAGAGGTGAATATACCATGTCGAATTGATGATACGAAACAATGGTTAACCATATCGAACCGTGATCGAAACGAGTAAACTGAACATGAAAAACCAAGGTTCTGTGTGACTTATTGCGGACCGAAATAATAGGCTTTGCGGGCCGCAATACATAGGCTAGCTCAAAGGCCGAATGATCAACTCTCTGGAAAGTTTGGTTGCGGGCCGCAATAAAACCATTACGGGCCGCAATGAACTTGGCAGAAAACACAACTCTATGGAAAAACAGTCTGTGGGCCGCAATAAGGCCATTCCGGGCCGCAATAACACCCAGAAATTCTGTAAACATGCATTGAAATTCTGTAAACAGGTATTGAAGTTCTGCAAATGGTTATTTTGTGTTGTCTAAACCTAATTGGTTGAACCTTGACTTAAACCTATACCATTAGGACCCGTATACGACCACTAAACAGTGTTTAACCTAATTTAACATGATTTAACCTACGGGATACCAATCGGTTATTTTAATCGAATCTGAACGGTTAATTAGGTGGTAGACCTACGAGGCATCGGATCTCGGGATCGTTCGAGACGCCTGAGCTTTAGACGAGTACGCTATATACTCAGGTGCGGGGTTTCTGGACTTGTTTGATAGTTTATATTCAGAATTAAACTGTGTTTCTTTTGACATGTTGATTATTGGTTGAATTGCATTATCGGATTGTGTTGCATATGCATTGCATTGCCCTAATTAATTGGAACTCGGATTGTTTATCTGATTGATCTGCATACTGGTATGGTATTCTTTGTGTATTGATCTGAATGATCTAATTTGGAATTAAAAGTCACCGTGATTTATATCACCATCGGTTGGTGGATATGGCATTACCGTCCCCCACCGTGGCGACGACACCCAGGGGGTGTGTTCGGATTTGTCAAAGTCTATGCATGGACTTTGACGACCCAGTATTCTAAAGCTTTAGATTGTCTGGCCCTCAGCAGTTCCCAGTACCGGTTGGGACGAGGGGTAAGTGACTCTGTATTATGAATTGTACTATATGTGACTTGTGTATCGGATGGCATTACCCAGGGGGTGAATGCGTTTGAATGGTCGATTGGTTTAAATGTATCGGAGGCATTACCCAGGGGGTGAATGTGGTTGGATTGACATTTGGTTTTTATATGAATTTTTCCGGATATGAAATGGAACCAGACTTTTATTTACACGGTTAAACCTATAACTACCAGATCTTCTGAATCCGAGTTAAACCAAATATTGTGTGATTGAATTTCGATTTGGCAATTCCTGAGTTGGATTTCATTTGGCTTATTGATGTCGGTTTTATGCGTGCATGTTTATATATCATTATGAACTGTTCTGAGCTTTATTTGTGTTTATTTTTGAATATAACCTGTGATTGCAAGTCCAGGAGCGAAACGTGGCAAATTTATCGCACTGAGAAATTTATTTCTCACCCCCTGTTGGATTATCTTTTCAGGTCCGGGTTCAGCAGATCAGAGAGAGGCACGAGGTCGGTAGGCCTGGTCATTCCGCTGCTTAGTTTGTCTGGTATGTTGACATGAGAGATTATGTATATAGTTAGGTTTTGTTGATGTACATATATAGTCTCTATGTCATTTTTGTGGTGCGTATCCATCGAGATACGGGTTTGTATGACATTACCTGACTAGCCGGGATTTATGTTATCTATTCGTTTGGTTGTTTGTTTATATTTTTAATTCTTATTATATCGTAATTGCCTAGTAGGCATACGGGAAACCGTATGTCTACGGCAGGAGAGCACCTGTCGCGCCTCGTTGGGCTGCGGGGTGTGACAAATAGGGACGATATCTTCACTGAAATGGCAAAAAAACACTGAAAATTTGAATTTTTTTGTTTAAATTATTTGATAGATTACTTTTTTTTATATATAATTAGCATATTTATACTACAACACGCCAAATTACTTGAAATTATGTTGAATTACACTATATTAAGTTAAATTACACTAGATTATATTACATAACGCTAAAATATGGTAAATTACACTAAATTACATATGAATCGGGACGATATGTTCACTGAAAAGGCGAAACACACTGAAAATTTCAATGTTTTTGCTTAAATTATTTGATAGATTACTTCTTTTGATATATAATTAGCATATTTATACTACAATACGCTAAATTACTTGAAATTATGTTGAATTACACAATAATAAGTTAAATTACACTAAATTACATTACATTACGCTAAAATATGATAAATTACGCTAAATTACATATGAATAGGGATGATATCTTAACTGAAAAGGCGAAAAACACTGAAAATTTGAATTTTTTTAAAAAAAAATTTGATAGATTATTTCTTTTGATATATAATTACTAAAATACGTTAAATTACTTGAAATTATGTTGATTTACACTACATTAAGTTAAATTACACTAAATTACATTACATTAAGCTAAAATACTGTAAATTACGCTAAATTACATTTGAATAGGGACGATATCTTCACTAAAAAGGCGAAAAACAATGAAAATTTGAATTTTTTTGTTTAAATTATTTGATAGATTACTTCTTTTGATATATAATTAGCATATTTATACTACAACACGCCAAATTACTTGAAATTATGTTGAATTACACTATATTAAGTTAAATTACACTAAATTACATTACATTACGCTAAAATACGGTAAATTATGCTAAATTACATATGAATCGGGACGATATGTTCACTGAAAAGGCGAAAAACACTGAAAATTTGAATTTTTTTGTTTAAATTATTTGATAGATTACTTCTTTTGATATATAATTAGCATATTTATTCTACAATACGCTAAATTACTTGAAATTATGTTGAATTATACTATATTATGTTAAATTACACTAAATTACATTACATTACGCTAAAATACGGTAAATTATGCTAAATTACAAATGAATCGGGACGATATGTTCAATGTAAAGGAGAAAAACACTGAAAATTTGAATTTTTTTGTTTAAATTATTTCATAGATTACTTCTTTTGATATATAATTAGCATATTTATACTACAATACTCAAAATTAATTGAAATTATGTTGAATTACACTATATTAAGTTAAATTACACTGAATTACATTGCATTACGCAAAAATACGGTAAATTACGCTAAATTACTTATGAATAGGGACGATATCTTCACTGAAAAGGAGAAAAACACTGAAAATTTGAATGTTTTTGCTTAAATTATTTGATAGATTACTTCTTTTGATATATAATTAGCATATTTATACTACAATACGCTAAATTACAAGAAATTATGTTGAATTACACTATATTAAGTTAAATTACACTAAATTACATTACATTACGCTAAAATACGGTAAATTACGCTAAATTACATTTGAATCCGGACGATATGTTCACTGAAAAGGCGAAAAACACTGAAAATTTGAATTTTTTTGTTTAAATTATTTGATAGATTACTTCTTTTGATATATAATTAGCATATTTATACTACAATACTCCAAATTAATTGAAATTATGTTGAATTACACTATATTAAGTTAAATTACACTGAATTGCATTGCATTACGCAAAAAACGGTAAATTACGCTAAATTACTTATGAATAGGGACGATATTTTCACTGAAAAAGAGAAGAACACTGAAAATTTGAATGTTTTTGCTTAAATTATTTGATAGTTACTTCTTTTGATATATAATTAGCATATTTATACTACAATACGCTAAATTACAAGAAATTATGTTGAATTACAATATATTAAGTTAAATTACACTAAATTACATCACATTACGCTAAATTATGCTAAATTACATATGAATCGGGACGATATGTTCACTGAAAAGGCTAAAAATACTGAAAATTTGAATTTTTGTTTAAATTATTTGATAGATTATTTCTTTTGATATATAATTAGCATATTTATACTACAATATGCTAAATTACTTGAAATTATGTTTAATTACACTATATTAAGTTAAATTACACTAAATTACATTACATTACGCTAAAATACGTTAAATTATGCTAAATTACGCTAAATTACTTATGAATAGGGACGATATCTTCATTGAAAAGGCAAAAAACATTGAAAATTTGAATTTTTTTGTTGAAATTATTTGATAGATTATTTCTTTTGATATATAATTAGCATATTCATACTACAATACGCTAAATTACAAGAAATTATGTTGAATTACAATATATTAAGTTAAATTCTACTAAATTACATTACATTAAGTTAAATTCTACTAAATTACATTACATTACGCTAAATTACGGAAAATTACGCTAAATTACATATGAATCGGAACGATATGTTCACTGAAAAGGCGAAAAATACTGAAAATTTGAATTTTTTTGTTTAAATTATTTGAAAGATTACTTCTTTTGATATATAATTAGCATATTTATACTACAATACGCTAAATTACTTGAAATTATGTTGAATTACACTATATTAAGTTAAATTACACTAAATTACATTACATTACGCTAAATTACGCTAAATTAATAATGAATAGGGATGATATCGTCACTGAAAAGGCGAAAAACACTGAAAATTTAAATTGTTTTTTTAAATTCTTTGATAGATTACTTCTTTTGATATATAATTAGCATATTTATACTACAATGCGCTAAATTACTTGAAATTATGTTGACTTGCACTATATTAAGTTAAATTACACTAAATTACATTACATTACGCCAAAATATGGTAAATTACACTATATTACGCTCAATTACATATGAATAGGGACGATATATCTTCACTGAAAAGGCGAAAAACACTGAAAATTTGAATTTTTTTGTTTAAATTATTTGATAGATTACTTCTTTTAATATATAATTAACATATTTTACTACAAAACGCTAAATTACTTGAAATTATGTTGAATTACACAATATTAAATTAAATTACACTAAATTACATTACATTACGCTAAAATACGGTAAATTACGCTAAATTACATATGAATAGGGATGATATCTTCACTGAAAAGGCGAAAAACACTGAAAATTGGAATTTTTTTAAATTTTTTTGATAGATTATTTCTTTTCATATATAATTACTAAAATACGTTAAATTACTTTAAATTATTCTGATTTACACTACATTAAGTTAAATTACACTAAATTACATTACATTAAGCTAAAATACTGTAAATTACGCTAAATTACGCTATATTACATTTGAATAGGGACGATATCTTCACTAAAAAGGCAAAAAACACTGAGAATTGGAATTTTTTTGTTTAAATTATTTGATAGATTACTTCTTTTGATATATAATTAGCATATTTATACTACAACATGCCAACTTAGTTGAATTTACATTGAATTACACTATATTAAGTTAAATTACACTAAATTACATTACATTCGCTAAAATACGGTAAATTACCCAAAATTACGCTAAATTTCATATGAATAGGGACGATATCTTCACTGAAAAGGCAAAAAACACTGAAAATTTGAATTTTTTTGTTCAAATTATTTGATAGATTACTTCTTTTGATATATAATTAGCATATTTACACTAAAATACGCTAAATTACTTGAAATTATATGGAATTACACTATATTAAGTTAAATTACACTAAATTATATTACATTACGCTAATGTTCGGTAAATTACGTTAAATTACTCTAAATTTCATCTAAATAGGGTCGATATCTTTACTGAAAAGGCAAAAAAACGCTGAAAATTTGAATTTTTTTGTTTAAATTATTTGATAGATTACTTCTTTTGATATATAATTAGCATATTTATACTACAACACGCCAAATTAATTGAAATTATGTTGAATTACACTATATTAAGTCAAATTACACTGAATTACATTGCATTAAGCAAAAATATGGTAAATTACGCTAAACTACTATGAATATGGACGATATCTTCACTAAAAAGGCGAAAAACACTGAAAATTTGAATGTTTTGGCTTAAATTATTTGATAGATTACTTGTTTTTATATATAATTAGCATATTTAGACTACAATACGCTAAATTACAAGAAATTATGTTGAATTACAATATATTAAGTTAAATTACACTAAATTACATTACATTACGCTAAAATACGGTAAATTACACTAAATTACATATGAATCGGGACGATATGTTCACTGAAAAGGCGAAAAATACTGAAAATTTGAAATTTTCTTTAAATTATTTGATAGATTATTTCTTTTGATATATAATTAGCATATTTATACTACAATATGCTCAATTACTTGAAATTATGTTGAATTACACTATATTAAATTAAATTACACTAAATTACATTACATTACGCTAAAATACGTTAAATTACGCTAAATTACGCTAAATTACTTATGAATAGGGACGATATCTTCACTGAAAAGGCAAAAAACATTGAAAATTTGAATTTTTTTGTTGAAATTATTTGATAGATTACTTCTTTTGATATATAATTAGCATATTTATACTACAATACGCTAAATTACAAGAAATTATGTTGAATTACAATATATTAAGTTAAATTACACTAAATTACATTACATTACGCTAAATTACCAAAAATTACGGTAAATTACATATGAATCAGGATGATATCTTCACTGAAAATGCAAAAAATACTGAAAATTTGAATTTTTTTGTTTAAATTATTTGATAGATTATTTCTTTTGATATATAATTAGCATATTTATACTACAATGCGCTAAATTACTTGGAATTATGTTGACTTGCACTATATTAAGCTAAATTACACTAAATTACACTAAATTACGCCAAAATACGGAAAATTACACTATATTACTTTAAATTACATATGAATCGGAACGATATCTTCACTGAAAAGGTGAAAAACACTGAAAATTTGAATTTTTTTATTTAAATTATTTGATAGATTACTTCTTTTGATATATAATTAGCATATTTAAACTACAAAACGCTAAATTACTTGAAATTATGTTGAATTACACAATATTAAGTTAAATTACACTAAATTACATTACATTACGCTAAAATACGGTAAATTACGCTAAATTACGTATCAACAGGGATGATATCTTCACTGAAAAGGCGAAAAACACTGAAAATTTGAATTTTTTTTAATTTTTTTTGATAGATTATTTCTTTTGATATATAATTACTAAAATACGTTAAATTAATTGAAATTTTGTTGATTTACACTACATTACTTCTTTTGATATATAATTAGCATATTTATACTACAATACGCTAAATTACTTGAAATGATGTTGAATTACACTATATTAAGTTAAATTACTCTAAATTACATTACATTACGGTAAATTACGCAAAATTATGCTAAAATACATATGAATAGGTACGATATGTTCACTGAAAAGACGAAAAACACTGAAAATTTAAATTTTTTGTTTAAATTTTTTGATAGATTACTTCTTTTGATATATAACTATCATATTTATACTACAATACGCTAAATTACAAGAAATTATGTTGAATTACACAATATTAAGTTAAATTACACTAAATTACATTACATTACACTAAAATACGGTAAATTACGCTAAATTACATATTAATAGGGAAGATATCTTCACTGAAAAGGCGAAAAACACTGAAAATTTGAATTTTTTTTTTAATTTTTTGATAGATTATTTCTTTTGATATATAATTACGAAAATACGTTAAATTACTTAAAATTATGTTGATTTACTCTACATTAAGTTAAATTACACTAATTACATTACATTCACCTAAAATACTGTAAATTACGCTAAATTACATTTGAATAGGGACGATATCTTCACTAAAAAGGCGAAAAACACTGAAAAATTTGAATTTTTTTGTTTAAATTATTTGATAGATTACTTCTTTTGATTTATAATTAGCATATATATACTACAACACACCAAATTACTTGAAATTATGTTGAATTATACTATATTAAATTAAATTACACTAAATTACATTACAATACGCTAAAATTCGGTCAATTACGCTAAATTACGCTAAATTTCATGTAAATAGGGACGATATCTTCACTGAAAAGGCAAAAAACGCTGAAAATTTGAATTTTTTTGTTTAAATTATTTTATAGATTATTTCACTAGTACAAAAAACCCCTTCACCGACCCTCAACCACCGACTGTTTTAATATGTAACAGTCGGTGTAGAGACTGCTGGTAAAATCGTAAATAAGAAGAACCTCAACACCGACTGTTCCATTACAAAAAACCGTCGGTGAACCAACACCGACTGTTTTTAAAACAAACAGTCGGTGTTGCTCATACCCTACACCGACTGTTTTTTTTTAAAAACAGTCGGTGTTGAGCAGTGACCAACACCGACTGTTTTTATTTTAAAACCGTCGGTGTTGAAATGCATTGCCGAGTGTTTTCATTTCTCCGAAAATTTCCATTCCCGGTTTATCTCTTTCGATCGCCCGCCAAACCCTTCCAAAATTTCATATCCCTTCTAAATTTCATAGCCCATTTCCGCTAACTTCTAAATTTCATTTCCCTTCTAAATTCATTTCCTTCTCCGCTCAGCCAAACCCTTCTCTGCTCACTGCGCCGCTGCCCGACTCGTCTCCGCCAAACCCTTCTCCGCTCACTACGCTGCTGCCCGACTCTTCGTCTCCGCCAAACCCTTCTCCGCTCAGCCTCGCCCCACTTTTCCGACCTGCCTCGCCCCATTTTTCCGACTCCTCGTCTCAGCCAAACCCTTCTCCATCCGCTTATCCGCCTCCGCCTTTTCCGGCTCTTCCCTTGCTGCTGACCGAGCCTCCGCCTCGCCCTGACCAAAGAAAGACTCAGAGAGGCGTTTAATTGAAGAAACTAATAAAATCTGCAAAACAAAACAGGTAACGGGAAAATTGGGAAACCAAAAGCCCAAAGATTTTGTACCGTTTTATTTTCAGGGATAGGAGGAGCCTGTCCGAAGCTTTCTTTGTACACCGTAGGATTGAAATTTCTTTGTACACCGTAGCTTTCTTTTTAAGTCACCACCATTTCTTTGGGGGGACCAAAAGAACTGGTAAGGTCTTTACCAGAGATGAACTGGAGACCATCTCTGAAGCTTGCAAAACTGCACAGTGCTTTGCCATTACAGATGAAGTATGCACTTTTATCTTAATTACATGTATAACTACAACTCTGCATCATTTAAGGCCTAATCAGGTCAACTGTTAAGCTATATTGAATGTTTGGAAGAACTGGTACAGTGATTATGAACTGATAATACTGTTCCAAAATAATTTCATACAAAATCTGTAGCACAAAGCTAATTCAAAATAGATCTCTGTTGGGTATTACAAAAATACATTCTGCTGAAATTTTCCTTTTAATTATCAATGAACATTTTTTTTTAAGATTTTTTCATATTTTATTACTTTATTAGGTGTATGAGTATATAACATATGATAGAGAAGTACATATATCACTGGCCTCTTTTTTTATAGATAAATTAGAAGGGAGTAGGGCCGGCGAAAGATGAAGATGACATAATGGTCAGTGTATCAGTGACGGATGACATGGCACTTAACGCAGCTTTCAGAACATCCTGAGAGCATCCCGGCTTCACTATGCTTTTCACCTGTTGGCATAGTGTCTGTTTTTATTTATTTTTTAATGTTTGAGGTGTTAGAAGATAGTTAATTCTGAATTAGTTTTTGTAGAAAGGTTTAGTTTTTCCACCATCTCATAATGTCTCTAGTTTCCTTTTATATTTTGAGGCTTCAAAATAGTTAATTCTGAATTATTTTTGTTGAACAGGTTAATGCTCAACTAATTAGCAATGTCTGCACTGATGCTCTCTCTGCAGAGAAGGTTGCACTTGTTATACAGTATCAACATTTATTCTCTTATCAATAACTTCTCTTTTGTTACTTTGGTCTTTTCTTTTCAAGAATTTTATTCATCTTATTATTTGTTTGTTCTTGTATAGTATTACTACTTCATTCGGCTGATGGGACGCAAGGCATCTCATGTGGCATTGGAGTGTGCTCTCCAATCACACCCTAATATGGTCCAATTTGCTACTTTTCACTAATTTTGAATTCATTAAAAAGAAGTCTGATACTAGTTGGGTCTGAATAGTATGGTACATGAGTGAAAACCAGCTTCCAATTAGCAGTTGTAATTAACTACAATTGAATGCCTGATTTGACAAGGTAAGTAAGTACCCATTAGCAGTTGTAATTACTGCACGTGTTCTGGTATGAATCCAAAATCTAGTCTATGAGAGACCCTAATCAAACTTTGCAAGGAAAGTTTAGTTAGTCTTTTGATTGCTTTTCAGGTTATCTTAGGAGAGGAGGTGGCTGCATCAAAGCTCACTATTTTTGACCTAGCACAACAAATCTGTGATGCAGTTCAGGCACGGGCTGATATTGGTGAGATTTGTTTCTCAAAGTTATTCAAATCATGTTATGTTTGTTTTCTCAAAATTATCTAAATTGGTTAGATTTCTATGTATGAGAATAATATTCATGCGGAACAATTTGTATAGCATCCTCAAGATTATTAAATAGTCAAATATAGCCTTACACATTCTTACTATAAAGATAATTAACTATAAATAATCCCCAACATGATGGGTGCTATTTGCAAATTTGGTAACTTGGGGGGTTTAATTTGCAAATTCTTTCAAAGCTTTTAATAAGTGATCTAATATATTTTAATGTTTGTCTGCAGGTAAGAATCATGGTGTGATCCTTATTCCAGATTTGCTGAGCTACCTACCTATTGTCAGATTTCTGATGCAAGTTCCTTTCTTTGCTTTTTGTTAATTTATCAAATGTTTTGCACTGTTGTACAAAACCAGTCTATGCTGATAAGTCATATACTGGTAAAGTTCAGAATGTACCCAAATTATTAAAGTCTATGCTGAGATGTCTTTAATTTGCTGAATTATAGATTGAATTTGTGAAGAAACTTATAGAGAAAGCAGGGGTGGCAGCTGTACCGGGTCGTGGATTCTTCCATATAGACCCCCAAAATGGAATTACCAAAAAAGGTACATCCGGTTTGCATTTTGCAAAAGTGGAGAGACATTGAGTGCCGCTCGACACAAGATGGAGAAGTTTGTTGCTGAGGAAGGTCATTTAATTTTTCAATCATAGATGGATGTCTTTGTTTTTTAATTGGGAACTATGAATTATTTATAGTAAAGATTAGATTTGTTTAAGCTTCTGTTTAAAGATTAGAGTTGCTGAGGAAGGTTTGCATTCTTTTATTGTGCAATTTTGTTTAAGCTTCTGTTTAAAGATTAGAAACTGTGTTTTGTTATAGTGTGTTTAAAGATTAGATTTGTTTAATCATAGATGGATGCCAGTTGTCACGTCTACAGGTGCAACAAAAAAAAAAAAAAAATTCGGTGTTGGGCACCCAACACCGACGGTTTTTTCAAAAAAACAGTCGGTGTCGGCGCCCAACACCGACTGTTTGTTTGAAAAAACCGTCGGTGTAGGCGCCCAACACCGACTGTTTTTTTGACAAACCAGTCGGTGTTGGGCGCCTACACCGACTGTTTTTTTGAAAAAACCGTCGGTGTTGGGTGCCTACACTGACTGTTATTCACCCGTCAGTAAAGATTTATCTATACCGTCGCCGCCATCACCGACGCCTCAATAACAGTCGGTAAAAGGGTTTTTTAACAGTCGGTGAAGGGGTTTTTTGTACTAGTGTTTCTTTTGATATATGATCAGCATATCTGTACTAAAATATGGTAAATTACTTGAAATTATGTTGAATTACACTATATTAAGTTAAATTACACTAAATTACATTACATTATGCTAAAATACGATAAATTACGCTAAATTACATTTGAATAGGGACGATATCTTCACTAAAAAGGCGAAAAACACTAAAAATTTGAATTTTTTTGTTGAAATTATTTGATAGATTACTTCTTTTGATATATAATTAGCATATTTATACTACAATACGCTAAATTACTTGAAATTATGTTGAATTACACTATATTAAGTTAAATTACACTAAATTACATTACATTACGGTAAATTACGCTAAATTACATATGAATAGGGACGATATGTTCACTGAAAAGGCGAAAAACACTGAAAATTTGAATTTTTTGTTTAAATTATTTGATAGATTACTTCTTTTGATATATAATTAGCATATTTATACTACAATACGCTAAATTACAAGAAATTATGTTGAATTACACTATATTAAGTTAAATTACACTAAATTACATTACATTACGCTAAAATACGGTAAATTACGCTAAATTACATATGAATAGGGATGATATCTTCACTGAAAAGGCGAAAAACCATGAAAATTTGAATTTTTTTTTAAAAAATTTGATATATTATTTCTTTTGAAATATAATTACTAAAATACGTTAAATTACTTGAAATTATGTTGATTTACACTCCATTAAGTTAAATTACACTAAATTACATTACATTAAGCTAAAATACTGTAAATTATGCTAAATTACATTTGAATAGGGACGATATCTTCACTAAAAAGGCGAAAGCACTGAAAATTTGAATTTTTTGTATAAATTATTTGATAGATTACTTCTTTTGATATATAATTAGCATATTTATACTACAATACGCCAAATTACTTGAAATTATGTTGAATTACACTATATTAAGTTAAATTACACTAAATTACATTACATTACGCTAAAATACGCTAAATTACGCTAAATTACATATGAATAGGGATGATATCTTCACTGAAAAGGCGAAAAACAATGAAAATTTGAATTTTTTTTTCAATTTTTTTGATAGATTATTTCTTTTGATATATAATTACTAAAATACGTTAAATTACCTGAAATTATGTTGATTTACACTACATTAAGTTAAATTAAATTAAATTACATTACATTAAGCTAAAATAATGTAAATTACGCTAAATTACATTTCAATAGGGACAATATCTTCACTAAAAAGGCGAAAAACACTAAAAAAAATTTGAATTTTTTTGTTTAAATTATTTGATAGATTACTTCTTTTGATATATAATTAGCATATTTATAATACAATACGCTAAATTACATGAAATTATGTTGAATTACACTATATTAAGTTAAATTACACTAAATTACATTACATTACGCTAAAATACGGTAAATTACATAAATTACATATGAATCGGGACGATTTGTTCACTGAAAAGGCAAAAAATACTGAAAATTTGAATTTTTTTGTTTAAATTATTTGATAGATTACTTCTTTTGATATATAATTAGTATATTTATACTACAATACGCTAAATTACTTGAAATTATGTTGAATTACACTATATTAAGTTAAATTACACTGAATTACATTACATTAAGCAAAAATAATGTAAATTACTATAAAATACGGTAAATTACGCTAAATTACGCTAAATTACTTATGAATAAGGATGATATTGTCACTGAAAATTTGAATTTTTTTATTTAAATTATTTGATAGATTACTTCTTTTGATATATAATTAGCATATTTATACTACAAAACGCTAAATTACTTGAAATTATGTTGAATTAAACAATATTAAGTTAACTTACACTAAATTACATTACATAACACTAAAATACGGTAAATTACGCTAAATTACATATGAATAGGGATGATTTCTTCACCGAAAAGGCGAAAAAATGAAAATTTGAATTTTTTGTCAATTTTTTTGATAGATTCTTTCTTTTGATATATAATTACTAAAATACGTTAAATTACTTGAAATTATGTTGATTTACACTACATTAAGTTAAATTACATTACATTAAGCTAAAATAATGTAAATTACGCTAAATTACGCTAAATTACATTTGAATAGGGACGATATATTAAATAAAAAGGCGAAAAACACTGAAAATTTGAATTTTTTGTTTAAATTATTTGATAGATTACTTCTTTTGATATATAATTAGCATATTTATACTACAATACGCTAAATTACTTGAAATTATGTTGAATTACACAATAATAAGTTAAATTACACTAACTTACATTACATTACATTACGCTAAAATACGATAAATTACGCTAAATTACATATGAATAGGGATGATATCTTCAATGAAAAGGCGAAAAACACTGAAAATTTGAATTTTTTTTAAAAAAAATTTGATAGATTATTTCTTTTGATATATAATTACTAAAATACGTTAAATTACTTGAAATTATGTTGATTTACACTACATTAAGTTAAATTACACTAAATTACATTACATTAAGCTATAATACTGTAAATTACGCTAAATTACATTTGAATAGGGACGATATCTTCACTGAAAAGGCGAAAAACACTGAAAATTTGAATTTTTTTGTTTAAATTATTTGATAGATTACTTCTTTTGATATATAATTAGCATATTTATACTACAACACGCGAAATTATTTGAAATTATGTTGAATTACACAATATTAAGTTAACTTACACTAAATTACATTAAATTACACTAAAATACGGTAAATTACGCTAAATTACATATGAATAGGGATGATATCTTCACCGAAAAGGCAAAAAAACGAAAATTTGAATTTTTTTTTCAATTTTTTTGATAGATTATTTCTTTTGATATATAATTACTAAAATACGTTAAGTTACTTGAAATTATGTTGATTTACACTACATTAAGTTAAATTACATTAAATGACATTACATTAAGCTAAAATAATGTAAATTACGTTAAATTACGCTAAATTACATTTGAATAGGGACGATATCCTCACTAAAAAGGCGAAAAACACTGAAAATTTGAATTTTTTGTTGAAATTATTTGATAGATTACTTCTTTTGATATATAATTAGCATATTTATACTACAATATGCTAAATTACTTGAAATAATGTTGAATTACATTATATTAAGTTAAATTACACAAAATTAGATTACATTACGGTAAATTACGCTAAATTACATATGAATAGGGACGATATGTTCATTGAAAAGGCGAAAAACACTGAAAATTTGAATTTTTTGTTTAAATTATTTGATAGATTATTTCTTTTGATATATAATTAGCATATTTATACTACAATACGCTGAATTACTTGAAATTATGTTGAATTACACTATATTAAGTTAAATTACACTGCATTACATTACATTATGCAAAAATATGGTAAATTACGCTCAAATACGGTAAATTACGCTAAATTACGCTAAATTACTTATCAATGGGGATGACATCGTCACTGAAAAGGCGAAAAACACTGAAAATTTGAATTTTTTTAAAATTCTTTGATAGATTACTTCTTTTGATATATAATTAGCATATTTATACTACAATGCGCTAAATTACTTGAAATTATGTTGACATACACTATATTAAGTTAAATTACACTAAATTACATTACATTACGCCAAAATACGGTAAATTACGCTATATTACGCTCAATTACATATGAATAGGGACGATATCTTCACTGAAAAGGCGAAAAACACTGAAAATTTGAATTTTTTTGTTTAAATTATTTGATAGATTACTTCTTTTGATATATAATTTGTTACATTATGAATCCTTAATTTAATTAAAAATACATAAAAGGGCCTATTTGTGAAGATTTATTTTTAAATTATGCAATATTATAAAATTGGAGGGACCTATGTGCAAAAATACCATATATTAAGTTAAAAACCCTTCTCTCTCACTTAAACATTTCATTTAACATTTCATTATCGTGAGAAGCCTAAGTTTTGGCCGAACCAAAGAGAGAAAGAGAGAGAGAGTGAATCGAACGTGAAATCGGGTCAGAACTTTCGGGAAATCGGAGATTCGAACTAATTAGACGATCGTGATCAACTCTATAGCTTCGATTTGGTATGATTTTTCTTTCCTTGAAATCTCTCAAAAACCCTAAATTGTTCGAATTGTTATATTTCTTTGAGAATTCGTTTTTAAGTTCGATTGATTCGATATAACTCGATATTCGGTTTGATTTGGATTGATTCGATTGATTTTGTTGAGAAATTGGAAAAGGGAGAAATTAGGGTTTGGTAAAAATGGTGGGATTTGGGGAAATTATTAAATTTTCAGGTGTTATGCACCATTTGGATCTGAATCGATCGAGTTATAGTCGTTTGAACATCTCGATTCGAATTATTTGAATAAATCATCCGTTTGAGCTGAAATTGGAGTTAGGGTTTTGTATAAATTTTGTACCAATTCTATACCAAGGGAATTCATGATGTAATGGTGTCGATTCTTGATAACTAGATGTAAAAATACCATGTCGAATCGATGATACATAGCAAAGGTTAACCGTATCGAAACCCGATCGAAACGAACTAAACCAAACTTGAAAACATGACTTCTGTGTGGGTATTGCGGACCGAAATAGGGCCATTACGGGCCAAAATGAAATTTGCAGAAAAACCAACTCTCTGGAAAGTTTGGTTGCGGGCCGCAATAAAACCATTGCGGGCCGCAATGAACTTGGCAGAAAAACCAATTCTCTGGAAGAATAGTCTGCGGGCCGCAATAAGATCATTCCGGGCCGCAATGACACTCAGAAATTCAGAAAATTGTGTATTTTTGTTGTTTAAACCTAATTGGTTGAACCATGATCTAAACCTATACCATTAGGACCCGTATACGATCACTAAGCAGTGTTTAACCTAATTTAACTCGGTTTAATCTACGGGATACCAATCGAATATTTTAATCGAATTCAAACGGTTAAATAGGTGGTAGACCTACGAGGCATCGGATCTCGGGATCGTTCGAGACGCCTGAGTCTTAGACGAGTACGCGATATACTCAGGTGCGGGGTTTCTGGACTTGTTTGATAGTTTATATTCAGAATTAAACTGTGTTTCTTTTGACATGTTGATTATTGGTTGAATTGCATTATCGGATTGTGTTGCATATGCATTGCATTGCCCTAATTAATTGGAACTCGGATTGTTTATCTGATTGATCTGCATACTGGTATGGTATTCTTTGTGTATTGATCTGAATGATCTAATTTGGAATTAAAAGTCACCGTGATTTATATCACCATCGGTTGGTGGATATGGCATTACCGTCCCCCACCGTGGCGACGACACCCAGGGGGTGTGTTCGGATTTGTCAAAGTCTGTGCACGGACTTTGACGACCCAGTATTCTAAAGCTTTAGATCGTCTGGCCCTCAGCAGTTCCCAGTACCGGTTGGGACGAGGGGTAAGTGACTCTGTATTATGAATTGTACTATATGTGACTTGTGTATCGGATGGCATTACCCAGGGGGTGAATGCGTTTGAATGGTCGATTGGTTTTAAATGTATCGGAGGCATTACCCAGGGGGTGAATGCGGTTGGACTGTCATTTGGTTTTATATGAATTTTTCCGGATATGAAATGGAACCAGACTTGTAATTAAACGGTTAAGCCTGTACTACCAGATATTCTGAGTTCGAGTTAAACCAGATATTGTGTGATTGAATTTCGGATTGGCAATTCCTGAGTTGGATTTCATTTGGCTTATTGATGTTGGTTTTTGCGTTCATGTTTATATATATTATTATGAACTAATATGAGCTTTATTTGTGTTTATTTTTGAATATAATCTGTGATTGCAAGTCCAGGAGCGAAACGTGGCAAATTTATCGCACTGAGAATTTATTTCTCACCCCCTCTTTGGGTTATCTTTTCAGGTCCGGGTTCAGCAGATCAGAGAGAGGCACGAGGTCGGTAGGCCTAGTCATTCCGCTGCTTAGATTGTCTGGTATGGTGACATTAGAGATTATGTATATAGTTATGTTTTGGTTATGTACATATATAGTCTCTATGTCATTTTTGTGGTACGTATCCATCGAGATACGGGGTTGTATGATATTACCTGACCAGCTGGGAGTTATGTTATTTGTTTGTTTGGTTGTTTGTTTATGTTTTCAATTCTTATTATATCGTAATTGCCTTGTAGGCATACGGGAAACCGTATGTCTACGGCAGGAGAGCACCTGTCGCGCCTCGTTGGGCCGCGGGGTGTGACAGGTCTCCCTTCGGTGGTATCAGAGCATGGTTTAGAACCTGAACCAGACTTGTTTGGATACGAGAGTGGTATGCGTATTAATTGGGGCCGGCACGACTATACGAAATTCGTGTGATAATTAAGGAATGTAGAATATTATAAACTAACTTTATTTATTCAGAAAATGGAAACACGCCGAGGTAGAGGCAGAGGCAGAGCTCGGAGGAATCCTGAACCTAGTCCGGAACCAATTGGTGAGCCAGTTGGGGACCAGGCTGGGGCTGGTCCAGCTGGAGCTGGAGGTGCTGGAAGAGTTGAGAGAGACCGGGATTTGGATGACCGGTTGATTGCGGCCTATGAGAGAGGTCGTCAAGCACAAATGCGGGATGTCGCACCAGTGGTTCACGGTGGGGCACCCGAAGATTTCCGGAGGTTATATGATGCGTTTATACGTTTGAATCCGCCGCGTTATGATGGAACCGGCGGGTATGCGGCAGCTGAAGAATGGCTCGCTCAGATTAATGCAAAGTTAAATTTATGTCGTGCTCCCGATGACAATAAAGTGGAGTTAGTTGAGCAACAGTTGGAGAGTGACGCTAGATTTTGGTGGGACGGGGCCCGACGTAATTTTGAAGGGGAGGAAGCGAGGATTCCTTGGGAATGGTTCGAGCAACAGTTTAATAGGCGGTTTATGAGCAACATGCAGCGGGAAGGACTGCGAAGGAAATTTTTGGAGTTGAGGCAAGATGGGCGTCCGGTGGTGGAATATAATAGTGAGTTCTTGGCATTATCTCGCTATGCTACGGATGTGAGAAATGATGTGGAAAGGTACCATAGACAATACTTGGACGGGTTGGATGGCAATATCTCTATGATCGTGGATACTCCGATGGCGAGGGAATTACAAACAATGATGGATCACGCCGAACAAGTTGAGATGCATGGTAAGCGGAGAAAGACGCAAGTGAATGAAAGGAATGTGAAACAGCGGGAGGATCAGAATAGGCAAGTGTCGAAGTCGAGGGGAGGATCATCATATACTAGACCCCCTCGGTCGAACATGGCACCGAGACCTCCATTCAGACAGACCTCTATGCCGGGTTCTAGACCGGCGATGCCTTCGCAATGGTGCCGATCATGCAATCAAGCACATGATGAGGTTGAGTGTAGGCGCAAGGCGAGCGCTTGTTTCATATGTGGTAGCACGGGACATTGGGCGAGGGAGTGCCCGAATTCGCTTATAAGGATGCAAGGCGCTAGTGGCGCAGGAGGGTCCGCTAGCGTTGGGCGTGGCGCGCCGACGGGGCGCGGACGTGGCACATTTCAAGCTAGCGGGGCTAACGCTAGCAGGGCTAGCAGCATTGGTAGCACCGGCAGGGCGGCGGCGCATGCACTTAACATCGCTGGAACTTCGCGCGACGCTGCAACTGAGCAGGGACGTGGCCAGACCGACGTCATGACAGGTTTACTCTCTATATCTGATCATGATGCGTATTGTTTGATTGATACGGGGTGTAGTCATTCGGTTGTGTCGAGGGTGTTCGTGGAAAAGTGTAGTTGGCCAATTGAAACGAGTCACCAAACTTTAAACGTCCAAACCCCATTTGGATCAACTGATCAAGAAATTACTATATGCCGAAACCGAAATATTAAAGTAGATGGAAGGGAATTCGAAGCTGATTTGTTGGTTATGGATATTGTGGGGTACGACGTATTGTTGGGAATGGATTGGTTGACGAGGCACGCGGCAACTATTGATTGTCCGCATCGACGGATTCATTTTGAGAATTCAAGAGGTATGTCATGTACTTTGAAATGTAGAGAACTTGGGAAACCAACACCGTGTGTTTCTGCTGTAGAAGTGAGACATTTATTAGAAACAGGATGTACAGCTTATCTAGTGGCCGTGGTGTATGCGGCTGCGGCAGTTCCGGAGATCAGCACTATACCGGTGGTTTCAGAATTTGTGGATGTATTCCCAGAAGAGATTGTGGGGTTGCCACCTGAGCGAGAAGTAGAGTTCGGTATCGAATTGGTACCGGGCACAACACCGATTTCAAAGGCGCCGTATCGAATGGCACCGGCAGAACTGAAAGAACTTAAGGCGCAGTTGGAAGACATGTTGGAGAGTGGATTTATCAGACCTAGCACATCGCCGTGGGGTGCACCAGTGTTGTTTGTTAAGAAGAAAGATGGAACATTGCGGTTATGCATTGATTACCGCGAGTTGAATAAGGTAACCGTGAAAAATAAGTATCCGTTACCTCGGATTGATGATCTGTTTGATCAGTTGCAGGGATCTTCGGTATATTCAAAGATAGATCTGAGAACAGGGTACCACCAGTTGAGGATTCGGCCAAGCGACGTGGACAAGACAGCATTCCGTACAAGGTACGGGCATTATGAATACCTGGTTATGCCATTTGGGCTGACGAACGCACCGGCAGCGTTCATGGATATGATGCAACGGGTGTTTCACGATCTATTGGATTCGACAGTTGTGGTGTTCATTGATGACATATTGGTGTATTCGCGCTCCCGAGAAGAACATGAGGTACATCTTAGAATTGTTTTGCAAAGATTGCGCGAACATCAGCTATTCGCAAAGTTCTCGAAATGTGAGTTTTGGTTGAATGAAGTTACTTTTCTGGGGCATATTGTTTCGGGACAAGGGTTAGCGGTGGATCCTGAAAAGATTCGGGCTGTTACCGAATGGCAGAGGCCGAAGACAGTTACTGAGATTCGCAGCTTTTTGGAGTTAGCCGGGTACTACAGGAGGTTTGTACTCGGGTTTTCGCGGTTGGCTGCACCACTTACAAAGTTATTACATAAAGGCGTGAAATTTGATTGGGGTACCGCTCAAGATAGAAGTTTTGAGGAATTGAAGAGTCGGCTGGTATCCGCACCGATCCTTGCTATGCCGACTGCTGATAAAGAGTATACGGTTTACACCGATGCATCGCGATCAGGGTTGGGTTGCGTATTGATGCAAGATGACCATGTAATTGCCTATGCATCTCGGCAATTGCGACCGCACGAGCAAAACTACCCGACTCATGACTTGGAGTGAGCGGCGGTGATATTTGCGTTGAAGATTTGGCGGCATTATTTGTATGGCGTGAGATGCCGTATATTTACCGATCATCAGAGTTTGAAATACATCTTCACGCAAAAAGAACTGAATTTGAGGCAAAGAAGGTGGTTGGAGTTGATGAAAGATTACGATTTGGATATCCAGTATCACGCGGGAAAGGCGAACAGTGTAGCAGATGCGTTAAGCAGAAAGAGTCAGGTGAACCTGGCGTCGGTAATCACAAGTGAAAAGCATCTTCTTGAGGAAATGCGTAGGTTGGAAATTCATGTTGGCGCATCACGCGAATTAGCGTTGGAAGTGGTATCTAAGTGTGGTAAAAGCGAGGTGGGGACTAGCGCAACTGCAATTGCGTCGGTTGTGCTAGCAGCGGTTGAGATCCGATCGGAATTACACGAACAGATTCGTGCAGCGCAACGGGATGATCCAAAATGTCAGAAATTTAAATTGCATTACGAGTCAAATGCAGATTCCCCATTTAAAGTTCAAGGAGATGATATTTTGAGGTTTCATGATCGCATTTGTGTACCGAATAGATCTGAGTTGAAGGATTTGGTTTTATCAGAGGCGCACGACTCGGGTTATGCTATTCATCCGGGGGAAGTGAAAATGTATCAAGATTTGAAGAAGTATTTTTGGTGGCCGAAAATGAAGCGAGACGTGCAAAGGTACGTTGAAAAGTGTCAGATTTGTCAGCAAGTTAAAGCGGATCGACGGAGGAAAGCGGGGTTGTTGAGACCGCTAGAAATACCTACGAGAAAATTTGAGTCGATCACAATGGATTTTGTATCCGGATTTCCGAGAACAGTTAATAGATACAACACGGTTTGGGTGATTGTGGACCGGCTGACGAAGATAGCTCATTTCATTCCGCTTCGAATTGAGACATCGGGGCAAGAGTTAGCGGAGTTATTCCTGAAATATCAATTCAAATACCACGGTTGCTCACGATATATTATTTCGGACCGAGATCCGCGGTTCACTTCTCATTTCTGGGAGAGCTTTCAAGAGACAATGGGTACTAAGCTGAGATTCAGTACAGCGCATCATCCGCAGACGGACGGACAGTCCGAGCGCACTATCCAAACATTGGAAGACATGTTACGCTCTTGTGCGCTAAGCTTAAAAGGTTCGTGGGTTGATCACTTGTATTTGGTGGAGTTCGCCTATAACAATAGTTATCACTCGAGCGTTGGTATGTCACCGCAAGAGGCGCTGACAGGGCAGCAGTGTAGTACTCCGCTGTGGTGGGGACCAGCGGGTACATATCCGCCTACAGGACCGCAAATGTTAGAAGAAATTGCTGAGAAAACGAAAATGGTTCTGAGTCGACTCAAGTCAGCTCAAGAAAGGCAAAGGAAATACGCGGATATTCATCGAAGACCGTTGGAATTCCAAGAAAGCGATCACGTATGGCTTCGAGTTTCGCCTGTCAGAGGCGTACACAGATTTGGTGTTTCGGGTAAGCTAAGTCCTCGTTATATTGGGCCGTTTCAGATTTTGCGACGAGTTGGACCGGTAGCATACGAGCTTGCACTACCACCAGCGTTGGATCGGGTTCATCCGGTGTTTCATGTATCACAGTTGCGCAGATATGTGCGAGATCCGTCGCATTGTATTGATCATTCTGATTTACACGTGCAAGACGATCTGACCTATCAAGAAGAACCGATGCGGATATTGGATCGAAAGGAACAACGGCTACGAAGCAAAGTGATCCGGCTTGTGTTGGTAAAATGGGGACGACATTCCGATAAGGAAGCAACGTGGGAACTCGAGGAGAGCATCCGAGAAAAGTATCCGGAGTTATTCGACAAATAAGGTACGAAACCAAGTTCAGCGGACTGAACTTCATTTTAAGGGGGGGAGAATTGTTACATTATGAATCCTTGATTTAATTAAAAATACATAAAAGGTCCTATTTGTGAAGATTTATTTTTAAATTATGCAATATTATAAAATTGGAGGGACCTATGTGCAAAAATACCATATATTAAGTTAAAAACCCTTCTCTCTCACTTAAACATTTCATTTAACATTTCATTATCGTGAGAAGCCTAAGTTTTGGCCGAACCAAAGAGAGAAAGAGAGAGAGAGTGAATCGAACGTGAAATCGGGTCAGAACTTTCGGGAAATTGGAGATTCGAACTAATTAGACGATCGTGATCAACTCTATAGCTTCGATTTGGTATGATTTTTCTTTCCTTGAAATCTCTCAAAAACCCTAAATTGTTCGAATTGTTATATTTCTTTGAGAATTCGTTTTTAAGTTCGATTGATTCGATATAACTCGATATTCGGTTTGATTTGGATTGATTCGATTGATTTTGTTGAGAAATTGGAAAAGGGAGAAATTAGGGTTTGGTAAAAATGGTGGGATTTGGGGAAATTATTAAATTTTCAGGTGTTATGCACCATTTGGATCTGAATCGATCGAGTTATAGTCGTTTGAACATCTCGATTCGAATTATTTGAATAAATCATCCGTTTGAGCTGAAATTGGAGTTAGGGTTTTGTATAAATTTTGTACCAATTCTATACCAAGGGAATTCATGATGTAATGGTGTCGATTCTTGATAACTAGATGTAAAAATACCATGTCGAATCGATGATACATAGCAAAGGTTAACCGTATCGAAACCCGATCGAAACGAACTAAACCAAACTTGAAAACATGACTTCTGTGTGGGTATTGCGGACCGAAATAGGGCCATTACGGGCCGAAATGAAATTTGCAGAAAAACCAACTCTCTGGAAAGTTTGGTTGCGGGCCGCAATAAAACCATTGCGGGCCGCAATGAACTTGGCAGAAAAACCAATTCTCTGGAAGAATAGTCTGCGGGCCGCAATAAGATCATTCCGGGCCGCAATGACACTCAGAAATTCAGAAAATTGTGTATTTTTGTTGTTTAAACCTAATTGGTTGAACCATGATCTAAACCTATACCATTAGGACCCGTATACGATCACTAAGCAGTGTTTAACCTAATTTAACTCGGTTTAATCTACGGGATACCAATCGAATATTTTAATCGAATTCAAACGGTTAAATAGGTGGTAGACCTACGAGGCATCGGATCTCGGGATCGTTCGAGACGCCTGAGTCTTAGACGAGTACGCGATATACTCAGGTGCGGGGTTTCTGGACTTGTTTGATAGTTTATATTCAGAATTAAACTGTGTTTCTTTTGACATGTTGATTATTGGTTGAATTGCATTATCGGATTGTGTTGCATATGCATTGCATTGCCCTAATTAATTGGAACTCGGATTGTTTATCTGATTGATCTGCATACTGGTATGGTATTCTTTGTGTATTGATCTGAATGATCTAATTTGGAATTAAAAGTCACCGTGATTTATATCACCATCGGTTGGTGGATATGGCATTACCGTCCCCCACCGTGGCGACGACACCCAGGGGGTGTGTTCGGATTTGTCAAAGTCTGTGCACGGACTTTGACGACCCAGTATTCTAAAGCTTTAGATCGTCTGGCCCTCAGCAGTTCCCAGTACCGGTTGGGACGAGGGGTAAGTGACTCTGTATTATGAATTGTACTATATGTGACTTGTGTATCGGATGGCATTACCCAGGGGGTGAATGCGTTTGAATGGTCGATTGGTTTTAAATGTATCGGAGGCATTACCCAGGGGGTGAATGCGGTTGGACTGTCATTTGGTTTTATATGAATTTTTCCGGATATGAAATGGAACCAGACTTGTAATTAAATGGTTAAGCCTGTACTACCAGATATTCTGAGTTCGAGTTAAACCAGATATTGTGTGATTGAATTTCGGATTGGCAATTCCTGAGTTGGATTTCATTTGGCTTATTGATGTTGGTTTTTGCGTTCATGTTTATATATATTATTATGAACTAATATGAGCTTTATTTGTGTTTATTTTTGAATATAATCTGTGATTGCAAGTCCAGGAGCGAAACGTGGCAAATTTATCGCACTTAGAATTTATTTCTCACCCCCTCTTTGGGTCATCTTTTCAGGTCCGGGTTCAGCAGATCAGAGAGAGGCACGAGGTCGGTAGGCCTAGTCATTCCGCTGCTTAGATTGTCTGGTATGGTGACATTAGAGATTATGTATATAGTTATGTTTTGGTTATGTACATATATAGTCTCTATGTCATTTTTGTGGTACGTATCCATCGAGATACGGGGTTGTATGATATTACCTGACCAGCTGGGAGTTATGTTATTTGTTTGTTTGGTTGTTTGTTTATGTTTTCAATTCTTATTATATCGTAATTGCCTTGTAGGCATACGGGAAACCGTATGTCTACGGCAGGAGAGCACCTGTCGCGCCTCGTTGGGCCGCGGGGTGTGACATAATTAGCATATTTATACTACAAAACGCTAAATTACTTGAAATTATGTTGAATTACACAATATTAAGTTAAATTACACTAAATTACATTACATTACGCTAAAATACAGTAAATTACGCTAAATTACATATGAATAGGGACGGTATCTTCACTGAAAAGGCGAAAAACAATGAAAATTTGAATTTTTTTTTTCAATTTTTTTGATAGATTATTTATTTTGATATATAATTACTAAAATACGTTAAATTACCTGAAATTATGTTGATTTACACTACATTAAGTGAAATTAAATTAAATTACATTACATTAAGCTAAAATAATGTAAATTACGCTAAATTACATTTGAATAGGGACGATATCTTCACTAAAAAGGTGAAAAACACTAAAAAAAATTTGAATTTTTTTGTTTAAATTATTTGATAGATTACTTCTTTTGATATATAATTAGCATATTTATACTACAATACATTAAATTACTTGAAATTATGTTGAATTACACCATATTAAGATAAATTAAGCTAAATTACTTATGAATAGGGATGATATCGTCACTGAAAATTTGAATTTTTTTATTTAAATTATTTGATAGATTACTTCTTTTGATATATAATTAGCATATTTATACTACAAACGCTAAATTACACAATATTAAGTTAACTTACACTAAATTACATTACATTACACTAAAATACGGTAAATTACGCTAAATTACATATGAATAGGGATGATATCTTCACCGAAAAGGCAAAAAAACGAAAATTTGAATTTTTTTTTCAATTTTTTTGATAGATTATTTCTTTTGATATATAATTACTAAAATACGTTAAGTTACTTGAAATTATGTTGATTTACACTACATTAAGTTAAATTACATTAAATGACATTACATTAAGCTAAAATAATGTAAATTACGTTAAATTACGCTAAATTACATTTGAATAGGGACGATATCCTCACTAAAAAGGCGAAAAACACTGAAAATTTGAATTTTTTGTTGAAATTATTTGATAGATTACTTCTTTTGATATATAATTAGCATATTTAAACTACAATACGCTAAATTACTTGAAATTATGTTGAATTACACAATAATAAGTTAAATTACACTAAATTACATTACATTACGCTAAAATACGATAAATTACGCTAAATTACATATGAATAGGGATGATATCTTCACTGAAAAGGCGAAAAACACTGAAAATTTGAATTTTTTTTTAAAATTTTTTGATAGATTATTTCTTTTGATATATAATTACAAAAATATGTTAAATTACTTGAAATTATGTTGATTTACACTACATTAAGTTAAATTACACTAAATTACATTACATTAAGCTAAAATACTGTAAATTACGCTAAATTACATTTGAATAAGGACGATATATTCACTAAAAAGGCAAAAAACACTGGAAATTTGAATTTTTTTGTTTAAATTATTTGATAGATTACTTCTTTTGATATATAATTAGCATATTTATACTACAACACGCCAAATTACTTGAAATTATGTTGAATTACACTATATTAAGTTAAATTACACTAAATTACATTACATTACGGTAAACTACGGTAAATTACGCTAAATTACGCTAAATTTCATATGAATAGGGACGATATCTTCACTGAAAAGTCAAAAAACACTGAAAATTTGAATTTTTTTGTTCAAATTATTTGATAGATTACTTCTTTTTATATATAATTAGCATATTTATACTACAACACACCAAATTACTTGAAATTATGTTGAATTACACTATATTAAGTTAAATTACACTAAATTACATTACATTACGCTAAATTACGGTAAATTACGCTAAATTACCTTAAATTTCATATGAATAGGGACGATATCTTCACTGAAAAGGCAACAAACACTGAAAATTTGAATTTTTTTGTTCAAATTATTTGATAGATTACTTCTTTTGATATATAATTAGCATATTTATACTACAATATGCTAAATTACTTGAAATAATGTTGAATTACACTATATTAAGTTAAATTACACAAAATTACATTACATTACGGTAAATTACGCTAAATTACACATGAATAGGGACGATATGTTCACTGAAAAGGCGAAAAACACTGAAAATTTGAATTTTTTGTTTAAATTATTTGATAGATTACTTCTTTTGATATATAATTAGCATATTTATACTACAATAGGCTGAATTACTTGAAATTATGTTGAATTACACTATATTAAGTTAAATTACACTGAATTACATTACATTACGCAAAAATACGCTAAATTACGCTCAAATACGGTAAATTATGCTAAATTACGCTAAATTACTTATCAATGGGGATGACATCGTCACTGAAAAGGCAAAAAACACTGAAAATTTGATTTTTTTTTTAAATTCTTTGATAGATTACTTCTTTTGATAAATAATTAGCATATTTATACTACAATGCGCTAAATTACTTGAAATTATGTTGACTTACACTATATTAAGTTAAATTACACTAAATTACATTACATTACGCCAAAATACAGTAAATTACGCTATATTACGCTCAATTACATATGAATAGGGACGATATCTTAACTGAAAAGGCAAAAAACACTGAAAATTTGAATTTTTTTGTTTAAATTATTTGATAGATTACTTCTTTTGATATATAATTAGCATATTTATACTACAAAACGCTAAATTACTTGATATTATGTTGAATTACACAATATTAAGTTAAATTACACTAAATTACATTACATTATGCTAAAATACGGTAAATTACGCTAAATTACATATGAATAGGGATGATATCTTCACCGAAAAGGCGAAAAACAATGAAAATTTGAAATGTTTTGTTGAAATTATTTGATAGATTACTTCTTTTGATATATAATTAGCATATTTATACTACAATACGCTAAATTACTTGAAATTATGTTGAATTAGACTATATTAAGTTAAATTACACTAAATTAC
This sequence comes from Carex littledalei, assembly GCA_011114355.1. Lineage (NCBI taxonomy): Eukaryota > Viridiplantae > Streptophyta > Magnoliopsida > Poales > Cyperaceae > Carex > Carex littledalei. Next base: position 8,558,413 of record CM022084.1, on the reverse strand, counting down.
ATTACATTACGGTAAATTACGCTAAATTATGCTAAATTACATATAAATAGGGACGATATGTTCACTGAAAAGGCGAAAAACACTGAAAATTTGAATTTTTTGTTTAAATTATTTGATAGATTACTTCTTTTGATATGTAATTAGCATATTTATACTACAAAACGCTGAATTACTTGAAATTATGTTGAATTACACTATATTAAGTTAAATTAAACAGAATTACATTACATTACGCAAAAATACGGTAAATTACGCTAAATTACGCTAAATTACTTATTAATAGGGACGATATCTTCACTGACAAGGAGAAAACACTGAAAATTTGAATTTTTTTGCTTAAATTATTTGATTGATTACTTCTTTTGATGTATAATTAGCATATTTACACTAAAACACGCCAAATTACTTGAAATTATGTTGAATTACACTATATTAAGTTAAATTACACTAAATTACATTACATTACTCTAAAATACGGTAAATTACTCTAAATTACTCTAAATTTCATGTAAATAAGGACGATATCTTCACTGAAAACACAAAAGCACTGAAAATTTGAATTTTTTTATTTAAATTATTTGATAGATTACTTCTTTTGATATATAAGTAGCATATTTATACTACAATACTCAAATTACTTGAAATTATGTTCAATTACACTATATTAAGTTAAATTACACTGAATTACATTACATTACGCAAAAATACGGTAAATTACGCTAAATTACTTATGAGTAGGGACGATATCTTCACTGAAAAGGAGAAAAACACGGAAAATTTGAATTTTTTTGCTTAAATTATTTGAAATTATGTTGAATTACACTAAATTACATTACATTACACTAAAATACAGTAAATTACGATAAATTACTCTAAATTTCATGTAAATATGGACGATATCTTCACTGAAAAGACAAAAAACACTGAAAATTTAAATTTTTTTGTTTCAATTATTTCATAGATTAGTTTTTTTATATATAATTAGCATATTTATACTAAAATACGCCAAATTACTTGCAATTATGTTGAATTACACAATATTAAGTTAAATTACACTAAATAACATTACATTACGCTAAAATACGAGAAATTACGCTAAATTACGCTAAATTACATATGAATAGGGATGATATTGTCATTGAAAAGGGAAAAAACAATGAAAATTTGAATTTTTTTAAATTTTTTTGATAGATTACTTCTTTTGATATATAATTAGCATATTTATAATAAAATAAGCAAAATTACTCGAAATTATGTTGAATTACACTATATTAAGTTAAATTACACTAAATTATATTACATTACGCTAAAATACGGTAAATTACACTAAATTACGCTAAATTACGCTAAATTATATATGAATAGGGACGATAACTTCACTGAAAAGGCGAAACACACTAAAAATTTGAATTTTTCTAACTGTGTAGTGTTGTCCAGGATCACCTCCTGCATCCACAAATCTCTATCTCACTCTGTTGGATCTCTTGTGTTGTTCCGGATCACCTCCTCCACCAAAGAAAGTATTTCTCACCTCCTCTATCTAGAAATCTGTTTCACACTCGGTTGGATCTCTAGATTTCTTCTGGATCACCTCCTCCATCCACGAATCTTCATATCACGTTGTTGGATCTGTTGTGCTGTTCTGGATCACCTCCTTTGTCACACCCCGCAGCCCAACGAGGCGCGACAGGTGCTCTCCTGCCGTAGACATACGGTTGCCCGTATGCCTACTAGGCAATTACGATATAATAAGAATTGAAAACATAACCAAACAACCAAACAAACAAATAACATAACTCCCAGCTGGTCAGGTAATATCATACAACCCCGTATCTCGATGGATACGTATCACAAAATGACATAGAGACTATATATGTACATCACCAAAACATAACTATATACATAATCTCGAATGTCCCCATACCAGACAGTCTAAGCAGCGGAATAACCAGGCCTACCGACCTCGTGTCTCTCTCGGATCTGCTGACCCGGAACCTGAAAAGATAACCCAAAGAGGGGGTGAGAAATAAATTCTCAGTGCGATAAATTTGCCACGTTTCGCTCCTGGACTTGCAATCACAGGTTATATTCAAAAATAAACACAAATAAAGCTCAGATTAGTTCATAATAATATATATAAACATGAACGCAAAAACCGACATCAATAAGCCAAATGAAAACCAACTCAGGAATTGCCAAATCGAAATTCAATCACACAATATTTGGTTTAACTCGAACTCAGAATATCTGGTAGTTATAGGTTTAACCGTTTAAATATAAGTCTGGTTCCATTTCATATCCGGAAAAATTCATATAAAACCAAATGACAGTCCAACCGCATTCACCCCCTGGGTAATGCCTCCGATACATTTAAAACCAATCGACCATTCAAACGCATTCACCCCCTGGGTAATGCCATCCGATACACAAGTCACATATAGTCCAATTCATAATACAGAGTCACTTACCCCTCGTCCCAACCGGTACTGGGAACTGCTGAGGGCCAGACGATCTAAAGCTTTAGAATACTGGGTCATCAAAGTCCGTGCACAGACTTTGACAAATCCGAACACACCCCCTGGGTGTCGTCGCCACGGTGGGGGACAGTAATGCCATATCCACCAACCGATGGTGATATAAATCACGGTGACTTTTAATTCCAAATTAGATCATTCAGATCAATACACAAAGAATACCATACCAGTATGCAGATCAATCAGATAAACAATCCGAGTTCCAATTAATTAGGGCAATGCAATGCATATGCAACACAATCCGATAATGCAATTCAACCAATAATCAACATGTCAAAAGAAACACAGTTTAATTCTGAATATAAACTATCAAACAAGTCCAGAAACCCCGCACCTGATTACGAAGAGCGTATCTCGCACTTATAGTTCGGACGTCTCGAAAGGTCCCGCAAAATCTTGCTCAACCGAGCCTACACCAATTAACACCTCTATTGGTTGGATTAAACTAGATCGATCATAATTCTTCTCAATTTTCGGGTTTGAACCAAACCCTAGATAGAAAATCGAAATTTAGCACAAATTGGGAAATAAATTGCCAAATGAACAACCTAGGAGTTTAATGGGGAGGGATTACTCACAATTTATACACAAATTTTGGATTTAGGACAAAACCCTAACAATGGAGAAAAATTCGAATTTTGAGAAGAGAGGAGGGAAAGGAAAATACCAATGGAGTATTAGAGAGAGATAATCAAGATTTTCCACTTCTTTCTTCAATTTCTCCAAGCTTTTGATGGATTTTTGGAAGGAGAAGGGAGATCCCTCTCCTTTCTCTTTGTTTTGGCGGACACACACACGCACAAGCACAAGGGGGTCGGACCACACAGGGAGAAATGAAGGGAGAGAGAGAGAATTTTGCAAAATAGACCCTGCTCGTTCATAAAATACCATAAAACGTTTTGGACGTTTTCGAAACCGTTGTAACGTTTTAATTAAGTTCGAAGATTTAGAAATCCTGTTTTTGATCAAATTTTTACAGAGCCAATCGTTTTGAAACGTTTTAAAACGTTGGGAACGTTTTATAATCGTTGGTAACGATTTAACTAAACTCGCAGGAATTGGAAAATCGAGTTTCAATTTTGAAAACGTCTGGAACGTTTTAACAAACGTCTCGGACGTTTTAGGGTCCAGCAGCACAAAATTTTTTTTTTTTTTTTTTTTTCAGGGATCATAATGTGACATCCTTCATCCACGGATGTATTTCTCAACGGTTGCATCTCTAGTGTTGTTCTAGAGCACATCCTCTATCAACAAATCTCCTTCTAACTCTGTTGGATCCCTATTGTTGTTCTGTATAACCTCTTTCATCCAGGAATCTCTATCTCACTCCGTTGGTTCTCTAGTGTTGTTTTAAATCACCTCCTCCATGCACGAAGTTTTTTCTCACTCCATTGGATCTCTAGTGTTTTTCAGGATTATCTCCTTCATCCACAAATCTCATTCTCACTCCGTTGGCTCTCTAGAGTTGTTCTGAATCACTTCCTCCATCCACCAATCTCCTTCTCACTCTGCTGGCTCTCTAGTGTTGTTTTGTATCACCTTCTCCATCCACGAAGCTTTTTTTATCCCTGTTGGATCTCTAGTATTGTTCTGGACCACCTCCTCTATCCACGAATCTCTATCTCACTCTGTTGGATCTCTTGTGTTGTTCCGGATCACCTCATCCACCAAAGAAAGTATTTCTCACTCCGTTGGCTCTCTTGTGTAGTTCTGGATCGCCTCCACTAGCCAGAAATCTCTTTCACACTCGGTTCGATCTCTAGAGTTGTTCTGGATCACCTCCTCCATCCACAAATCTTTATCTCACTTTGTTGGATCTGTAGTGTTGTTCTGGATCACCTCCTTCATCCACAAATGCATTTCTCAACTGTTGGTTCTCTAGTGTTGTTCTGGAGCACATCCTCTATCAACAAATCTCCTTCTAACTATGTTGGATCCCTATTGTTGTTATGTATCACCTCTTTCATCCAGGAATATCTATCTGCCTCCATTGGTTCTCTAGTGTTGTTTTAAACCGCCACCTCCATGCACAAAGGTCTTTCTCACTCTGTTGGATCTCTACTATTTTTCAGGATCACCTCCTCCATCCACGAATCTCATTCTAACTCCGTTGGCTCTCTAGAGTTGTTCTGAATCACTTCCTCCATCCACCAATCTCCTTCTCACTCTGTTGGCTCTCTAGTGTTATTTTGTCTCACCTTCTCCATCCACGAACCTTTTTCTAACACTGTTGGATCTCCAGCGTTGTTCAGGACCACCTCCTCCATCCACGAATCTCTATCTCACTCTGTTGGATCTCTTGTGTTGTTCCGGATCACCTCATCCACCAAAGAAAGTATTTCTCACTCCGTTGGCTCTCTTGTGTAGTTCTGGATCACCTCCACTAGCCAGAAATCTCTTTCACACTCGGTTCGATCTCTAGAGTTGTTCTGGATCACCTCCTCCATCCACAATATTTATCTCACTTTGTTGGATCTGTAGTGTTGTTCTGGATCACCTCCTTCATCCACAAATGCATTTCTCAACTGTTGGTTCTCTAGTGTTGTTCTGGAGCACATCCTCTATCAACAAATCTCCTTTTAACTATGTTGGATCCCTATTGTTGTTCTGTATCACCTCTTTCATCCAGGAATCTCTATCTGCCTCCATTGGTTCTCTAGTGTTGTTTTAAATCACCTCCTCCATGCACGAAGGTCTTTCTCACTCCGCTAGATCTCTACTGTTTTTCAGGATCACCTCCTCCATCCACGAATCTGATTCTCACTCCGTTGGCTCTCTAGAGTTGTTCTAAATCACTTCTTTCATCCACCAATCTCCTTCTCACTCTGTTGGCTCTCTAGTGTTGTTTTGTATCAACTTCTCCATCAACGAACCTTTTTCTAACCCTGTTGGATCTCTAGTGTTGTTCTGGACCACCTCCTCCATCCACGAATCTCTATCTCACTCTGTTGGATCTCTTGTGTTGTTCCGGATCACCTCCTCCACCAAAGAAAGTTTTTCTCACTCCGTTAGCTCTCTTGTGTAGTTCTGGATCACCTCGTCCATCCACAAATCTTTATCTCACTTTGTTGGATCTGTAGAGTTGTTCTGGATCACCTCCTCTATCTACGAATCTCATTCTCAGTCCGTTGGATCTCTAGAGTTGTTCTTAATCACTTCCTCCATTCACCAATCTCCTTCTCACTCCGTTGCCTCTCTAGTGTTGTTTTATATCACCTCCACCATTCACAAAGGTTTTTCTAACTCTGTTAGATCTCTAGTGTTGTTCTGGATCAACTCCTCCATCCAAGAATCTCTATCTCTCTCTGTTGGATCTCTGTGTTGTTCTGGATCACCTCCTCCACCAAAGAAAGTATTTCTCACAACGTTGGCTCTCTTGTGTTGTTCTGGATGACCTCCTCTATCCAGAAGTCTTTTTCTCACTCGGTTGGAAAGAGTGGTTCTGGATGACCTCCTCCATTCACGAATCTTTATCTCACTTTGTTGGATCTGTAGTGTTCTTTTGGATCACCTCCTTCATCCACGGATGTATTTCTCAACTGTTGGATCTCTAGTGTTGTTCTGGAGCACATCCTCTATCAACAAATCTCCTTTTAACTCTGTTGCATCCCAATTGTTGTTCTGTATCACCTATTTTATCCAGGAATCTCTATCTCACTCCGTTGGTTCTCTAGTGTTGTTCTAGATCACCTCCTCCAGTCACAAAGTTCTTTCTAACTTCGTTGGATCTCTAGTGTTTTTCAGGATCACCTCCTCCATCCACGAATCTCATTCTCACTCCGTTGGCTCTCTAGAGTTGTTCTGAATCACTTCCTCCATCCACCAATCTCTTTCTCACTTTGTTGGCGCTCTAGTGTTGTTTTGTATCACCTTCTCCATCCACGAAGCTTTTTCTAACCATGTTGGATCTATAGTGTTGTTCTGACCACCTCCTCCATTCACGAATATCTATCTCACTCTGTTGGATCTCTTGTGTTGTTCCGGATCACATCCTCCACCAAAGAAATTATTTCTCACTCCGTTGGCTCTCTTGTGTAGTTCTGGATCACCTCCACTATCCAGAAATCTCTTTCACAATTGGTGGGATCTCTAGAGTTGTTCTGGATTACCTCCTCCATCCACAATCTTTATCTCACTTTGTTGGATCTGTAGTGTTGTTCTGGATCACCTCCTTCATCCACGAATGCATTTCTCAACTGTTGGATCTCTTGTGTTGTACTAGAGCACATCCTCTATCAACAAATCTCCTTCTAACTCTGTTGGATCTATATTGTGGTTCTATATCACCACTTTCATCCTGGAATCTCTATCTCACTTCGTTGGTTCACTAGTGTGGTTCTAGATCACCTCATCCATCCACGAATCTCATTCTCACTCCGCTGGCTCTCTAGAGTTGTTCTGAATCACTTCCTCCATCCACCAATCTCCTTCTCACTCCGTTGCCTCTCTAGTGTTGTTTTGTATCACCTCCACCATCCACTAAGCTTTTTCTAACTCTGTTAGATCTCTAATGTTGTTCTGGATCAACTCCTCCATCCAAGAATCTCTATCTCTCTCTGTTGGATATCTGTGTTGTTCTGGATCACCTCCTCCACCAAAGAAAGCATTTCTCACTCCGTTGGCTCTCTTGTGTAGTTTTGGATCACCTCCACTATCCAGAAATCTCTTTCACACTCGGTTGGATCTGTAGAGTTGTTCTGTATCATCTCCTCCATCCACGAATCTTTATATCACTTTGTTGGATCTGTAGTGTTGTTCTGGATCACCTCCTTCATCCACGAATGTATTTCTCAACTGTTGGATCTCTAGTGTTGTTCGGGAGCACATCCTCTATCAACAAATCTCCTTCTAACTCTGTTGGATCCCTATTGTTGTTCTGTATCACCTCTTTCATCCAGGAATCTCTATCTCACTCCGTTTGTTCTCTAGTGTTGTTTTAAATCACCTCCTCCATGCACGAAGGTCTTTCTCACTCCGTTGGATCTCTACTGTTTTTCAGGATCACCTCCTCCATCCACGAATCTCATTCTCACTCCGTTGGCTCTCTAGAGTTGTTCTGAATCACTTCCTCAATCTACCAATCTCCTTCTCACTCTGTTGGCTCTCTAGTGTTGTTTTGTATCACCTTCTCCATCCACGAAGCTTTTTCTAACCCTGTTGGATCTCTATCGTTGTTCTGGACAACCTCCTCCATCCACGAATCTCTGTCTCACTCTGTTGGATGTCTTGTGTTGTTCCGGATCACCTCCTCCACCAAAGAAAGTATTTCTCACTCCGTTGGCTCTCTTGTGTAGTTCTGGATCACCTCCACTATCCAGAAATCTCTTTCACACTCGGTTGGATCTCTAGAGTTGTTCTGGATCACCTCCTCCATCCACAAATATTTATATCACTTTGTTGGATCTGTAGTGTTGTTCTGGATCACCTCCTTCATCCACGACTGTATTTCTCAACTGTTGGATCTCTTGTGTTGTTCGGGAGCACATCCTCTATCAACAAATCTCCTTCTAACTCTGTTGGATCTGTATTGTTGTTCTAAATCACCACTTTCATCCAGGAATCTCTATCTCACTCCGTTGATTCACTAGTGTTGTTCTAGATCACCTCCTCCATTCACAAAGCTCTTTCTCACTCCGTTGGATCTCTAGAGTTGTTCTGAATCACTTCCTCCATCCACCAATCTCTTTCTCACTTTGTTGGCGCTCTAGTGTTGTTTTGTATCACCTTCTCCATCCACGAAGCTTTTTCTAACCCTGTTGGATCTATAGTGTTGTTCTGGACCACCTCCTCCATCCACGAATCTTTATCTCACTCTGTTGGATCTCTTGTTTTGTTCCGGATCACATCCTCCACCAAAGAAAGTATTTCTCACTCCGTTGGCTCTCTTGTGTAGTTCTGGATCACCTCCACTATCCAGAAATCTCTTTCACACTCGGTTGGATCTTTAGAGTTGTTCTGGATCACCTCCTCCATCCACAAATCTTTATATCACTTTGTTGGATCTGTAGTGTTGTTCTGGATCACCTCCTTCATCCACGAAAGTATTTCTCAACTGTTGGATGTCTAGTGTTGTTCGGGAGCACATCCTCTATCAACAAATCTCCTTCTAACTCTGATGGATCCCTATTGTTGTTCCGTACCACCTCTTTCATCCAGGAATCTCTATCTCACTCCGTTTGTTCTCTAGTGTTGTTTTAAATCACCTCCTCCATGCACGAAGGTCTTTCTCACTCCGTTGGATCTCTAGTGTTTTTCAGGATCACCTCCTCCATCCACGAATCTCATTCTCACTCCGTTGGCTCTCTAGAGTTGTTCTGAATCACTTCCTCCATCCACTAATCTCCTTCTCACTCTGTTGGTTCTCTAGTGTTGTTTTGTATCACCTTCTACAACCACGAAGCTTTTTCTAACCCTGTTGGATCTCTAGCGTTGTTCTGGACCACTTCCTCCATCCACGAATCTCTATCCCACTCTGTTGGATCTCTTGTGTTGTTCCGGATCACCTCCTCCACCAAAGAAAGTATTTCTCACTCCGTTGGCTCTCTTGTGTAGTTCTGGATCACCTCCACTATCCAGAAATCTCTTTCACACTCGGTTGGATCTCTAGAGTTGTTCTGGATCAGCTCCTCCATCCACAAATCTTTATCTCACTTTGTTGGATCCGTAGTGTTGTTCTGGATCACCTCCTTCATCCACGAATGTATTTCTCAACTGTTGGTTCTCTAGTGTTGTTCTGGAGCACATCCTCTATCAACAAATCTCCTTCTAACTCTGTTGGATCCCTATTGTTGTTCTGTATCACCTCTGTCATCCAGGAATCTCTATCTCACTCCGTTGGTTCTCTAGTGTTGGTTTAAATCACCTCCTCCATGCACAAAGGTCTTTCTCACTCCGTTGGATCTCTACTGTTTTTCAGGATCACCTCCTCCATCCACGAATCTGATTCTCACTCCGTTGGCTCTCTAGAGTTGTTCTAAATCACTTCTTTCATCCACCAATCTCCTTCTCACTCTGTTGGTTCTCTAGTGTTGTTTTGTATCACCTTCTACAACCACGAAGCTTTTTCTAACCCTGTTGGATCTCTAGCGTTGTTCTGGACCACTTCCTCAATCCACGAATCTCTATCTCACTCTGTTGCATCTCTTGTGTTGTTCCGGATCACCTCCTCCACCAAAGAAAGTATTTCTCACTCCGTTGGCTCTCTTGGGTAGTTCTGGATCACCTCCACTATCCAGAAATCTCTTTCACACTCGGTTGGATCTCTAGAATTGTTCTGGATCACCTCCTTCATCCACGAATATTTATATCACTTTGTTGGATCTGCAGTGTTGTTCTGCATCACCTTCTTCATCCACGAATGTATTTCTCAACTGTTGGATCTCTAGTGTTGTTCGGGAGCACATCCTCTATCAACAAATCTCCTTCTAACTCTGATGGATCCCTATTGTTGTTCTGTATCACCTCTTTCATCCAGGAATCTCTATCTCACTCCGTTTGTTCTCTAGTGTTGTTTTAAATCACCTCCTCCATGCACGAAGGTCTTTCCCACTCCGTTGGATCTCTAGTGTTTTTCAGGATCCCCTCCTCCATCCTTGAATCTCATTCTCACTCCGTTGGCTCTCAGAGTTGTTCTGAATCACTTCCTCCATCCACTAATCTCCTTCTCACTCTGTTGGTTCTCTAGTGTTGTTTTGTATCACCTTCTCCATCCACGAAGCTTTTTCTAACCCTGTTGGATCTATAGTGTTGTTCTGGACCACCTCCCCCATCCACGAATCTCTAACTCACTCTGTTGGATCTCTTGTTTTGTTCCGGATCACCTCCTCCACCAAAGAAAGTATTTCTCACTCCGTTGGCTCTCTTGGGTAGTTCTGGATCACCTCCACTATCCAGAAATCTCTTTCACACTCGGTTGGATCTCTAGAATTGTTCTGGATCACCTCCTTCATCCACGAATATTTATATCACTTTGTTGGATCTGCAGTGTTGTTCTGCATCACCTCCTTCATCCACGAATGTATTTCTCAACTGTTGGATCTCTAGTGTTGTTCGGGAGCACATCCTCTATCAACAAATCTCCTTCTAACTCTGATGGATCCCTATTGTTGTTCTGTATCACCTCTTTCATCCAGGAATCTCTATCTCACTCCGTTTGTTCTCTAGTGTTGTTTTAAATCACCTCCTCCATGCACGAAGGTCTTTCCCACTCCGTTGGATCTCTAGTGTTTTTCAGGATCCCCTCCTCCATCCTTGAATCTCATTCTCACTCCGTTGGCTCTCAGAGTTGTTCTGAATCACTTCCTCCATCCACTAATCTCCTTCTCACTCTGTTGGTTCTCTAGTGTTGTTTTGTATCACCTTCTCCATCCACGAAGCTTTTTCTAACCCTGTTGGATCTCTAGCGTTGTTCTGGACCACCTCCTCAATCCACGAATCTCTATCTCACTCTGTTGGATCTCTTGTGTTGTTCCGGATCACCTCCTCCACCAAAGAAAGTATTTCTCACTCCGTTGGCTCTCTTGTGTAGTTTTGGATCACCTCCACTATCCAGAAATCTCTTTCACACTCGGTTGGATCTTTAGAGTTGTTCTGTATCATCTCCTCCATCCACGAATCTTTATATCACTTTGTTGGATCTGTAGTGTTGTTCTGGATCACCTTCTTCATCCACGAATGTATTTCTCAACTGTTGGATCTCTAGTGTTGTTCGGGAGCACATCCTCTATCAACAAATCTCCTTCTAACTCTGATGGATCCCTATTGTTGTTCTCTATCACCTCTTTCATCCAGGAATCTCTTTCTCACTCCGTTTGTTCTCTAGTGTTGTTTTAAATCACCTCCTCCATGCACGAAGGTCTTTCTCACTCCGTTGGATCTCTAGTGTTTTTCAGGATCACCTCCTCCATCCACGAATCTCATTCTCACTCCGCTAGCTCTCTCGAGTTTTTCTAATTCACTTCCTCCATCCACCAATCTCCTTCTCACTCCGTTGCCTCTCTAGTGTTGTCCTGGATCACCCGCTCCATCCACGAATCTCTATCTCACTCTGTTGGATCTCTTGTGTTGTTCCGGATCACCTCCATCCACCAATCTCCTTGTCACTCTGTTGGAGCTATAGTGTTGGATATCTTCTTTTGTTCCGGATCACATCCTCCACCAAAGAAAGTATTTCTCACTCCGTTGGCTCTCTTGTGTAGTTTTGGATCACCTCCACTATCCAGAAATCTCTTTCACACTCGGTTGGATCTTTGCAGTTGTTCTGTATCACCTCCACCATCCACAAATCTTTATCTCACTTTGTTGGATCTGTAGAGTTCTTCTGGATCACCTGCTCCATCCACGAATGGATTTCTCAACTGTTGGATCTCTTGTGTTGTTCAAGAGCACATCCTCTATCAACAAATCTCCTTCTAACTCTGATAGATCCATATTGTTGTTCTGTATCACCTCTTTCATCCAGTCAACTCTATCTCACTCCGTTGGTTCTCTAGTGTTGTTCTAGATCACCTCCTCCAGTCATGAAGCTCTTTCTAACTTTGTTGGATCTCTAGTGCTTTTCAGGATCACCTCCTCCATCCACGAATCTCATTCTCACTCCGATGGCTCTCTCGAGTTTTTCTAATTCACTTCCTCCATCCACCAATATCCTTCTCACTCCGTTGCCTCTCTAGTGTTGTCCTGGATCACCCGCCCATCCACGAATCTCTATCTCACTCTGTTGGATCTGTTGTGTTGTTCCGGATCACCTCCATCCACCAATCTCCTTCTCACTCTGCTGGAGCTATAGTGTTGTTTTGTATCACCTTCTCCATCCACGAAGCTTTTTCTAACCCTGTTGGATCTATAGTGTTGTTCTGGACCACTTCCCCCATCCACGAATCTCTATCTCACTCTGTTGGATCTCTTGTTTTGTTCCGGATCACATCCTCCACCAAAGAAAGTACTTCTCACTCCGTTGGCTCTCTTGTGTAGTTTTGGATCACCTCCACTATCCAGAAATCTCTTTCACACTCGGTTGGATCTTTAGAGTTGTTCCGTATCACCTCCTCCATCCACGAATCTTTATATCACTTTGTTGGATCTGTAGTGTTCTTCTGGATCACCTCCTCCATCCACGGATGTATTTCTCAACTGTTTGATCTCTAGTGTTGTCTGGAGCACATCCTCTATCAACAAATCTCCTTCTAACTCTGTTGGATCCCTATTGTTGTTCTGTATCACCTCTTTCATCCAGGAATCACTATCTCACTCCGTTGGTTCTCTAGTGTTGTTCTAAATCACATCCTCCAGTCACGAAGCTCTATCTCACTTCGTTGGATCTCTAGTGTTTTTCAGGATCACCTCCTCCATCCATGAATCTCATTCTTACTCCGCTGGCTCTCTAGAGTTTTTCTGAATCACTTCCTCCATCCACCAATCTCCTTCTCACTCCGTTGCCTCTCTAGTGTTGTCCTGGATCACCTGCTCCATCCACGAATCTCTATCTCACTCTGTTGGATCTCTTGTGTTGCTGCGGATCAACTCCTCCACCAAAGAAAGCATTTCTCACTCCGTTGGCTCTCTTGTGTCGTTCTGGATCACCTCCACTATCCAGAAATCTCTTTCACACTCGGTTGGATCTGTAGAGTTGTTCTGGATCGCCACCTCCATCCACGAATATTTATATCACTTTGTTGGATCTGCAGTGTTGTTCTGGATCACCTCGTTCATCCCCGAATGTATTTCTCAACTGTTGGATCTCTAGTGTTGTTCGGGAGCACATCCTCTATCAATAAATCTCCTTCTAACTCAGATGGATCCCTATTGTTGTTCTGTATCACCTCTTTCATCCAGGAATCTCTATCTCACTCCTTTTGTTCTCTAGTGTTGTTTTAAATCACCTCCACCATGCACGAAGGTCTTTCTCACTCCGTTGGATCTCTAGTGTTTTTCAGGATCACCTCATCCATCGACAAATCTCATTCTCACTCCGCCGGCTCTCTAGGGATTTTCTGATTCACTTCCTCCATCGACCAATCTCCTTCTCACTCCGTTGCCTCTCTAGTGTTGTCCTGGATCACCCGCTCCATCCACGAATCTCTATCTCACTCTGTTGGATCTCTTGTGTTGTTCCGGATCACCTCCGCCACCAAAGAATGTACTTCTCACTCCGTTGGCTCTCTTGTGTCGTTCTGGATCACCTCCACTATCCAGAAATCTCTTTCACACTCGGTTGGATCTCTAGAGTTGTTCTGGATCACCTCCTCCATCCAGGAATCTTTATATCACTTTGTTGGATCTGCAGTGTTGTTCTGCATCATCTCCTTCATCCACGGATCTATTTCTCAACTGTTGGATCTCTAGTGTTGTTCGGGAGCACATCCTCTATCAACAAATCTCCTTCTAACTCTGATGGATCCCTATTGTTGTTCTCTATCACCTTTTTCTTCCAGGAATCTCTTTCTCACTCCGTTTGTTCTCTAGTGTTGTTTTAAATCACCTCCGCCATGCACAAAGGTCTTTCTCACTCCGTTGGATTTCTAGTGTTTTTCAGGATCACCTCCTCCATCCACGAATCTTATTCTCACTCCGCTGGCTCTCTAGAGTTTTTCTAATTCACTTCCTCCATCCACCAATCTCCTTCTCTCTCTGTTGCCTCTCTAGTGTTGTCCTGGTTCACCCGCTCCATCCACGAATCTCTATCTCACTCTGTTGGATCTCTTGTGTTGTTCCGGATCACCTCCATCCACCAATCTCCTTCTCACTCTGTTGGCGCTGTAGTGTTGTTTTGTATCACCTTTTCCATCCACGAAGCTTTTTCTAACCCTGTTGGATCTATAGTGTTGTTCTAGACCACCTCCCCCATCCACGAAACTCTATCTCACTCTGTTGGATCTCTTGTTTTGTTCCGGATCACATCCTCCTCCAAAGAAAGTATTTCTCACTCCGTTGGCTCTCTTGTGTAGTTTTGGATCACCTCCACTATCCAGAAATCTCTTTCACACTCGGTTGGATCTTTAGAGTTGTTCTAGATCACCTCCTCCATCCACAAATCTTTATCTCACTTTGTTGGATCTGTAGTGTTGTTCTAGATCACCTGCTTCATCCACGAATGCATTTCTCAATTGTTGGATCTCTTGTGTTGTTCTAGAGCACATCCTCTATCAACAAATCTCCTTCTAACTCTGTTGGATCTGTATTGTTGTTCTATAGCACCACTTTCATCCAGGAATCTCTATCTCACTCCGTTGGTTCTCTAGTGTTGTTCTAGATCACCTCCTCCAGTCACGAAGCTCTTTCTAACTTTGTTGGATCTCTAGTGTTTTTCAGGATCACCTCCTCCATCCATGAATCTCATTCTTACTCCGCTGGCTCTCTAGAGTTTTTCTGAATCACTTCCTCCATCCACCAATCTCCTTCTCACTCCGTTGCCTCTCTAGTGTTGTCCTGGATCACCTGCTCCATCCACGAATCTCTATCTCACTCTGTTGGATCTCTTGTGTTGTTCGGGATCAACTCCTCCACCAAAGAAAGTATTTCTCACTCCGTTGGCTCTCTTGTGTCGTTCTAGATCACCTCCTCTATCCAGAAATCTCTTTCACACTCGGTTGGATCTCTAGAGTTGTTCTGGATCACCTCCTCAATCCACGAATCTTTATATCACTTTGTTGGATCTGCAGTGTTGTTCTGCATCACCTCCTTCATCCACGAATGTATTTCTCAACTGTTGGATCTCTAGTGTTGTTCGGGAGCACATCCTCTATCAACAAATCTCCTTCTAACTCTGATGGATCCCTATTGTTGTTCTGTATCACCTCTTTCATCGAGGAATCTCTATCTCACTCCGTTTGTTCTCTAGTGTTGTTTTAAATCACCTCCTCCATGCACGAAGGTCTTTCCCACTTCGTTGGATCTCTAGTGTTTTTCAGGATCCCCTCCTCCATCCTTGAATCTCATTCTCACTCCGTTGGCTCTCAGAGTTGTTCTGAATCACTTCCTCCATCCACTAATCTCCTTCTCACTCTGTTGGTTCTCTAGTGTTGTTTTGTATCACCTTCTCCATCCACGAAGCTTTTTCTAACCCTGTTGGATCTCTAGCGTTGTTCTGGACCACCTCCTCAATCCACGAATCTCTATCTCACTCTGTTGGATCTCTTGTGTTGTTCCGGATCACCTCCTCCACCAAAGAAAGTATTTCTCACTCCGTTGGCTCTCTTGTGTAGTTCTGGATCACCTCCACTACCTAGAAATATCTTTCACACTCGGTTGGATCTCTAGAGTTGTTCTGGATCACCTCCTCCATCCACGAATATGTATATCACTTTGTTGGATCTGCATTGTTGTTCTGCATCACCTCCTTCATCCACGACTGTATTTCTCAACTGTTGGATCTCTTGTGTTGTTCGGGAGCACATCCTCTATCAACAAATCTCGTTCTAACTCTGTTGGATCTGTATTGTTGTTCTATATGACCACTTTCATCCAGGAATCTCTATCTCACTCCGTTGATTCACTAGTGTTGTTCTAGATCACCTCCTCCATTCACAAAGCTCTTTCTCACTCCGTTGGATCTCTAGTGTTGTTCTGGATCACCTCATCCATCCACCAATCTCCTTCTCACTCTGCTGGAGCTATAGTGTTGTTTTGTATCACCTTCTCCATCCACGAAGCTTTTTCTAACCCTGTTGGATCTATAGTGTTGTTCTGGACCACTTCCCCCATCCACGAATCTCTATCTCACTCTGTTGGATCTCTTGTGTTGTTCCGGATCACCTCCTCCACCAAAGAAAGTATTCTCACTCCGTTGGCTCTCTTGTGTAGTTCTGGATCACCTCCACTATCCAGAAATCTCTTTCACACTCGGTTGGATGTCTAGAGTTGTTCTGGATCACCTCCTCCATCCACGAATCTTTATATCACTTTGTTGGATCTGTAGTGTTGTTCTGGATCACCTCCTTCATCCACGGATGTATTTCTCAACTGTTGGATCTCTAGTGTTGTTCTGGAGCACATCCTCTATCAACAAATCTCCTTCTAACTCTGTTGGATCCCTATTGTTGTTCTGTATCACCTCTTTCATCCAGGAATCTCTATCTCACTCCGTTTGTTCTCTAGTGTTGTTTTAAATCACCTCCTCCATGCACGAAGGTCTTTCTCACTCCGTTGGATCTCTACTGTTTTTCAGGATCACCTCCTCCATCCACGAATCTCATTCTCACTCCGTTGGCTCTCTAGAGTTGTTCTGAATCACTTCCTCCATCCACCAATCTCCTTCTCACTCTGTTGGCTCTCTAGTGTTGTTTTGTATCACCTTCTCCATCCACGAAGCTTTTTCTAACCCTGTTGGATCTCTAGCGTTGTTCTGGACCACTTCCTCAATCCACGAATCTCTATCTCACTCTGTTGCATCTCTTGTGTTGTTCCGGATCACCTCCTCCACCAAAGAAAGTATTTCTCACTCCGTTGGCTCTCTTGGGTAGTTCTGGATCACCTCCACTATCCAGAAATCTCTTTCACACTCGGTTGGATCTCTAGAATTGTTCTGGATCACCTCCTTCATCCACGAATATTTATATCACTTTGTTGGATCTGCAGTGTTGTTCTGCATCACCTCCTTCATCCACGAATGTATTTCTCAACTGTTGGATCTCTAGTGTTGTTCGGGAGCACATCCTCTATCAACAAATCTCCTTCTAACTCTGATGGATCCCTATTGTTGTTCTGTATCACCTCTTTCATCCAGGAATCTCTATCTCACTCCGTTTGTTCTCTAGTGTTGTTTTAAATCACCTCCTCCATGCACGAAGGTCTTTCCCACTCCGTTGGATCTCTAGTGTTTTTCAGGATCCCCTCCTCCATCCTTGAATCTCATTCTCACTCCGTTGGCTCTCAGAGTTGTTCTGAATCACTTCCTCCATCCACTAATCTCCTTCTCACTATGTTGGTTCTCTAGTGTTGTTTTGTATCACCTTCTCCATCCACGAAGCTTTTTCTAACCCTGTTGGATCTCTAGCGTTGTTCTGGACCACCTCCTCAATCCACGAATCTCTATCTCACTCTGTTGGATCTCTTGTGTTGTTCCGGATCACCTCCTCCACCAAAGAAAGTATTTCTCACTCCGTTGGCTCTCTTGTGTAGTTCTGGATCACCTCCACTACCCAGAAATATCTTTGACACTCGGTTGGATCTCTAGAGTTGTTCTGGATCACCTCCTCCATCCACGAATATTTATATCACTTTGTTGGATCTGCATTGTTGTTCTGCATCTCCTCCTTCATCCACGACTGTATTTCTCAACTGTTGGATCTCTTGTGTTGTTCGGGAGCACATCCTCTATCAACAAATCTCCTTCTAACTCTGTTGGATCTGTATTGTTGTTCTATATCACCACTTTCATCCAGGAATCTCTATCTCACTCCGTTGATTCACTAGTGTTGTTCTAGATCACCTCCTCCATTCACAAAGCTCTTTCTCACTCCGTTGGATCTCTAGTGTTGTTCTGGATCACCTCATCCATCCACCAATCTCCTTCTCACTCTGCTGGAGCTATAGTGTTGTTTTGTATCACCTTCTCCATCCACGAAGCTTTTTCTAACCCTGTTGGATCTATAGTGTTGTTCTGGACCACCTCCCCCATCCACGAATCTCTAACTCACTCTGTTGGATCTCTTGTTTTGTTCCGGATCACCTCCTCCACCAAAGAAAGTGTTTCTCACTCCGTTGGCTCTCTTGGGTAGTTCTGGATCACCTCCACTATCAAGAAATCTCTTTCACACTCGGTTGGATCTCTAGAATTGTTCTGGATCACCTCCTTCATCCACGAATATTTATATCACTTTGTTGGATCTGCAGTGTTGTTCTGCATCACCTCCTTCATCCACGAATGTATTTCTCAACTGTTGGATCTCTAGTGTTGTTCGGGAGCACATCCTCTATCAACAAATCTCCTTCTAACTCTGATGGATCCCTATTGTTGTTCTGTATCACCTCTTTCATCCAGGAATCTCTATCTCACTCCGTTTGTTCTCTAGTGTTGTTTTAAATCACCTCCTCCATGCACGAAGGTCTTTCCCACTCCGTTGGATCTCTAGTGTTTTTCAGGATCCCCTCCTCCATCCTTGAATCTCATTCTCACTCCGTTGGCTCTCAGAGTTGTTCTGAATCACTTCCTCCATCCACTAATCTCCTTCTCACTCTGTTGGTTCTCTAGTGTTGTTTTGTATCACCTTCTCCATCCACGAAGCTTTTTCTAACCCTGTTGGATCTCTAGCGTTGTTCTGGACCACCTCCTCAATCCACGAATCTCTATCTCACTCTGTTGGATCTCTTGTGTTGTTCCGGATCACCTCCTCCACCAAAGAAAGTATTTCTCACTCCGTTGGCTCTCTTGTGTAGTTTTGGATCACCTCCACTATCCAGAAATCTCTTTCACACTCGGTTGGATCTTTAGAGTTGTTCTGTATCATCTCCTCCATCCACGAATCTTTATATCACTTTGTTGGATCTGTAGTGTTGTTCTGGATCACCTCCTTCATCCACGAATGTATTTCTCAACTGTTGGATCTCTAGTGTTGTTCGGGAGCACATCCTCTATCAACAAATCTCCTTCTAACTCTGATGGATCCCTATTGTTGTTCCGTATCACCTCTTTCATCCAGGAATCTCTATCTCACTCCGTTTGTTCTCTAGTGTTGTTATAAATCACCTCCTCCATGCACGAAGGTCTTTCTCACTCCGTTGGATCTCTAGTGTTTTTCAGGATCACCTCCTCCATCCACGAATCTCATTCTCACTCCGTTGGCTCTCTAGAGTTGTTCTGAATCACTTCCTCCATCCACTAATCTCCTTCTCACTCTGTTGGTTCTCTAGTGTTGTTTTGTATCACCTTCTACAACCACGAAGCTTTTTCTAACCCTGTTGGATCTCTAGCGTTGTTCTGGACCACTTCCTCAATCCACGAATCTCTATCTCACTCTGTTGGATCTCTTGTGTTGTTCCGGATCACCTCCTCCACCAAAGAAAGTATTTCTCACTCCGTTGGCTCTCTTGTGTAGTTCTGGATCACCTCCACTATCCAGAAATCTCTTTCACACTCGGTTGGATCTCTAGAATTGTTCTGGATCACCTCCTTCATCCACGAATATTTATATCACTTTGTTGGATCTGCAGTGTTGTTCTGCATCACCTTCTTCATCCACGAATGTATTTCTCAACTGTTGGATCTCTAGTGTTGTTCGGGAGCACATCCTCTATCAACAAATCTCCTTCTAACTCTGATGGATCCCTATTGTTGTTCTCTATCACCTCTTTCATCCAGGAATCTCTTTCTCACTCCGTTTGTTCTCTAGTGTTGTTTTAAATCACCTCCTCCATGCACGAAGGTCTTTCTCACTCCGTTGGATCTCTAGTGTTTTTCAGGATCACCTCCTCCATCCACGAATCTCATTCTCACTCCGCTAGCTCTCTCGAGTTTTTCTAATTCACTTCCTCCATCCACCAATCTCCTTCTCACTCCGTTGCCTCTCTAGTGTTGTCCCGGATCACCCGCTCCATCCACGAATCTCTATCTCACTCTGTTGGATCTCTTGTGTTGTTCCGGATCACCTCCATCCACCAATCTCCTTGTCACTCTGTTGGAGCTATAGTGTTGGATATCTTCTTTTGTTCCGGATCACATCCTCCACCAAAGAAAGTATTTCTCACTCCGTTGGCTCTCTTGTGTAGTTTTGGATCACCTCCACTATCCAGAAATCTCTTTCACACTCGGTTGGATCTTTGCAGTTGTTCTGTATCACCTCCACCATCCACAAATCTTTATCTCACTTTGTTGGATCTGTAGAGTTCTTCTGGATCACCTGCTCCATCCACGAATGGATTTCTCAACTGTTGGATCTCTTGTGTTGTTCAAGAGCACATCCTCTATCAACAAATCTCCTTCTAACTCTGATAGATCCATATTGTTGTTCTGTATCACCTCTTTCATCCAGTCAACTCTATCTCACTCCGTTGGTTCTCTAGTGTTGTTCTAGATCACCTCCTCCAGTCATGAAGCTCTTTCTAACTTTGTTGGATCTCTAGTGCTTTTCAGGATCACCTCCTCCATCCACGAATCTCATTCTCACTCCGATGGCTCTCTCGAGTTTTTCTAATTCACTTCCTCCATCCACCAATATCCTTCTCACTCCGTTGCCTCTCTAGTGTTGTCCTGGATCACCCGCCCATCCACGAATCTCTATCTCACTCTGTTGGATCTGTTGTGTTGTTCCGGATCACCTCCATCCACCAATCTCCTTCTCACTCTGCTGGAGCTATAGTGTTGTTTTGTATCACCTTCTCCATCCACGAAGCTTTTTCTAACCCTGTTGGATCTATAGTGTTGTTCTGGACCACTTCCCCCATCCACGAATCTCTATCTCACTCTGTTGGATCTCTTGTTTTGTTCCGGATCACATCCTCCACCAAAGAAAGTACTTCTCACTCCGTTGGCTCTCTTGTGTAGTTTTGGATCACCTCCACTATCCAGAAATCTCTTTCACACTCGGTTGGATCTTTAGAGTTGTTCCATATCACCTCCTCCATCCACGAATCTTTATATCACTTTGTTGGATCTGTAGTGTTCTTCTGGATCACCTCCTCCATCCACGGATGTATTTCTCAACTGTTTGATCTCTAGTGTTGTCTGGAGCACATCCTCTATCAACAAATCTCCTTCTAACTCTGTTGGATCCCTATTGTTGTTCTGTATCACCTCTTTCATCCAGGAATCACTATCTCACTCCGTTGGTTCTCTAGTGTTGTTCTAAATCACATCCTCCAGTCACGAAGCTCTATCTCACTTCGTTGGATCTCTAGTATTTTTCAGGATCACCTCCTCCATCCATGAATCTCATTCTTACTCCGCTGGCTCTCTAGAGTTTTTCTGAATCACTTCCTCCATCCACCAATCTCCTTCTCACTCCGTTGCCTCTCTAGTGTTGTCCTGGATCACCTGCTCCATCCACGAATCTCTATCTCACTCTGTTGGATCACTTGTGTTGCTGCGGATCAACTCCTCCACCAAAGAAAGCATTTCTCACTCCGTTGGCTCTCTTGTGTCGTTCTGGATCACCTCCACTATCCAGAAATCTCTTTCACACTCGGTTGGATCTGTAGAGTTGTTCTGGATCGCCACCTCCATCCACGAATATTTATATCACTTTGTTGGATCTGCAGTGTTGTTCTGGATCACCTCGTTCATCCCCGAATGTATTTCTCAACTGTTGGATCTCTAGTGTTGTTCGGGAGCACATCCTCTATCAATAAATCTCCTTCTAACTCAGATGGATCCCTATTGTTGTTCTGTATCACCTCTTTCATCCAGGAATCTCTATCTCACTCCTTTTGTTCTCTAGTGTTGTTTTAAATCACCTCCACCATGCACGAAGGTCTTTCTCACTCCGTTGGATCTCTAGTGTTTTTCAGGATCACCTCATCCATCGACAAATCTCATTCTCACTCCGCCGGCTCTCTAGGGATTTTCTGATTCACTTCCTCCATCGACCAATCTCCTTCTCACTCCGTTGCCTCTCTAGTGTTGTCCTGGATCACCCGCTCCATCCACGAATCTCTATCTCACTCTGTTGGATCTCTTGTGTTGTTCCGGATCACCTCCGCCACCAAAGAATGTACTTCTCACTCCGTTGGCTCTCTTGTGTCGTTCTGGATCACCTCCACTATCCAGAAATCTCTTTCACACTCGGTTGGATCTCTAGAGTTGTTCTGGATCACCTCCTCCATCCAGGAATCTTTATATCACTTTGTTGGATCTGCAGTGTTGTTCTGCATCATCTCCTTCATCCACGGATCTATTTCTCAACTGTTGGATCTCTAGTGTTGTTCGGGAGCACATCCTCTATCAACAAATCTCCTTCTAACTCTGATGGATCCCTATTGTTGTTCTCTATCACCTTTTTCTTCCAGGAATCTCTTTCTCACTCCGTTTGTTCTCTAGTGTTGTTTTAAATCACCTCCGCCATGCACAAAGGTCTTTCTCACTCCGTTGGATTTCTAGTGTTTTTCAGGATCACCTCCTCCATCCACGAATCTTATTCTCACTCCGCTGGCTCTCTAGAGTTTTTCTAATTCACTTCCTCCATCCACCAATCTCCTTCTCTCTCTGTTGCCTCTCTAGTGTTGTCCTGGTTCACCCGCTCCATCCACGAATCTCTATCTCACTCTGTTGGATCTCTTGTGTTGTTCCGGATCACCTCCATCCACCAATCTCCTTCTCACTCTGTTGGCGCTGTAGTGTTGTTTTGTATCACCTTTTCCATCCACGAAGCTTTTTCTAACCCTGTTGGATCTATAGTGTTGTTCTAGACCACCTCCCCCATCCACGAAACTCTATCTCACTCTGTTGGATCTCTTGTTTTGTTCCGGATCACATCCTCCTCCAAAGAAAGTATTTCTCACTCCGTTGGCTCTCTTGTGTAGTTTTGGATCACCTCCACTATCCAGAAATCTCTTTCACACTCGGTTGGATCTTTAGAGTTGTTCTAGATCACCTCCTCCATCCACAAATCTTTATCTCACTTTGTTGGATCTGTAGTGTTGTTCTAGATCACCTGCTTCATCCACAAATGCATTTCTCAATTGTTGGATCTCTTGTGTTGTTCTAGAGCACATCCTCTATCAACAAATCTCCTTCTAACTCTGTTGGATCTGTATTGTTGTTCTATAGCACCACTTTCATCCAGGAATCTCTATCTCACTCCGTTGGTTCTCTAGTGTTGTTCTAGATCACCTCCTCCAGTCACGAAGCTCTTTCTAACTTTGTTGGATCTCTAGTGTTTTTCAGGATCACCTCCTCCATCCATGAATCTCATTCTTACTCCGCTGGCTCTCTAGAGTTTTTCTGAATCACTTCCTCCATCCACCAATCTCCTTCTCACTCCGTTGCCTCTCTAGTGTTGTCCTGGATCACCTGCTCCATCCACGAATCTCTATCTCACTCTGTTGGATCTCTTGTGTTGTTCGGGATCAACTCCTCCACCAAAGAAAGTATTTCTCACTCCGTTGGCTCTCTTGTGTCGTTCTAGATCACCTCCTCTATCCAGAAATCTCTTTCACACTCGGTTGGATCTCTAGAGTTGTTCTGGATCACCTCCTCAATCCACGAATCTTTATATCACTTTGTTGGATCTGCAGTGTTGTTCTGCATCACCTCCTTCATCCACGAATGTATTTCTCAACTGTTGGATCTCTAGTGTTGTTCGGGAGCACATCCTCTATCAACAAATCTCCTTCTAACTCTGATGGATCCCTATTGTTGTTCTGTATCACCTCTTTCATCGAGGAATCTCTATCTCACTCCGTTTGTTCTCTAGTGTTGTTTTAAATCACCTCCTCCATGCACGAAGGTCTTTCCCACTCCGTTGGATCTCTAGTGTTTTTCAGGATCCCCTCCTCCATCCTTGAATCTCATTCTCACTCCGTTGGCTCTCAGAGTTGTTCTGAATCACTTCCTCCATCCACTAATCTCCTTCTCACTCTGTTGGTTCTCTAGTGTTGTTTTGTATCACCTTCTCCATCCACGAAGCTTTTTCTAACCCTGTTGGATCTCTAGCGTTGTTCTGGACCACCTCCTCAATCCACGAATCTCTATCTCACTCTGTTGGATCTCTTGTGTTGTTCCGGATCACCTCCTCCACCAAAGAAAGTATTTCTCACTCCGTTGGCTCTCTTGGGTAGTTCTGGATCACCTCCACTACCCAGAAATATCTTTCACACTCGGTTGGATCTCTAGAGTTGTTCTGGATCACCTCCTCCATCCACGAATATTTATATCACTTTGTTGGATCTGCATTGTTGTTCTGCATCACCTCCTTCATCCACGACTGTATTTCTCAACTGTTGGATCTCTTGTGTTGTTCGGGAGCACATCCTCTATCAACAAATCTCGTTCTAACTCTGTTGGATCTGTATTGTTGTTCTATATGACCACTTTCATCCAGGAATCTCTATCTCACTCCGTTGATTCACTAGTGTTGTTCTAGATCACCTCCTCCATTCACAAAGCTCTTTCTCACTCCGTTGGATCTCTAGTGTTGTTCTGGATCACCTCATCCATCCACCAATCTCCTTCTCACTCTGCTGGAGCTATAGTGTTGTTTTGTATCACCTTCTCCATCCACGAAGCTTTTTCTAACCCTGTTGGATCTATAGTGTTGTTCTGGACCACCTCCCCCATCCACGAATCTCTATGTCACTCTGTTGGATCTCTTGTTTTGTTCCGGATCACATCCTCCACCAAAGAAAGTATTTCTCACTCCGTTGGCTCTCTTGTGTAGTTTTGGATCACCTCCACTATCCAGAAATCTCTTTCACACTCGGTTGGATCTTTAGAGTTGTTCTGTATCATCTCCTCCATCCACGAATCTTTATATCACTTTGTTGGATCTGTAGTGTTGTTCTGGATCACCTCCTTCATCCACGAATGTATTTCTCAACTGTTGGATCTCTAGTGTTGTTCGGGAGCACATCCTCTATCAACAAATCTCCTTCTAACTCTCATGGATCCCTATTGTTGTTCCGTATCACCTCTTTCATCCAGGAATCTCTATCTCACTCCGTTTGTTCTCTAGTGTTGTTTTAAATCACCTCCTCCATGCACAAAGGTCTTTCTCACTCCGTTGGATCTCTACTGTTTTTCAGGATCACCTCCTCCATCCACGAATCTCATTCTCACTCCGTTGGCTCTCTAGAGTTGTTCTAAATCACTTCTTTCATCCACCAATCTCCTTCTCACTCTGTTGGCTCTCTAGTGTTGTTTTGTATCACCTTCTACAACCACGATGCTTTTTCTAACCCTGTTGGATCTCTAGCGTTGTTCTGGACCACTTCCTCCATCCACGAATCTCTATCTCACTCTGTTGGATCTCTTGTGTTGTTCCGGATCACCTCCTCCACCAAAGAAAGTATTTCTCACTCCGTTGGCTCTCTTGTGTAGTTCTGGATCACCTCCACTATCCAGAAATCTCTTTCACACTCGGTTGGATCTCTAGATTTGTTCTGGATCACCTCCTTCATCCACGAATATTTATATCACTTTGTTGGATCTGCAGTGTTATTCTGCATCACCTTCTTCATCCACGAATGTATTTCTCAACTGTTGGATCTCTAGTGTTGTTCGGGAGCACATCCTCTATCAACAAATCTCCTTCTAACTCTGATGGATCCCTATTGTTGTTCTCTATCACCTCTTTCATCCAGGAATCTCTATCTCACTCCGTTTGTTCTCTAGTGTTGTTTTAAATCACCTCCTCCATGCACGAAGGTCTTTCTCACTCCGTTGGATCTCTAGTGTTTTTCAGGATCACCTCCTCCATCCACCAATCTCATTCTCACTCCGCTGGCTCTCTAGTGTTGTCCTGGATCACCCGCTCCATCCACGAATCTCTATCTCACTCTGTTGGATCTCTTGTGTTGTTCCGGATCACCTCCATCCACCAATCTCCTTCTCACTCTGTTGGAGCTATAGTGTTGGATCTCTTCTTTTGTTCCGGATCACATCCTCCACCAAAGAAAGTATTTCTCACTCCGTTGGCTCTCTTGTGTAGTTTTGGATCACCTCCACTATCCAGAAATCTCTTTCACACTCGGTTGGATCTTTGCAGTTGTTCTGTATCACCTCCACCATCCACAAATCTTTATCTCACTTTGTTGGATCTGTAGAGTTCTTCTGGATCACCTGCTCCATCCACGAATGGATTTCTCAACTGTTGGATCTCTTGTGTTGTTCTAGAGCACATCCTCTATCAACAAATCTCCTTCTAACTCTGATGGATACATATTGTTGTTCTGTATCACCTCTTTCATCCAGTCAACTCTATCTCACTCCGTTGGTTCTCTAGTGTTGTTCTAGATCACCTCCTCCAGTCATGAAGCTCTTTCTAACTTTGTTGGATCTCTAGTGCTTTTCAGGATCACCTCCTCCATCCACGAATCTCATTCTCACTCCGATGGCTCTCTCGAGTTTTTCTAATTCACTTCCTCCATCCACCAATATCCTTCTCACTCTGTTGCCTCTCTAGTGTTGTCCTGGATCACCCGCTCCATCCACGAATCTCTATCTCACTCTGTTGGATCTGTTGTGTTGTTCCGGATCACCTCCATCCACCAATCTCCTTCTCACTCTGCTGGAGCTATAGTGTTGTTTTGTATCACCTTCTCCATCCACGAAGCTTTTTCTAACCCTGTTGGATCTATAGTGTTGTTCTGGACCACCTCCCCCATCCACGAATCTCTATCTCACTCTGTTGGATCTCTTGTTTTGTTCCGGATCACATCCTCCACCAAAGAAAGTACTTCTCACTCCGTTGGCTCTCTTGTGTAGTTTTGGATCACCTCCACTATCCAGAAATCTCTTTCACACTCGGTTGGATCTTTAGAGTTGTTCCGTATCACCTCCTCCATCCACGAATCTTTATATCACTTTGTTGGATCTGTAGTGTTCTTCTGGATCACCTCCTCCATCCACGGATGTATTTCTCAACTGTTGGATCTCTAGTGTTGTCTGGAGCACATCCTCTATCAACAAATCTCCTTCTAACTCTGTTGGATCCCTATTGTTGTTCTGTATCACCTCTTTCATCCAGGAATCACTATCTCACTCCGTTGGTTCTCTAGTGTTGTTCTAAATCACATCCTCCAGTCACGAAGCTCTTTCTAACTTCGTTGGATCTCTAGTGTTTTTCAGGATCACCTCCTCCATCCATGAATCTCATTCTTACTCCGCTGGCTCTCTAGAGTTTTTCTGAATCACTTCCTCCATCCACCAATCTCCTTCTCACTCCGTTGCCTCTCTAGTGTTGTCCTGGATCACCTGCTCCATCCACGAATCTCTATCTCACTCTGTTGGATCTCTTGTGTTGCTGCGGATCAACTCCTCCACCAAAGAAAGCATTTCTCACTCCGTTGGCTCTCTTGTGTCGTTCTGGATCACCTCCACTATCCAGAAATCTCTTTCACACTCGGTTGGATCTGTAGAGTTGTTCTGGATCGCCACCTCCATCCACGAATATTTATATCACTTTGTTGGATCTGCAGTGTTGTTCTGGATCACCTCGTTCATCCCCGAATGTATTTCTCAACTGTTGGATCTCTAGTGTTGTTCGGGAGCACATCCTCTATCAATAAATCTCCTTCTAACTCAGATGGATCCCTATTGTTGTTCTGTATCACCTCTTTCATCCAGGAATCTCTATCTCACTCCTTTTGTTCTCTAGTGTTGTTTTAAATCACCTCCACCATGCACGAAGGTCTTTCTCACTCCGTTGGATCTCGTGTTTTTCAGGATCACCTCATCCATCGACAAATCTCATTCTCACTCCGCCGGCTCTCTAGGGATTTTCTGATTCACTTCCTCCATCGACCAATCTCCTTCTCACTCCGTTGCCTCTCTAGTGTTGTCCTGGATCACCCGCTCCATCCACGAATCTCTATCTCACTCTGTTGGATCTCTTGTGTTGTTCCGGATCACCTCCGCCACCAAAGAATGTACTTCTCACTCCGTTGGCTCTCTTGTGTCGTTCTGGATCACCTCCACTATCCAGAAATCTCTTTCACACTCGGTTGGATCTCTAGAGTTGTTCTGGATCACCTCCTCCATCCACGAATCTTTATATCACTTTGTTGGATCTGCAGTGTTGTTCTGCATCACCTCCTTCATCCACGGATCTATTTCTCAACTGTTGGATCTCTAGTGTTGTTCGGGAGCACATCCTCTATCAACAAATCTCCTTCTAACTCTGATGGATCCCTATTGTTGTTCTCTATCACCTCTTTCATCCAGGAATCTCTTTCTCACTCCGTTTGTTCTCTAGTGTTGTTTTAAATCACCTCCTCCATGCACGAAGGTCTTTCCCACTCCGTTGGATCTCTAGTGTTTTTCAGGATCACCTCCTCCATCCACGAATCTCATTCTCACTCCGTTGGCTCTCAGAGTTGTTCTGAATCACTTCCTCCATCCACTAATCTCCTTCTCACTCTGTTGGTTCTCTAGTGTTGTTTTGTATCACCTTCTCCATCCACGAAGCTTTTTCTAACCATGTTGGATCTCTAGCGTTGTTCTGGACCACCTCCTCAATCCACGAATCTCTATCTCACTCTGTTGGATCTCTTGTGTTGTTCCGGATCACCTCCTCCACCAAAGAAAGTATTTCTCACTCCGTTGGCTCTCTTGTGTAGTTCTGGATCACCTCCACTACCCAGAAATATCTTTCACACTCGGTTGGATCTCTAGAGTTGTTCTGGATCACCTCCTCCATCCACGAATATTTATATCACTTTGTTGGATCTGCATTGTTGTTCTGCATCACCTCCTTCATCCACGACTGTATTTCTCAACTGTTGGATCACTTGTGTTGTTCGGGAGAACATCCTCTATCAACAAATCTCCTTCTAACTCTGTTGGATCTGTATTGTTGTTCTATATCACCACTTTCATCCAGGAATCTCTATCTCACTCCGTTGATTCACTAGTGTTGTTCTAGATCACCTCCTCCATTCACAAAACTCTTTCTCACTCCGTTGGATCTCTAGTGTTGTTCTGGATCACCTCATCCATCCACCAATCTCCTTCTCACTCTGCTGGAGCTATAGTGTTGTTTTGTATCACCTTCTCCATCCACGAAGCGTTTTCTAACCCTGTTGGATTTATAGTGTTGTTCTGGACCACCTCCCCATCCACGAATCTCTATCTCATTCTGTTGGATCTCTTGTTTTGTTCCGGATCACATCATCCACCAAAGAAAGTATTTCTCACTCCGTTGGCTCTCGTGTGTCGTTCTAGATCACCTCCTCTATCCAGAAATCTCTTTCTCACTCGGTTGGATCTCTAGATTTGTTCTGGATAACCTCCTCTATACACGTATCTATATATCACTTTGTTGGATCTGTAGTGTTGTTCTGGATCACCTCCTTCATCCACGAATGTATTTCTCAACTGTTGGATCTCTAGTGTTGTTCGGGAGCACATCCTCTATCAACAAATCTCCTTCTAACTCTGATGGATCCCTATTGTTGTTCCGTACCACCTCTTTCATCCAGGAATCTCTATCTCACTCCGTTTGTTCTCTAGTGTTGTTTTAAATCACCTCCTCCATGTACGAAGGTCTTTCCCACTCCGTTGGATCTCTAGTGTTTTTCAGGATCACCTCCTCCATCCACGAATCTCATTCTCACTCCGTTGGATCTCTAGATTTGTTATGGATCACCACCTCCATACACGAATCTTTATCTCACTTTGTTGGATCTGTAGTGTTGTTTTGTATCACCTTCTACAACCACGAAGCTTTTTCTAACCCTGTTGGATCTCTAGCGTTGTTCTGGACCACTTCCTCAATCCACGAATCTCTATCTCACTCTGTTGGATCTCTTGTGTTGTTCCGGATCACCTCCTCCACCAAAGAAAGTATTTCTCACTCCGTTGGCTCTCTTGTGTAGTTTTGGATCACCTCCACTATCCAGAAATCTCTTTCACACTCGGTTGGATCTTTAGAGTTGTTCTGTATCATCTCCTCCATCCACGAATCTTTATATCACTTTGTTGGATCTGTAGTGTTGTTCTGGATCACCTCCTTCATCCACGAATGTATTTCTCAACTGTTGGATCTCTAGTGTTGTTCGGGAGCACATCCTCTATCAACAAATCTCCTTCTAACTCTGATGGATCCCTATTGTTGTTCCGTATCACCTCTTTCATCCAGGAATCTCTATCTCACTCCGTTTGTTCTCTAGTGTTGTTTTAAATCACCTCCTCCATGCACGAAGGTCTTTCTCACTCCGTTGGATCTCTAGTGTTTTTCAGGATCACCTCCTCCATCCACGAATCTCATTCTCACTCCGTTGGCTCTCTAGAGTTGTTCTGAATCACTTCCTCCATCCACAAATCTCCTTCTCACTCTGTTGGTTCTCTAGTGTTGTTTTGTATCACCTTCTACAACCACGAAGCTTTTTCTAACCCTGTTGGATCTCTAGCGTTGTTCTGGACCACTTCCTCAATCCACGAATCTCTATCTCACTCTGTTGCATCTCTTGTGTTGTTCCGGATCACCTCCTCCACCAAAGAAAGTATTTCTCACTCCGTTGGCTCTCTTGGGTAGTTCTGGATCACCTCCACTATCCAGAAATCTCTTTCACACTCGGTTGGATCTCTAGAATTGTTCTGGATCACCTCCTTCATCCACGAATATTTATATCACTTTGTTGGATCTGCAGTGTTGTTCTGCATCACCTCCTTCATCCACGAATGTATTTCTCAACTGTTGGATCTCTAGTGTTGTTCGGGAGCACATCCTCTATCAACAAATCTCCTTCTAACTCTGATGGATCCCTATTGTTGTTCTGTATCACCTCTTTCATCCAGGAATCTCTATCTCACTCCGTTTGTTCTCTAGTGTTGTTTTAAATCACCTCCTCCATGCACGAAGGTCTTTCCCACTCCGTTGGATCTCTAGTGTTTTTCAGGATCCCCTCCTCCATCCTTGAATCTCATTCTCACTCCGTTGGCTCTCAGAGTTGTTCTGAATCACTTCCTCCATCCACTAATCTCCTTCTCACTCTGTTGGTTCTCTAGTGTTGTTTTGTATCACCTTCTCCATCCACGAAGCTTTTTCTAACCCTGTTGGATCTCTAGCGTTGTTCTGGACCACCTCCTCAATCCACGAATCTCTATCTCACTCTGTTGGATCTCTTGTGTTGTTCCGGATCACCTCCTCCACCAAAGAAAGTATTTCTCACTCCGTTGGCTCTCTTGTGTAGTTCTGGATCACCTCCACTACCCAGAAATATCTTTCACACTCGGTTGGATCTCTAGAGTTGTTCTGGATCACCTCCTCCATCCACGAATATTTATATCACTTTGTTGGATCTGCATTGTTGTTCTGCATCTCCTCCTTCATCCACGACTGTATTTCTCAACTGTTGGATCTCTTGTGTTGTTCGGGAGCACATCCTCTATCAACAAATCTCCTTCTAACTCTGTTGGATCTGTATTGTTGTTCTATATCACCACTTTCATCCAGGAATCTCTATCTCACTCCGTTGATTCACTAGTGTTGTTCTAGATCACCTCCTCCATTCACAAAGCTCTTTCTCACTCCGTTGGATCTCTAGTGTTGTTCTGGATCACCTCATCCATCCACCAATCTCCTTCTCACTCTGCTGGAGCTATAGTGTTGTTTTGTATCACCTTCTCCATCCACGAAGCTTTTTCTAACCCTGTTGGATCTATAGTGTTGTTCTGGACCACCTCCCCCATCCACGAATCTCTAACTCACTCTGTTGGATCTCTTGTTTTGTTCCGGATCACCTCCTCCACCAAAGAAAGTATTTCTCACTCCGTTGGCTCTCTTGGGTAGTTCTGGATCACCTCCACTATCCAGAAATCTCTTTCACACTCGGTTGGATCTCTAGAATTGTTCTGGATCACCTCCTTCATCCACGAATATTTATATCACTTTGTTGGATCTGCAGTGTTGTTCTGCATCACCTCCTTCATCCACGAATGTATTTCTCAACTGTTGGATCTCTAGTGTTGTTCGGGAGCACATCCTCTATCAACAAATCTCCTTCTAACTCTGATGGATCCCTATTGTTGTTCTGTATCACCTCTTTCATCCAGGAATCTCTATCTCACTCCGTTTGTTCTCTAGTGTTGTTTTAAATCACCTCCTCCATGTACGAAGGTCTTTCCCACTCCGTTGGATCTCTAGTGTTTTTCAGGATCCCCTCCTCCATCCTTGAATCTCATTCTCACTCCGTTGGCTCTCAGAGTTGTTCTGAATCACTTCCTCCATCCACTAATCTCCTTCTCACTCTGTTGGTTCTCTAGTGTTGTTTTGTATCACCTTCTCCATCCACGAAGCTTTTTCTAACCCTGTTGGATCTCTAGCGTTGTTCTGGACCACCTCCTCAATCCACGTATCTCTATCTCACTCTGTTGGATCTCTTGTGTTGTTCCGGATCACCTCCTCCACCAAAGAAAGTATTTCTCACTCCGTTGGCTCTCTTGTGTAGTTTTGGATCACCTCCACTATCCAGAAATCTCTTTCACACTCGGTTGGATCTTTAGAGTTGTTCTGTATCATCTCCTCCATCCACGAATCTTTATATCACTTTGTTGGATCTGTAGTGTTGTTCTGGATCACCTCCTTCATCCACGAATGTATTTCTCAACTGTTGGATCTCTAGTGTTGTTCGGGAGCACATCCTCTATCAACAAATCTCCTTCTAACTCTGATGGATCCCTATTGTTGTTCCGTATCACCTCTTTCATCCAGGAATCTCTATCTCACTCCGTTTGTTCTCTAGTGTTGTTATAAATCACCTCCTCCATGCACGAAGGTCTTTCTCACTCCGTTGGATCTCTAGTGTTTTTCAGGATCACCTCCTCCATCCACGAATCTCATTCTCACTCCGTTGGCTCTCTAGAGTTGTTCTGAATCACTTCCTCCATCCACTAATCTCCTTCTCACTCTGTTGGTTCTCTAGTGTTGTTTTGTATCACCTTCTACAACCACGAAGCTTTTTCTAACCCTGTTGGATCTCTAGCGTTGTTCTGGACCACTTCCTCAATCCACGAATCTCTATCTCACTCTGTTGGATCTCTTGTGTTGTTCCGGATCACCTCCTCCACCAAAGAAAGTATTTCTCACTCCGTTGGCTCTCTTGTGTAGTTCTGGATCACCTCCACTATCCAGAAATCTCTTTCACACTCGGTTGGATCTCTAGAATTGTTCTGGATCACCTCCTTCATCCACGAATATTTATATCACTTTGTTGGATCTGCAGTGTTGTTCTGCATCACCTTCTTCATCCACGAATGTATTTCTCAACTGTTGGATCTCTAGTGTTGTTCGGGAGCACATCCTCTATCAACAAATCTCCTTCTAACTCTGATGGATCCCTATTGTTGTTCTCTATCACCTCTTTCATCCAGGAATCTCTTTCTCACTCCGTTTGTTCTCTAGTGTTGTTTTAAATCACCTCCTCCATGCACGAAGGTCTTTCTCACTCCGTTGGATCTCTAGTGTTTTTCAGGATCACCTCCTCCATCCACGAATCTCATTCTCACTCCGCTAGCTCTCTCGAGTTTTTCTAATTCACTTCCTCCATCCACCAATCTCCTTCTCACTCCGTTGCCTCTCTAGTGTTGTCCCGGATCACCCGCTCCATCCACGAATCTCTATCTCACTCTGTTGGATCTCTTGTGTTGTTCCGGATCACCTCCATCCACCAATCTCCTTGTCACTCTGTTGGAGCTATAGTGTTGGATCTCTTCTTTTGTTCCGGATCACATCCTCCACCAAAGAAAGTATTTCTCACTCCGTTGGCTCTCTTGTGTAGTTTTGGATCACCTGCACTATCCAGAAATCTCTTTCACACTCGGTTGGATCTTTGCAGTTGTTCTGTATCACCTCCACCATCCACAAATCTTTATCTCACTTTGTTGGATCTGTAGAGTTCTTCTGGATCACCTGCTCCATCCACGAATGGATTTCTCAACTGTTGGATCTCTTGTGTTGTTCAAGAGCACATCCTCTATCAACAAATCTCCTTCTAACTCTGATAGATCCATATTGTTGTTCTGTATCACCTCTTTCATCCAGTCAACTCTATCTCACTCCGTTGGTTCTCTAGTGTTGTTCTAGATCACCTCCTCCAGTCATGAAGCTATTTCTAACTTTGTTGGATCTCTAGTGCTTTTCAGGATCACCTCCTCCATCCACGAATCTCATTCTCACTCCGATGGCTCTCTCGAGTTTTTCTAATTCACTTCCTCCATCCACCAATATCCTTCTCACTCCGTTGCCTCTCTAGTGTTGTCCTGGATCACCCGCCCATCCACGAATCTCTATCTCACTCTGTTGGATCTGTTGTGTTGTTCCGGATCACCTCCATCCACCAATCTCCTTCTCACTCTGCTGGAGCTATAGTGTTGTTTTGTATCACCTTCTCCATCCACGAAGCTTTTTCTAACCCTGTTGGATCTATAGTGTTGTTCTGGACCACTTCCCCCATCCACGAATCTCTATCTCACTCTGTTGGATCTCTTGTTTTGTTCCGGATCACATCCTCCACCAAAGAAAGTACTTCTCACTCCGTTGGCTCTCTTGTGTAGTTTTGGATCACCTCCACTATCCAGAAATCTCTTTCACACTCGGTTGGATCTTTAGAGTTGTTCCATATCACCTCCTCCATCCACGAATCTTTATATCACTTTGTTGGATCTGTAGTGTTCTTCTGGATCACCTCCTCCATCCACGGATGTATTTCTCAACTGTTTGATCTCTAGTGTTGTCTGGAGCACATCCTCTATCAACAAATCTCCTTCTAACTCTGTTGGATCCCTATTGTTGTTCTGTATCACCTCTTTCATCCAGGAATCACTATCTCACTCCGTTGGTTCTCTAGTGTTGTTCTAAATCACATCCTCCAGTCACGAAGCTCTATCTAACTTCGTTGGATCTCTAGTGTTTTTCAGGATCACCTCCTCCATCCATGAATCTCATTCTTACTCCGCTGGCTCTCTAGAGTTTTTCTGAATCACTTCCTCCATCCACCAATCTCCTTCTCACTCCGTTGCCTCTCTAGTGTTGTCCTGGATCACCTGCTCCATCCACGAATCTCTATCTCACTCTGTTGGATCTCTTGTGTTGCTGCGGATCAACTCCTCCACCAAAGAAAGCATTTCTCACTCCGTTGGCTCTCTTGTGTCGTTCTGGATCACCTCCACTATCCAGAAATCTCTTTCACACTCGGTTGGATCTGTAGAGTTGTTCTGGATCGCCACCTCCATCCACGAATATTTATATCACTTTGTTGGATCTGCAGTGTTGTTCTGGATCACCTCGTTCATCCCCGAATGTATTTCTCAACTGTTGGATCTCTAGTGTTGTTCGGGAGCACATCCTCTATCAATAAATCTCCTTCTAACTCAGATGGATCCCTATTGTTGTTCTGTATCACCTCTTTCATCCAGGAATCTCTATCTCACTCCTTTTGTTCTCTAGTGTTGTTTTAAATCACCTCCACCATGCACGAAGGTCTTTCTCACTCCGTTGGATCTCTAGTGTTTTTCAGGATCACCTCATCCATCGACAAATCTCATTCTCACTCCGCCGGCTCTCTAGGGATTTTCTGATTCACTTCCTCCATCGACCAATCTCCTTCTCACTCCGTTGCCTCTCTAGTGTTGTCCTGGATCACCCGCTCCATCCACGAATCTCTATCTCACTCTGTTGGATCTCTTGTGTTGTTCCGGATCACCTCCTCCACCAAGAATGTACTTCTCACTCCGTTGGCTCTCTTGTGTCGTTCTGGATCACCTCCACTATCCAGAAATCTCTTTCACACTCGGTTGGATCTCTAGAGTTGTTCTGGATCACCTCCTCCATCCACGAAACTCTATCTCACTCTGTTGGATCTCTTGTTTTGTTCCGGATCACATCCTCCTCCAAAGAAAGTATTTCTCACTCCGTTGGCTCTCTTGTGTAGTTTTGGATCACCTCCACTATCCAGAAATCTCTTTCACACTCGGTTGGATCTTTAGAGTTGTTCTAGATCACCTCCTCCATCCACAAATCTTTATCTCACTTTGTTGGATCTGTAGTGTTGTTCTAGATCACCTGCTTCATCCACAAATGCATTTCTCAATTGTTGGATCTCTTGTGTTGTTCTAGAGCACATCCTCTATCAACAAATCTCCTTCTAACTCTGTTGGATCTGTATTGTTGTTCTATAGCACCACTTTCATCCAGGAATCTCTATCTCACTCCGTTGGTTCTCTAGTGTTGTTCTAGATCACCTCCTCCAGTCACGAAGCTCTTTCTAACTTTGTTGGATCTCTAGTGTTTTTCAGGATCACCTCCTCCATCCATGAATCTCATTCTTACTCCGCTGGCTCTCTAGAGTTTTTCTGAATCACTTCCTCCATCCACCAATCTCCTTCTCACTCCGTTGCCTCTCTAGTGTTGTCCTGGATCACCTGCTCCATCCACGAATCTCTATCTCACTCTGTTGGATCTCTTGTGTTGTTCGGGATCAACTCCTCCACCAAAGAAAGTATTTCTCACTCCGTTGGCTCTCTTGTGTCGTTCTAGATCACCTCCTCTATCCAGAAATCTCTTTCACACTCGGTTGGATCTCTAGAGTTGTTCTGGATCACCTCCTCAATCCACGAATCTTTATATCACTTTGTTGGATCTGCAGTGTTGTTCTGCATCACCTCCTTCATCCACGAATGTATTTCTCAACTGTTGGATCTCTAGTGTTGTTCGGGAGCACATCCTCTATCAACAAATCTCCTTCTAACTCTGATGGATCCCTATTGTTGTTCTGTATCACCTCTTTCATCGAGGAATCTCTATCTCACTCCGTTTGTTCTCTAGTGTTGTTTTAAATCACCTCCTCCATGCACGAAGGTCTTTCCCACTCCGTTGGATCTCTAGTGTTTTTCAGGATCCCCTCCTCCATCCTTGAATCTCATTCTCACTCCGTTGGCTCTCAGAGTTGTTCTGAATCACTTCCTCCATCCACTAATCTCCTTCTCACTCTGTTGGTTCTCTAGTGTTGTTTTGTATCACCTTCTCCATCCACGAAGCTTTTTCTAACCCTGTTGGATCTCTAGCGTTGTTCTGGACCACCTCCTCAATCCACGAATCTCTATCTCACTCTGTTGGATCTCTTGTGTTGTTCCGGATCACCTCCTCCACCAAAGAAAGTATTTCTCACTCCGTTGGCTCTCTTGTGTAGTTCTGGATCACCTCCACTACCTAGAAATATCTTTCACACTCGGTTGGATCTCTAGAGTTGTTCTGGATCACCTCCTCCATCCACGAATATTTATATCACTTTGTTGGATCTGCATTGTTGTTCTGCATCACCTCCTTCATCCACGACTGTATTTCTCAACTGTTGGATCTCTTGTGTTGTTCGGGAGCACATCCTCTATCAACAAATCTCGTTCTAACTCTGTTGGATCTGTATTGTTGTTCTATATGACCACTTTCATCCAGGAATCTCTATCTCACTCCGTTGATTCACTAGTGTTGTTCTAGATCACCTCCTCCATTCACAAAGCTCTTTCTCACTCCGTTGGATCTCTAGTGTTGTTCTGGATCACCTCATCCATCCACCAATCTCCTTCTCACTCTGCTGGAGCTATAGTGTTGTTTTGTATCACCTTCTCCATTCCCGAAGCTTTTTCTAACCCTGTTGGATCTATAGTGTTGTTCTGGACCACCTCCCCCATCCACGAATCTCTATGTCACTCTGTTGGATCTCTTGTTTTGTTCCGGATCACATCCTCCACCAAAGAAAGTATTTCTCACTCCGTTGGCTCTCTTGTGTAGTTTTGGATCACCTCCACTATCCAGAAATCTCTTTCACACTCGGTTGGATCTTTAGAGTTGTTCTGTATCATCTCCTCCATCCACGAATCTTTATATCACTTTGTTGGATCTGTAGTGTTGTTCTGGATCACCTCCTTCATCCACGAATGTATTTCTCAACTGTTGGATCTCTAGTGTTGTTCGGGAGCACATCCTCTATCAACAAATCTCCTTCTAACTCTCATGGATCCCTATTGTTGTTCCGTATCACCTCTTTCATCCAGGAATCTCTATCTCACTCCGTTTGTTCTCTAGTGTGGTTTTAAATCACCTCCTCCATGCACGAAGGTCTTTCTCACTCCGTTGGATCTCTAGTGTTTTTCAGGATCACCTCCTCCATCCACGAATCTCATTCTCACTCCGTTGGCTCTCTAGAGTTGTTCTGAATCACTTCCTCCATCCACTAATCTCCTTCTCACTCTGTTGGTTCTCTAGTGTTGTTTTGTATCACCTTCTACAACCACGAAGCTTTTTCTAACCCTGTTGGATCTCTAGCGTTGTTCTGGACCACTTCCTCAATCCACGAATCTCTATCTCACTCTGTTGGATCTCTTGTGTTGTTCCGGATCACCTCCTCCACCAAAGAAAGTATTTCTCACTCCGTTGGCTCTCTTGTGTAGTTCTGGATCACCTCCACTATCCAGAAATCTCTTTCTAACTCGGTTGGATCTCTAGAATTGTTCTGGATCACCTCCTTCATCCACGAATATTTATATCACTTTGTTGGATCTGCAGTGTTATTCTGCATCACCTTCTTCATCCACGAATGTATTTCTCAACTGTTGGATCTCTAGTGTTGTTCGGGAGCACATCCTCTATCAACAAATCTCCTTCTAACTCTGTTGGATCCCTATTGTTGTTCTGTATCACCTCTTTCATCCAGGAATCTCTATCTCACTCCGTTTGTTCTCTAGTGTTGTTTTAAATCACCTCCTCCATGCACGAAGGTCTTTCTCACTCCGTTGGATCTCTAGTGTTTTTCAGGATCACCTCCTCCATCCACGAATCTCATTCTCACTCCGTTGGCTCTCTAGAGTTGTTCTGAATCACTTCCTCCATCCACCAATCTCCTTCTCACTCTGTTGGTTCTCTAGTGTTGTTTTGTATCACCTTCTCCATCCACGAACCTTTTTCTAACCCTGTTGGATCTCTAGCGTTGTTCTGGACCACCTCCTCCATCCACGAATCTCTATCTCACTCTGTTGGATCTCTTGTGTTGTTCCGGATCACCTCCTCCACCAAAGAAAGTATTTCTCACTCCGTTGGCTCTCTTGTGTAGTTCTGGATCACCTCCACTATCCAGAAATCTCTTTCACACTCGGTTGGATCTCTAGAGTTGTTCTGGATCACCTCCTCCATCCACGAATCTTTATATCACTTTGTTGGATCTGCATTGTTGTTCTGCATCTCCTCCTTCATCCACGACTGTATTTCTCAACTGTTGGATCTCTTGTGTTGTTCGGGAGCACATCCTCTATCAACAAATCTCCTTCTA
Source organism: Carex littledalei (assembly GCA_011114355.1). Lineage (NCBI taxonomy): Eukaryota > Viridiplantae > Streptophyta > Magnoliopsida > Poales > Cyperaceae > Carex > Carex littledalei. The sequence continues at coordinate 8,518,973 of CM022084.1, read as the reverse complement.
ACTCTGTTGGATCTGTATTGTTGTTCTATATCACCACTTTCATCCAGGAATCTCTATCTCACTCCGTTGATTCACTAGTGTTGTTCTAGATCACCTCCTCCATTCACAAAGCTCTTTCTCACTCCGTTGGATCTCTAGTGTTGTTCTGGATCACCTCATCCATCCACCAATCTCCTTCTCACTCTGCTGGAGCTATAGTGTTGTTTTGTATCACCTTCTCCATCCACGAAGCTTTTTCTAACCCTGTTGGATCTATAGTGTTGTTCTGGACCACCTCCCCCATCCACGAATCTCTAACTCACTCTGTTGGATCTCTTGTTTTGTTCCGGATCACCTCCTCCACCAAAGAAAGTATTTCTCACTCCGTTGGCTCTCTTGGGTAGTTCTGGATCACCTCCACTATCCAGAAATCTCTTTCACACTCGGTTGGATCTCTAGAATTGTTCTGGATCACCTCCTTCATCCACGAATATTTATATCACTTTGTTGGATCTGCAGTGTTGTTCTGCATCACCTCCTTCATCCACGAATGTATTTCTCAACTGTTGGATCTCTAGTGTTGTTCGGGAGCACATCCTCTATCAACAAATCTCCTTCTAACTCTGATGGATCCCTATTGTTGTTCTGTATCACCTCTTTCATCCAGGAATCTCTATCTCACTCCGTTTGTTCTCGAGTGTTGTTTTAAATCACCTCCTCCATGCACGAAGGTCTTTCCCACTCCGTTGGATCTCTAGTGTTTTTCAGGATCCCCTCCTCCATCCTTGAATCTCATTCTCACTCCGTTGGCTCTCAGAGTTGTTCTGAATCACTTCCTCCATCCACTAATCTCCTTCTCACCCTGTTGGTTCTCTAGTGTTGTTTTGTATCACCTTCTCCATCCACGAAGCTTTTTCTAACCCTGTTGGATCTCTAGCGTTGTTCTGGACCACCTCCTCAATCCACGAATCTCTATCTCACTCTGTTGGATCTCTTGTGTTGTTCCGGATCTCCTCCTCCACCAAAGAAAGTATTTCTCACTCCGTTGGCTCTCTTGTGTAGTTTTGGATCACCTCCACTATCCAGAAATCTCTTTCACACTCGGTTGGATCTTTAGAGTTGTTCTGTATCATCTCCTCCATCCACGAATCTTTATATCACTTTGTTGGATCTGTAGTGTTGTTCTGGATCACCTCCTTCATCCACGAATGTATTTCTCAACTGTTGGATCTCTAGTGTTGTTCGGGAGCACATCCTCTATCAACAAATCTCCTTCTAACTCTGATGGATCCCTATTGTTGTTCCGTATCACCTCTTTCATCCAGGAATCTCTATCTCACTCCGTTTGTTCTCTAGTGTTGTTATAAATCACCTCCTCCATGCACGAAGGTCTTTCTCACTCCGTTGGATCTCTAGTGTTTTTCAGGATCACCTCCTCCATCCACGAATCTCATTCTCACTCCGTTGGCTCTCTAGAGTTGTTCTGAATCACTTCCTCCATCCACTAATCTCCTTCTCACTCTGTTGGTTCTCTAGTGTTGTTTTGTATCACCTTCTACAACCACGAAGCTTTTTCTAACCCTGTTGGATCTCTAGCGTTGTTCTGGACCACTTCCTCAATCCACGAATCTCTATCTCACTCTGTTGGATCTCTTGTGTTGTTCCGGATCACCTCCTCCACCAAAGAAAGTATTTCTCACTCCGTTGGCTCTCTTGTGTAGTTCTGGATCACCTCCACTATCCAGAAATCTCTTTCACACTCGGTTGGATCTCTAGAATTGTTCTGGATCACCTCCTTCATCCACGAATATTTATATCACTTTGTTGGATCTGCAGTGTTGTTCTGCATCACCTTCTTCATCCACGAATGTATTTCTCAACTGTTGGATCTCTAGTGTTGTTCGGGAGCACATCCTCTATCAACAAATCTCCTTCTAACTCTGATGGATCCCTATTGTTGTTCTCTATCACCTCTTTCATCCAGGAATCTCTTTCTCACTCCGTTTGTTCTCTAGTGTTGTTTTAAATCACCTCCTCCATGCACGAAGGTCTTTCTCACTCCGTTGGATCTCTAGTGTTTTTCAGGATCACCTCCTCCATCCACGAATCTCATTCTCACTCCGCTAGCTCTCTCGAGTTTTTCTAATTCACTTCCTCCATCCACCAATCTCCTTCTCACTCCGTTGCCTCTCTAGTGTTGTCCCGGATCACCCGCTCCATCCACGAATCTCTATCTCACTCTGTTGGATCTCTTGTGTTGTTCCGGATCACCTCCATCCACCAATCTCCTTGTCACTCTGTTGGAGCTATAGTGTTGGATCTCTTCTTTTGTTCCGGATCACATCCTCCACCAAAGAAAGTATTTCTCACTCCGTTGGCTCTCTTGTGTAGTTTTGGATCACCTGCACTATCCAGAAATCTCTTTCACACTCGGTTGGATCTTTGCAGTTGTTCTGTATCACCTCCACCATCCACAAATCTTTATCTCACTTTGTTGGATCTGTAGAGTTCTTCTGGATCACCTGCTCCATCCACGAATGGATTTCTCAACTGTTGGATCTCTTGTGTTGTTCAAGAGCACATCCTCTATCAACAAATCTCCTTCTAACTCTGATAGATCCATATTGTTGTTCTGTATCACCTCTTTCATCCAGTCAACTCTATCTCACTCCGTTGGTTCTCTAGTGTTGTTCTAGATCACCTCCTCCAGTCATGAAGCTCTTTCTAACTTTGTTGGATCTCTAGTGCTTTTCAGGATCACCTCCTCCATCCACGAATCTCATTCTCACTCCGATGGCTCTCTCGAGTTTTTCTAATTCACTTCCTCCATCCACCAATATCCTTCTCACTCCGTTGCCTCTCTAGTGTTGTCCTGGATCACCCGCCCATCCACGAATCTCTATCTCACTCTGTTGGATCTGTTGTGTTGTTCCGGATCACCTCCATCCACCAATCTCCTTCTCACTCTGCTGGAGCTATAGTGTTGTTTTGTATCACCTTCTCCATCCACGAAGCTTTTTCTAACCCTGTTGGATCTATAGTGTTGTTCTGGACCACTTCCCCCATCCACGAATCTCTATCTCACTCTGTTGGATCTCTTGTTTTGTTCCGGATCACATCCTCCACCAAAGAAAGTACTTCTCACTCCGTTGGCTCTCTTGTGTAGTTTTGGATCACCTCCACTATCCAGAAATCTCTTTCACACTCGGTTGGATCTTTAGAGTTGTTCCATATCACCTCCTCCATCCACGAATCTTTATATCACTTTGTTGGATCTGTAGTGTTCTTCTGGATCACCTCCTCCATCCACGGATGTATTTCTCAACTGTTTGATCTCTAGTGTTGTCTGGAGCACATCCTCTATCAACAAATCTCCTTCTAACTCTGTTGGATCCCTATTGTTGTTCTGTATCACCTCTTTCATCCAGGAATCACTATCTCACTCCGTTGGTTCTCTAGTGTTGTTCTAAATCACATCCTCCAGTCACGAAGCTCTATCTAACTTCGTTGGATCTCTAGTGTTTTTCAGGATCACCTCCTCCATCCATGAATCTCATTCTTACTCCGCTGGCTCTCTAGAGTTTTTCTGAATCACTTCCTCCATCCACCAATCTCCTTCTCACTCCGTTGCCTCTCTAGTGTTGTCCTGGATCACCTGCTCCATCCACGAATCTCTATCTCACTCTGTTGGATCTCTTGTGTTGCTGCGGATCAACTCCTCCACCAAAGAAAGCATTTCTCACTCCGTTGGCTCTCTTGTGTCGTTCTGGATCACCTCCACTATCCAGAAATCTCTTTCACACTCGGTTGGATCTGTAGAGTTGTTCTGGATCGCCACCTCCATCCACGAATATTTATATCACTTTGTTGGATCTGCAGTGTTGTTCTGGATCACCTCGTTCATCCCCGAATGTATTTCTCAACTGTTGGATCTCTAGTGTTGTTCGGGAGCACATCCTCTATCAATAAATCTCCTTCTAACTCAGATGGATCCCTATTGTTGTTCTGTATCACCTCTTTCATCCAGGAATCTCTATCTCACTCCTTTTGTTCTCTAGTGTTGTTTTAAATCACCTCCACCATGCACGAAGGTCTTTCTCACTCCGTTGGATCTCTAGTGTTTTTCAGGATCACCTCATCCATCGACAAATCTCATTCTCACTCCGCCGGCTCTCTAGGGATTTTCTGATTCACTTCCTCCATCGACCAATCTCCTTCTCACTCCGTTGCCTCTCTAGTGTTGTCCTGGATCACCCGCTCCATCCACGAATCTCTATCTCACTCTGTTGGATCTCTTGTGTTGTTCCGGATCACCTCCTCCACCAAGAATGTACTTCTCACTCCGTTGGCTCTCTTGTGTCGTTCTGGATCACCTCCACTATCCAGAAATCTCTTTCACACTCGGTTGGATCTCTAGAGTTGTTCTGGATCACCTCCTCCATCCACGAAACTCTATCTCACTCTGTTGGATCTCTTGTTTTGTTCCGGATCACATCCTCCGCCAAAGAAAGTATTTCTCACTCCGTTGGCTCTCTTGTGTAGTTTTGGATCACCTCCACTATCCAGAAATCTCTTTCACACTCGGTTGGATCTTTAGAGTTGTTCTAGATCACCTCCTCCATCCACAAATCTTTATCTCACTTTGTTGGATCTGTAGTGTTGTTCTAGATCACCTGCTTCATCCACGAATGCATTTCTCAATTGTTGGATCTCTTGTGTTGTTCTAGAGCACATCCTCTATCAACAAATCTCCTTCTAACTCTGTTGGATCTGTATTGTTGTTCTATAGCACCACTTTCATCCAGGAATCTCTATCTCACTCCGTTGGTTCTCTAGTGTTGTTCTAGATCACCTCCTCCAGTCACGAAGCTCTTTCTAACTTTGTTGGATCTCTAGTGTTTTTCAGGATCACCTCCTCCATCCATGAATCTCATTCTTACTCCGCTGGCTCTCTAGAGTTTTTCTGAATCACTTCCTCCATCCACCAATCTCCTTCTCACTCCGTTGCCTCTCTAGTGTTGTCCTGGATCACCTGCTCCATCCACGAATCTCTATCTCACTCTGTTGGATCTCTTGTGTTGTTCGGGATCAACTCCTCCACCAAAGAAAGTATTTCTCACTCCGTTGGCTCTCTTGTGTCGTTCTAGATCACCTCCTCTATCCAGAAATCTCTTTCACACTCGGTTGGATCTCTAGAGTTGTTCTGGATCACCTCCTCAATCCACGAATCTTTATATCACTTTGTTGGATCTGCAGTGTTGTTCTGCATCACCTCCTTCATCCACGAATGTATTTCTCAACTGTTGGATCTCTAGTGTTGTTCGGGAGCACATCCTCTATCAACAAATCTCCTTCTAACTCTGATGGATCCCTGTTGTTGTTCTGTATCCCCTCTTTCATCGAGGAATCTCTATCTCACTCCGTTTGTTCTCTAGTGTTGTTTTAAATCACCTCCTCCATGCACGAAGGTCTTTCCCACTCCGTTGGATCTCTAGTGTTTTTCAGGATCCCCTCCTCCATCCTTGAATCTCATTCTCACTCCGTTGGCTCTCAGAGTTGTTCTGAATCACTTCCTCCATCCACTAATCTCCTTCTCACTCTGTTGGTTCTCTAGTGTTGTTTTGTATCACCTTCTCCATCCACGAAGCTTTTTCTAACCCTGTTGGATCTCTAGCGTTGTTCTGGACCACCTCCTCAATCCACGAATCTCTATCTCACTCTGTTGGATCTCTTGTGTTGTTCCGGATCACCTCCTCCACCAAAGAAAGTATTTCTCACTCCGTTGGCTCTCTTGTGTAGTTCTGGATCACCTCCACTACCTAGAAATATCTTTCACACTCGGTTGGATCTCTAGAGTTGTTCTGGATCACCTCCTCCATCCACGAATATGTATATCACTTTGTTGGATCTGCATTGTTGTTCTGCATCACCTCCTTCATCCACGACTGTATTTCTCAACTGTTGGATCTCTTGTGTTGTTCGGGAGCACATCCTCTATCAACAAATCTCGTTCTAACTCTGTTGGATCTGTATTGTTGTTCTATATGACCACTTTCATCCAGGAATCTCTATCTCACTCCGTTGATTCACTAGTGTTGTTCTAGATCACCTCCTCCATTCACAAAGCTCTTTCTCACTCCGTTGGATCTCTAGTGTTGTTCTGGATCACCTCATCCATCCACCAATCTCCTTCTCACTCTGCTGGAGCTATAGTGTTGTTTTGTATCACCTTCTCCATTCCCGAAGCTTTTTCTAACCCTGTTGGATCTATAGTGTTGTTCTGGACCACCTCCCCCATCCACGAATCTCTATGTCACTCTGTTGGATCTCTTGTTTTGTTCCGGATCACATCCTCCACCAAAGAAAGTATTTCTCACTCCGTTGGCTCTCTTGTGTAGTTTTGGATCACCTCCACTATCCAGAAATCTCTTTCACACTCGGTTGGATCTTTAGAGTTGTTCTGTATCATCTCCTCCATCCACGAATCTTTATATCACTTTGTTGGATCTGTAGTGTTGTTCTGGATCACCTCCTTCATCCACGAATGTATTTCTCAACTGTTGGATCTCTAGTGTTGTTCGGGAGCACATCCTCTATCAACAAATCTCCTTCTAACTCTCATGGATCCCTATTGTTGTTCCGTATCACCTCTTTCATCCAGGAATCTCTATCTCACTCCGTTTGTTCTCTAGTGTGGTTTTAAATCACCTCCTCCATGCACGAAGGTCTTTCTCACTCCGTTGGATCTCTAGTGTTTTTCAGGATCACCTCCTCCATCCACGAATCTCATTCTCACTCCGTTGGCTCTCTAGAGTTGTTCTGAATCACTTCCTCCATCCACTAATCTCCTTCTCACTCTGTTGGTTCTCTAGTGTTGTTTTGTATCACCTTCTACAACCACGAAGCTTTTTCTAACCCTGTTGGATCTCTAGCGTTGTTCTGGACCACTTCCTCAATCCACGAATCTCTATCTCACTCTGTTGGATCTCTTGTGTTGTTCCGGATCACCTCCTCCACCAAAGAAAGTATTTCTCACTCCGTTGGCTCTCTTGTGTAGTTCTGGATCACCTCCACTATCCAGAAATCTCTTTCTAACTCGGTTGGATCTCTAGAATTGTTCTGGATCACCTCCTTCATCCACGAATATTTATATCACTTTGTTGGATCTGCAGTGTTATTCTGCATCACCTTCTTCATCCACGAATGTATTTCTCAACTGTTGGATCTCTAGTGTTGTTCGGGAGCACATCCTCTATCAACAAATCTCCTTCTAACTCTGATGGATCCCTATTGTTGTTCTCTATCACCTCTTTCATCCAGGAATCTCTATCTCACTCCGTTTGTTCTCTAGTGTTGTTTTAAATCACCTCCTCCATGCACGAAGGTCTTTCTCACTCCGTTGGATCTCTAGTGTTTTTCAGGATCACCTCCTCCATCCACCAATCTCATTCTCACTCCGCTGGCTCTCTAGTGTTGTCCTGGATCACCCGCTCCATCCACGAATCTCTATCTCACTCTGTTGGATCTCTTGTGTTGTTCCGGATCACCTCCATCCACCAATCTCCTTCTCACTCTGTTGGAGCTATAGTGTTGGATCTCTTCTTTTGTTCCGGATCACATCCTCCACCAAAGAAAGTATTTCTCACTCCGTTGGCTCTCTTGTGTAGTTTTGGATCACCTCCACTATCCAGAAATCTCTTTCACACTCGGTTGGATCTTTGCAGTTGTTCTGTATCACCTCCACCATCCACAAATCTTTATCTCACTTTGTTGGATCTGTAGAGTTCTTCTGGATCACCTGCTCCATCCACGAATGGATTTCTCAACTGTTGGATCTCTTGTGTTGTTCTAGAGCACATCCTCTATCAACAAATCTCCTTCTAACTCTGATGGATCCATATTGTTGTTCTGTATCACCTCTTTCATCCAGTCAACTCTATCTCACTCCGTTGGTTCTCTAGTGTTGTTCTAGATCACCTCCTCCAGTCATGAAGCTCTTTCTAACTTTGTTGGATCTCTAGTGCTTTTCAGGATCACCTCCTCCATCCACGAATCTCATTCTCACTCCGATGGCTCTCTCGAGTTTTTCTAATTCACTTCCTCCATCCACCAATATCCTTCTCACTCTGTTGCCTCTCTAGTGTTGTCCTGGATCACCCGCTCCATCCACGAATCTCTATCTCACTCTGTTGGATCTGTTGTGTTGTTCCGGATCACCTCCATCCACCAATCTCCTTCTCACTCTGCTGGAGCTATAGTGTTGTTTTGTATCACCTTCTCCATCCACGAAGCTTTTTCTAACCCTGTTGGATCTATAGTGTTGTTCTGGACCACCTCCCCCATCCACGAATCTCTATCTCACTCTGTTGGATCTCTTGTTTTGTTCCGGATCACATCCTCCACCAAAGAAAGTACTTCTCACTCCGTTGGCTCTCTTGTGTAGTTTTGGATCACCTCCACTATCCAGAAATCTCTTTCACACTCGGTTGGATCTTTAGAGTTGTTCCGTATCACCTCCTCCATCCACGAATCTTTATATCACTTTGTTGGATCTGTAGTGTTGTTCTGGATCACCTCCTTCATCCACGAATGTATTTCTCAACTGTTGGATCTCTAGTGTTGTTCGGGAGCACATCCTCTATCAACAAATCTCCTTCTAACTCTCATGGATCCCTATTGTTGTTCCGTATCACCTCTTTCATCCAGGAATCTCTATCTCACTCCGTTTGTTCTCTAGTGTTGTTTTAAATCACCTCCTCCATGCACGAAGGTCTTTCTCACTCCGTTGGATCTCTAGTGTTTTTCAGGATCACCTCCTCCATCCACGAATCTCATTCTCACTCCGTTGGCTCTCTAGAGTTGTTCTGAATCACTTCCTCCATCCACTAATCTCCTTCTCACTCTGTTGGTTCTCTAGTGTTGTTTTGTATCACCTTCTACAACCACGAAGCTTTTTCTAACCCTGTTGGATCTCTAGCGTTGTTCTGGACCACTTCCTCAATCCACGAATCTCTATCTCACTCTGTTGGATCTCTTGTGTTGTTCCGGATCACCTCCTCCACCAAAGAAAGTATTTCTCACTCCGTTGGCTCTCTTGTGTAGTTCTGGATCACCTCCACTATCCAGAAATCTCTTTCACACTCGGTTGGATCTCTAGAATTGTTCTGGATCACCTCCTTCATCCACGAATATTTATATCACTTTGTTGGATCTGCAGTGTTATTCTGCATCACCTTCTTCATCCACGAATGTATTTCTCAACTGTTGGATCTCTAGTGTTGTTCGGGAGCACATCCTCTATCAACAAATCTCCTTCTAACTCTGATGGATCCCTATTGTTGTTCTCTATCACCTCTTTCATCCAGGAATCTCTATCTCACTCCGTTTGTTCTCTAGTGTTGTTTTAAATCACCTCCTCCATGCACGAAGGTCTTTCTCACTCCGTTGGATCTCTAGTGTTTTTCAGGATCACCTCCTCCATCCACCAATCTCATTCTCACTCCGCTGGCTCTCTAGTGTTGTCCTGGATCACCCGCTCCATCCACGAATCTCTATCTCACTCTGTTGGATCTCTTGTGTTGTTCCGGATCACCTCCATCCACCAATCTCCTTGTCACTCTGTTGGAGCTATAGTGTTGGATCTCTTCTTTTGTTCCGGATCACATCCTCCACCAAAGAAAGTATTTCTCACTCCGTTGGCTCTCTTGTGTAGTTTTGGATCACCTCCACTATCCAGAAATCTCTTTCACACTCGGTTGGATCTTTGCAGTTGTTCTGTATCACCTCCACCATCCACAAATCTTTATCTCACTTTGTTGGATCTGTAGAGTTCTTCTGGATCACCTGCTCCATCCACGAATGGATTTCTCAACTGTTGGATCTCTTGTGTTGTTCAAGAGCACATCCTCTATCAACAAATCTCCTTCTAACTCTGATAGATCCATATTGTTGTTCTGTATCACCTCTTTCATCCAGTCAACTCTATCTCACTCCGTTGGTTCTCTAGTGTTGTTCTAGATCACCTCCTCCAGTCATGAAGCTCTTTCTAACTTTGTTGGATCTCTAGTGCTTTTCAGGATCACCTCCTCCATCCACGAATCTCATTCTCACTCCGATGGCTCTCTCGAGTTTTTCTAATTCACTTCCTCCATCCACCAATATCCTTCTCACTCCGTTGCCTCTCTAGTGTTGTCCTGGATCACCCGCCCATCCACGAATCTCTATCTCACTCTGTTGGATCTGTTGTGTTGTTCCGGATCACCTCCATCCACCAATCTCCTTCTCACTCTGCTGGAGCTATAGTGTTGTTTTGTATCACCTTCTCCATCCACGAAGCTTTTTCTAACCCTGTTGGATCTATAGTGTTGTTCTGGACCACTTCCCCCATCCACGAATCTCTATCTCACTCTGTTGGATCTCTTGTTTTGTTCCGGATCACATCCTCCACCAAAGAAAGTACTTCTCACTCCGTTGGCTCTCTTGTGTAGTTTTGGATCACCTCCACTATCCAGAAATCTCTTTCACACTCGGTTGGATCTTTAGAGTTGTTCCATATCACCTCCTCCATCCACGAATCTTTATATCACTTTGTTGGATCTGTAGTGTTCTTCTGGATCACCTCCTCCATCCACGGATGTATTTCTCAACTGTTTGATCTCTAGTGTTGTCTGGAGCACATCCTCTATCAACAAATCTCCTTCTAACTCTGTTGGATCCCTATTGTTGTTCTGTATCACCTCTTTCATCCAGGAATCACTATCTCACTCCGTTGGTTCTCTAGTGTTGTTCTAAATCACATCCTCCAGTCACGAAGCTCTATCTAACTTCGTTGGATCTCTAGTGTTTTTCAGGATCACCTCCTCCATCCATGAATCTCATTCTTACTCCGCTGGCTCTCTAGAGTTTTTCTGAATCACTTCCTCCATCCACCAATCTCCTTCTCACTCCGTTGCCTCTCTAGTGTTGTCCTGGATCACCTGCTCCATCCACGAATCTCTATCTCACTCTGTTGGATCTCTTGTGTTGCTGCGGATCAACTCCTCCACCAAAGAAAGCATTTCTCACTCCGTTGGCTCTCTTGTGTCGTTCTGGATCACCTCCACTATCCAGAAATCTCTTTCACACTCGGTTGGATCTGTAGAGTTGTTCTGGATCGCCACCTCCATCCACGAATATTTATATCACTTTGTTGGATCTGCAGTGTTGTTCTGGATCACCTCGTTCATCCCCGAATGTATTTCTCAACTGTTGGATCTCTAGTGTTGTTCGGGAGCACATCCTCTATCAATAAATCTCCTTCTAACTCAGATGGATCCCTATTGTTGTTCTGTATCACCTCTTTCATCCAGGAATCTCTATCTCACTCCTTTTGTTCTCTAGTGTTGTTTTAAATCACCTCCACCATGCACGAAGGTCTTTCTCACTCCGTTGGATCTCTAGTGTTTTTCAGGATCACCTCATCCATCGACAAATCTCATTCTCACTCCGCCGGCTCTCTAGGGATTTTCTGATTCACTTCCTCCATCGACCAATCTCCTTCTCACTCCGTTGCCTCTCTAGTGTTGTCCTGGATCACCCGCTCCATCCACGAATCTCTATCTCACTCTGTTGGATCTCTTGTGTTGTTCCGGATCACCTCCTCCACCAAGAATGTACTTCTCACTCCGTTGGCTCTCTTGTGTCGTTCTGGATCACCTCCACTATCCAGAAATCTCTTTCACACTCGGTTGGATCTCTAGAGTTGTTCTGGATCACCTCCTCCATCCACGAAACTCTATCTCACTCTGTTGGATCTCTTGTTTTGTTCCGGATCACATCCTCCGCCAAAGAAAGTATTTCTCACTCCGTTGGCTCTCTTGTGTAGTTTTGGATCACCTCCACTATCCAGAAATCTCTTTCACACTCGGTTGGATCTTTAGAGTTGTTCTAGATCACCTCCTCCATCCACAAATCTTTATCTCACTTTGTTGGATCTGTAGTGTTGTTCTAGATCACCTGCTTCATCCACAAATGCATTTCTCAATTGTTGGATCTCTTGTGTTGTTCTAGAGCACATCCTCTATCAACAAATCTCCTTCTAACTCTGTTGGATCTGTATTGTTGTTCTATAGCACCACTTTCATCCAGGAATCTCTATCTCACTCCGTTGGTTCTCTAGTGTTGTTCTAGATCACCTCCTCCAGTCACGAAGCTCTTTCTAACTTAGTTGGATCTCTAGTGTTTTTCAGGATCACCTCCTCCATCCACGAATCTCATTCTTACTCCGTTGGCTCTCTAGAGTTGTTCTGAATCACTTCCTCCATCCACCAATCTCCTTCTCACTCCGTTGCCTCTCTAGTGTTGTCCTGGATCACCCGCTCCATCCACAAATCTCTATCTCACTCTGTTGGATCTCTTGTGTTGTTCCGGATCAACTCCTCCACCAAAGAAAGTATTTCTCACTCCGTTGGCTCTCATGTGTTGTTCTGGATCACCTCCTCTATCCAGAAATCTCTTTCACACTCGGTTGGATCTCTAGATTTGTTCTGGATCACCTCCTCCATCCACGAATCTTTATATCACTTTGTTGGATCTGCAGTGTTGTTCTGCATCACCTCCTTCATCCACGAATGTATTTCTCAACTGTTGGATCTCTAGTGTTGTTCGGGAGCACATCCTCTATCAACAAATCTCCTTCTAACTCTGATGGATCCCTGTTGTTGTTCTGTATCCCCTCTTTCATCGAGGAATCTCTATCTCACTCCGTTTGTTCTCTAGTGTTGTTTTAAATCACCTCCTCCATGCACGAAGGTCTTTCCCACTCCGTTGGATCTCTAGTGTTTTTCAGGATCCCCTCCTCCATCCTTGAATCTCATTCTCACTCCGTTGGCTCTCAGAGTTGTTCTGAATCACTTCCTCCATCCACTAATCTCCTTCTCACTCTGTTGGTTCTCTAGTGTTGTTTTGTATCACCTTCTCCATCCACGAAGCTTTTTCTAACCCTGTTGGATCTCTAGCGTTGTTCTGGACCACCTCCTCAATCCACGAATCTCTATCTCACTCTGTTGGATCTCTTGTGTTGTTCCGGATCACCTCCTCCACCAAAGAAAGTATTTCTCACTCCGTTGGCTCTCTTGTGTAGTTCTGGATCACCTCCACTACCTAGAAATATCTTTCACACTCGGTTGGATCTCTAGAGTTGTTCTGGATCACCTCCTCCATCCACGAATATGTATATCACTTTGTTGGATCTGCATTGTTGTTCTGCATCACCTCCTTCATCCACGACTGTATTTCTCAACTGTTGGATCTCTTGTGTTGTTCGGGAGCACATCCTCTATCAACAAATCTCGTTCTAACTCTGTTGGATCTGTATTGTTGTTCTATATGACCACTTTCATCCAGGAATCTCTATCTCACTCCGTTGATTCACTAGTGTTGTTCTAGATCACCTCCTCCATTCACAAAGCTCTTTCTCACTCCGTTGGATCTCTAGTGTTGTTCTGGATCACCTCATCCATCCACCAATCTCCTTCTCACTCTGCTGGAGCTATAGTGTTGTTTTGTATCACCTTCTCCATTCCCGAAGCTTTTTCTAACCCTGTTGGATCTATAGTGTTGTTCTGGACCACCTCCCCCATCCACGAATCTCTATGTCACTCTGTTGGATCTCTTGTTTTGTTCCGGATCACATCCTCCACCAAAGAAAGTATTTCTCACTCCGTTGGCTCTCTTGTGTAGTTTTGGATCACCTCCACTATCCAGAAATCTCTTTCACACTCGGTTGGATCTTTAGAGTTGTTCTGTATCATCTCCTCCATCCACGAATCTTTATATCACTTTGTTGGATCTGTAGTGTTGTTCTGGATCACCTCCTTCATCCACGAATGTATTTCTCAACTGTTGGATCTCTAGTGTTGTTCGGGAGCACATCCTCTATCAACAAATCTCCTTCTAACTCTCATGGATCCCTATTGTTGTTCCGTATCACCTCTTTCATCCAGGAATCTCTATCTCACTCCGTTTGTTCTCTAGTGTGGTTTTAAATCACCTCCTCCATGCACGAAGGTCTTTCTCACTCCGTTGGATCTCTAGTGTTTTTCAGGATCACCTCCTCCATCCACGGATCTCATTCTCACTCCGTTGGCTCTCTAGAGTTGTTCTGAATCACTTCCTCCATCCACTAATCTCCTTCTCACTCTGTTGGTTCTCTAGTGTTGTTTTGTATCACCTTCTACAACCACGAAGCTTTTTCTAACCCTGTTGGATCTCTAGCGTTGTTCTGGACCACTTCCTCAATCCACGAATCTCTATCTCACTCTGTTGGATCTCTTGTGTTGTTCCGGATCACCTCCTCCACCAAAGAAAGTATTTCTCACTCCGTTGGCTCTCTTGTGTAGTTCTGGATCACCTCCACTATCCAGAAATCTCTTTCTAACTCGGTTGGATCTCTAGAATTGTTCTGGATCACCTCCTTCATCCACGAATATTTATATCACTTTGTTGGATCTGCAGTGTTATTCTGCATCACCTTCTTCATCCACGAATGTATTTCTCAACTGTTGGATCTCTAGTGTTGTTCGGGAGCACATCCTCTATCAACAAATCTCCTTCTAACTCTGATGGATCCCTATTGTTGTTCTCTATCACCTCTTTCATCCAGGAATCTCTATCTCACTCCGTTTGTTCTCTAGTGTTGTTTTAAATCACCTCCTCCATGCACGAAGGTCTTTCTCACTCCGTTGGATCTCTAGTGTTTTTCAGGATCACCTCCTCCATCCACCAATCTCATTCTCACTCCGCTGGCTCTCTAGTGTTGTCCTGGATCACCCGCTCCATCCACGAATCTCTATCTCACTCTGTTGGATCTCTTGTGTTGTTCCGGATCACCTCCATCCACCAATCTCCTTCTCACTCTGTTGGAGCTATAGTGTTGGATCTCTTCTTTTGTTCCGGATCACATCCTCCACCAAAGAAAGTATTTCTCACTCCGTTGGCTCTCTTGTGTAGTTTTGGATCACCTCCACTATCCAGAAATCTCTTTCACACTCGGTTGGATCTTTGCAGTTGTTCTGTATCACCTCCACCATCCACAAATCTTTATCTCACTTTGTTGGATCTGTAGAGTTCTTCTGGATCACCTGCTCCATCCACGAATGGATTTCTCAACTGTTGGATCTCTTGTGTTGTTCTAGAGCACATCCTCTATCAACAAATCTCCTTCTAACTCTGATGGATCCATATTGTTGTTCTGTATCACCTCTTTCATCCAGTCAACTCTATCTCACTCCGTTGGTTCTCTAGTGTTGTTCTAGATCACCTCCTCCAGTCATGAAGCTCTTTCTAACTTTGTTGGATCTCTAGTGCTTTTCAGGATCACCTCCTCCATCCACGAATCTCATTCTCACTCCGATGGCTCTCTCGAGTTTTTCTAATTCACTTCCTCCATCCACCAATATCCTTCTCACTCTGTTGCCTCTCTAGTGTTGTCCTGGATCACCCGCTCCATCCACGAATCTCTATCTCACTCTGTTGGATCTGTTGTGTTGTTCCGGATCACCTCCATCCACCAATCTCCTTCTCACTCTGCTGGAGCTATAGTGTTGTTTTGTATCACCTTCTCCATCCACGAAGCTTTTTCTAACCCTGTTGGATCTATAGTGTTGTTCTGGACCACCTCCCCCATCCACGAATCTCTATCTCACTCTGTTGGATCTCTTGTTTTGTTCCGGATCACATCCTCCACCAAAGAAAGTACTTCTCACTCCGTTGGCTCTCTTGTGTAGTTTTGGATCACCTCCACTATCCAGAAATCTCTTTCACACTCGGTTGGATCTTTAGAGTTGTTCCGTATCACCTCCTCCATCCACGAATCTTTATATCACTTTGTTGGATCTGTAGTGTTCTTCTGGATCACCTCCTCCATCCACGGATGTATTTCTCAACTGTTGGATCTCTAGTGTTGTCTGGAGCACATCCTCTATCAACAAATCTCCTTCTAACTCTGTTGGATCCCTATTGTTGTTCTGTATCACCTCTTTCATCCAGGAATCACTATCTCACTCCGTTGGTTCTCTAGTGTTGTTCTAAATCACATCCTCCAGTCACGAAGCTCTTTCTAACTTCGTTGGATCTCTAGTGTTTTTCAGGATCACCTCCTCCATCCATGAATCTCATTCTTACTCCGCTGGCTCTCTAGAGTTTTTCTGAATCACTTCCTCCATCCACCAATCTCCTTCTCACTCCGTTGCCTCTCTAGTGTTGTCCTGGATCACCTGCTCCATCCACGAATCTCTATCTCACTCTGTTGGATCTCTTGTGTTGCTGCGGATCAACTCCTCCACCAAAGAAAGCATTTCTCACTCCGTTGGCTCTCTTGTGTCGTTCTGGATCACCTCCACTATCCAGAAATATCTTTCACACTCGGTTGGATCTGTAGAGTTGTTCTGGATCGCCACCTCCATCCACGAATCTTTATATCACTTTGTTGGATCTGCAGTGTTGTTCTGGATCACCTCGTTCATCCCCGAATGTATTTCTCAACTGTTGGATCTCTTGTGTTGTTCGGGAGCACATCCTCTATCAACAAATCTCGTTCTAACTCTGTTGGATCTGTATTGTTGTTCTATATGACCACTTTCATCCAGGAATCTCTATCTCACTCCGTTGATTCACTAGTGTTGTTCTAGATCACCTCCTCCATTCACAAAGCTCTTTCTCACTCCGTTGGATCTCTAGTGTTGTTCTGGATCACCTCATCCATCCACCAATCTCCTTCTCACTCTGCTGGAGCTATAGTGTTGTTTTGTATCACCTTCTCCATTCCCGAAGCTTTTTCTAACCCTGTTGGATCTATAGTGTTGTTCTGGACCACCTCCCCCATCCACGAATCTCTATGTCACTCTGTTGGATCTCTTGTTTTGTTCCGGATCACATCCTCCACCAAAGAAAGTATTTCTCACTCCGTTGGCTCTCTTGTGTAGTTTTGGATCACCTCCACTATCCAGAAATCTCTTTCACACTCGGTTGGATCTTTAGAGTTGTTCTGTATCATCTCCTCCATCCACGAATCTTTATATCACTTTGTTGGATCTGTAGTGTTGTTCTGGATCACCTCCTTCATCCACGAATGTATTTCTCAACTGTTGGATCTCTAGTGTTGTTCGGGAGCACATCCTCTATCAACAAATCTCCTTCTAACTCTCATGGATCCCTATTGTTGTTCCGTATCACCTCTTTCATCCAGGAATCTCTATCTCACTCCGTTTGTTCTCTAGTGTTGTTTTAAATCACCTCCTCCATGCACGAAGGTCTTTCTCACTCCGTTGGATCTCTAGTGTTTTTCAGGATCACCTCCTCCATCCACGAATCTCATTCTCACTCCGTTGGCTCTCTAGAGTTGTTCTGAATCACTTCCTCCATCCACTAATCTCCTTCTCACTCTGTTGGTTCTCTAGTGTTGTTTTGTATCACCTTCTACAACCACGAAGCTTTTTCTAACCCTGTTGGATCTCTAGCGTTGTTCTGGACCACTTCCTCAATCCACGAATCTCTATCTCACTCTGTTGGATCTCTTGTGTTGTTCCGGATCACCTCCTCCACCAAAGAAAGTATTTCTCACTCCGTTGGCTCTCTTGTGTAGTTCTGGATCACCTCCACTATCCAGAAATCTCTTTCACACTCGGTTGGATCTCTAGAATTGTTCTGGATCACCTCCTTCATCCACGAATATTTATATCACTTTGTTGGATCTGCAGTGTTATTCTGCATCACCTTCTTCATCCACGAATGTATTTCTCAACTGTTGGATCTCTAGTGTTGTTCGGGAGCACATCCTCTATCAACAAATCTCCTTCTAACTCTGATGGATCCCTATTGTTGTTCTCTATCACCTCTTTCATCCAGGAATCTCTATCTCACTCCGTTTGTTCTCTAGTGTTGTTTTAAATCACCTCCTCCATGCACGAAGGTCTTTCTCACTCCGTTGGATCTCTAGTGTTTTTCAGGATCACCTCCTCCATCCACCAATCTCATTCTCACTCCGCTGGCTCTCTAGTGTTGTCCTGGATCACCCGCTCCATCCACGAATCTCTATCTCACTCTGTTGGATCTCTTGTGTTGTTCCGGATCACCTCCATCCACCAATCTCCTTCTCACTCTGTTGGAGCTATAGTGTTGGATCTCTTCTTTTGTTCCGGATCACATCCTCCACCAAAGAAAGTATTTCTCACTCCGTTGGCTCTCTTGTGTAGTTTTGGATCACCTCCACTATCCAGAAATCTCTTTCACACTCGGTTGGATCTTTAGAGTTGTTCCGTATCACCTCCTCCATCCACGAATCTTTATATCACTTTGTTGGATCTGTAGTGTTCTTCTGGATCACCTCCTCCATCCACGGATGTATTTCTCAACTGTTGGATCTCTAGTGTTGTCTGGAGCACATCCTCTATCAACAAATCTCCTTCTAACTCTGTTGGATCCCTATTGTTGTTCTGTATCACCTCTTTCATCCAGGAATCACTATCTCACTCCGTTGGTTCTCTAGTGTTGTTCTAAATCACATCCTCCAGTCACGAAGCTCTTTCTAACTTCGTTGGATCTCTAGTGTTTTTCAGGATCACCTCCTCCATCCATGAATCTCATTCTTACTCCGCTGGCTCTCTAGAGTTTTTCTGAATCACTTCCTCCATCCACCAATCTCCTTCTCACTCCGTTGCCTCTCTAGTGTTGTCCTGGATCACCTGCTCCATCCACGAATCTCTATCTCACTCTGTTGGATCTCTTGTGTTGCTGCGGATCAACTCCTCCACCAAAGAAAGCATTTCTCACTCCGTTGGCTCTCTTGTGTCGTTCTGGATCACCTCCACTATCCAGAAATATCTTTCACACTCGGTTGGATCTGTAGAGTTGTTCTGGATCGCCACCTCCATCCACGAATCTTTATATCACTTTGTTGGATCTGCAGTGTTGTTCTGGATCACCTCGTTCATCCCCGAATGTATTTCTCAACTGTTGGATCTCTTGTGTTGTTCGGGAGCACATCCTCTATCAACAAATCTCGTTCTAACTCTGTTGGATCTGTATTGTTGTTCTATATGACCACTTTCATCCAGGAATCTCTATCTCACTCCGTTGATTCACTAGTGTTGTTCTAGATCACCTCCTCCATTCACAAAGCTCTTTCTCACTCCGTTGGATCTCTAGTGTTGTTCTGGATCACCTCATCCATCCACCAATCTCCTTCTCACTCTGCTGGAGCTATAGTGTTGTTTTGTATCACCTTCTCCATTCCCGAAGCTTTTTCTAACCCTGTTGGATCTATAGTGTTGTTCTGGACCACCTCCCCCATCCACGAATCTCTATGTCACTCTGTTGGATCTCTTGTTTTGTTCCGGATCACATCCTCCACCAAAGAAAGTATTTCTCACTCCGTTGGCTCTCTTGTGTAGTTTTGGATCACCTCCACTATCCAGAAATCTCTTTCACACTCGGTTGGATCTTTAGAGTTGTTCTGTATCATCTCCTCCATCCACGAATCTTTATATCACTTTGTTGGATCTGTAGTGTTGTTCTGGATCACCTCCTTCATCCACGAATGTATTTCTCAACTGTTGGATCTCTAGTGTTGTTCGGGAGCACATCCTCTATCAACAAATCTCCTTCTAACTCTCATGGATCCCTATTGTTGTTCCGTATCACCTCTTTCATCCAGGAATCTCTATCTCACTCCGTTTGTTCTCTAGTGTTGTTTTAAATCACCTCCTCCATGCACGAAGGTCTTTCTCACTCCGTTGGATCTCTAGTGTTTTTCAGGATCACCTCCTCCATCCACGAATCTCATTCTCACTCCGTTGGCTCTCTAGAGTTGTTCTGAATCACTTCCTCCATCCACTAATCTCCTTCTCACTCTGTTGGTTCTCTAGTGTTGTTTTGTATCACCTTCTACAACCACGAAGCTTTTTCTAACCCTGTTGGATCTCTAGCGTTGTTCTGGACCACTTCCTCAATCCACGAATCTCTATCTCACTCTGTTGGATCTCTTGTGTTGTTCCGGATCACCTCCTCCACCAAAGAAAGTATTTCTCACTCCGTTGGCTCTCTTGTGTAGTTCTGGATCACCTCCACTATCCAGAAATCTCTTTCTAACTCGGTTGGATCTCTAGAATTGTTCTGGATCACCTCCTTCATCCACGAATATTTATATCACTTTGTTGGATCTGCAGTGTTATTCTGCATCACCTTCTTCATCCACGAATGTATTTCTCAACTGTTGGATCTCTAGTGTTGTTCGGGAGCACATCCTCTATCAACAAATCTCCTTCTAACTCTGATGGATCCCTATTGTTGTTCTCTATCACCTCTTTCATCCAGGAATCTCTATCTCACTCCGTTTGTTCTCTAGTGTTGTTTTAAATCACCTCCTCCATGCACGAAGGTCTTTCTCACTCCGTTGGATCTCTAGTGTTTTTCAGGATCACCTCCTCCATCCACCAATCTCATTCTCACTCCGCTGGCTCTCTAGTGTTGTCCTGGATCACCCGCTCCATCCACGAATCTCTATCTCACTCTGTTGGATCTCTTGTGTTGTTCCGGATCACCTCCATCCACCAATCTCCTTCTCACTCTGTTGGAGCTATAGTGTTGGATCTCTTCTTTTGTTCCGGATCACATCCTCCACCAAAGAAAGTATTTCTCACTCCGTTGGCTCTCTTGTGTAGTTTTGGATCACCTCCACTATCCAGAAATCTCTTTCACACTCGGTTGGATCTTTGCAGTTGTTCTGTATCACCTCCACCATCCACAAATCTTTATCTCACTTTGTTGGATCTGTAGAGTTCTTCTGGATCACCTGCTCCATCCACGAATGGATTTCTCAACTGTTGGATCTCTTGTGTTGTTCTAGAGCACATCCTCTATCAACAAATCTCCTTCTAACTCTGATGGATCCATATTGTTGTTCTGTATCACCTCTTTCATCCAGTCAACTCTATCTCACTCCGTTGGTTCTCTAGTGTTGTTCTAGATCACCTCCTCCAGTCATGAAGCTCTTTCTAACTTTGTTGGATCTCTAGTGCTTTTCAGGATCACCTCCTCCATCCACGAATCTCATTCTCACTCCGATGGCTCTCTCGAGTTTTTCTAATTCACTTCCTCCATCCACCAATATCCTTCTCACTCTGTTGCCTCTCTAGTGTTGTCCTGGATCACCCGCTCCATCCACGAATCTCTATCTCACTCTGTTGGATCTGTTGTGTTGTTCCGGATCACCTCCATCCACCAATCTCCTTCTCACTCTGCTGGAGCTATAGTGTTGTTTTGTATCACCTTCTCCATCCACGAAGCTTTTTCTAACCCTGTTGGATCTATAGTGTTGTTCTGGACCACCTCCCCCATCCACGAATCTCTATCTCACTCTGTTGGATCTCTTGTTTTGTTCCGGATCACATCCTCCACCAAAGAAAGTACTTCTCACTCCGTTGGCTCTCTTGTGTAGTTTTGGATCACCTCCACTATCCAGAAATCTCTTTCACACTCGGTTGGATCTTTAGAGTTGTTCCGTATCACCTCCTCCATCCACGAATCTTTATATCACTTTGTTGGATCTGTAGTGTTCTTCTGGATCACCTCCTCCATCCACGGATGTATTTCTCAACTGTTGGATCTCTAGTGTTGTCTGGAGCACATCCTCTATCAACAAATCTCCTTCTAACTCTGTTGGATCCCTATTGTTGTTCTGTATCACCTCTTTCATCCAGGAATCACTATCTCACTCCGTTGGTTCTCTAGTGTTGTTCTAAATCACATCCTCCAGTCACGAAGCTCTTTCTAACTTCGTTGGATCTCTAGTGTTTTTCAGGATCACCTCCTCCATCCATGAATCTCATTCTTACTCCGCTGGCTCTCTAGAGTTTTTCTGAATCACTTCCTCCATCCACCAATCTCCTTCTCACTCCGTTGCCTCTCTAGTGTTGTCCTGGATCACCTGCTCCATCCACGAATCTCTATCTCACTCTGTTGGATCTCTTGTGTTGCTGCGGATCAACTCCTCCACCAAAGAAAGCATTTCTCACTCCGTTGGCTCTCTTGTGTCGTTCTGGATCACCTCCACTATCCAGAAATATCTTTCACACTCGGTTGGATCTGTAGAGTTGTTCTGGATCGCCACCTCCATCCACGAATCTTTATATCACTTTGTTGGATCTGCAGTGTTGTTCTGGATCACCTCGTTCATCCCCGAATGTATTTCTCAACTGTTGGATCTCTTGTGTTGTTCGGGAGCACATCCTCTATCAACAAATCTCGTTCTAACTCTGTTGGATCTGTATTGTTGTTCTATATGACCACTTTCATCCAGGAATCTCTATCTCACTCCGTTGATTCACTAGTGTTGTTCTAGATCACCTCCTCCATTCACAAAGCTCTTTCTCACTCCGTTGGATCTCTAGTGTTGTTCTGGATCACCTCATCCATCCACCAATCTCCTTCTCACTCTGCTGGAGCTATAGTGTTGTTTTGTATCACCTTCTCCATTCCCGAAGCTTTTTCTAACCCTGTTGGATCTATAGTGTTGTTCTGGACCACCTCCCCCATCCACGAATCTCTATGTCACTCTGTTGGATCTCTTGTTTTGTTCCGGATCACATCCTCCACCAAAGAAAGTATTTCTCACTCCGTTGGCTCTCTTGTGTAGTTTTGGATCACCTCCACTATCCAGAAATCTCTTTCACACTCGGTTGGATCTTTAGAGTTGTTCTGTATCATCTCCTCCATCCACGAATCTTTATATCACTTTGTTGGATCTGTAGTGTTGTTCTGGATCACCTCCTTCATCCACGAATGTATTTCTCAACTGTTGGATCTCTAGTGTTGTTCGGGAGCACATCCTCTTTCAACAAATCTCCTTCTAACTCTCATGGATCCCTATTGTTGTTCCGTATCACCTCTTTCATCCAGGAATCTCTATCTCACTCCGTTTGTTCTCTAGTGTTGTTTTAAATCACCTCCTCCATGCACGAAGGTCTTTCTCACTCCGTTGGATCTCTAGTGTTTTTCAGGATCACCTCCTTCATCCACGAATCTCCTTCTCATTCCGTTGGCTCTCTAGTGTTGTTCTGGATCACTTCCTCTATCAACTAATCTCATTCTCACTCTGTTGGTTCTCTAGTGTTGTTTTGTATCACCTTCTACAACCACGAAGCTTTTTCTAACCCTGTTGGATCTCTAGCGTTGTTCTGGACCACTTCCTCAATCCACGAATCTCTATCTCACTCTGTTGGATCTCTTGTGTTGTTCCGGATCACCTCCTCCACCAAAGAAAGTATTTCTCACTCCGTTGGCTCTCTTGTGTAGTTCTGGATCACCTCCACTATCCAGAAATCTCTTTCACACTCGGTTGGATCTCTAGAATTGTTCTGGATCACCTCCTTCATCCACGAATATTTATATCACTTTGTTGGATCTGCAGTGTTATTCTGCATCACCTTCTTCATCCACGAATGTATTTCTCAACTGTTGGATCTCTAGTGTTGTTCGGGAGCACATCCTCTATCAACAAATCTCCTTCTAACTCTGATGGATCCCTATTGTTGTTCTCTATCACCTCTTTCATCCAGGAATCTCTATCTCACTCCGTTTGTTCTCTAGTGTTGTTTTAAATCACCTCCTCCATGCACGAAGGTCTTTCTCACTCCGTTGGATCTCTAGTGTTTTTCAGGATCACCTCCTCCATCCACCAATCTCATTCTCACTCCGCTGGCTCTCTAGTGTTGTCCTGGATCACCCGCTCCATCCACGAATCTCTATCTCACTCTGTTGGATCTCTTGTGTTGTTCCGGATCACCTCCATCCACCAATCTCCTTCTCACTCTGTTGGAGCTATAGTGTTGGATCTCTTCTTTTGTTCCGGATCACATCCTCCACCAAAGAAAGTATTTCTCACTCCGTTGGCTCTCTTGTGTAGTTTTGGATCACCTCCACTATCCAGAAATCTCTTTCACACTCGGTTGGATCTTTGCAGTTGTTCTGTATCACCTCCACCATCCACAAATCTTTATCTCACTTTGTTGGATCTGTAGAGTTCTTCTGGATCACCTGCTCCATCCACGAATGGATTTCTCAACTGTTGGATCTCTTGTGTTGTTCTAGAGCACATCCTCTATCAACAAATCTCCTTCTAACTCTGATGGATCCATATTGTTGTTCTGTATCACCTCTTTCATCCAGTCAACTCTATCTCACTCCGTTGGTTCTCTAGTGTTGTTCTAGATCACCTCCTCCAGTCATGAAGCTCTTTCTAACTTTGTTGGATCTCTAGTGCTTTTCAGGATCACCTCCTCCATCCACGAATCTCATTCTCACTCCGATGGCTCTCTCGAGTTTTTCTAATTCACTTCCTCCATCCACCAATATCCTTCTCACTCTGTTGCCTCTCTAGTGTTGTCCTGGATCACCCGCTCCATCCACGAATCTCTATCTCACTCTGTTGGATCTGTTGTGTTGTTCCGGATCACCTCCATCCACCAATCTCCTTCTCACTCTGCTGGAGCTATAGTGTTGTTTTGTATCACCTTCTCCATCCACGAAGCTTTTTCTAACCCTGTTGGATCTATAGTGTTGTTCTGGACCACCTCCCCCATCCACGAATCTCTATCTCACTCTGTTGGATCTCTTGTTTTGTTCCGGATCACATCCTCCACCAAAGAAAGTACTTCTCACTCCGTTGGCTCTCTTGTGTAGTTTTGGATCACCTCCACTATCCAGAAATCTCTTTCACACTCGGTTGGATCTTTAGAGTTGTTCCGTATCACCTCCTCCATCCACGAATCTTTATATCACTTTGTTGGATCTGTAGTGTTCTTCTGGATCACCTCCTCCATCCACGGATGTATTTCTCAACTGTTGGATCTCTAGTGTTGTCTGGAGCACATCCTCTATCAACAAATCTCCTTCTAACTCTGTTGGATCCCTATTGTTGTTCTGTATCACCTCTTTCATCCAGGAATCACTATCTCACTCCGTTGGTTCTCTAGTGTTGTTCTAAATCACATCCTCCAGTCACGAAGCTCTTTCTAACTTCGTTGGATCTCTAGTGTTTTTCAGGATCACCTCCTCCATCCATGAATCTCATTCTTACTCCGCTGGCTCTCTAGAGTTTTTCTGAATCACTTCCTCCATCCACCAATCTCCTTCTCACTCCGTTGCCTCTCTAGTGTTGTCCTGGATCACCTGCTCCATCCACGAATCTCTATCTCACTCTGTTGGATCTCTTGTGTTGCTGCGGATCAACTCCTCCACCAAAGAAAGCATTTCTCACTCCGTTGGCTCTCTTGTGTCGTTCTGGATCACCTCCACTATCCAGAAATATCTTTCACACTCGGTTGGATCTGTAGAGTTGTTCTGGATCGCCACCTCCATCCACGAATCTTTATATCACTTTGTTGGATCTGCAGTGTTGTTCTGGATCACCTCGTTCATCCCCGAATGTATTTCTCAACTGTTGGATCTCTAGTGTTGTTCGGGAGCACATCCTCTATCAATAAATCTCCTTCTAACTCTGATGGATCCCTATTGTTGTTCTCTATCACCTCTTTCATCCAGGAATCTCTTTCTCACTCCGTTTGTTCTCTAGTGTTGTTTTAAATCACCTCCTCCATGCACGAAGGTCTTTCCCACTCCGTTGGATCTCTAGTGTTTTTCAGGATCACCTCCTCCATCCACGAATCTCATTCTCACTCCGTTGGCTCTCAGAGTTGTTCTGAATCACTTCCTCCATCCACTAATCTCCTTCTCACTCTGTTGGTTCTCTAGTGTTGTTTTGTATCACCTTCTCCATCCACGAAGCTTTTTCTAACCATGTTGGATCTCTAGCGTTGTTCTGGACCACCTCCTCAATCCACGAATCTCTATCTCACTCTGTTGGATCTCTTGTGTTGTTCCGGATCACCTCCTCCACCAAAGAAAGTATTTCTCACTCCGTTGGCTCTCTTGTGTAGTTCTGGATCACCTCCACTACCCAGAAATATCTTTCACACTCGGTTGGATCTCTAGAGTTGTTCTGGATCACCTCCTCCATCCACGAATATTTATATCACTTTGTTGGATCTGCATTGTTGTTCTGCATCACCTCCTTCATCCACGACTGTATTTCTCAACTGTTGGATCACTTGTGTTGTTCGGGAGAACATCCTCTATCAACAAAATCTCCTTCTAACTCTGTTGGATCTGTATTGTTGTTCTATATCACCACTTTCATCCAGGAATCTCTATCTCACTCCGTTGATTCACTAGTGTTGTTCTAGATCACCTCCTCCATTCACAAAACTCTTTCTCACTCCGTTGGATCTCTAGTGTTGTTCTGGATCACCTCATCCATCCACCAATCTCCTTCTCACTCTGCTGGAGCTATAGTGTTGTTTTGTATCACCTTCTCCATCCACGAAGCGTTTTCTAACCCTGTTGGATTTATAGTGTTGTTCTGGACCACCTCCCCATCCACGAATCTCTATCTCATTCTGTTGGATCTCTTGTTTTGTTCCGGATCACATCATCCACCAAAGAAAGTATTTCTCACTCCGTTGGCTCTCGTGTGTCGTTCTAGATCACCTCCTCTATCCAGAAATCTCTTTCACACTCGGTTGGATCTCTAGATTTGTTCTGGATAACCTCCTCTATACACGTATCTATATATCACTTTGTTGGATCTGTAGTGTTGTTCTGGATCACCTCCTTCATCCACGGATGTATTTCTCAACTGTTGGATCTCTAGTGTTGTTCTGGAGCACATCCTCTATCAACAAATCTCCTTCTAACTCTGTTGGATCCCTATTGTTGTTCTGTATCACCTCTTTCATCCAGGAATCTCTATCTCACTCCGTTTGTTCTCTAGTGTTGTTTTAAATCACCTCCTCCATGCACGAAGGTCTTTCTCACTCCGTTGGATCTCTTGTGTTTTTCAGGATCACCTCCTCCATCCACGAATCTCATTCTCACTCCGTTGGCTCTCTAGAGTTGTTCTGAATCACTTCCTCCATCCACTAATCTCGTTCTCACTCTGTTGGTTCTCTATTGTTGTTTTGTATCACCTTCTACAACCACGAAGCTTTTTCTAAACCTGTTGGATCTCTAGCGTTGTTCTGGACCACTTCCTCAATCCACGAATTTCTATCTCACTCTGTTGGATCTCTTGTGTTGTTCCGGATCATCTCCTCCACCAAAGAAAGTATTTCTCACTCCGTTGGCTCTCTTGTGTAGTTCTGGATCACCTCCACTATCCAGAAATCTCTTTCACACTCGGTTGGATCTCTAGAATTGTTCTGGATCACCTCCTTCATCCACGAATATTTATATCACTTTGTTGGATCTGCAGTGTTGTTCTGCATCACCTTCTTCATCCACGAATGTATTTCTCAACTGTTGGATCTCTAGTGTTGTTCGGGAGCACATCCTCTTTCAACAAATCTCCTTCTAACTCTGATGGATCCCTATTGTTGTTCTCTATCACCTCTTTCATCCAGGAATCTCTATCTCACTCCGTTTGTTCTCTAGTGTTGTTTTAAATCACCTCCTCCATGCACGAAGGTCTTTCTCACTCCGTTGGATCTCTAGTGTTTTTCAGGATCACCTCCTCCATCCACGAATCTCATTCTCACTCCGCTGGCTCTCTTGAGTTTTTCTAATTCACTTCCTCCATCCACCAATCTCCTTCTCACTCCGTTCCCTCTCTAGTGTTGTCCTGGATCACCCGCTACATCCACGAATCTCTATCTCACTCTGTTGGATCTCTTGTGTTGTTCCGGATCACCTCCATCCACCAATCTCCTTCTCACTCTGTTGGAGCTATAGTGTTGGATCTCTTCTTTTGTTCCGGATCACATCCTCCACCAAAGAAAGTATTTCTCACTCCGTTGGCTCTCTTGTGTAGTTTTGGATCACCTCCACTATCCAGAAATCTCTTTCACACTCGGTTGGATCTTTGCAGTTGTTCTGTATCACCTCCTCCATCCACAAATCTTTATCTCACTTTGTTGGATCTGTAGAGTTCTTCTGGATCACCTGCTCCATCCACGAATGGATTTCTCAACTGTTGGATCTCTTGTGTTGTTCTAGAGCACATCCTCTATCAACAAATCTCCTTCTAACTCTGATGGATCCATATTGTTGTTCTGTATCACCTCTTTCATCCAGTCAACTCTATCTCACTCCGTTGGTTGGATCTGTAGAGTTGGATCTATCAACAAATCTCTTTCACACTCGGTTGGATCTGTAGAGTTGTTCTGGATCGCCACCTCCATCCACGAATCTTTATATCACTTTGTTGGACCTGCAGTGTTGTTCTGGATCACCTCGTTCATCCACGAATGTATTTCTCAACTGTTGGATCTCTAGTGTTGTTAGGGAGCACAACTTCTATCAACAAATCTCCTTCTAACTCAGATGGATCCCTATTGTTGTTCTGTATCACCTCTTTCATCCAGGAATCTCTATCTCACTCCGTTTGTTCTCTAGTGTTGTTTTAAATCACCTCCACCATGCACGAAGGTCTTTCTCACTCCGTTGGATCTCTAGTGTTTTTCAGGATCACCTCATCCATCGACAAATCTCATTCTCACTCCGCCGGCTCTCTAGGGATTTTCTGATTCACTTCCTCCATCGACCAATCTCCTTCTCACTCCGTTGCCTCTCTAGTGTTGTCCTGGATCACCCGCTCCATCCACGAATCTCTATCTCACTCCGTTGGCTCTCGTGTGTCGTTCTAGATCACCTCCTCTATCCAGAAATCTCTTTCACACTCGGTTGGATCTCTAGATTTGTTCTGGATAACCTCCTCTAAACACGAATCTATATATCACTTTGTTGGATCTGTAGTGTTGTTCTGGATCACCTCCTTCATCCACGGATGTATTTCTCAACTGTTGGATCTCTAGTGTTGTTCTGGAGCACATCCTCTATCAACAAATCTCCTTCTAACTCTGTTGGATCCCTATTGTTGTTCTGTATCACCTCTTTCATCCAAGAATCTCTATCTCACTCCGTTTGTTCTCTAGTGTTGTTTTAAATCACCTCCTCCATGCACGAAGGTCTTTCTCACTCCGTTGGATCCCTAGTGTTTTTCAGGATCACCTCCTCCATCCACGAATCTCATTCTCACTCCGTTGGCTCTCTAGAGTTGTTCTGAATCACTTCCTCCATCCACTAATCTCGTTCTCACTCTGTTGGTTCTCGAGTGTTGTTTTGTATCACCTTCTCCATCCACGAAGCTTTTTCTAACCCTGTTGGATCTCTAGCGTTGTTCTGGACCACCTCCTCAATCCACGAATCTCTATCTCACTCTGTTGGATCTCTTGTGTTGTTCCGGATCACCTCCTCCACCAAAGAATGTACTTCTCACTCCGTTGGCTCTCTTGTGTAGTTCTGGATCACCTCAACTATCCAGAAATCTCTTTCACCCTCGGTTGGATCTTTAGAGTTGTTCTGGATCACCTCCTCCATCCACAAATCTTTATCTCACTTTGTTGGATCTGTAGTGTTGTTCATGGATCACCTGCTTCATCCGCGAATCTCATTCTCACTCCGCTGGCTCTCTAGAGTTTTTCTGATTCACTTCCTCCATCCACCAATCTCCTTCTCACTCCGTTGGCTCTATTGTGTCGTTCTGGATCACCTCCTCTATCCAGAAATCTCTTTCACACTCGGTTGGATCTCTAGATTTGTTCTGGTTCACCTCCTCCATACACGAATCTTTATATCACTTTGTTGGATCTGGAGTGTTGTTCTGGATCACCTCCTTCATCCACGGATGTATTTCTCAACTGTTGGATCTCTAGTGTTGTTCTGGAGCACATCCTCTATCAACAAATCTCCTTCTAACTCTGTTGGATCCCTATTGTTGTTCTGTATCACCTCTTTCATCCAGGAATCTCTATCTCACTCCGTTGGTTCTCTAGTGTTGTTCTAGATCACCTCCTCCAGTCACGAAGCTCTTTCTAACTTTGTTGGATCTCTAGTGTTTTTCAGGATCACCTCCTCCATCAACGAATCTCATTCTCACTCCGCTGCCTCTCTAGAGTTTTTCTGAATCACTTCCTCCATCCACCAATCTCCTTCTCACTCCGTTGCCTCTCTAGTGTTGTCCTGGATCACCCGCTCCATCCACGAATCTCTATCTCACTCTGTTGGATCTCTTGTGTTGTTCCGGATCACCTTCATCCACCAATCTCCTTCTCACTCTGTTGGCGCTATAGTGTTGTTTTGTATCACCTTCTCCATCCACGAAGCTTTTTCTAACCCTGTTGGATCTATAGTGTTGTTCTGGACCACCTCCCCCATCCACGAATCTCTATCTCACTCTGTGGGATCTCTTGTTTTGTTCCGGATCACATCCTCCACCAAAGAAAGTATTTCTCACTCCGTTGGCTCTCTTGTGTAGTTTTGGATCACCTCAACTATCCAGAAATCTCTTTCACACTCGGTTGGATCTTTAGAGTTGTTCTGGATCACCTCCTCCATCCACAAATCTTTATCTCACTTTGTTGGATTTGTAGTGTTGTTCTGGATCACCTGCTTCATCCACGAATGCATTTCTCAACTGTTTGATCTCTTGTGTTGTTCTAGAGCACATCCTCTATCAACAAATCTCCTTCTAACTCTGTTGGATCTGTATTGTTGTTCTATATCACCACTTTCATCCAGGAATCTCTATCTCACTCCGTTGGTTCACTAGTGTTGTTCTAGATCACCTCCTCCATTCACGAATCTCTTTCTCACTTCGTTGGATCTCTAGTGTTGTTCTGGATCACCTCATCCATCCACAAATCTCATTCTCACTCCGCTGGCTCTCTAGAGTTTTTCTGATTCACTTCCTCCCTCCACCAATCTCCTTCTCACTCCGTTGCCTCTCTAGTGTTGTCCTGGATCACCCGCTCCATCCACGAATCTCTATCTCACTCCGTTGGCTCTCTTGTGTCGTTCTGGATCACCTCCTCTATCCAGAAATCTCTTTCTCACTCGGTTGGATCTGTAGATTTGTTCTGGATCACCTCCTCCATACTCGAATCTTTATAAAACTTTGTTGGATCTGCAGTGTTGTTCTGGATCACCTCCTTCATCCACGGATGTATTTCTCAACTGTTGGATCTCTAGTGTTGTTCTTGGGCACATCCTCTATCAACAAATCTCCTTCTAACTCTGTTGGATCCCTATTGTTGTTCCGTTGGTTCTCTAGTGTTATTCTAGAACAACTCCTCCATGCACGAAGGTCTTTCTCACTCCGTTGGACCTCTAGTGTTTTTCAGGATCACCACATCCATCCACGAATCCCATTCTCACTCCGTTGGCTCTCTAGAGTTGTTCTGATTCACTTCCTCCATCCACTAATCTCCTTCTCACTCTGTTGGTTCTCTAGTGTTGTTTTGTATCACCTTCTTCATCCACGAAGTTTTTTCTAACCCTGGTGGATCTATAGTGTTGTTCTGGACCACGTCCCCCATCTACGAATCTCTATCTCACTCTGTTGGATCTCTTGTTTTGTTCCGGATCACATCCTCCACCAGAGAAAGTATTTCTCACTCCGTTGGCTCTCTTGTGTAGTTCTGGATCACCTCCACTATCCAGAAATCTCTTTCACACTCGGTTGGATCTTTAGAGTTGTTCTGGATCACCTCCTCCATCCACAAATCTTTATCTCACTTTGTTGGATCTGTAGTGTTGTTCTGGATCACCTGCTTCATCCACGAATGCATTTCTCAACTGTTGGATCTCTTGTGTTGTTCTAGAGCACATCCTCTATCTACATATCTCCTTCTAACTCTGTTGGATCTATATTGTTGTTCTATATCACCACTTTCATCCAGGAATCTCTATCTCACTCCGTTGGTTCACTAGTGTTGTTCTAGATCACCTCCTCCATTCACGAAGCTCTTTCTCACTCCGTTGGATCTCTAGTGTTGTTCTGGATCACCTCATCCATCCACAAATCTCATTCTCACTCCGCTGGCTCTCTAGAGTTTTTCTGATTCACTTCCTCCATCCACCAATCTCCTTCTCACTCTGTTGCCTCTCTAGTGTTGTCCTGGATCACCCGCTCCATCCATGAATCTCTATCTCACTCTGTTGGATCTCTTGTGTTGTTCCGGATCAACTCCTCCACCAAAGAAAGTATTTCTCACTCCGTTGGATCTCTTGTGTCGTTCTGGATCACCTCCTCTATCCAGAAATCTCTTTCACACTCGGTTGGATCTCTAGATTTGTTCTGTATCACCTCCTCCATACACGAATCTTTATATCACTTTGTTGGATCTGTAGTGTTGTTCTGGATCACCTCCTTCATCCACGGATGTATTTCTCAACTGTTGGATCTCTAGTGTTGTTCAGGAGCACATCCTCTATCAACAAATCTCCTTCTAACTCTGTTGGATCCCTATTGTTGTTCTGTATCACCTCTTTCATCCAGGAATCTCTATCTCACTCCGTTGGTTCTCTAGTATTGTTCTAGATCACCTCCTCCAGTAACTAAGCTCTTTCTAACTTCGTTGGATCTCTAGTGTTTTTCAGGATCACCTCCTCCATCCACGAATCTCATTCTCACTCCGCTGGATCTCTAGAGTTTTTCTGAATCACTTTCTCCATCCACCCATCTCCTTCTCACTCCGTTGCCTCTCTAGTGTTGGCCTGGATCACCCGCTCCATCCACGAATTTCTATCCCACTCTGTTGGATCTCTTGTGTTGTTCCGGATCAACTCCTCCACCAAAGAAAGTATTTCTCACTCCGGTGGCTCTCTTGTGTCGTTCTGGATTAACTCCACTATCCAGAAATCTCTTTCATACTCGGTTGGATCTCTAGAGTTGTTCTGGATCACCTCCTCCATCCACGAATCTTTATATCACTTTGTTGGATATGCAGTGTTGTTCTGGATCACCTCCTTCATCCACGATTGTATTTCTCAACTGTTGGATCTCTAGTGTTGTTTGGGAGCACATCCTCTATCAACATATCTCCTTCTAACTCTGATGGATCCCTATTGTTGTTCTGTATTACCTCTTTCATCCAGTAATCTCTATCTCACTCCGTTTGTTCTCTAGTGTTGTTTTAAATCTCCTCCTCCATGCACGAAGGTCTTTGTCACACCCCGAGACAACCCGCCACGTATTTCTACGCAAGGCGTATTCCCATCACATACATTATCAATAACAATACAATAAATGCCACAGTTATTTCATAAGCAAAAGAGTTCTACAAACGATCATGACAGACACGGCTAGTAAAACGACCACTTCCATGCCTGTTCAATGTATCAATTATTTAAAATAGAGACTAAATCAACAAGTGGCATATTATTCCTTTTAGAATCTTCCCGCCTTAGCTCACTCATGACCTTGCTCAGTACCTTCATCTTCATTACCTGGAACCCACATAAAAGTGAAACGGGTGAGAGATCGAACATTCTCTCAGTACAGGATTTAGTTCCAGCCCGGGGATTTGTAAAATCTTCCCTTTTGATCATACTAATTAAACAACTTTATTTATTCAATTACCAAAATGCAATCTATATTATCCTATCATGCAATGACCTATCATTCATGTAAGCACTTGTTACTTTAAAAATCTTATTAATCACTGACCATCACTTTGCTTGTGATGCATTATATCTCAAACCCGACTACAACTAGCATTCCCCGCATGCCGGTCTTGACCGCGACTAACAGTTCCCGCATATCAGCCTTTCAAACATCAAACCCGACTGCGACTAGCATTCCCCGCATATCGGTCCCGACCACGACTAGCAGTCCCCGTGTATCGGCCTTTCCAGCATCGAACCCGATTGAGACTAGCAACCTCCGCATATCGGTCCCGACCACGACTAGTAGTCCCCGTGTATCGGCCTTTCCAATATCGAACCCGACTGTGACTAGCAGCCCCCGCATGCCGGTCCCGATCGCTACTAGCAGCCCCCGCGTATCGGCCTTTCCATTCATTCCACTCACGGTGATCGTTCGATTTCTTATTCTATTATTATACTCAATCGATATATTTCATTCAGGTCATATGTTCCAAACGAAATAATCTTATTCTTTATTCTCTAAACAAAGCCAAAGAGGTTGTTCGAATCAAAATGCACAATTCTATAAGTAAATTAAAATGTACACAGAGGAATAAGTAATTAGTTTTACAAAAAGCCCAGGAAGCCCGTACCTGATATCTGATGACTGAATTCTTGATTGTCTCTTATGTCGTTTAAATCTTTAAATGTGGAATCTAAAACATAAATATACATTTTAATTAATGATGTTTCAATTCAATTTTGGTTTCCTAAAAACCTTTAATGTTATATGTCATTCGTCCTGGTTTACTATCTAAGTGAATTATCATGCACTTTGACCTGACTGTTTTCGATTAAATCTTATAATAGATGTTATAAAAGCTTTGACCATTTTAATTTCTGATTAAAATTGGGTATCTAACCTCTGTTTCAGTATTACCATGATGAAAGGAATAAATTACAATAACATAAATTATTTCCACTTATGTTATCTTAATCCTTATGTTATCTAACCTCTGTTTCAGTATTACCATGATGAAAGGAATAAATTACAATAACATAAATTACAATAACGTAATTTCTGATCAAATATAATAACAAGAATATCAAATAAAATATATGGTAAGCTTGAAATTCTAATATAGAAATATAATAAAATATTGAATAAATTAGTACATACTATTTGCTGGAAAATAGTTTTCAATCTACAAGAATATATTGTAGGGAGTAATTATAGAAATTAACTATTCACTTCAAAATTTTAATAAGGTATTCATATTTATATACCATCATGTATATCTATAGATTAAAATTATTATTTTTTTATTTCATTCCAATAAACAAAACGGATCCGGAATAGTTAAAATACTAACAATAACTATTAGTGAGTTTAGACAATTTCTATTTAGAGTTATCAAACCTAAAGAAAACATAATAAAAAAATTTGAAATCAGATCTAGAGTACATGACGAAATGAAAAAGTTTATAATAATTTGTATGAAGGAATTATTATATAAAAACATATTCAGATTATAATTTATAGGAATAACATCGTAAATCCCTACAATTTTAAGAACAATACTTGATTCTAATAAGTACTATAACATGGTTTGTACGTACCTTTAAACCAGAAATTTTTAGACTATGAAGAGAAACTTCAACCTATTTCGAAATGATAGGACTTTCGGATTTTTCTTTGGTTGATTGTGAAAGAAGAGAGAGAGACGGCAGATGTCACACCCCGCGGCCCAACGAGGCGCGACAGGTGATTCCTGCCGTAGACATACGGTTGCCCGTATGCCTACAAGGCAATTACGATATAATAGTAAATAAAAACTTAAGCAAACAAATAACATAAATCCCGAATGGTCAGGTAATATCATACAAACCCGTATCTCGATGGATACGCATCACAAAATGACATAGAGACCATATATGTACACAATCATAACATAACTATATACATAGTCCCTAATGCCACCATACCAGACAGTCTAAGCAGCGGTGAAACCAGGCCTACCGACCTCGTGCCCCACTCAGATCTGCTGAACCGGAACCTGAAAAGTTAACCCAAACAGGGGGTGAGAAATAAATTCTCAGTGCGATAAATTTGCCACGTTTCGCTCCTGGACTTGCAATCACAGATTATATTCAAAAATAAACACAAATAAAGTTCAGATCAGTTCATAATAAAATATAAACATGAACGCATAAACCCGACATCAATTAGCCAAATGAAATCAAATCAGGATTTGCCAAACCGAAATTCAATCACACAATATTTGGTTTAACTCGAACTCAGAATATCTGGTAGTTACAGGCTTAACCGTTTAATTAAAAGTCTGGTTTCATCTCAGATCCGGAAAATTCATTTAAAACCAATTGACCATTCAAACACATTACCCCCTGGGTAATGCCTCCGATACACAAGTCACCCATAACCAAATTCATAATACATAGTCACTTACCCCTCGTCCCAACCGGTACTGGGAACTGCCGAGGGCCAGACGATCTAAAGCTTTAGAATACTGGGAGTCAAAGTCCATGCATAGACTTTGACAAATCCGGATTCACCCCCTGGGTGACGGCGCCACGATGGGAGACGGTAATACCATATCCACCAACCGATGGTGATATAAATCACGGTGACTTTTAATTCCAAATTAGATCATTCAGATCAATACACAAATAATAACCATACCAGCATGCAGATCAATCAGATAAAACAATTCGAGTTTTAATTAATTTGGGCAATGCAATGCATATGCAACACAATTCGATCATGCAATTCAACCAATAATCAACATGTCAATCGAAACACAGTTTAATTCTGAATATAAACTATCAAACAAGTCCAGAAACCCCGCACCTGAGTATATAGTGCACTCGTCTAAGGCTCAGGCGTCTCGAATGATCCCGAGATCCGATGCCTCGTAGGTTTACCACCTATTTGTACGTTTAGATTCGATTAAAACATTCGATTGGTATCCCGTAGGTTAAATCGAGTTAAATTAGGTTAAACACGGTTTAGTGTTCGTATTCAGGTTCTAATGGTATAGGTTTAGGTAATGGTTCAACCAATTAGGTTTGTACAACATAAAGTATACCATTGCAGAAATTCTGGGTATGTATTGCGGCCCGTAATGGCTCTGTTGCGGCCCGCAGTCAATTCTTCCAGAGAGTGTGTTGTTCTGCCACATTTATTGCGGCCCGTAATGGGTTCTATTCCGGCCCGTAACAACAACACAGTACAACCCGAAATTTTGGTTAAGTCTTTGTTCCCTTGCGGCCCGCAATGCTTATGGTTTCGGTCCGCAATAAATCACACAGAAGCTGGTTTTCAGGTTTAGTTAAACTTGTTTCGATCGAGGTTCGACATGGTTAACCCTTGTTACGTATCATCGATTCGACATGGTTCGACATGGTATATTCACATCTAAGTTGTCAAGAACCGACACAATTAAACCATGAATTCAATTGGTATAAAATTGGCATAAAACCCTAATTCCAAAATTCAACTCAAATGGATGATTTAATCAAATAACACGAATCGAGATGTTCAAACGATTATAACTCGATCTATTCAGATCCAAATGGTGCATAACACCTGAAAAACTCAGAAATTCCACAAATCCCACCATTTTACCAAACCCTAATTCACCCTTTTCCAATTTCACAAGCCAATCCATTCGATTCAATACAAATCAAACCAAATATCGAGTTATATCGAATCAATCGAACTTTAATTCGAATTCTCAAAGAAATACCACAAATCAAACAAATTAGGGTTTTTAAAAGATTACAAGGAAGGAAGAATATACCAAATTGAAGCTTAAGAATCGAGTACGATCGTCTATTCAGCTCGAATCTCAGATTTCCGACAATTCCGATCAGATTCCACGCTCGATTTCTCTCTCTCTTTCTTTCTCTCTTTGGTTCGGCCAACCCTAGCTCACTCCCGAAATTTTAGATGTTTCAATTAGAAATATCAAGTGAAGAAGAAGGGTGTTTACTTAATATATGGAATTTTTGCACATAAGTCCTCCAAGTTTTTTTTTAAATATTGCATTACTTTGAAATCTTTACAATTAGGCCCTTTTTGTATATTTTATTTATTCAAGGATCATAATGTGACAGCAGAGGGGGTTAATATCCAATTAAAAGATGGGAGCGGTTTTGAGACAGAAATAGAAACGGCACAAATTTAAAAGGAAGGTTTATGGTTCTAATTAGAAGGGATTAATATAAATAATATTTACCAGGGAAGAGGCGCTTTGATTGAGGCGGTTATGCTAATTACAGGTGGTTATATTTGAGTTACTTAAAATATATATATATATTGTACATTAATTTAGTATTTTCAAATACATGACGTTATATAATTGGTTTTATTGTTCTTAAAATGAAATTTAACAATTAGACCGTACCTCAAAATACATGGTATTACAGTCTTTCTCACTCCGTTGGATCTCTAGTGTTTTTCAAGATAACCTCCTCCATCCACGAATCTCATTCTCATTCCGTTGGCTCTCTAGAGTTGTTCTGAAACACTTACTCCATCCACTAATCTCCTTCTCACTCTGTTGGTTCTCTAGTGTTGTTTTGTATCACCTTCTCCATCCACGAAGCTTTTTCTAACCCTGTTGGATCTCTAGCGTTGTTCTGGACCACCTCCTCAATCCACGAATCTCTATCTTACTCTGTTGGATCTCTTGTGTTGTTCTGGATCACCTCCTCCACCAAAGAAAGTATTTCTCACTCTGTTGGCTCTCTTGTGTCGTTCTGGATCACCTCATTTATCCAGAAATCTCTTTCACACTCGGTTGGATCTCTAGATTTGTTCTGGATCACCTCCTCCATCCACGAATCTTTATATCACTTTGTTGGATCTGTAGTGTTGTTCTGGATCACCTCCTTCATCCACGGATGTATTTCTCAACTGTTGGATCTCTAGTGTTGTTCTGGAGCACATCCTCTATCAACAAATCTCCTTCTATCTCTGTTGGATCCCTATTGTTGTTCTGTATCACCTCTTTCATCCAGGAATCTCTATCTCACTTCGTTTGTTCTCTAGTGTTGTTCTAGATGACCTCCT
Source organism: Carex littledalei (assembly GCA_011114355.1). Taxonomy (NCBI): domain Eukaryota; kingdom Viridiplantae; phylum Streptophyta; class Magnoliopsida; order Poales; family Cyperaceae; genus Carex; species Carex littledalei. The sequence continues at coordinate 8,480,386 of CM022084.1, read as the reverse complement.
CCATTCATGAAGCTCCTTCTAACTCTGTTTGATCCCTATTGTTGTTTTGTATCACCTCTTTCATCCAGGAATCTCTATCTCACTCTGTTGGTTGTCTAGTGTTGTTTTGTATCACCTTCTCCATTCACGAAGCATTTTCTAACCCTGTTGGATCTCTAGCGTTGTTCTGGACCACCTCCTCAATCCACGAATCTCTATCTCACTCTGTTGGATCTCTTGTGGTGTTCCGGATCACCTCCTCCACAAAAGAAAGTATTTCTCACTCCGTTGGGTCTTTTGTGTAGTTCTGGATCACCTCCACTATCCAGACATCTCTATCACACTCGGTTGGAAGTCTAGAGTTGTTCTGGATCACCTCCTTCATCCACGAATCTTTATCTCACTTTGTTGGATCTGTAGTGTTGTTCTGGATCACCTCCTTCATCCACGAATGTATTTCTAGACTGTTGGATCTGTAGTGTTGTTCTGGAGCACATCCTCTATCAACAAATCTCCTTCTAACTCTGTTGGATCCCTATTGTTGTTCTGTATCACCACTTTCATCCAGGAATCTCTATCTCACTCCGTTTGTTCTCTAGTGTTGTTTTAAATCACCTCCTCCATGCACGAAGGTCTTTCTCACTCTGCTGGATCTCTACTGTTTTTCTGGATCACCTTCTCCATCCACGAATCTCATTCTCACACCGTTGGCTCTCTAGAGTTGTTCTGAATCACTTCCTCAATCTAACAATCTCCTTCTCACTCTGTTGGCTCTCTAGTGTTGTTTTGTACCACCTCTCCATCCATGAAGCTTTTTCTAACCCTGTTGGATCTCTAGCGTTGTTCTGGACCACCTCCTCCATCCACGAATCTCTGTCTCACTCTGTTGGATGTCTTGTGTGGCTCCGAATCACCTCCTCCACTAAAGAAAATATTTCTCACTCTGTTGGCTCTCTTGTGTAGTTCTGGATCACCTCCTTCATCCACGGATGTATTTCTCAACTGTCGGATCTCCAGTGTTGTTCTGGAGCACATCCTCTATCAACAAATCTCCTTCTAACTCTGTTGGATCCCTATTGTTGTTCTGTATCACCTCTTTCATCCAGGAATCTCTATCTCACTCCGTTGGTTCTCTAGTGTTGTTCTAGATCACCTCCTCCAGTCACGAAGCTCTTTCTAACTTCGTTGGATCTCTAGTGTTTGTCAGGATCACCTCCATCCGCGAATCTCATTCTTACTCCGTTGGCTCTCTAGAGTTGTTCTGAATCACTTCCTCCATCCACCAATCTCCTTCTCACTCTGCTGGAGCTATAGTGTTGTTTTGTATCACCTTCTCCATCCACGAAGCTTTTTCTAATCCTGTTGGATCTATAGTGTTGTTCTGGACCACCTCCTCCATCCACGAATCTCTATCTCACTCTGTGGGATATCTTGTTTTGTTCCGGATCACATCCTCCACCAAAGAAAGTATTTCTCACTCTGTTGGCTCTCTTGTGTAGTTTTGGATCACCTCAACTATCCAGAAATCTCTTTCACACTCGGTTGGATCTTTAGAGTTGTTCTGGATCACCTCCTCCATCCACAAATCTTTATCTCACTTTGTTGGATTTGTAGTGTTGTTCTGGATCACCTGCTTCATCCACGAATGCATTTCTCAACTGTTTGATCTCTTGTGTTGTTCTAGAGCACATCCTCTATCAACAAATCTCCTTCTAACTCTGTTGGATCTGTATTGTTGTTCTATATCACCTCTTTCATCCAGGAATCTCTATCTCACTCCGTTGGTTCACTAGTGTTGTTCTAGATCACCTCCTCCATTCACGAAGCTCTTTCTCACTCCGTTGGATCTCTAGTGTTGTTCTGGATCACCTCATCCATCCACAAATCTCATTCTCACTCCGCTGGCTCTCTAGAGTTTTTCTGATTCACTTCCTCCATCCACCAATCTCCTTCTCACTCCGTTGCCTCTCTAGTGTTGGCCTGGATCACCCGCTCCATCCACGAATTTCTATCCCACTCTGTTGGATCTCTTGTGTTGTTCCGGATCAACTCCTCCACCAAAGAAAGTATTTCTCACTCCGTTGGCTCTCTTGTGTCGTTCTGGATTAACTCTACTATCCAGAAATCACTTCCATACTCGGTTGGATCTCTAGAGTTGTTCTGGAACACCTCCTCCATCCACGAATCTTTATATCACTTTGTTGGATCTGCAGTGTTGTTCTGGATCACCTCCTTCATCCACGAATGTATTTCTCAACTGTTGGATCTCTAGTGTTGTTTGGGAGCACATCCTCTATCAACATATCTCCTTCTAACTCTGATGGATCCCTATTGTTGTTCTGTACCACCTCTTTCATCCAGTAATCTCTATCTCACTCTGTTTGTTCTCTAGTGTTGTTTTAAATCACCTCCTGCATGCACGAATGTCTTTCTCACTCCGTTGGATCTCTAGTGTTTTTCAGGATAACCTCCTCCATCCACGAATCTCATTCTCATTCCGTTGGCTCTCTAGAGTTGTTCTGAAACACTTACTCCATCCACTAATCTCCTTCTCACTCTGTTGGTTCTCTAGTGTTGTTTTGTATCACCTTCTCCATCCACGAAGCTTTTTCTAACCCTGTTGGATCTCTAGCGTTGTTCTGGACCACCTCCTCAATCCACGAATCTCTATCTCACTCTGTTGGATCTCTTGTGTTGTTCTGGATCACCTCCTCCACCAAAGAAAGTATTTCTCACTCTGTTGGCTCTCTTGTGTCGTTCTGGATCACCTCCTCTATCCAGAAATCTCTTTCACACTCGGTTGGATCTCTAGATTTGTTCTAGATCACCTCCTCCATCCACGAATCTTTATATCACTTTGTTGGATCTGTAGTGTTGTTCTGGATCACCTCTTTCATCCACGGATGTAATTCTCAACTGTTGGATCCCTAGTGTTGTTCTGGAGCACATCCTCTATCAACAAATCTCCTTCTATCTCTGTTGGATCCCTATTGTTGTTCTGTATCACCTCTTTCATCCAGGAATCTCTATCTCACTTCGTTTGTTCTCTAGTGTTGTTCTAGATGACCTCCTCCATTCATGAAGCTCCTTCTAACTCTGTTTGATCCCTATTGTTGTTTTGTATCACCTCTTTCATCCAGGAATCTCTATCTCACTCTGTTGGTTTTCTAGTGTTGTTTTGTATCACCTTCTCCATCCACGAAGCTTTTTCTAACCCTGTTGGATCTATAGTGTTGTTCTGGACCACCTCCTCCATCCACGAATCTCTATCTCACTCTGTTGGATCTCTTGTTTTGTTCCGGATCACATCCTCCACCAAAGAATGTATATCTCACTCCGTTGGCTCTCTTGTGTAGTTCTCGATCACCTCCACTATCCAGAAATCTCTTTCACACTCGGTTGGATCTTTAGAGTTGTTCTGGGTCACCTCCTCCATCCACAAATTTTTATCTCACATTGTTGGATCTGTAGTGTTGTTCTGGATCACCTGCTTCATCCACGAATGCATTTCTCAACTGTTGGATCTCTTGTGTTGTTCTAGAGCACATCCTCTATCAACAAATCTCCTTCTAACTCTGTTGGATCTATATTGTTGTTCTATATCACCACTTTCATCCAGGAATCTCTATCTCACTCCGTTGGTTCACTAGTGTTGTTCTAGATCACCTCCTCCATTCACAAAACTCTTTCTCACTCCGTTGGATCTCTAGTGTTGTTCTGGATCACCTCATCCATCCACAAATCTCATTCTCACTCCGCTGGCTTTCTAGAGTTTTTCTGATTCACTTCCTCCATCCACCAATCTCCTTCTCACTCCGTTGCCTCTCTAGTGTTGTCCTGGATCACCCGCTCCATCCACGAATCTCTATCTCACTCTGTTGGATCTCTTGTGTTGTTCCGGATCAACTCCTCCACCAAAGAAATTATTTCTCACTCCGTTGGCTCTCTTGTGTCGTTCTGGATCAGCTCCTCTATCCAGAAATCTCTTTCACACTCGGTTGGATCTCTAGATTTGTTCTGGATCACCTCCTCCATACACGAATCTTTATATCACTTTGTTGGATCTGTAGTGTTGTTCTGGATCACCTCCTTCATCCACGGATGTATTTCTCAACTGTTGGATCTCTAGTGTTGTTCAGGAGCACATCCTCTATCAACAAATCTCCTTCTAACTCTGTTGGATCCCTATTGTTGTTCTGTATCACCTCTTTCATCCAGGAATCTCTATCTCACTCCGTTGGTTCTCTAGTGTTGTTCTAGATCACCTCCTCCAGTAACTAAGCTCTTTCTAACTTCGTTGGATCTCTAGTGTTTTTCAGGATCACCTCCTCCATCCACGAATCTCATTCTCACTCCGCTGGATCTCTAGAGTTTTTCTGAATCACTTTCTCCATCCACCCATCTCCTTCTCACTCCGTTGCCTCTCTAATGTTGGCCTGGATCACCCGCTCCATCCACGAATTTCTATCCCACTCTGTTGGATCTCTTGTGTTGTTCCGGACCAACTCCTCCACCAAAGAAAGTATTTCTCACTCCGTTGGCTCTCTTGTGTCGTTCTGGATTAACTCCACTATCCAGAAATCTCTTTCATACTCGGTTGGATCTCTAGAGTTGTTCTGGATCACCTCCTCCATCCACGAATCTTTATATCACTTTGTTGGATCTGTAGTGTTGTTCTGGATCACCTCCTTCATCCACGAATGTATTTCTCAACTGTTGGATCTCTAGTGTTGTTTGGGAGCACATCCTCTATCAACAAATCTCCTTCTAACTCTGATGGATCCCTATTGTTGTTCTGTATCACCTCTTTCATCCAGTAATCTAAGTTCCTTTTCTTAGGGCTAGGCAGTAAACCTTGTTACTCTTGATGTTTTGATTAATATATTTCTGTTGATTATGGTTTCTTGTTGTTGTATCAAAATGCTTTTGTGATTTATTATCTCTCCATCTAATTTCAATGATCTAGTTTGAGTTCATTAGGGTAGTGACAGTACTTTAATGGCAAGAGAAACTATTTGTATGAATTAGCCTCGTTGAGATCTATTAGGTTTATGTGAAGAAAACTTTAGTGGGGAAACCATAAACCAGACCAACAAAACGCGTACCAAATTCTATCACTTGCGTAAGGAAACTCGCAGTGATCTGTGTAGTAATTTGGGGTGTTTAGAGACCAGACATATGCGTAAGGAAAATCGCAGTGTCCTCTGTAGAGTCTCGATGAAAGATCTGTCATTCTTGCGTAACATAAATCGCAGTGACCTTTGTGGTTATCTTTCATAAAACAACACAGGAAATCAGACGCAACAGGAGTATATTGTCAAGGCAGATTGAGTGGCAATGGTGTGCCGAAACCCTAGGATTCTCATCTCTATCTTTATTTTAATTACTTTTAATTATTTCCTAATTTACATTGATCAACAAACATCTCTCAAATTTCAGATTTCTTCTAGCCTTTCGAAAGGCTGTGATTCGATCGCTCGAAGCACTGAACCAATATTCCCTGTGGATCGACCTCGTATATACTACTCGATAAGGATTGTGCGCTTGCAGTCCGAACCGATAGCATTTCTGAGTTTATAAATATTAAAAGAAACATTGCTCTCTTTTGAGTGATCAAGCTTTTTGGCGCCGTTGCCGGGGAATAACGGTTCATTGCGCAAGGCCTCGCGAGACGCCCTTGCTTTGACCATTGAATCCAATTAATTAGAAACGCCTAGATTTCTTTTTATTTTCTTCATTTTTATTTTTTCTTTTATTTTCAATTTCGATTTTACTTTTATTTTCTTTTTATTTTCAGTTTTTAGTTTAATTTTCAGATTTTCTTTTCTTCTTAGGACACTGCACGCTGGCCGAATCATCCGTACAAAGATCCGAGAGGATTGCTAGTAGGAGGGGACAATTCGCTTCCACATCACCAATAAGAACCAATCATAGTTCTTCATCTAGTAATTCTGAAGGCGAAGAAGACCCAGATTCGATCAACATGGATATCCCACCGATTAACAATGGAGTTCACGATGCAGCAAGACCCAAACTTCTACGGGACTATTGCGTACCGCGCGCGAATGATCCTAATTCTAGTATAAACCCGCCAACTGTTACAAACCGTAATTTTGAGATCAAACCTGCTCTCATAAATATGGTCTCGCAACAGCAATTTGGAGGATTTTCACATGAAGATCCACATCTTCATTTGTCAATTTTCCTAGAGATATGCGAGACGATAAAGATCAACGGAGTTACCGATGAAGCAATCAGGCTAAGGCTATTTCAATTCTCATTAAAAGATAAAGCAAGAGCATGGTTGTTTTCCTTACTGGCCATTCCATTCAAACTTGGGACCAATTGTTTAATGTGTTTATTGCAAAATATTTTCCACCATCCAAAACATCAAGGTTTAGAAATGCAATTACTAATTTTGAACAAAGGGATGGTGAAACACTGTGTGAGGCATGGGATAGATATAAGGATATGTTAAGGTGTTGTCCACATCATGGTCTAGAAAGATGGCTGATTGTCCAAACTTTTTATAATGGTCTAAACCCTACCGATAGGTTGTCTATTGATGCTTCTGCAGGAGGAGCAATCATGAACAAGGAACCTGACGAGGCTTACAACCTGAATGAAGAGATTGCAATCAACCAACACTACTGGATCCCTGAGCGAAAGAAGCCAGCGCCAACACCTGGCATGCACCGAGTAGATGACATCTCCATGCTGAGCGCAAAGATTGATGCTTTGCAATTGACACTCAACAAGCAAACCAAGCAGCGAACGGTAACAGCAGTCAATGCCGCAACAGCATGTGGCTATTGTGGAGGAGCGCATGAGATGACCGAATGTATGAATGTGACGGAAACTGAGGAAGAAATAGAGCAAGCAAACGCAATAGATAACAGCTTTCAACCTCAGCCCGCCTACAACACATACCATCCGAACAACCGAAACCATCCAAATCTCTCATACGCAAACAATCAAAGGCCTGCTGCACCCCAACAGAACTACCAACCACAGTCCAATTATCAGCCAAGATACAACAATTCTCAACCGAATTACCAACCAAGGCAATACAATCAACCACAGCAACCAGACATCACATCATTAATGGAGAGATTCCTAGAGAAGCAAGAGAAGACTAACGCCGAAATCGCACAAAAGATCGAATCCTTAACAAACCGCAACAAAGACTTAGAAGACAATGTCTCTAAGATGGCAAGAGAACTCTCAAGTATCGCACGTGGAAAAGGCAAATTTCCTGGCCAACCGGAAGAAAAACCGAGAGAGACTTGCAAGAGCATAACATTAAGGAGCGGTACAGCTTACCAGGGACCTCCCATGCCTGATCAAACTTCCGATGAAATGCATGCAGAGCCATCGCATTCAGAAGAGTACGAGCCGCAACCACCGCCCGTATTCGAACTGCAGACAGACCTTATTGAGGAGCATAATGACACCGTAGGTGGAGACGAGCGACAACCCGAACCTGAATACATTTCACCACCACCCTACAAGCCACCTCTGCCATTCCCTCCAAGGCCTGCCAAGCACAAGATGGAGCAGCAATTCGCGAGATTCATGGAGACACTCAAGCAATTACAAGTCACAATTCCCTTCACTGAAGCAATTGCAAGCATACCCTCGTATGCTAAATTTCTGAAGGAGATTCTTTCAAATCGAAGTAGACTCCAAGAACTCTCAACAATTCCGCTCAATCTGGAATGTAGTACGCTCGTGCAAAGCAAATTACCGATGAAGTTGAAAGATCCGGGAAGCTTCTCAATACCATGCACCATTGGCACAACCGATTTTAAGAGAGCTTTATGTGATCTAGGAGCAAGTGTGAGTCTGATGCCTAAAGTAGTATTTGATAAATTGGAATGCAGAGACCTATCGCCAACACGGATCTCATTGCAACTGGCTGACCAATCAATTTGATACCCTGAAGGAATGTTACTTGATATCCCAATCAAAGTCGGTAAATTTTGGATACCAGCAGATTTTGTGGTAATTGATATGGAAGAAAATGAGCAGATTCCGATCATCCTTGGAAGGCCATTCCTCGCCACATGTGGGGCAATGATCGATGTTAGGAATGGAAAAATCTCACTCAATGTTGGCAAGAACAAGATGATTTTCAACATGAATGAGACTAAAGTCCCTCCTGACATAAATCTTGTCTACAATTTGGAAACAACGGATGAGTATGGCAATGATGAATTGCGAATGGATGAATTTGAAGACATCGAAGAAATGGTGTACGAAGAAGAAGTGGAAAGACTGTTTATTGTACAAGATAACGGTCAGGTCCATCAAACCTCTGTAACAGCACAAACCGATGATCTGAACAAGAGTCCTAATATCGCAAGTAACATGAATTATTCTCTCTTAGCCCTTGCATTAATCAGAAACCTACGCGAAGAACTCGATGCAATTTCTCAAAGACTGGATGAGGTTGAAGTAGTACTCGGTGTGAGTCTAGCATTCGACCTCGGACCTCAAACACCAACCGACTTCTTCATGAAGGGCAGTGATGTGAAAACCACAGAAGACGATGAAGGCGAACCACCCGACAAGCAACCCACTTGCATTGACGGGAGGGTATCTGGAAGAAACTGATGCGACACAAAGTCAAGCTAATGACTTAAAACAAGCGCTTCTTGGGAGGCAACCCAAGGCCACATTTATATATTTTCGCATAATTATTTATTTTCAGTTTAATTAGGACTCAAACAAAGAAAACAACTCATACCCACCTTTTTCCTATGATCAGGTAAGCATGCTGGAGGAAAAGTTTGATTAAAAAGACATCTCGGAAGGTGGAAAATACTCTCTGGTACGACCCGTATTGGCTGATACGGATCTTACCAAAGGATACGAGGGAAATAGAGTAAGAAGACAGGAAATAAGTGGTGAATACGGCCCATATTGGCTGATACGGCCGTATCCAAAGGAGTTAAAACTTAATGGTTATTGGGTTTGAACTTAAGGGACCTAATACGGACCGTATTGACAGTCCGTAATGAAGGCCAATTCGGGAGATCCGAACCCGTTAAGAAGAGACGTTTGAAATCCCGCGTGAATCACGTCTCTTAACCGTTAATCATTTTCGTTTTAACCCCTAAACCCTTTCTCTTCCTCTCTCTTCTTATTCTCTTCCCCTCAATCCCTTCTCTTTCTCCCTCTTCCACTCTTGCCCAAAAATCAAACCTCCATTTTGCCGCCGATCTCCATTACTGAACTCATCTCCACACACCATTAAAGTCGCTGCCCGCCTCCTTCTCCGCGCCTCTGCCCTGATACGGACCGTACCGGGTCCGTACCCGACGGTTACTCGAATCAACCTCTCCAAATTCGGTTTTTCTAAACCCCTTTTCAAATTTCAAAGATTAAATACATTTTTGCATTTGTTTCGATTTAATTTCTCTGTTATATTAATTTAGAGTCAAGTTTTATTTTCGCAAAATCACAAAAATCACAAAAAAATTAGGTTTCTGTCAAAATCCCAATTTTTACCAGTATAATACGGTCCGTATTGAACCAATACAGTCCGTAATCGTTTACCATAAAATCGGTCCAGTACTTAGCAGTTTTTCTTCAACCCCTGTAATACGGTCCGTATTAATCTGATACGGTCCGTAACCAGTCCGGTACTTGGTCAAATTCACCAACCAAGCAGTCTGTAACCAGACCGTATTACCCAATACGGTCCGTAACAGAGATATTTAATTTGTACAAATGGCTCCAAAAATGAAAAATATTTTAGGGGCAGTTATAAGGAGTGCCAGGAAAGCCCTCGGGAGTGCCGGCCCGAGCAATTCACCGCAGGGCTCCTCAAGCCGATCCTCCCGGTCTTCTGACTCGCAACCGCAATCCTCCAACCATTCATCCTCTCGTTCCGACACCCAGCGGTCAGTCAGAGACACACCGGTCTCAGATGCAGACTATAACCCGGAGGAGTTCAACCCTCGGGATTTCGGTCTTGAGGAAGAAGACTCCGATAAGTCGATAGAAGAAGCCCAAGCAACCGAGTACCAACCCATCTTTCGACATCCATTAGTCAAAGCCAATTATGAGAAGATGACATTGAGGGAGGTTATATACCACAAGTCTATCGACACAGAGACACTCGAGCGACTAGGCCTCCTTGCGTAAACTGAGCAACTCGCGGACCGCATCCACCTCTGGAGATTCCTCAACCTATTAAAAGGAGTTAAAATTTACAAGGTACTCACGAGGGAGTTCCTTGTGACATTCAGATACGACGAAGACTCCATTACTTTCCAGATGCATGGCGAGCGCTACACAGTCTCTATGGGTGATTTATGCACCATCTTCGACCTCACCGATGATGGCACTTTCGACTCTCCTGATTGCCGAGAGTTCTGGTACAGCATCACAGAAGACAACCAGAATTCGACTCGACCGGCAAGCAGAATCATCCACCCCCAAGTCCGCCTCTTGCAAGTCATCCTCGCCAACTCTATTTTCGCAAGAGGCGAGAGTTCATCCAAGGTGACATTACCCGAGCTATATCTCCTCAAGTGCATGATCGACCCAACACCGGTGCGACCTCACCTCGGTCACCTCCTTTGCAAACAAATCTGTGAGGTCGTCCGTGCTAAAAAAGACGGTGGAAAGATTTCCATCGGATTCGTGGCCACGATCTTGGCCAACCATCTCTCTTTGCAGATCGATCATCTCAAAGAGGCAAGCGGGCTCACGCAATAGACATACCATGCCTCCAAGCCATGAAAATTGTCACCGGCCACTACCCAGGTCCCTACTTCTACAAATCACCGAAGGGAACCCTCTAATTCCCTTTCCGACATCTCAATCTCCGTAGTAGGGCCTCTTGGAAGATGGCACGCCACGCGAGCCCGAGCTATGAGCCTCCTCAGGATTACATTGATGTAATCGAGAGCCAAGCCGCCACGCAAAATCAAGCTAACATTTATCGGGAGCAAAGAGAATGGGAGGCAGACACATCGGCAGCTAGAGCCGAGTCTTCAGGGGCGGCACCATCTGATGCCCCTACAGCCGAGCTTGATCAGTTCATTCAAATGGTAAATTGGATGGACTCTAACCTCAACGAGCTCACCTTGACAACGGGAGAGACTACCCAACAAATGGAACACAATAGCTCAACAATTCAGCAAGAGGTGAGTGAAATCAGAAACAGCATGGAGGAGGTCCGGAGGAGTGTCGACGAGAGTAGGCGCGAGATCCAGCAAACGCGCTACATGGCACAACAGTATTATCAGTATGCTCTCGACTCCGGATTCGAGTACCAGCCATCACCATACGGACTCTTCGACCCGTCATTCTACGAGGAGATCCAGCACCCACCGCCACCTCCACCACCTCAGGATTGAGGTGCAGTGAGTTGTATCTTTCCCCAGTCTTTTTACTTTACTATTTCCTTTATTTTTATCTCTCGAGCATTGGGGACAATGCTCAATTTTATTCGGGGGGTAGGAAGGTAAAATTGACCTTGTATCTTTAAAAATTTTGCATTTTTAAATTCTTAGGTGCTAGTAGTTTTACTCAATTTTTGACTAGGGTCGGAGGCTTTACCAAAAATCCTAGAATGATTAAATTGAGCTTTTTAGCTAGCTTGCATTTTTTTTCCTTAGGAGTAGGTTAATCAAATAGGAATTGTTTTAAAATTTTAATTAGGCTAAGGTTTAGACAAGTGGCCATGATACCAAAAATTCAGAATTTTTAATTATTGGTGATTTCAAAGTGAACAATTAATTGCTAACTGATATGTCTATATTTCATCTATTATTTCGTCTTGTTTCCAGACCAGACCTTATGATTTTGACCACTAAATTGCATAGTTTATATTGAAAATCAATAGAATATGGTACTGCTGCTGTTTTGTGGTTGAATGGCAGGAAATAGGCGAAAAACATGCAAAAAGGCAGAGTTCTGAATTCCCCCACGCGACCCGCGTCCCACCTGACGCGGGTCGCATCATAGCCAGACGCGACCCTCATTGCGCACAGCATTTCCACCTGACGCGGGTCGCATGGAAACTCATGCGGGTCGCGTCGAGTTAACTGAGCCAGGCCCAATTGAGGCCCACGAAGGAAACTATTTATACAGAAGGCCTGGCAACAGAAGAGACATCCATTAATCCACGATTTTCACCAGATCCGATTAGGAGCGAAAGGCTTGGCGCCTGAAGCGATTTGAAGAGGAAAGGAGCTGATCTGGAGCTGAAGAGGAGTCGATTTGGAGAATGAGACTCAATCTGAAGCTTCAATCCTCTTCACTATCCCTTCTCACTATGATTTGCTTTCTCTCTCTCTCTCTTGTTTTGATTTATTTGATGTCTGAGTAGATACTGTAGTTTCGAGGGTTTGGATTTGTAGTCTGATACTTTGTTTGATGATGCACATGGATTGATTCTTATTGTTATTTCGTATTTCTTTGATTCTTGTATTATTTGAGATTGCTTGATCTGAATTGTTTGATTCTTGATTGCTTACTGTTGAATGCCTTAGGCATTTCTTCTTGTACCAAAGGCTTGATGCTTCTTGCAAATTAGGTTAAGTACTTGAGTTAGGTCTGAGAACCGAAAGGTGAGGTCAATAAGTAGCCGAAAGGTGAAAGTTTCCACTTGCTCTTGCTCAGCTTGTGGATACCTTTAGTAAACAGAATTGAGAACTTAGGTTTAGATCAAACAACTTGATTAAACCTGAGAAGGTGAAATTGCAATTCCAAACCAGGTCTGCTAAGCCAACACACGAAAGTTGAGGTTCAGTGACACTAGGTACGGTCAATCTAACCTTACACGACTTAAACAACAAGTTTCTGACATGTGCAGACTCAGCTCAAGGGACCATGCGGGTCGCGTGACTTAGCACGCGGGTCACATCACGAGGGTCGCAAGCCACGGCTTGCGGGTCGCGTGCCAGGTTCAGGGCGCTTAAGGCCAAGCGGGTCGCATGCGAGAGCATGCGGGTCGCATGCGAGAGCATGCGGGTCGGGTCACACGGGTCGTATGCGAGAGCATGCGGGTCGCGTGGCAGGTCCTGAGCAGCAAAGTTGAAGATGAAATCTGAAACCCTTGAAACGCCCTTTTATACCATAGTACAAAATACAAACATTTAATTGATTCATCAATTGTTCATACATTGTTAATTGAAATTGTTCATACATTCTTTTGTTACATCCATTTGATTTGTTCATAAAACTTAGGATTAGTTAAACACACCCCAAACATTCAAACTTCTAGTACCTAATTGGGGAAAGTAGAAGTCTAGAACTTGAACCGTCCCTGAGGATCGACACCCGTTCTAACTACACGACAGGGTTGTGCACTTGCAACCTTCGTCTAAGAGTTGAATAGGGTTTAAACTCTACAGCTTAGGCTGTAGTGAAGCTCTGTACCTCTCATTTGGGAGCGAACAAGTTTTTGGCTCCGTTGCCGGGGACGGCTTTCATTTTCTGAATTTTTACTTTTCTTAGTTAATCTAGATTTTAATCTGTATCTTTTCTTTTCTTTTCTTTTATTTTTCTTTTCTCCTTTTCAGGAACATTCTGGCTTGAGTTTAGCGATCACCATCTGAGGAGCTCAAGATGTACATGGCGACAGACCGACATTGGTATGGCCGCGACAATTTTCAAGCTGGAGGAGGCGGCCGATCCAAAGCTGATCAGATCGCAGCTCTATATGCCAAAGCTGCCAAGCTAGAGGAGGCCATTGAGAGGTATTCAATCAAAATGAGCGTGAGGGCAGCCAAAAACCAGCAACCACAGCCATGTGTCATGTTTGGGGACAGGAGACACTCTTACGAGTATTGCCCACTGGCTGATTGGGGTGAGGAACCAGAGCAGGATGGCTATATCAGCAACAACAATTGCAATTTCTACGACACTGCACCATTCGATAACTCGAACAATTGCGTATTCCAACCCGATCCACCCGAGCCGTACATTGTTCCCGCTGAGATCGACTTCATACACGAGCAAGGGAAGGTGAACCAGATGCTGTGGGAACAGATACAAAACATGTCCACACAGATGGCCTCTCAAAACAAGTTGTTCGAGCAGTTGAGCCACATCGTCGCCTCACGCCAACCTCTGCCAGCTCAGCCAGAATGCGAAGGACCAGCCCAGCCAACAAACCAGACCGCACTGCACACGGGCCGCATCAAGGACACGCACCCCGCGTCACCACCTGAAGAACATGTGAACGCGGGCTGCGTGACTGACACGCGAGCCGCGTTGAACGAGGCTGATATCCTGGAAGAACCTGACGCGACCCGCATCATTGAGACACGACCCGCGTCACCCACGAAAGAACATGAGGACCCGGGTCACATCGAGCCAAGTCGACCCGCATCTCCACCTGAAGAGCATGTGGATGCGACCCACACGCCACCTGATGCGACCCGCATGTCGTGGTCTGAGGACCTGGAAACCGAGGGACGCGAGTCGGATTGGTCAGCACGCGATGCCATTTCACTTGATGCGACCCGCGCGCCACCTGATGCGACCCGCGTCAAGACCCAGACAGAGCGGCTGACTCCTGAGCTCAAGCCTCCAGCAGCTCACCTCAGGTATGAGTTTCTAGACCCAGATAGATGTTGTCCTGTGATCATAAGTGCAGATCTTGAACCCGATCGGACTGCTACGCTCTTGGAGAAATTGGAAGCTCACAAAAGCGCGATCGGGTGTTCGATCAAGGACTTGAAAGAAATCTTACGGATTCTTCTGATGCAAGAGTGTGATCGCATGGTCCGTGTATCTCAGAAGTGGGTGCTCCCACCAGTGCCACCTGATCCACCTCCCACCAACCAGTGAGACGCCCCCGCCTCATCCCTCGCTCACCATCTGGTACGTTTCCATATTTTCTTCTATTTTACTTTTTTCTTGTGTAAATTCAAGCATTGAGGACAATGCTTCATTCAAGCTTGGGGGGTGGAACAGAAGAAAATTGTATCTGTATTTAGACATGTTTATTTTTCAAAATTTTTGCATTTTTAGGTGATAAATTTGTGTGATTGCTAGGATTAGGGACTTGTTTGAAAACTTTTGTTTGTGAGTTGGATGACCTTGGGAAATTAGAAATAACCTCATAATTGACCAAATAGAACTGATTAGGAACAAATGGTTCGCGATTTGTAAAATTGGAAACTTGAATGTCGAGATAGCATTTAGAAACCGAATTGTGCCTTTCAAATATGGAAATAGGGATTTCAAATAAAGAAAGGTTGGGATATCCGTTGGTGTGAATGAACACTAGTGGATGTGTGTATTCATGGTATGTGCAAAACAAATAAAAAAAAAAGAGAGAAATCAAGAAAACAAAAGAGAAAAAGAAAATGAAAGGACATGAAAAGACGGAGAAAATAAGAGTACTGGCAATAAGTCTTGAATGGACACCTTTGAGCTCGTCTCCCAAATTAGAAATGAAAGAATAAATTTTTTGCACATATCAACACACGAAGTCCGCAACTTTCTGACCTAAGCTTGATTCAAGCTTGGGGGTGCCAAAAAGGGAAAATCTCTACAAACGAAGGCATAGTTTAGTGAAAGAATGATAAATCGATAAATTCGAGTAATCAACTTTGCAAGACTTGAAACATTTAGAGTTTGAAGTTTTGTTAATCGATTTGTGAGGTGAATCAAAATTACCAAGGAAAGTCCAAATCATAATAAAAAGATTCTTCAGTTTCTTTATTGGAGCAATTAAGTAAATTTTCACATTTTAGGCATTTATCTTGCATTTAGATTCCAAACTCGGTTTGAAAGTACAGATTTGCTTGAGGACAAGCAAAGGGTAAGCTTGGGGGAATTTGATATGTCTATATTTCATCTATTATTTCGTCTTGTTTCCAGACCAGACCTTATGATTTTGACCACTAAATTGCATAGTTTATATTGAAAATCAATAGAATATGGTACTGCTGCTGTTTTGTGGTTGAATGGCAGGAAATAGGCGAAAAACAGGCAAAAAGGCAGAGTTCTGACTTCCCCCACGCGACCCGCGTCCCACCTGATGCGGGTCGCATCATAGCCAGACGCGACCTCAGACGCGACCCTCATTGCGCGCAGCATTTCCACCTGACGCGGGTCGCATGGAAACTCATGCGGGTCGCGTCGAGTTAACTGAGCCAGGCCCATTGAGGCCCACGAAGGAAACTATTTATACAGAAGGCCTGGCAACAGAAGAGACATCCATTAATCCACGATTTTCACCATATCCGATCAGGAGCGAAAGGCTTGGCGCCTGAAGCGATTTGAAGAGGAAAGGAGCTGATCTGGAGCTGAAGAGGAGTCGATTTGGAGAAGGAGACTCAATCTGAAGCTTCAATCCTCTTCACTATCCCTTCTCACTATGATTTGCTTTCTCTCTCTCTCTCTTGTTTTGATTTATTTGATGTCTGAGTAGATACTGTAGTTTCGAGGGTTTGGATTTGTAGTCTGATACTTTGTTTGATGATGCACATGGATTGATTCTTATTGTTATTTCGTGTTTCTTTGATTCTTGTATTATTTGAGATTGCTTGATCTGAATTGTTTGATTCTTGATTGCTTACTGTTGAATGCCTTAGGCATTTCTTCTTGTACCAAAGGCTTGATGCTTCTTGTAAATTAGGTTAAGTACTTGAGGTAGGTCTGAGAACCGAAAAGGTGAGGTCAATAAGTAGCCGAAAGGTGAAAGTTTTCACTTGCTCTTGCTCGGCTTGTGGATACCTTTAGTAAACAGAATTGAGAACTTAGGTTTAGATCAAACAGCTTGATTAAACCTGAGAAGGTGAAATTGCAATTCCAAACCAGGTCTGCTAAGCCAACACACGAAAGTTGAGGTTCAGTGACACTAGGTACGGTCAATCTAACCTTACACGACTTAAACAACAAGTTTCTGACATGTGCAGACTCAGCTCAAGGGACTATGCGGGTCGCGTGACTTAGCACGTGGGTCGCATCACGAGGGTCGCAAGCCACGGCTTGCGGGTCGCGTGCCAGGTTCAGGGCGCTTAAGGCCAAGCGGGTCGCGTCACACGTCCTGAGCAGCAAAGTTGAAGATGAAATCTGAAACCCTTGAAACGCCCTTTTGTACCATAGTACAAAATACAAACATTTAATTGATTCATCAATTGTTCATACATTGTTAATTGAAATTGTTCATACATTCTTTTGTTACATCCATTTGATTTGTTCATAAAACTTAGGATTAGTTAAACACACCCCAAACATTCAAACTTCTAGTACCTAATTGGGGAAAGTAGAAGTCTAGAACTTGAACCGTCCCTGAGGATCGACACCCGTTCTAACTACACGACAGGGTTGTGCACTTGCAACCTTCGTCTAAGAGTTGAATAGGGTTTAAACTCTACAGCTTAGGCTGTAGTGAAGCTCTGTACCTCTCATTTGGGAGCGAACACTAACCATGAGAGTTGATCAAAAATCGCAAACCCTAGAATTTTTATTTTGAGTAATTTATGTTTGCAAAGTCTTTTAAATTTGATAGTGTTCTAGAATACCCGTTTATTATAGATAGACCCCTAGCGAAACTATGCAATAATTTCTTGTATGAATGAATACTTGGAATTGTGTGTAATCATGGTGCTTGTGACACAAAAATATTTTCTTTTATTTTTCAGAAAAATACAAAAATACAAAAAAATCAGAAATGAGAAAAACCCAAAAAAATAGAAAAACATAGAAAAAAGAAAAAAAATAGAATAAAAGATGGAGGATAAAAAGAGTACGGGTGCCTACGCAAGACTGGTTACCAATAGGCTCGAGAAAACCTCCCAAATTTTAAATTTTGTACATATTTAATTTTTCAAACATAGTCACAAGTACCAACACACTTAGTTGTCATACTTTGCTCCAATCAATTAGGAAGGAAAATCAAAATTTATATTATTAGAATTCCTATTGATTGGAAGGGATCCATTTATAATCGAAGGGGAAATTAATACTTTCAATTTTAAGGATATTTGTGGATTAGATTGTTCGATAATAATTTTTTAAGGTAAGCATAACAAGGTCAATCATGGGGTGAATAAATTGTTCAAGGGAGAGATCATGAATATTTTAGAATTCTAAATTTTTATTGTCATGTCAATTGTACCAAACCTAAGTTCTAATTTAATTTTAAACAAGTCCTTGAGATTGTATGGTTTAACCTAGACCGGATCTTTGACCAGCTGGGATGTCGTTGCTTGAGGACAAGCAACAATTCAAGTTGGGAGGCGTGATCAGAGTCAAAATAACGATGATTTACGTAGGGTTTTGGCTTAGGTTTTACATATTTTCTCACACTTATGTTTAATTAATTAGAGAAAAAGGCTACTGTCACCCTTCTTTATGTTTTATTACAGAAAACAAGTTTTGGGACTATTTTACATCAAATGGAGCTAGAATCAGGTCAATCGGATCAGTGATGCTTATCGACTAAGTCTTGGTTACGGTCCGTATTGCCTAATACGGACCAGGCATAGCACAGACCAGGAGATAGCGCAGGAAGCACTAAGCCCTAACCGTCAAGCTCTCAATACGGACCGTATTACCTTGATACGGTCCGTATCAGTAGGCGCCTCTTGGGGAATAACTGCCGACAGCTGTTTCTAGATCAATTTCTTAGCCTCCAATCAACCTCCAGACGTCCCTCCACTCCTATATAAGGCCCCTGGGCAGAAGAATACTTCATCTTTGTAATTAGGGTTAGATTTGATTAAAGAGAGAAGAGAGGAGTGCTTGTAACTATGCCGTTCCGCGGCTAAGTTCATTTTCTTAGGGCTGGGCAGTAAACCGGAGGAGGTCCCAAGTGAAGAAGAGTGGGACGCACTGGCGGTTGTTGCGATGCAGTCGGTGGCCGACGTAGAGGACGTTGAAGAAGCTGATGTGCCTGAAGATGAGGAGATCGACTTCGAGTCATGATTCTTTGAAGAACCAGGAAGAACCGGTTAAGAAGGAGACCGGAGTTGTGAGGTGCGCAGTGGCCGATGAGGAGAAGCCACAAGAGAGCACTGAGCTGGAGGCCATCACCAAGGAGGGAGATGATGACGCGAGGAATAGAGGAGTGTCGCTCTTGTGGAGAAGACTGTAGGACGCGAGTTCGCGCTAGGACATGCAGCTTGTCAGGTAAACCATCGAGAGAAGAGAATTCGACGACGACCTGTGCCAAGGCAGCGTGAGAAGAAGATTCCAGAACTTTCTCTTCTGAAGAACACTATTCTAGAAGATCGACCGCAGACGCCTGAGCAACTTCAAGCTAAAAAAATTAAAAAAAGCAATAAAAAACATGACGATCCAGATAAATGCGGAGTACCGAAGCTGAGGGGGAGTGTTGAAGTCAGCACCATCTAGAAGGCCCAAGCCCAATTCGGCAAAATCAAGATTAATCTAGAAATATGTATAATAGAGAGTAATCTAGAAAATACCAAACCGACTAGAATTAATTTGTAGAATCTAGAGTATTCCATTAGCTAGTATAAATAGGGACCCTTAGTCTTCATTTTGTATCAAGCAAATCAAGCAATTCCTCTTCTAGCATAAGAGTGAGTAGTGAGTGTGAAATAGTTGTGTAGAAGATATATATTGTAGTACTCCTCTCTTAGTGTTAGAAATAAATTGAATATTCAACATTTTGCAAATTATATTGATTGAAGCCACATGGAATGTGTTGATTGCCTATAAAATATTTGGCCCTTACATGTCAGGGCGTGGTGGGGATCGATGTAGTCGTCATCGATCTTCATATATCACCTTAAGCTTGCTTATGAAATTAAAGCTTCATCCAATATCCTTGCTTATGAAATTGAGACATTTTAGTTATCTCACATCTTTGATAGTGTAATTGAGCTTCAGTTTTTGTTGCCTTTATATATTTTGGAGGATATATTCTTTGTAAATTTTAGTCCTAGTGCCATTAGCCAAAAAAAAAAAAAAATTCAGAGTTTTAAGTTATATTCATATGTAAGTTGTACTTCTATCATCTAATTATTCAGCCAAGTGTCATTTTTATTTAATCTCATCCGATATAACAAATTACGGAATTTAAATTATGCAGTCGTTGTTAATAAAAGTTGCATCGCTGAAGGCTCCAACATTTGAGAAGTTGTAACTACTACAGTTGTAATATTTTTTTTTTTTCATATGCAGTAATTTTATATCGGTTATTGTTTGTATATTTTTTTTATTTTCCGACATAAATTAATAAAAGAGAAAGTAAAAAGCGTGAATATTTTATATTTTCTTCTGTGAAAGTATTTAATCACGGTTCTCAATTAATCTTGGTAAATGACTGAGATAAAGGTTTTTTCGGTTTTTTGGTTTTCCTGATCATAATCTTAGTCCTTGAGATATAGGCTACAAGGATATAGGCCGCGTTATCACTGGGTGAAAGACTCGTAGAGCCTAAAGCCCGCAAGCCCGCAAGCCCACTCATTTGGGCCTTTAAAAGTCTAGTAGGCCCAGAAGAGATGCCCATCTAATTGCAGATGCGTAAAAATGGAATCATTGGAAATTATATACGCGACCCAACCCCAACCCCCTCTCTAATCTCTATCCCTCGTCCGCAATCTTCCGACTCTCCGAGAAGACCCCTTCGCGTCTAGGGCTGACGGCAGCAATCAAATGGTAACCGGAGAAGACCCCATCTCGTCTGGGGCTGACGGCAGCAACCGAATGGTAACCGGAGAAGACCCCTTCGCGTCTGGGGCTGACGGCAGCAACCTAATGGGAACTGACGAAGCACACCAATCGTACGAACGATTTTAGATCTCTCTCAAGCATGCATATATATATATATATATATTCTTCGTCTTTTTGTTTTTGTTCATAGATACTTAAGCGAGTTTTTGTGCAGACGTCGCAGCCGCACACGTGCACGGATCGAGGTGTTTTCAGCTGTCATGAAAGAAGTAGGATTCAAGCCATTTTCCATCTTTACTGAGCCAGCACCTGGCTACCAAGATTTATTTGGTGTCATTTTCCTCAGCAGCTGCAACCAAGATTTCAACCATGATTTCGTCATCTTTGATGCTGAGGCCCTACAGCTTCCGCAAATTAATTCAGAGGTCTTTCCTTCTGTTTCTGCAGAGTTAAATCTTTCATTTCAGTCACACTAACACAACCTTCAATTTTAATTTTTATCATACCAGCCTTTCTCTCAATATATATCTCTCAGCCCTATTTAACAATCTTATACTTCAAAAAGCATCCCACCTTAACCCAGGTAGCCAGAAAACACTTTAAAATAACATCTGTCAATAAGTTTCTTAGTTTCCTATAATATTGATGTCATTATCATGTTCTTTGTTAATACTCACAGGATCATGTCACTCTATCAGGCCCGAGGCGTAGCATACCAGTAGAAGATAACATAGACTTATTTGTTTGGTTCTTTGACCGCGCTCTTTCTAATATGCATAGAACTCAAACCTGTTTGTGGGAAGCTGAATTGGATTACATGGACAGACTTATCTGCCGGTCTATCAAGTGCTTTTACAGAAGCCATCTTGATGTTAGCTTTGCAGTCTACCATGATCCTGTAGAGGCGCATTTGAATGTTTATTTTGTTGACTTTGATTATGAAGGAGAAGATGCTCTCATGCAGGTTCACGGGAAGGTGTGTGCATCAAATAGTTTTCTCACCGACTCTAAGGCTAAGAGCATTCTCTTCCATAAATTGAGCAAAGAGTGTGTCGGTCTCAAACCTGGCAAGTTGGTCCCTCTCCCTCTGTCAAGAAGGGTAATAGCAGCTCCACGTCAATCATCTCTGCTTGTTCATGTGAGTATAGATGTAGGTATTGAACCTGATAATCTATTAGTCATTGAAGAGACGGTGACGTTCAATCCTAGTTTAGGCTCTACTGAAGGGTCTATTATCCTTCCCAACCGTGGCCGTGGAAGGGTGTTACTGATGGTCAGTTGGGTTGATTGTCAAACCCTAGATGGAGATGGACACGACCACCTCATAAAAGAAGAGGATGTTGATTCTCAGGTACCCAATTTCATAGACGCCCATTGTGGAAAAGGGGATCCTGGGCCTCAAAGAAGCAATGTGATGGACTGCTACAGGGATCTCAAAGTGCCTCGTGTTGAGTACCAAACTGACGTGCACACCAGGTCTCTCTCTTTCCCTCTCATGTCAAAATCCCAAGTCAACCTCCTCTCTTTATAAAATTTGATGGATTAGTACATAACGGCTGTTTGAATTGTTAGCAGATTTCCTCCAGTGGAGGCCAGTCAAGGTGTTATTGTGGACCAGCAACAGAGGTATATCGAAAGGCGAAGGGATCTCATGGAGGTGTTTTCAGTGAAATTTCTGGAATTCAATCAACATGATTTTGACCAGATGTATGGATGCATATTGATAAACTTATTTCCCACGTATGTCGTCTTTAGCAGGAAACACGGGGGTCCTCTGAATATTACTCCTGAGGTTATTTTTGGTCAATTTATTTTAATTTGGTTCTCTCTTTTCTTTCCACTGAAATGAATGGTAAAATTATTTTTGATAAGATTATAAGTGGTTTAATTTGTATATCGTAATAAATTGTTTATTCATATTTTGGTCTCCTAATCTTGTACTGTATTGATTAGCCAATGGGTATATCTAAATTGACATTAAAGTGCAATTGCTTGTTTCATAACTGCAGGGTTTTGTTAAGCTGAGAGGTCCCAATAGGGCCATAGAGCCACATGATACTGTACTTTTTGTTCCCTATCTATTTAAATATGGAACTTGCAGCGATCAGTTCAAAGATGATGACAAACGGGCGTCCTTGGGCGATGACGAGATGTGGGACGATAGAAGAAGGGGGGAGTATGACATGTTGTTGTCCCATAGGATACCGAGCCGATTTGGTCCGATAGAGGTGGACTTTGCTGTTTACGAGGATGGCGTGGAGGCTCGTGTTGAGGTTTCGCTCACAGGCTGTCAATTTGCCTCAGCGGTAGTCTACGGGTGCATAACTGCTGAAAATTCAAAGCTTGGTGGGAGGGCTAGAAGCTTCCTCTTCAATAGGGATAAAACTGAAGGCATCCGCTTAGATGTTAGTCCTTACAAGGATAAGGTCGTGAAACTTCCTCTTTCAAGATCTATAACTGTACATCCAATTGGTTCAGATGTCACCATCACTGTGAACATCTGGCAAAGCAGTATCATGGGCTCACAAGATGAGCCGATTGCTGAAAATGAGACTTTCAAATTTACATACTCGAGGGCCCAGGACGTGAGGACTTTCAGGGGGGATGCATGTCTAGTTAATGTAGGTGTGGTGTGGGCTAAGACGAGTGAACCCATTAACAGAGAATGTCCTCCTTTCCTATAAGTATTGTATAACCCAACTGAAAGAACGATGCTAGTTTTAATTACAAGAAATAACTTATGTTCGTTGTGTGCCAGTTTCCTTGTCAAGTTGACCGTTGTTATATTTTCTTTTTGTAATATTGGATGATGTACTGATGTTTATCTAGAGATTAATTACTATGGTCTTTGATTAGTTTGTCTCGGTGTTAGTTTGTGGCATTTCTCATAAATTTGTGATCTCCTGCGTACTTAATTGCAAAATGATCAACCTATTTTCTGAAGCAACAGGGATGATTAAAACCGAACACTTCCTGGTACACAAACTTTCCTGCAATACTGTCACTTCTATCATAAAACTAATTTAATTTGTTACTATAATTACCCGTGCGAAACCACAATAAGAAAACGCGCATTGAGAATCAACTGAATAGCATCATGTTTTTTTTTTTCATTTCAAAGCTGTTGTCTTAAATGTGCTTCGTAGCTGTTCTCTCTCTCTTTTTTGGAAGCTCTGGTTCTTTCTTCTCCTCTCTGCATCAAAAAATGTTGAAGGCCCATGATGCAATGTCTTCACTTCTACTTGTAACAAATTACAAACAAGCCCAAATCCATAATTAATTTCCATGAAGATATCAAGAATTGTCTAGAAACTATGAAATAAAATATCTTGTAGTGTAGGATGTACAAATATTTAGAGGAAGTCGAAAATATCTTAGGTCTAGATGTTTCCTTAGCTCTCATGGAGAAGTATAAATAGGGGGTCTAGAAATTACAAACAAGTCATGTTGAACCAAGCAAGTAAGCAAGCAAAGAAAAGAGAAAGAGATCCAAAAAGAGTGTTGCAGTGGTTTGGAGGTTTAGGAAATATTTAGTAGAGGTGTGATTATAAAAATAGTTCGAGTGAGTAATAAAATTAGTTCAAATATAGTCTCTTTACTCAACAAAGTGGTATTAGAGTCGGGTTCGTCGGGGTGAGTTTGTCGAAGGTGGCAGTCGGGATCTAAGTCGTGACTTGGCACGTATAATTGGAAGATCGTTGCTTGGATAGTGCGTACGCCGACATTCTGCCGGAAGATTGAAGACTTGCAAGTCGTCATGGATATAGCAGGTATGAGTGGTAGTTTTGAAGAACTAAATTACCATAACTATATGTACTGGAGTACATGCATAGAATCCTACCTATAATAACAGGATCTATGGGAAGTTGTAGGCGGATCCAAGACGGCTCTACCGGAGGCCAAAGTAAAGACAGGTAGACCCAAAACAAAAACCAGATGAGACCGCTATAACCGTACATGAAGAAGATGATGCTCTACGGAAATAGAGAATTAAAGCCGGAAAGGCAATGTATGCACACAAAACAACAATAGACAAAGAGTTGGTTGAGTACATACGCAAAGCAGAAACCCCAAAGCTGCTTGAGATATTCTAGCAGCCTTATTCTCTAAGAAGAACGATGCCCGCCTCCAACTATTTAAAGTGAGCTGATGACAATCTCACAAGGAGATTTGACTATAAACCAATACTTCAAGAAGGTTAAGTCCCTTTGTAATGAGATTGCGGAACTTGACCCTGAAGAGAAGATTAGCGAGCAACGGATGAGGAGGATAATCACACATGGCCTAAGACCGGAATATAGCAGGTTTATGGTTGCCGTCCGAGGATGGTCAACTTAGCCGATGTTGTTAGAGTTGGAGAATATGCTCGCCAACTAGAGGCTTTAACGAAACAGACAACCAGAGTCTCATCTAGAAGGGAAGAAGAGGTTCTAATTAGCAGTCAAAAGAAGGGCCGATCCAACAAAAAATCCAAGCCAAAATTTGAAGGCAAGCCTAACCAACAAAGGAGGCCACACCAGAGGAGTCACACATCAGGTGGAGCACGTAACCATCTCAAGTACAATCTCGATCAAGATGATCGATGTTACAACTGTGGCAAGAAGGGGCACTAAGCACGGGATTGCTAGCACAAAAAGAGGAAAGGCCAAGGGAATGTGGCAACATCAAGCAACCAACAACAAGCTAAAGATCAAGAAAGTTGTGGCGGTGAAGAAGACTTGGATGCAGAAACAGCATGTGCAGTCGCAACCATAGAAGAGGAGAATGAGGAGAAAGATGAGGTTGCTCTAATAGCAGCATAAAAAATAGAGAGAATCAACTACGAGAGCGACTGGATCATTGATTCCGGTTGCTCCGACCATATGACCGGAGACATAAAAAAAACTAGTAGACTTGGAGAAGTACAAGAGAAGACAAGTAAATATGATAGCAAATAACTTCAAGCTGCTAATCAACTGCGTCGGTAAGACAATGGTAGCTCCTCGCTTAAATGCTCAACCTATCCAACTACATGGAGTCTATCATGTTCCCGGCATGAAGAATAATCTACTATCAGTTTCTAAAAATCATATAGATCACATTTAACGGTTCTATTTTTATGTTTATATTTTTAAATTGAGTAATTAAAGTTTTTAAAAATGAAGTCATAAAGGCATTTGAACCCTTCTCACATTCATGACCAACTTATAGCAGCATAGCTACGCACATTCAGTTTCAAAGCGAATGATGGTCAACCAGCTTTAAAATTCACTTGGCTATATCATTTTGTGTCGTGTTCTACTTCCTTTCTTGTTGTATAATTAAAAGCTTCATAAAAACCTCTATATAATGAGGCCCTCAATTTAACATACTGTGTATCAATTAGGAACGGTAACTCGTAAGACTACATATAGGGTATACTGGTAC
Source organism: Carex littledalei (assembly GCA_011114355.1). Taxonomy (NCBI): domain Eukaryota; kingdom Viridiplantae; phylum Streptophyta; class Magnoliopsida; order Poales; family Cyperaceae; genus Carex; species Carex littledalei. The sequence continues at coordinate 8,454,379 of CM022084.1, read as the reverse complement.
GAGATAGTGACTGGATACAAATTAAATGACATGTACTAGTGGTACCAAAGACTCACAACAACAAATTTAGTTTATGTGCGTAAAAAAATTTACAAAACATTCAACACAATAAAAAATTTACAAACCCAGTGATTATCTAAGTCTGTGAAACACACAATGGATAATTTATGTTACACATTTGGTTATAACTGCAAAAGAGCAATGTTTAAAATTCCAACATCAAGTGAGTTTCCGTTTAAGCTTTCTTTCATCGTTGTGGATTGGAAGATTTGCCCTGTTCATATTACACTTCACTAGATGGGCCCTGTTGGAGTTACAAATAAATTAATAATAATTAATTGCTGGTTTAAAAAGGCACCACTTGGGTTTAAAAAGCCATAGGAACAAATATATAACAGTGACAATTACAATTGTAATTTCTAGTGAGTGAGGCTATGGTAATATGATATTACGGATCGACCCGCGCTATGGATCCAAATCTCTATTTTTAAAGATTAAATAGTGGATCCAAACAGTTAAACATGATCTCCATGTGAATATGTACTTGTAGACCAAATTTTACATTTTTAAGAAAAGATTTTACTATTTTTTAGATAGGTAGAAAATCACTGATTTTTTTTACTATTTCTAAAAAATGTAAAATTTGGTCCGATTTTTGGGACCCATTCAGGTTCAAGTCAAGTGAAACCAGTATGATTAAGTTTCTAATGGTGAAATGTCATAACAAAAACATCTTATAAGTAAAACACTTAATTCTATAGCTAGGTTTTACCAGAGGCTCACAAGCAATCCAATCAGCAGGAAATTAATCTGAATGACCAACATCCACTTGATTTATCTGCTAAGATATAGAAAAACAGGAAAGTAAGATAAAAGATATGCTTAGACGCCCTCCCAAGCATCCTTTCCACCTGCACCGAAATTTCTAGAATATCATAACACATATTACATTTTTATAATCACCGGCTCTTTTCCTAAAACAAAAATAATCACTGACTCTTGAGTTCATTCTGTGCAGTACTGCCCAAGAGAGGTGCACCACCTTTGGTTTGTCAACAATTTAATCAAAAGACAAAGTAAAAAGAAGATAATACATGGCATGAAAGCAATCAAAGGATATGGTAGAATTATAAAGTTCATTATAGACAACAGTAAGTTTCTAGCATTATAGTTCACCATAACAAGGGTTGACAAGGGAACTCTAGGTTATAGGGCCCACAAATTCATTGCCAGTAAACAAGCCTTCTTACAAATTCACTCCCTTTGAATTACCTCACAATATTGGCTACTACAAAACCATTGTTTACATATAATTGACAATATCCTAACTCCTAAGTTCTCTGCAAATCGAGTTAAGTTTTTATTTGAAGAGTACTTTTATTCTCTTTACTAGCAGCTTCCTGAAATAAAGCCATACATAAACTAAAAAATAATGATGACAAAACTCAGCAATGATAAAGTATGAGGCTGTATGGAAAAACAAAAAGAACACTACTGTAATAGCACCTGCAATATAATTGTCTCTTTCTTCCAAGTCTCAATGCCTTTCAAACATGCCTTGGTTGATGTCCCTAAAATTTAAGCAAATAAGATTCAAAAACCAGTTTAAGCAAATAAGATTAAAAGAAAACAAGGTAGAATTAAGCTTCATCCAATTAAGCTTGGTCAAACAAATCCCTAATTTCTAACAAAACAAAACCCTACAGAATAAAGAGCCTCACAGTTACAGGTGTTGTGCTGTCCTGACACAGTTGTAACAGTTCACATGATGCCTGGTCAATTAGTACTGAAGAGGATAATGAGGAGAATAGTGACCAACCAATCAGGGATAATGACATTAAAAATAAGGATAAGCATAGGTTGAATGAGTAATACCAAGTCATAGTCTATGATTGGCATGTCTATACTGTTGACGCTGCCGCTCCCATTATCAAATACCTACCATTACCAATCAATGGATAACATTAATTTGTAGTATATGCTATACATTTTGAGATAGCGGTAGATGATTTGGCATCAAAGCCGATAATAAGAGTCAACATTGGCACATAAATGCCGCGCCACCGACCCCACCAACGCTTCCAAACGCAGCCCCAAAGAATCCAATGAGGGAGCCTAGCACTATTCTCCACCCCAATTCCATCTCCTGTACATTTTGTGAGATTAAATTATTAAATTACGAACATATGAGCAGTAAGAAGTTTTGAAATTCACTAGGATTCAAAGTACAACTATGGATAAATTAAGTTTTTTTTTTTTTTTTTTGAGAAAACCCGTAGGTGGATAAATTAAGTTAGTGATGTGTTAGTTGTCTTAAGCTACACATATCACCAATTTAGTTGCAGTAAGATAAATTCATGGAATCTAAAGTACAATTAACCAGCTAAACAAACTGTATAAATAAGTTGCATCTCCTATTTTACCAACACCGTAAATTATCACTTAATTTAGATCCAGGGAGGGAGGCTTGTTTTTTTTAGGAAAAAGAAAAATCAAATAACAATGATGAACTTCATATCTAAAAGACTATGGAGGAATTAAAATTATTATATTAATAACATCCGATCCGTAACAAGTTGTGAAATTCGCTGGCTACAGAGTAGAACTATGGATAATTTAAATTAGTGAGGTGGCAGTTGTATTAAGCTACATGTACATCTAAACAATCAGGGGCGGACCCAGGTGGTTACGGGCGGGGGGAGGGGCGGGGGTGGGGGGCTGCCCCCCTGGATTTTGAGTTTTAGTGAAAATTTATCGGTCCCGACCGACTTTTCCCTCCTGAAATGTTTTTTTGCCTCCTCTGGACGTTTCATTTGTAATTCGGGTTAAAATTGAAATAAATTTGTTGAATTTTGTTGCAGTAAGATAAAATTCACGGAGGCTGAAGGTCAATTAACCAAATTGCAAAATAATTGAACAAAAGAAATAAACAAGAAAAACTTACACGCTAACAACGGAGGAGTGGCGGAGGTGCTACACCGGATTCATCAAGAACCAATCGGAGATTCCTCTTGCGGCAGATTGAGCGATCGAATAGGAGAAAGGCTAAGAGGGATCGAAGAGAGAGCGCCGAGCTTTAATTTGGAGAAATGGAGGCGCGATCGACAAAGCTCGATTCGAGAGAGAGAGGAGTCGAGAACGAATGAACCAAACCCACTCCCTCGTCGCTTCTCTTCTTCTGGATTATTTTGTGACTTCAACGGATTTATTACGAACAAATATATACTGTCTTTTGTATAATAGACTGAAAAGTTTATGTAATGGTCCGAATTCATTTGTTACACAAATGAAACGAACCCACTCTATCGGCGATTCTCCCCTTCTGGATGATGTTGTGGCTTTCTCAGATTTAATGTGAAAAAAGTAGTATGACCTTTTGTATAACAGACTAAAAGAATTATATAGTGGGACAACGTAGTATGATTTGTTGCATGATAGTTTGGTAAATTATATAACAGACTAAAAGAATTATATAATGTGAACAAAGTAGTATGATTTGTTGCATGATAGTTTGGTAAATTTGAATGCAGCGAAGATCTCTCTTAGTGTTGTTTGCATGTTGGATGATTTTGTGGCCGAATATATTTGGCGCTTAACTAAATAATTGTGGAGTAGCCAAAATTTGGAGGGAATCTAAATTGACACTTAGACATGATATTTGGAGTGAACTTATCAAAAATTTAGAGGGAAGTTTGCAAGTTATTATATGTTTTGCAAGTCAAATAAATTGTATGTTGTAAATAAGATCAAATTTGCTTACAATCATTTAATTAACTATGAACAATATGAAAAATAAATATATTTAGATTTATTGGCAGATTTCTCATGCAATAGGATATGAAAAAATTGATACTCGAAGGTTTTTCAAATCCTTACTGTTTTCTAAAAAAATTGATACTTAATAAAATAAATTAAGTTTGTGACATTTTATAAAATATATTTCCTATTTTGGGGAAAAAATAGTGAAAATACAATTATAACTTGTATTATGGAGCTATTTACAATTTTACAAATAATATGAAAAAATTAAAAATATATATTTTCATATTTTTAACGGTTTTTATGACCAAATGGGGGAATATGTGGCCAATGTTGCAAATTCGACTTTAATTTTAGAAAATATTTTTGTGATGGAAATTATATTAATGAAATTTATGCAATAATTAATATTATAATATTTTATTGTTTAATTAAATGATTTTGACACATTCAATTATATAGCATTACAAGGATGTTACATATATGACCACTATTTTTATTAATATCCTCAAAAAAAAAAATTAGCAAATCTACCCTACCTTCTGAAAAAAATTTAAAAGCACTCTTTTTTTTTGTTGAAAGTCCGTAGACAATTGCATTGATCTAATGATTTACAACGTAGCTAGCTATTACAGAGGTTTCCTTTGTTTAAAATAAGAAGCAAAAACACCTATACATTGAGCTACTTGTAAAATCATCTAATTTGCTATGTTAGGAATAACAGATATGCGAAGTCAGAAAATGCAAATTGTTTGTATTCGCATCCGATTAGCAAGTAGGTGGCCCTTTCGATCATTTCTTGAGGACGAAACGTCTTCTTCTTTCCAAAATCGATGCCGCCCAGAGAAATGCGTAGTCGAGGCACTGAATCAAACCGGATCGGGACAGTCATCACTCAGCGAGGAAGAAGAAGAGGGCACTGAATCAAACCGGATCAAGACAATCACCGCTCAACCGAGAAGGTACTGCATCAAACTGAACCGGAAACTGAATCAACCGGACCAGGACAGTCACTACTCATAGAGGAGGAGGAAGAAGACAACTCTTTTCATTCTCGTCATCAACCACAACCATAAAACACGCACCTTATTCACATATAGTTATAGTAGATACAACGGGATGGAACGAATCCACAACACCCTCAGTCGAACCCGGAGAATCGAGACGGACGAGCGAGACAACGAGCAACGAAACCCTTAAACAGAGTCATCCACTCGATTGGAGATAAGCACAGTGAACCGGGCAGACAAAGAGAGTGGAGGAGACGGGGTGGAGCAGCTGGATGTCTTCTTTTACCCCTCTGAATCATCTTCGAAGAACAGCAGAGTTTCCTAGCTGTGATATTCAAAAATTCTTAAAAAATAGTAAAAAAATTCCAAAAAATGTAAAATTTGATCTCCAAGCACATTTTAATATGTAGATCATGTTGGAAGGTTCGAATCGACTATTTGAACTTTAAAAATGAAGATATGAGCGTGAAGTAAAACACAATCTTTAATTCCTAAAGCAAGTTAACCCATCTATACATATATATATATATACAATTTGATCTTATATTATATTATTGAATACGTATTTTATAACAATCATTATACTTATATATATATATGTAAATATTCAAATAAACTATCAATTGAACTGGTTGATCCATTGATTTGACTAATAAATCGTTAATACAAAGTTTTACTGGGTCAATATCCGGTTCAATTCTGATAACAATAGTTGTTTCACTCTTTTTTTTCAAATAGAAAAAGCATTGATTTGACTAATAAAGCCAAGCCAAGCCAAGATCATTCCAGTGCCTATTTGGGTTTATAGGAAGAATTCGCAATTCATCATTATTTGTTCCAATATCTCATGTACGTCTTTCGTACCTCATCGTACTTCATATTTTATATCTTTATTTTCAAAGTCTAAATTGTCGATCCGAACCGCTCAACATGATATTCATACTAAAATATGCGTGTGCATGAAATTTTATAATTTTTTTAATTTGTTTACTATTTACTAAGATAGGTACAAAATCATTGTTTCTGGACCGTTCAAAAATAGTGATTTTGTACCTATCAAAAAAATAGTAAAAAATTTTCAAAAAGTATAAAATTTAATTTCAAAAATAGTGATTTTGTTAGATGCGTCACATTTTTTATATTTTAGGTGGAGAAAGGAGTCAAGATTCCACGTAAGTGATATGTTCAAGAAAAAAGGAAAAAAGGATTATAAAACTTGTAGCAGCTAGGGGATATTATTAAAATTAAGCAAACAATAAATTAAAATGGGGTGAGCGATACACATACACGATACATGATACATGATACATGATACATGCACACGTACACCTGTCAATTTTCCTCTGGAATTAAACGCCAGATATTAATTGCTCTGCATCTGCAGACTGCAGATGATAAGAACGGGGAGTAGAAAGACAGGAACAGGACGGTTCACTTTGCTTATTCTCATTTCAATTATTTTTACTTCGGTTGTTAATTCGGCCGACATTTTTATTAATATCCAAAGTTTAATACAAATTAATAAATATACCCAGAACCGGCCCATTTATCGATATATACTCAAACCGGCCATTTTCTGGCCGGCTATGTTCCTTCCCTAAGCCGGCCAGAAAATGGCCGGCTATGTACCTTTTTTTTTTTTTAGAGACACTATGATGATCAAAATATTGAAATCTAACTCTGAAAATTTGAAATTTTTGTTTAAATATTTGTTATATACTTCTTTGAGGAGGGATCAAATTACAACAACCATTTTTTTCATTTTCAAAGTCCAAATCGTCGATCCAAACCGTTCAACATGATTATCTAAATAAAATGTGCTTGCAGATCAAATTTTACATTTTTTTGAATTTTTTTACTATTTATTAAGATGGGTACAAAATTCAATGGTCTGAATATGACTATTTTTTTTGTAGAATAATTAAGTTATATAAGTCGATTGGAGAATAATATAAAAGTAAATTTAAATAAAAAATAAAAATAATCAATTTTATAAAGTTGTGGGATTAAACATGATCGATGGAGTTATTTCAATTATGAGGAAAAAAGTAGGATATTGTCAACTTGACTATAATAAAATTTCATTATTTTGTCCTCCAACTAATAATAATTATTTTTCTCTATATAGTGTATTATATATATAAACTTACTATTTCATTTTCTTATCAATGGCTGTATGACATTTTTTAATATTTGATACCTAATTCTAGACTTTGTGAGCATGAGAAATTAAATGCTATTTGAATTAATTTTAGAATGCGGCAGCATCTTCGATTTTTTTTTTTTTTTATTAGTTGTGGGAGTATGATTTTAGAATGTAATTTTTTGAAAATTTAATTCGAACTTTATTTTTTATTAAATTATAAACAAACAAAAAAAAAACTTGGGCTTTTTAACTCCCGCGTCCAGGAAGAAATCGCGAAGACCATGTCCATTGAAGATTTTCTCCCCATAAACTAAATCCCAGCCACCTGTTGTCAGTTGTCACTAATAAATTTTCTCTCCAGTTTCCTGAAAAATGCAACATCCATTGTCCTTATTATCGATTAGACTTTAGTTCTACGATCGACAAGGTGAAATTAATTAAATTCATTTCTAACAAATTAGTGACTTTTCATCTTAACCATACTCATGTTGTAACTAAATTATACTCAAGGAAGAATAGCACGGGGACGGGGTAAATGATAAGTCCAAAATTGAGTATAATTTCTTTTCTTGTAATGAATTTTCATAATAACTTCATGATCTATAATACATAAAGTTAAATGTTAGAACGGAGAAACTAATAATAGAAATATTTGTATAAAGAAATCCCATTCTTTTTAAATATGTTAATAATAGTCGAAGCATTTAATTACTTGCCTCCGGTTGATCCACTAATAAACGTAAGCTATATATATATAGAGTTATATTCAGTGTGAATTTAATATATAATTCATAATTATCAAATAAAATTATTACTTTAGCAATAAGCATAATCCAATGCATGTTTTTATAAACAGATTCAGACTAATTGAATTAATCCGAGCGAACAAAATTATCTCATCCATTTGATATTATCTGCAGCAAACTTTGAAACCATGAAAAGGCCTAGAGGTTTGAAAAAAAACCGACCGGTCCAGATCCGGATCCGCACTAATCCGGATTGGGGTCTAAATCCGTGCCAACTTGGACCGGGGGTCACGGGGTGGATCTAGCCTGGGTTTGAGCTGGTTTTCTCCACTAGAATCGTATCAACTCGGCTTGTTCAAAACTCGTGGACCGTTTTAGCTCGGACTACAAATAATCCGGACCGGACCAACCCGGACTAATCCAAACCAAAACCGGACCAAAACCGACAAACCTGAACTAAACCGGACCAAACCCAGACCAAAATTCGTTCTTTTTAAAACAATTGGTTAGAAAAAAAAATCGACCGAACTGTGGACCAGACCAACCTAATAGGAATCTTTGTAATATTTCCTTCTTTAATATATTCCCCTCTAACAAGCAGACTATAACTAAAGAGGATTTGATATTTTGATTAGATCTTTAACAATTAATCTATCTATATAATGAGTAGGGTTCAAATGCCTTTATTTTTTTGTGCCTCCATCATACTTCTATTTTTAAAAACTTTAATAACTCAAAATTTAAAACTTAAAAATCAAAATAAAACTGTTAGATGTGATCTATGTTATTTTCTCTATGTGCTCATAAAAAATTATCACATTTTAATTTTGATTTTATGTGAATCAATAAGTGAAAAATCAATGTCTAGAAATTATCTACATTAGTACGTTTTTTACAAGCTCTTGATGACAACCAAAATAAAATTGAAATGTCATAATTTTTTATACGTGCATAGATAAAATGATGTAGATCAATCGAACGGTCGATCATATCACAATTCTTTCGAGTTCGAGCCTCATATTAAATGTACGGATCAGATTTGAATAGTTGCTTCTGTCCTATGTGTGGACCACAATATAGATTTGATGTCGTACTGAGACTACCGAGTGCCGAGTCCCCGACCCCTCTCTGTGTCGCGTATTTTCCCATTAAAGAGTTGTTCAAATGTTCAATTTCTTATTTACCCCTATACTCTTCATTATATCTAATATATCCCTCAACTTTTCCTTTTCTTTCTTATTTGCTCACAAAATTAATTATTCATAGTTAATGACTCATTTAAATCTATTGTTGTCAATAATATATACCCCTCAATTTCACCTGTCTTCTTCAATTATTTTTTCGTTCCATATGAAGCGCCTATCACTTCTGGATAATTAATTTTGTCAATCATTCTTTGTTTTTTTTTTTTTTTTTTCTAATAACCAATTGAGTGCTTCCGCCAGAAGAACAGTATCAACAAACAAAACAAGGTGGTTACATCGAGTTAAAATGGAATGTAAATAGAAACCGACCCGCTAAGCTTCTAACCCGTTAACAGTGATTTAAGTTTTAACCACATATATAGCCCCCTCCCTCTTGGACTATTTTCCCTCCCAAGTCCCAACACATCAGTTCGATGGTTTTCCCTCCTTCCGTTAGCACCTTAATTATAGCTGGATTTAGAACTATATATCTCTCCCCAATTCTTCCCACTTAATTTCAAACAATTTCATCTCGTCGGTCTGACAATATAATAATTAAGATTGAAATTGGGTGCCACCGCATTAGGAATTAGTTGTGCCTGTCTCAATTAATGACTCGGAAAATAATAGTAGTACTAGTGGGTATATATCAATTTCCATAAAACTCAGAAAGAAAAAATAACAAAATCGTCTTTTACCTGTAACCAGGCTTTTTTTTTGCCTCTCATTCCCTATCTATTAATATGTTTTTTTCTTTTTGTTCTCATTTTCAAAATTCTCAATTTCGTCGGACAACGTCGAGAAATGAGAACTCTTGATCACATTTATCAAGCAACCAATGGTGTAAAAGAACAAATCACGGGCAAAACTTTCTAGTATTAAATCAGAAAGAGTTTTCAAGATATGTCATCATTAGTTGGTATTATATCATAGTATCCTTTTATTTACTGATACTTTTTTGAGAGAAAATTTCAAATTTATTTTTGAGAGAACTATTGTTTGCTGATACTTGAATAGGTGAATTTGAGCATGCATTAATTAGCTTGGCGGAAGCACCCGAGTTATTAGAAAAAAAGAAAAGAAAAGAATGATTGATAAAATTAATTATCCGGAGGTGTTATGCGCTTCATATGGAGCGAAAAAATAATTAAAGAAGACAGATGAAAATGAGGAGTATTATTGACAACAATAGATTTAAATTAGTCATTAACTATAAATAATAAATAATTAATTTTGTGAGCAAATATAATGAAATAAAATAAAAATAACCCTCGTCTCGTCTCTGAGCCTGAGACGCGCGTCTGTGCGTGCGCGATACGCGAAAAAAAGGGGGATCGCCGCCTGTGAGCTTGTGCCCGCTAGCCCCAGACGCCTTCTGCTACTAGACCTGGTACTAGTACTGGCCATCTGGCCCTTTGAACTGTAAACCACAATGAAATTCTGTTTTGCGATTCAGAGTTTAGTCAGAAATTCTCATTTCACAATGAAATGAAATAAACCACAAACATAAGAAACCATAGTACAAGATGGTTTGTAAAACCCATAGCACCGAAAATTCTGTGCTATCATTCTGTTTTCTCCTGTACTGATACAGTTCTAACATCAATTGGACCCCATTCTTCCTTCCTGTAGGATCCTCATTGCTAAATAATCATGAGACAAATATGAACTTGATAAATAATCCTGACAACTACCCTCATTTTTATCTTCACACTTTTGAATTACTGTTAGGAGGTCCAGTAATTATTATTTACTACCAATGTTGTGTGCATTTTGTGTAATTGTTTGTTAGTACCAATTTTAGTAATTGATTATTGTACCAATTTTGTGATCATGTTATCAATTTTAGTACCAAGTTTAGTAATTGTTTGTGAGAATTTGAATCTTGATTTTGGATAGCAAGACCACAAACATAATTCATTAGTTTATCATTAGCTTACAATTTAGTGAAATTAACATTGATATTTTTATCTTGACTTCTTGTTTATTTTGATTGAAGATGTAATTTTTGTTATGTCGAATTTTTTTTTTGCAACTATACATGTTCGCCTACCCCTGACAAAATTCTTACCTTTCGCCACTGATCCAATCAAGGCACAAGTACCATGCTGCTGCTACCACTCATCAGAGAAACAGAGAGAAAGAGAAAGAGAGGCTATGGGGGATGTGATGGACTTTGCAGGTGTGCCCCATTTCAGCGGGCTCCGACTGGACGCGCTCCAAATGACATAAGGCCGGAGTACAGCGCCTTCATTACAGCAATTCAAGGATGGGCGACGCAACCAACCCTGCTGGAACTGGAGAATTTGTTGGCCAGTCAGGAAGCTCTTGCCAAGCAGCTCGCAGGTTTGACGGTGAAGCACGAAGAGGAGAAGGCCCTATATAGTGGTTGACGTGGAGAGTCGAGCAGAGACAGGTATTGACGACAACCTGAGGCGGAGAATGTTTGTCATGAACAATGCAAGAGGTGCTCGTGTTCAGGGGGAGCTCCTAGAGGCCAAAATGGCAAAGGAGTTGAAAGTGGTGAATACCGGAGTAGAAGAGTGGAGTGCTACAACTGCAGACGACGAGGGCACTATGCGAGAAAGTGCCAGTTCAGGAAGAATGAAGGAAGCTTCGTGGTGACCACGAAGGAGAAGGAATCGGAGGAGGTCCCAAGTGAAGAAGAGTGGGACGCAGTGGCGGCTGTTGCGATGTAGTTGGTGGCCGACGTAGAGGACGTCGAAAAGGCTGATGTGCCTGAGGATGAGGAGATCGACTTCGAGTTATGGTTCTTTGAAGAACCAGTTGAAGAGCCGGTTAAGAAGGAGACCGGAGTTGTGAGGTGCGTAGTGGCCGATGAGGAGAAGCCACAAGAGAGCATTGAGCTGGAGGCCATCACCAAGGAGGGTGATGATGACGCGAGGACACAGAGGAGTGTCGCTATTGTGGAGAAGACTGTAGGACGGAAGTTCGCGCAAGGACATGCAGCTTGTCAGGTAAACTGTCGAGAGAAGAGAATTCGACGACGACATGTGCCAAGGCAGCGTGAGAAGAAGATTCCAGAACCTTCTCTTCTGAATAACACTATTCTGGAAGATCGACCGCAGACGCTTGAGCAACTTCAAGTTCAAAAAATTAAAAGAAGCAACAAAAAACATGACGATCCAGATAAACGCAGGAGTACCGAAGCTGAGGGGGAGTGTTGAAGTCAGCACCATCTAGAAGGCCCAAGCCCAATTTGGCACAATCAAGATTAATCTAGAAATATGTACAATAGAGAGTAATCTAGAAAATACCAAATCGACTAGAATTCATTTGTATAATCTAGAGTATTCCATTAGCTAGTATAAATAGGGACCCTTAGTCTTCATTTTGTATCAAGCAAATCAAGCAATTCCTCTTCTAGCTTAGAGTGAGTAGTGAGTGTGAGATAGTTGTGTAGAAGATATATATTGTAGTACTCTTCTCTTAGTGTTAGAAATAAATTTAATATTCAACATTTTGGAAATATATATTGATTGAAGCCACATGGAATGTGTTGCTTGCCTATAAAATATTTGGCCCTTACATGTCAGGGCGTGGTGGGGATCGATGTAGTCGTCATCGATCTTCATATATCACCTTAAGCTTGCTTATGAAATTAAAGCTTCATCCAATATCCTTGCTTATGAAATTGAGACATTTTAGTTATCTCACATCTTTGATAGTGTAATTGAGCTTCAGTTTTTGTTGCCTTTATATATTTTGGAGGATATATTCTTTGTAAATTTTAGTCCTAGTGCCATTAGCCAAAAAAAAAAAAAAATTCAGAGTTTTAAGTTATATTCATATGTAAGTTGTACTTCTATCATCTAATTATTCAGCCAAGTGTCATTTTTATTTAATCTCATCCGATATAACAAATTACGGAATTTAAATTATGCAGTCGTTGTTAATAAAAGTTGCATCGCTGAAGGCTCCAACATTTGAGAAGTTGTAACTACTACAGTTGTAATATTTTTTTTTTTTCATATGCAGTAATTTTATATCGGTTATTGTTTGTATATTTTTTTTATTTTCCGACATAAATTAATAAAAGAGAAAGTAAAAAGCGTGAATATTTTATATTTTCTTCTGTGAAAGTATTTAATCACGGTTCTCAATTAATCTTGGTAAATGACTGAGATAAAGGTTTTTTCGGTTTTTTGGTTTTCCTGATCATAATCTTAGTCCTTGAGATATAGGCTACAAGGATATAGGCCGCGTTATCACTGGGTGAAAGACTCGTAGAGCCTAAAGCCCGCAAGCCCGCAAGCCCACTCATTTGGGCCTTTAAAAGTCTAGTAGGCCCAGAAGAGATGCCCATCTAATTGCAGATGCGTAAAAATGGAATCATTGGAAATTATATACGCGACCCAACCCCAACCCCCTCTCTAATCTCTATCCCTCGTCCGCAATCTTCCGACTCTCCGAGAAGACCCCTTCGCGTCTAGGGCTGTCGGCAGCAATCAAATGGTAACCGGAGAAGACCCCATCTCGTCTGGGGCTGACGGCAGCAACCGAATGGTAACCGGAGAAGACCCCTTCGCGTCTGGGGCTGACGGCAGCAACCTAATGGGAACTGACGAAGCACACCAATCGTACGAACGATTTTAGATCTCTCTCAAGCATGCATATATATATATATATATATTCTTCGTCTTTTTGTTTTTGTTCATAGATACTTAAGCGAGTTTTTGTGCAGACGTCGCAGCCGCACACGTGCACGGATCGAGGTGTTTTCAGCTGTCATGAAAGAAGTAGGATTCAAGCCATTTTCCATCTTTACTGAGCCAGCACCTGGCTACCAAGATTTATTTGGTGTCATTTTCCTCAGCAGCTGCAACCAAGATTTCAACCATGATTTCGTCATCTTTGATGCTGAGGCCCTACAGCTTCCGCAAATTAATTCAGAGGTCTTTCCTTCTGTTTCTGCAGAGTTAAATCTTTCATTTCAGTCACACTAACACAACCTTCAATTTTAATTTTTATCATACCAGCCCTTCTCTCAATATATATCTCTCAGCCCTATTTAACAATCTTATACTTCAAAAAGCATCCCACCTTAACCCAGGTAGCCAGAAAACACTTTAAAATAACATCTGTCAATAAGTTTCTTAGTTTCCTATAATATTGATGTCATTATCATGTTCTTTGTTAATACTCACAGGATCATGTCACTCTATCAGGCCCGAGGCGTAGCATACCAGTAGAAGATAACATAGACTTATTTGTTTGGTTCTTTGACCGCGCTCTTTCTAATATGCATAGAACTCAAACCTGTTTGTGGGAAGCTGAATTGGATTACATGGACAGACTTATCTGCCGGTCTATCAAGTGCTTTTACAGAAGCCATCTTGATGTTAGCTTTGCAGTCTACCATGATCCTGTAGAGGCGCATTTGAATGTTTATTTTGTTGACTTTGATTATGAAGGAGAAGATGCTCTCATGCAGGTTCACGGGAAGGTGTGTGCATCAAATAGTTTTCTCACCGACTCTAAGGCTAAGAGCATTCTCTTCCATAAATTGAGCAAAGAGTGTGTCGGTCTCAAACCTGGCAAGTTGGTCCCTCTCCCTCTGTCAAGAAGGGTAATAGCAGCTCCACGTCAATCATCTCTGCTTGTTCATGTGAGTATAGATGTAGGTATTGAACCTGATAATCTATTAGTCATTGAAGAGACGGTGACGTTCAATCCTAGTTTAGGCTCTACTGAAGGGTCTATTATCCTTCCCAACCGTGGCCGTGGAAGGGTGTTACTGATGGTCAGTTGGGTTGATTGTCAAACCCTAGATGGAGATGGACACGACCACCTCATAAAAGAAGAGGATGTTGATTCTCAGGTACCCAATTTCATAGACGCCCATTGTGGAAAAGGGGATCCTGGGCCTCAAAGAAGCAATGTGATGGACTGCTACAGGGATCTCAAAGTGCCTCGTGTTGAGTACCAAACTGACGTGCACACCAGGTCTCTCTCTTTCCCTCTCATGTCAAAATCCCAAGTCAACCTCCTCTCTTTATAAAATTTGATGGATTAGTACATAACGGCTGTTTGAATTGTTAGCAGATTTCCTCCAGTGGAGGCCAGTCAAGGTGTTATTGTGGACCAGCAACAGAGGTATATCGAAAGGCGAAGGGATCTCATGGAGGTGTTTTCAGTGAAATTTCTGGAATTCAATCAACATGATTTTGACCAGATGTATGGATGCATATTGATAAACTTATTTCCCACGTATGTCGTCTTTAGCAGGAAACACGGGGGTCCTCTGAATATTACTCCTGAGGTTATTTTTGGTCAATTTATTTTAATTTGGTTCTCTCTTTTCTTTCCACTGAAATGAATGGTAAAATTATTTTTGATAAGATTATAAGTGGTTTAATTTGTATATCGTAATAAATTGTTTATTCATATTTTGGTCTCCTAATCTTGTACTGTATTGATTAGCCAATGGGTATATCTAAATTGACATTAAAGTGCAATTGCTTGTTTCATAACTGCAGGGTTTTGTTAAGCTGAGAGGTCCCAATAGGGCCATAGAGCCACATGATACTGTACTTTTTGTTCCCTATCTATTTAAATATGGAACTTGCAGCGATCAGTTCAAAGATGATGACAAACGGGCGTCCTTGGGCGATGACGAGATGTGGGACGATAGAAGAAGGGGGGAGTATGACATGTTGTTGTCCCATAGGATACCGAGCCGATTTGGTCCGATAGAGGTGGACTTTGCTGTTTACGAGGATGGCGTGGAGGCTCGTGTTGAGGTTTCGCTCACAGGCTGTCAATTTGCCTCAGCGGTAGTCTACGGGTGCATAACTGCTGAAAATTCAAAGCTTGGTGGGAGGGCTAGAAGCTTCCTCTTCAATAGGGATAAAACTGAAGGCATCCGCTTAGATGTTAGTCCTTACAAGGATAAGGTCGTGAAACTTCCTCTTTCAAGATCTATAACTGTACATCCAATTGGTTCAGATGTCACCATCACTGTGAACATCTGGCAAAGCAGTATCATGGGCTCACAAGATGAGCCGATTGCTGAAAATGAGACTTTCAAATTTACATACTCGAGGGCCCAGGACGTGAGGACTTTCAGGGGGGATGCATGTCTAGTTAATGTAGGTGTGGTGTGGGCTAAGACGAGTGAACCCATTAACAGAGAATGTCCTCCTTTCCTATAAGTATTGTATAACCCAACTGAAAGAACGATGCTAGTTTTAATTACAAGAAATAACTTATGTTCGTTGTGTGCCAGTTTCCTTGTCAAGTTGACCGTTGTTATATTTTCTTTTTGTAATATTGGATGATGTACTGATGTTTATCTAGAGATTAATTACTATGGTCTTTGATTAGTTTGTCTCGGTGTTAGTTTGTGGCATTTCTCATAAATTTGTGATCTCCTGCGTACTTAATTGCAAAATGATCAACCTATTTTCTGAAGCAACAGGGATGATTAAAACCGAACACTTCCTGGTACACAAACTTTCCTGCAATACTGTCACTTCTATCATAAAACTAATTTAATTTGTTACTATAATTACCCGTGCGAAACCACAATAAGAAAACGCGCATTGAGAATCAACTGAATAGCATCATGTTTTTTTTTTTTCATTTCAAAGCTGTTGTCTTAAATGTGCTTCGTAGCTGTTCTCTCTCTCTTTTTTGGAAGCTCTGGTTCTTTCTTCTCCCCGTGATTTTTATTTTTACCCAAAAAAAAAAATATTTTAATATAAATAACCAGGTTTTTAAAATATTTTTATTTTTACCCAAAACGCTAGGAATATTAGCGTTCCGAATTAAGAATTCGGAACGCTAATATTCCTAGCGTTCTGAATTCTTAATTCGGAACGCTAATATTCCTAGCGTTCCGAATTCTTAATTCGCAACTCACAATTGATTGACGTAAATGATAATGTGGGCGCCAGATCTTATAGTATAGCTATTTAGTGGTACTTTGTGCTAGAAAATGTAGGTGTTACTGGATCCTTTTTCTTATAAGATAATATTTTTTATTAGACTTGACTGCAGTTCTGGAACTATAGTATCTTCAGGCATGAACTAGGTTGCTAGACACTATAAATAAGTTCTCATTTTGCATCAAGCTTCCTTATATTTAATTATTCATTTTGTTTTCTCTGCTTCTTTTAAATCAAGGGTTTTTTTTCTTTTGTTTTCCCTATGGTTTTTGCTTTTGTGAAGTTTGAATATTTAATGCTAAAGAAATTTATTGTTAAAATATTTAATGTTAAAATAGTTGTTTGAGCTAAAGAAATTTATTTCAAGTTTAAAAAATCTGTTCTAAAGCTGAAAAATTATTGTTTCATTCAAAACAATGCAAATATATATTCTAATGATAAATTAGTTCTAATATCACATCATATAAATCAAGTAATGCACGTTAAAAATAATTTTTTTAATATCTATTACATCATATGAATCAAATTCTCAACTTGCTTAAATTATTTATTCGTAGTTAAAACAAACTACAATAAAACAAACTACAATAAATTTTGTCATATAAATAAAATCTATGTAATATGCATATATCATGGAATAATTACATCACAAAAAACGAAATTGTAGAAAATATTATTATATAGTACGAGCTTGTATTATATAATAAGCTCGTATTATATAATAAGCTCGTATTATATAATAATATTTTATACAATTGTATGATTTTTGCAGCCTAATATATTTAAAATAATTTGAATTATACCTGCGCAAACATATATATTTTGAATTGCTTTCTCTTTGCACTACAATTTGAGTCTTCCTTCTCTCACGCTTTAAAGGTCATACTTTTCAAACGATACAGCTAACATACAATTTGAACAATTTTTGTAATTGAATATCAAACAAGGTCATACTTACTATTTCTAATAGCAAGAGAAATAAACATTCATGCTCAAAATATAACAAAGTTATATATTCCTTGAACAATTTTTGTATTTTAATATCAAACACAGTCATACTTACTATTTCTAATAACAAGAAAAATAAACATTCGATCATGATAAGAACATAAACAGAGCTATATATATTCCTTGAACAATTTAATTTTGTATTTGAATATCAAATACGGTCATACTTACTATTTCTAATAACAAGAAAAAGAAATCCAATCACACACCAAGATTAAATTCAATCACATAGCAGTTTTGACCTACTACATAGTCTCACAGATGACTACATTTCATTCACTAAGCAGTATTAACCTACTTCAATTTACACAGAAAATTCTAAGTTTACACAGAAAATTGAATCATTCACAGAAAATTCTAGCTGATACATGTAAACATATATCAAAACAATTAACACTGCAAAAGTTCCCTATTGAACTAGAGATGTAATAACCGTTATGAATGTTTCACAATTAACACATAAACATATATCAAAACAACATCCAATAATGAAAGTTAAAAATATGTTTTTGAACCATATTGTGGAATAAATATTTATACTGGATCTCTACAATTATTGACAGAAGTTTAGTTAAGCCTATAACAAGTATAAATGAATGATTATGTACCCCATTCTTACTCCAACCATTTATATCAAACCTAATACGTTAACTTTTTGGTAAATGTCCACACTAATTAATGTTAGGAAAGTTGATATACAAGTGACAGAAACAAATTTTTAAACAACAAACACACATTGCATTTCACCTCATACTGATGTAGCTTCCATCCTGGTAAAGAATGAAATTACTTAACTTCAAATAATTAAATAACTAGGAGACAGAATCATACACGTCTTTTAAACACACCTAAATATGTAACTAACATTATGTACCACAAAAAGATCCAACCAAATGTTTCCCAGTCATATATACTAAATAAGTTTTAGTTTTCTTTCATTCCTTTTTTTATACAAGGGCTGCTGTTAACAGAGACAATTATTTTCAGATGCGAGATGCCTGTGTTCTTTGTAGAGAGACGACGCAATTAAGTTTCAGTTATAAGAGAAAGAAAACAATACACTCGTATGACAACGTTGTAGCTCCTTATGATAACGGAAATGAAAATTACTGAGTAAAATTCAATAATTTAACCTATTTAAAGAGGTTTTAACAACTAATAACCAGAAAAAAATTCCAGAAATAGATAATTGAGTTTAATCGAATTTAAATTTAAATATTAAATTTGAGAAATGTTACTTTAAATATTAAACATTTCTCTAATTGAGTTTAATCATCTTCTTCTCTAAATGAGTTTAATCGCCTCTTCTTCTTCTCTAATTGAGTTTAATCGAATTTAAACATTTCTCTAATTGAGTTTAATCGATTCCAGAAATTCCAGAAAATTGAGTTTAATCGATTCTGAAATCGATTTCAGAAATTCCAAAAATTGAGTGCCAACCGATTCTGACCTGAGCAGGGTTGGAGGCGCAGGGGCTAGGCGGAGGGGCTAGGCGGAGGGGCTAGGCGCAGGGGCGGAGGCGGAGGGGCTAGGCGCAGGGGCGGAGGCGCAGGGGCTAGGCGCAGGGGCGGAGGCGCAGGGGCGGCGAGGCGGAAGGGCTAGGCGCAGGGGCTAGGCGCAGGGGCAGGCGAGGGCGGCGAGGCGCAGGGCGGCGCGGCGCTCTGCTTCTCTCTATTTTCTGGTTTTCTGGCGGAATCGGCGAGACAGAGAAGAAGAGGATCACGGGTCGGGTTTACGTTCCGAATTAAGAATTCGGAACGCTAGGAATATTAGCGTTCCGAATTAAGATTCGGAACGCTAATATCCTAGCGTTTTGGGTAAAAATAAAAATATTTTAAAAACCTAGTTATTTATATTAAAATATATTTTTTTTTGGGTAAAAATAAAAATCACGGTTCTTCTCCTCTCTGCATCAAAAAATGTTGAAGGCCCATGATGCAATGTCTTCACTTCTACTTGTAACAAATTACAAACAAGCCCAATCCATAATTAATTTCCATGAAGATATCAAGAATTGTCTAGAAACTATGAAATAAAATATCTTGTAGTGTAGGATGTACAAATATTTAGAGGAAGTCGAAAATATCTTAGGTCTAGATGTTTCCTTAGCTCTCATGGAGAAGTATAAATAGGGGGTCTAGAAATTACAAACAAGTCATGTTGAACCAAGCAAGTAAGCAAGCAAAGAAAAGAGAAAGAGATCCAAAAAGAGTGTTGCAGTGGTTTGGAGGTTTAGGAAATATTTAGTAGAGGTGTGATTATAAAAATAGTTCGAGTGAGTAATAAAATGTTCAAATATAGTCTGTTTACTCAACAAAGTGGTATTAGAGTCGGGTTCGTCGGGTGAGTTTGTCGAAGGTGGCAGTCGGGATCTAAGTCGTGACTTGGCACGTATAATTGGAAGATCGTTGCTTGGATAGTGCGTACGCCGACATTCTGCCGGAAGATTGAAGACTTGCAAGTCGTCATGGATATAGCAGGTATGAGTGGTAGTTTGAAGAACTAAATTACCATAACTATATGTACTGGAGTACATGCATAGAATCCTACCTATAATAACAGGATCTATGGGAAGTTGTAGGCGGATCCAAGACGGCTCTACCGGAGGCCAAAGTAAAGACAGTAGACCCAAAACAAAAACCAGATGAGACCGCTATAACCGTACATGAAGAAGATGATGCTCTACGGAAATATAGAATTAAAGCCGGAAAGGCAATGTATGCACACAAAACAACAATAGACAAAGAGTTGGTTGAGTACATACGCAAAGCAGAAACCCCAAAGCTGCTTGAGATATTCTAGCAGCCTTATTCTCTAAGAAGAACGATGCCCGCCTCCAACTATTTAAAGTGAGCTGATGACAATCTCACAAGGAGATTTGACTATAAACCAATACTTCAAGAAGGTTAAGTCCCTTTGTAATGAGATTGCGGAACTTGACCCTGAAGAGAAGATTAGCGAGCAACGGATGAGGAGGATAATCACACATGGCCTAAGACCGGAATATAGCAGGTTTATGGTTGCCGTCCGAGGATGGTCAACTTAGCCGATGTTGTTAGAGTTGGAGAATATGCTCGCCAACTAGAGGCTTTAACGAAACAGACAACCAGAGTCTCATCTAGAAGGGAAGAAGAGGTTCTAATTAGCAGTCAAAAGAAGGGCCGATCCAACAAAAAATCCAAGCCAAAATTTGAAGGCAAGCCTAACCAACAAAGGAGGCCACACCAGAGGAGTCACACATCAGGTGGAGCACGTAACCATCTCAAGTACAATCTCGATCAAGATGATCGATGTTACAACTGTGGCAAGAAGGGGCACTAAGCACGGGATTGCTAGCACAAAAAGAGGAAAGGCCAAGGGAATGTGGCAACATCAAGCAACCAACAACAAGCTAAAGATCAAGAAAGTTGTGGCGGTGAAGAAGACTTGGATGCAGAAACAGCATGTGCAGTCGCAACCATAGAAGAGGAGAATGAGGAGAAAGATGAGGTTGCTCTAATAGCAGCATAAAAAATAGAGAGAATCAACTACGAGAGCGACTGGATCATTGATTCCGGTTGCTCCGACCATATGACCGGAGACATAAAAAAAACTAGTAGACTTGGAGAAGTACAAGAGAAGACAAGTAAATATGATAGCAAATAACTTCAAGCTGCTAATCAACTGCGTCGGTAAGACAATGGTAGCTCCTCGCTTAAATGCTCAACCTATCCAACTACATGGAGTCTATCATGTTCCCGGCATGAAGAATAATCTACTATCAGTTTCTAAAATCATATAGATCACATTTAACGGTTCTATTTTTATGTTTATATTTTTAAATTGAGTAATTAAAGTTTTTAAAAATGAAGTCATAAAGGCATTTGAACCCTTCTCACATTCATGACCAACTTATAGCAGCATAGCTACGCACATTCAGTTTCAAAGCGAATGATGGTCAACCAGCTTTAAAATTCACTTGGCTATATCATTTTGTGTCGTGTTCTACTTCCTTTCTTGTTGTATAATTAAAAGCTTCATAAAAACCTCTATATAATGAGGCCCTCAATTTAACATACTGTGTATCAATTAGGAACGGTAACTCGTAAGACTACATATAGGGTATACTGGTACGAGATAGTGACTGGATACAAATTAAATGACATGTACTAGTGGTACCAAAGACTCACAACAACAAATTTAGTTTATGTTTGTAAAAAAAATTACAAAACATTCAACACAATCAATACTTTAAAGACAAACCCAGTGATCATCTAAGTCTGTGAAAAACACACAATGGATAATTTATGTTACATATTTGATTATAACTGCAAAAGAGCATTGTTTAAAATTCTAACATCAACTGAATTCCCTTTTCAGCTTTCTTTTATCATTGCGGATTGGAAGGTTCACCCGTTCATATTGAACTTCATAGATGGGCCCTGTTTGAATTACAAACAAATTAATACTAATTAATTGCTGGTTTAAAAAGGCACCACTTGGGTTTAAAAAGCCATAGGAACAAATATATAACAGTGACAATTACAATTGTAATTTCTAGTGAGTGAGGCTATGGTAATATGATATTACGGATCGACCCGCGCTATGGATCCAAATCTCTATTTTTAAAGATTAAATAGTGGATCCAAACAGTTAAACATGATCTCCATGTGAATATGTACTTGTAGACCAAATTTTACATTTTTAAGAAAAGATTTTACTATTTTTTAGATAGGTAGAAAATCACTGATTTTTTTTACTATTTCTAAAAAATGTAAAATTTGGTCCGATTTTTGGGACCCATTCAGGTTCAAGTCAAGTGAAACCAGTATGATTATGTTTCTAATCTTGAAATGTCATAACAAAACATCTTATAAGTAAAACACTTAATTCTATAGCTAGGTTTTACCAGAGGCTCACAAGCAATCCAATCAGCAGGAAATTAATCTGAATGACCAACATCCACTTGATTTATCTGCTAAGATATAGAAAAACAGGAAAGTAAGATAAAAGATATGCTTAGACGCCCTCCCAAGCATCCTTTCCACCTGCACCGAAATTTCTAGAATATCATAACACATATTACATTTTTATAATCACCGGCTCTTTTCCTAAAACAAAATAATCACTGACTCTTGAGTTCATTCTGTGCAGTACTGCCCAAGAGAGGTGCACCACCTTTGGTTTGTCAACAATTTAATCAAAAGACAAAGTAAAAAGAAGATAATACATGGCATGAAAGCAATCAAAGGATATGGTAGAATTATAAAGTTCATTATAGACAACAGTAAGTTTCTAGCATTATAGTTCACCATAACAAGGGTTGACAAGGGAACTCTAGGTTATAGGGCCCACAAATTCATTGCCAGTAAACAAGCCTTCTTACAAATTCACTCCCTTTGAATTACCTCACAATATTGGCTACTACAAACCATTGTTTACATTTCATTGACAATATCCTAAGTTCTCTGCAATCCGAGTTAAAAGTTTTATTTGAATGGTACCTCTATTTTCTT
The DNA here is from genome assembly GCA_011114355.1 of Carex littledalei. Classification (NCBI taxonomy): domain Eukaryota; kingdom Viridiplantae; phylum Streptophyta; class Magnoliopsida; order Poales; family Cyperaceae; genus Carex; species Carex littledalei. The sequence continues at coordinate 8,431,121 of CM022084.1, read as the reverse complement.
TACTAGCAGCTTGCTGAAATAAGCCATACATAAACTAAAAAATAATGATGACAAAACTCAGCAATAAAAAAGCATCAGGCTGTATGAAAAAAAACAAAAAGAACACTACTGTAATAGCACCTGCAATAGAATTGTCTCTTTCTTCCAAGTCTCAACACCTTTCAAAAATGCCTTGGTTGATGTCCCTAAAATTTAAGCAAATAAGATTCAAAAACCAGTTTAAGCAAATAAGATTAAAAGAAAACAAGGTAGAATTAAGCTTCATCCAATTAAGCTTGGTCAAACAAATCCCTAATTTCTAACAAGAACCCTACAAAATAAAGAGCCTCACAGTTACAGGTGTTGTGCTGTCCTGACACAGTTGTAACAGTTCACATGATGCCTGGTCAATTAGTACTGAAGAGGATAATGAGGAGAATAGTGACCAACCAATCAGGGATAATGACATTAAAATAAGGATAAGCATAGGTTGAATGAGTAATACCAAGTCATAGTCTATGATTGGCATGTCTATACTGTTGACGCTGCCGCTCCCATTATCAAATACCTACCATTACCAATCAATGGATAACATTAATTTGTAGTATATGCTATACATTTTGAGATAGCGGTAGATGATTTGGCATCAAAGCCGATAATAAGAGTCAACATTGGCACATAAATGCCGCGCCACCGACCCCACCAACGCTTCCAAACGCAGCCCCAAAGAATCCAATGAGGGAGCCTAGCACTATTCTCCACCCCAATTCCATCTCCTGTACATTTTGTGAGATTAAATTATTAAATTACGAACATATGAGCAGTAAGAAGTTTTGAAATTCACTAGGATTCAAAGTACAACTATGGATAAATTAAGTTTTTTTTTTTTTTTTGAGAAAACCCGTAGGTGGATAAATTAAGTTAGTGATGTGTTAGTTGTCTTAAGCTACACATATCACCAATTTAGTTGCAGTAAGATAAATTCATGGAATCTAAGTACAATTAACCAGCTAAACAAACTGTATAAATAAGTTGCATCTCCTATTTTACCAACACCGTAAATTATCACTTAATTTAGATCCAGGGAGGGAGGCTTGTTTTTTTTAGGAAAAAGAAAAATCAAATAACAATGATGAACTTCATATCTAAAAGACTATGGAGGAATTAAAATTATTATATTAATAACATCCGATCCGTAACAAGTTGTGAAATTCGCTGGCTACAGAGTAGAACTATGGATAATTTAAATTAGTGAGGTGGCAGTTGTATTAAGCTACATGTACATCTAAACAATCAGGGGCGGACCCAGGTGGTTACGGGCGGGGGGAGGGGCGGGGGTGGGGGGCTGCCCCCCTGGATTTTGAGTTTTAGTGAAAATTTATCGGTCCCGACCGACTTTTCCCTCCTGAAATGTTTTTTTGCCTCCTCTGGACGTTTCATTTGTAATTCGGGTTAAAATTGAAAATAAATTTGTTGAATTTTGTTGCAGTAAGATAAAATTCACGGAGGCTGAAGGTCAATTAACCAAATTGCAAAATAATTGAACAAAAGAAATAAACAAGAAAAACTTACACGCTAACAACGGAGGAGTGGCGGAGGTGCTACACCGGATTCATCAAGAACCAATCGGAGATTCCTCTTGCGGCAGATTGAGCGATCGAATAGGAGAAAGGCTAAGAGGGATCGAAGAGAGAGCGCCGAGCTTTAATTTGGAGAAATGGAGGCGCGATCGACAAAGCTCGATTCGAGAGAGAGAGGAGTCGAGAACGAATGAACCAACCCACTCCCTCGTCGCTTCCTCTTCTTCTGGATTATTTTGTGACTTCAACGGATTTATTACGAACAAATATATACTGTCTTTTGTATAATAGACTGAAAAGTTTATGTAATGGTCCGAATTCATTTGTTACACAAATGAAACGAACCCACTCTATCGGCGATTCTCCCCTTCTGGATGATGTTGTGGCTTTCTCAGATTTAATGTGAAAAAAGTAGTATGACCTTTTGTATAACAGACTAAAAGAATTATATAGTGGGACAACGTAGTATGATTTGTTGCATGATAGTTTGGTAAATTATATAACAGACTAAAAGAATTATATAATGTGAACAAAGTAGTATGATTTGTTGCATGATAGTTTGGTAAATTTGAATGCAGCGAAGATCTCTCTTAGTGTTGTTTGCATGTTGGATGATTTGTGGCCGAATATATTTGGCGCTTAACTAAATAATTGTGGAGTAGCCAAAATTTGGAGGGAATCTAAATTGACACTTAGACATGATATTTGGAGTGAACTTATCAAAAATTTAGAGGGAAGTTTGCAAGTTATTATATGTTTTGCAAGTCAAATAAATTGTATGTTGTAAATAAGATCAAATTTGCTTACAATCATTTAATTAACTATGAACAATATGAAAAATAAATATATTTAGATTTATTGGCAGATTTCTCATGCAATAGGATATGAAAAATTGATACTCGAAGGTTTTTCAAATCCTTACTGTTTTCTAAAAAAATTGATACTTAATAAAATAAATTAAGTTTGTGACATTTTATAAAATATATTTCCTATTTTGGGGAAAAATAGTGAAAATACAATTATAACTTGTATTATGGAGCTATTTACAATTTTACAAATAATATGAAAAAATTAAAAATATATTTTCATATTTTTAACGGTTTTTTATGACCAAATGGGGGAATATGTGGCCAATGTTGCAAATTCGACTTTAATTTTAGAAATATTTTTGTGATGGAAATTATATTAATGAAATTTATGCAATAATTAATATTATAATATTTTATTGTTTAATTAAATGATTTTGACCACATTCAATTATATAGCATTACAAGGATGTTACATATATGACCACTATTTTTTATTAATATCCTCAAAAAAAAAAATTAGCAAATCTACCCTACCTTCTGAAAAAAAATTTAAAAGCACTCTTTTTTTTTGTTGAAAGTCCGTAGACAATTGCATTGATCTAATGATTTACAACGTAGCTAGCTATTACAGAGGTTTCCTTTGTTTAAAATAAGAAGCAAAAACACCTATACATTGAGCTACTTGTAAAATCATCTAATTTGCTATGTTAGGAATAACAGATATGCGAAGTCAGAAAATGCAAATTGTTTGTATTCGCATCCGATTAGCAAGTAGGTGGCCCTTTCGATCATTTCTTGAGGACGAAACGTCTTCTTCTTTCCAAAATCGATGCCGCCAGAGAAATGCGTAGTCGAGGCACTGAATCAAACCGGATCGGGACAGTCATCACTCAGCGAGGAAGAAGAAGAGGGCACTGAATCAAACCGGATCAAGACAATCACCGCTCAACCGAGAAGGTACTGCATCAAACTGAACCGGAAACTGAATCAACCGGACCAGGACAGTCACTACTCATAGAGGAGGAGGAAGAAGACAACTCTTTTCATTCTCGTCATCAACCACAACCATAAAACACGCACCTTATTCACATATAGTTATAGTAGATACAACGGGATGGAACGAATCCACAACACCCTCAGTCGAACCCGGAGAATCGAGACGGACGAGCGAGACAACGAGCAACGAAACCCTGAAACAGAGTCATCCACTCGATTGGAGATAAGCACAGTGAACCGGGCAGACAAAGAGAGTGGAGGAGACGGGGTGGAAGCAGCTGGATGTCTTCTTTTACCCCTCTGAATCATCTTCGAAGAACAGCGGAGTTTCCTAGCTGTGATATTCAAAAATTCTTAAAAAATAGTAAAAAAATTCCAAAAAATGTAAAATTTGATCTCCAAGCACATTTTAATATGTAGATCATGTTGGAAGGTTCGAATCGACTATTTGAACTTTAAAAATAAAAATATGAGCGTGAAGTAAAACACAATCTTTAATTCCTAAAGCAAGTTAACCCATCTATACATATATATATATATACAATTTGATCTTATATTATATTATTGAATACGTATTTTATAACAATCATTATACTTATATATATATATGTAAATATTCAAATAAACTATCAATTGAACTGGTTGATCCATTGATTTGACTAATAAATCGTTAATACAAAGTTTTACTGGGTCAATATCCGGTTCAATTCTGATAACAATAGTTGTTTCACTCTTTTTTTTCAAATAGAAAAAGCATTGATTTGACTAATAAAGCCAAGCCAAGCCAAGATCATTCCAGTGCCTATTTGGGTTTATAGGAAGAATTCGCAATTCATCATTATTTGTTCCAATATCTCATGTACGTCTTTCGTACCTCATCGTACTTCATATTTTATATCTTTATTTTCAAAGTCTAATTGTCGATCCGAACCGCTCAACATGATATTCATACTAAAATATGCGTGTGCATGAAATTTTATAATTTTTTTAATTTGTTTACTATTACTAAGATAGGTACAAAATCATTGTTTCTGGACCGTTCAAAAATAGTGATTTTGTACCTATCAAAAAAATAGTAAAAAATTTCAAAAAGTATAAAATTTAATTTCAAAAATAGTGATTTTTGTTAGATGCGTCACATTTTTTATATTTAGGTGGAGAAAGGAGTCAAGATTCCACGTAAGTGATATGTTCAAGAAAAAAGGAAAAAAGGATTATAAAACTTGTAGCAGCTAGGGGATATTATTAAAATTAAGCAAACAATAAATTAAAATGGGGTGAGCGATACACATACACGATACATGATACATGATACATGATACATGCACACGTACACCTGTCAATTTTCCTCTGGAATTAAACGCCAGATATTAATTGCTCTGCATCTGCAGACTGCAGATGATAAGAACGGGGAGTAGAAAGACAGGAACAGGACGGTTCACTTTGCTTATTCTCATTTCAATATTTTTACTTCGGTTGTTAATTCGGCCGACATTTTATTAATATCCAAAGTTTAATACAATTAATAAATATACCCAGAACCGGCCCATTTATCGATATATACTCAAACCGGCCATTTTCTGGCCGGCTATGTTCCTTCCCTAAGCCGGCCAGAAAATGGCCGGCTATGTACCTTTTTTTTTTTTTTAGAGACACTATGATGATCAAAATATTGAAATCTAACTCTGAAAATTTGAAATTTTTGTTTAAATATTTGTTATATACTTCTTTGAGGAGGGATCAAATTACAACAACCATTTTTTTCATTTTCAAAGTCCAAATCGTCGATCCAAACCGTTCAACATGATTATCTAAATAAAATGTGCTTGCAGATCAAATTTTACATTTTTTTGAATTTTTTTACTATTTATTAAGATGGGTACAAAATTCAATGGTCTGAATATGACTATTTTTTTTGTAGAATAATTAAGTTATATAAGTCGATTGGAGAATAATATAAAAGTAAATTTAAATAAAAAATAAAAATAATCAATTTTATAAAGTTGTGGGATTAAACATGATCGATGGAGTTATTTCAATTATGAGGAAAAAAGTAGGATATTGTCAACTTGACTATAATAAAATTTCATTATTTTGTCCTCCAACTAATATAATTATTTTCTCTATATAGTGTATTATATATATAACTTACTATTTCATTTTCTTATCAATGGCTGTATGACATTTTTTAATATTTGATACCTAATTCTAGACTTTGTGAGCATGAGAAATTAAATGCTATTTGAATTAATTTTAGAATGCGGCAGCATCTTCGATTTTTTTTTTTTTTATTAGTTGTGGGAGTATGATTTTAGAATGTAATTTTTTGAAAATTTAATTCGAACTTTATTTTTTATTAAATTATAAACAAACAAAAAAAAACTTGGGCTTTTTAACTCCCGCGTCCAGGAAGAAATCGCGAAGACCATGTCCATTGAAGATTTTCTCCCCATAAACTAAATCCCAGCCACCTGTTGTCAGTTGTCACTAATAAATTTTCTCTCCAGTTTCCTGAAAAATGCAACATCCATTGTCCTTATTATCGATTAGACTTTAGTTCTACGATCGACAAGGTGAAATTAATTAAATTCATTTCTAACAAATTAGTGACTTTTCATCTTAACCATACTCATGTTGTAACTAAATTATACTCAAGGAAGAATAGCACGGGGACGGGGTAAATGATAAGTCCAAAATTGAGTATAATTTCTTTTCTTGTAATGAATTTTCATAATAACTTCATGATCTATAATACATAAAGTTAAATGTTAGAACGGAGAAACTAATAATAGAAATATTTGTATAAAGAAATCCATTCTTTTTAAATATGTTAATAATAGTCGAAGCATTTAATTACTTGCCTCCGGTTGATCCACTAATAAACGTAAGCTATATATATATAGAGTTATATTCAGTGTGAATTTAATATATAATTCATAATTATCAAATAAAATTATTACTTTAGCAATAAGCATAATCCAATGCATGTTTTATAAACAGATTCAGACTAATTGAATTAATCCGAGCGAACAAAATTATCTCATCCATTTGATATTATCTGCAGCAAACTTTGAAACCATGAAAAGGCCTAGAGGTTTGAAAAAAAAACCGACCGGTCCAGATCCGGATCCGCACTAATCCGGATTGGGGTCTAAATCCGTGCCAACTTGGACCGGGGTCACGGGGTGGATCTAGCCTGGGTTTGAGCTGGTTTTTCTCCACTAGAATCGTATCAACTCGGCTTGTTCAAAACTCGTGGACCGTTTTAGCTCGGACTACAAATAATCCGGACCGGACCAACCCGGACTAATCCGAACCAAAACCGGACCAAACCGACAAACCTGAACTAAACCGGACCAAACCCAGACCAAAATTCGTTCTTTTTAAAACAATTGGTTAGAAAAAAAAATCGACCGAACTGTGGACCAGACCAACCTAATAGGAATCTTTGTAATATTTCCTTCTTTAATATATTCCCCTCTAACAAGCAGACTATAACTAAAGAGGATTTGATATTTTGATTAGATCTTTAACAATTAATCTATCTATATAATGAGTAGGGTTCAAATGCCTTTATTTTTTTTGTCTCCATCATGTTTCTATTTTTAAAAACTTTAATAACTCAAAATTTAAAACTTAAAAGTCAAAATAAAACTGTTAGATGTAATTTATGTTATTTTCTCTATGTGCTCATAAAAAATTATCACAATTTTGATTTTATGTGAATTAATAAGTTGAAAAATCAACTTCTAGAAATTATCTACATTAGTACGTTTTTTACAAGCTCTTGATGACAACCAAAACAAAATTGAAATGTCTTAATTTTTTATACGTGCATAGATAAAATGATGTAGATCAATCGAACGGTCGATCATATCACAATTCTTTCGAGTTCGAGCCTCATATTAAATGTACGGATCAGATTTGAATAGTTGCTTCTGTCCTATGTGTGGACCACAATATAGATTTGATGTCGTACTGAGACTACCGAGTGCCGAGTCCCCGACCCCTCTCTGTGTCGCGTATTTTCCCATTAAAGAGTTGTTCAAATGTTCAATTTCTTATTTACCCTCTATACTCTTCATTATATCTAATATATCCCTCAACTTTTCCTTTTCTTTCTTATTTGCTCACAAAATTAATTATTCATAGTTAATGACTCATTTAAATCTATTGTTGTCAATAATATATACCCCTCAATTTCACCTGTCTTCTTCAATTATTTTTTCGTTCCATATGAAGCGCCTATCACTTCTGGATAATTAATTTTGTCAATCATTCTTTGTTTTTTTTTTTTTTTTTTCTAATAACCAATTGAGTGCTTCCGCCAGAAGAACAGTATCAACAAACAAAACAAGGTGGTTACATCGAGTTAAAATGGAATGTAAATAGAAACCGACCCGCTAAGCTTCTAACCCGTTAACAGTGATTTAAGTTTTAACCACATATATAGCCCCCTCCCTCTTGGACTATTTTCCCTCCCAAGTCCCAACACATCAGTTCGATGGTTTTCCCTCCTTCCGTTAGCACCTTAATTATAGCTGGATTTAGAACTATATATCTCTCCCCAATTCTTCCCACTTAATTTCAAACAATTTCATCTCGTCGGTCTGACAATATAATAATTAAGATTGAAATTGGGTGCCACCGCATTAGGAATTAGTTGTGCCTGTCTCAATTAATGACTCGGAAAATAATAGTAGTACTAGTGGGTATATATCAATTTCCATAAAACTCAGAAAGAAAAAATAACAAAATCGTCTTTTACCTGTAACCAGGCTTTTTTTTTGCCTCTCATTCCCTATCTATTAATATGTTTTTTTCTTTTTGTTCTCATTTTCAAAATTCTCAATTTCGTCGGACAACGTCGAGAAATGAGAACTCTTGATCACATTTATCAAGCAACCAATGGTGTAAAAGAACAAATCACGGGCAAAACTTTCTAGTATTAAATCAGAAAGAGTTTTCAAGATATGTCATCATTAGTTGGTATTATATCATAGTATCCTTTTATTTACTGATACTTTTTTGAGAGAAAATTTCAAATTTATTTTTGAGAGAACTATTGTTTGCTGATACTTGAATAGGTGAATTTGAGCATGCATTAATTAGCTTGGCGGAAGCACCCGAGTTATTAGAAAAAAAGAAAAGAAAAGAATGATTGATAAAATTAATTATCCGGAGGTGTTATGCGCTTCATATGGAGCGAAAAAATAATTAAAGAAGACAGATGAAAATGAGGAGTATTATTGACAACAATAGATTTAAATTAGTCATTAACTATAAATAATAAATAATTAATTTTGTGAGCAAATATAATGAAATAAAATAAAAATAACCCTCGTCTCGTCTCTGAGCCTGAGACGCGCGTCTGTGCGTGCGCGATACGCGAAAAAAAAGGGGGATCGCCGCCTGTGAGCTTGTGCCCGCTAGCCCCAGACGCCTTCTGCTACTAGACCTGGTACTAGTACTGGCCATCTGGCCCTTTGAACTGTAAACCACAATGAAATTCTGTTTTGCGATTCAGAGTTTAGTCAGAAATTCTCATTTCACAATGAAATGAAATAAACCACAAACATAAGAAACCATAGTACAAGATGGTTTGTAAAACCCATAGCACCGAAAATTCTGTGCTATCATTCTGTTTTCTCCTGTACTGATACAGTTCTAACATCAATTGGACCCCATTCTTCCTTCCTGTAGGATCCTCATTGCTAAATAATCATGAGACAAATATGAACTTGATAAATAATCCTGACAACTACCCTCATTTTTATCTTCACACTTTTGAATTACTGTTAGGAGGTCCAGTAATTATTATTTACTACCAATGTTGTGTGCATTTTGTGTAATTGTTTGTTAGTACCAATTTTAGTAATTGATTATTGTACCAATTTTGTGATCATGTTATCAATTTTAGTACCAAGTTTAGTAATTGTTTGTGAGAATTTGAATCTTGATTTTGGATAGCAAGACCACAAACATAATTCATTAGTTTATCATTAGCTTACAATTTAGTGAAATTAACATTGATATTTTTATCTTGACTTCTTGTTTATTTTGATTGAAGATGTAATTTTTGTTATGTCGAATTTTTTTTTTTGCAACTATACATGTTCGCCTACCCCTGACAAAATTCTTACCTTTCGCCACTGATCCAATCAAGGCACAAGTACCATGCTGCTGCTACCACTCATCAGAGAAACAGAGAGAAAGAGAAAGAGAGGCTATGGGGGATGTGATGGACTTTGCAGGTGTGCCCCATTTCAGCGGGCTCCGACTGGACGCGCTCCAAATGACATAAGGCCGGAGTACAGCGCCTTCATTACAGCAATTCAAGGATGGGCGACGCAACCAACCCTGCTGGAACTGGAGAATTTGTTGGCCAGTCAGGAAGCTCTTGCCAAGCAGCTCGCAGGTTTGACGGTGAAGCACGAAGAGGAGAAGGCCCTATATAGTGGTTGACGTGGAGAGTCGAGCAGAGACAGGTATTGACGACAACCTGAGGCGGAGAATGTTTGTCATGAACAATGCAAGAGGTGCTCGTGTTCAGGGGGAGCTCCTAGAGGCCAAAATGGCAAAGGAGTTGAAAGTGGTGAATACCGGAGTAGAAGAGTGGAGTGCTACAACTGCAGACGACGAGGGCACTATGCGAGAAAGTGCCAGTTCAGGAAGAATGAAGGAAGCTTCGTGGTGACCACGAAGGAGAAGGAATCGGAGGAGGTCCCAAGTGAAGAAGAGTGGGACGCAGTGGCGGCTGTTGCGATGTAGTTGGTGGCCGACGTAGAGGACGTCGAAAAGGCTGATGTGCCTGAGGATGAGGAGATCGACTTCGAGTTATGGTTCTTTGAAGAACCAGTTGAAGAGCCGGTTAAGAAGGAGACCGGAGTTGTGAGGTGCGTAGTGGCCGATGAGGAGAAGCCACAAGAGAGCATTGAGCTGGAGGCCATCACCAAGGAGGGTGATGATGACGCGAGGACACAGAGGAGTGTCGCTATTGTGGAGAAGACTGTAGGACGGAAGTTCGCGCAAGGACATGCAGCTTGTCAGGTAAACTGTCGAGAGAAGAGAATTCGACGACGACATGTGCCAAGGCAGCGTGAGAAGAAGATTCCAGAACCTTCTCTTCTGAATAACACTATTCTGGAAGATCGACCGCAGACGCTTGAGCAACTTCAAGTTCAAAAAATTAAAAGAAGCAACAAAAAACATGACGATCCAGATAAACGCGGAGTACCGAAGCTGAGGGGGAGTGTTGAAGTCAGCACCATCTAGAAGGCCCAAGCCCAATTTGGCACAATCAAGATTAATCTAGAAATATGTACAATAGAGAGTAATCTAGAAAATACCAAATCGACTAGAATTCATTTGTATAATCTAGAGTATTCCATTAGCTAGTATAAATAGGGACCCTTAGTCTTCATTTTGTATCAAGCAAATCAAGCAATTCCTCTTCTAGCTTAGAGTGAGTAGTGAGTGTGAGATAGTTGTGTAGAAGATATATATTGTAGTACTCTTCTCTTAGTGTTAGAAATAAATTTAATATTCAACATTTTGGAAATATATATTGATTGAAGCCACATGGAATGTGTTGCTTGCCTATAAAATATTTGGCCCTTACATGTCAGGGCGTGGTGGGGATCGATGTAGTCGTCATCGATCTTCATATATCACCTTAAGCTTGCTTATGAAATTAAAGCTTCATCCAATATCCTTGCTTATGAAATTGAGACATTTTAGTTATCTCACATCTTTGATAGTGTAATTGAGCTTCAGTTTTTGTTGCCTTTATATATTTTGGAGGATATATTCTTTGTAAATTTTAGTCCTAGTGCCATTAGCCAAAAAAAAAAAAAAATTCAGAGTTTTAAGTTATATTCATATGTAAGTTGTACTTCTATCATCTAATTATTCAGCCAAGTGTCATTTTTATTTAATCTCATCCGATATAACAAATTACGGAATTTAAATTATGCAGTCGTTGTTAATAAAAGTTGCATCGCTGAAGGCTCCAACATTTGAGAAGTTGTAACTACTACAGTTGTAATATTTTTTTTTTTTCATATGCAGTAATTTTATATCGGTTATTGTTTGTATATTTTTTTTATTTTCCGACATAAATTAATAAAAGAGAAAGTAAAAAGCGTGAATATTTTATATTTTCTTCTGTGAAAGTATTTAATCACGGTTCTCAATTAATCTTGGTAAATGACTGAGATAAAGGTTTTTTCGGTTTTTTGGTTTTCCTGATCATAATCTTAGTCCTTGAGATATAGGCTACAAGGATATAGGCCGCGTTATCACTGGGTGAAAGACTCGTAGAGCCTAAAGCCCGCAAGCCCGCAAGCCCACTCATTTGGGCCTTTAAAAGTCTAGTAGGCCCAGAAGAGATGCCCATCTAATTGCAGATGCGTAAAAATGGAATCATTGGAAATTATATACGCGACCCAACCCCAACCCCCTCTCTAATCTCTATCCCTCGTCCGCAATCTTCCGACTCTCCGAGAAGACCCCTTCGCGTCTAGGGCTGTCGGCAGCAATCAAATGGTAACCGGAGAAGACCCCATCTCGTCTGGGGCTGACGGCAGCAACCGAATGGTAACCGGAGAAGACCCCTTCGCGTCTGGGGCTGACGGCAGCAACCTAATGGGAACTGACGAAGCACACCAATCGTACGAACGATTTTAGATCTCTCTCAAGCATGCATATATATATATATATATATTCTTCGTCTTTTTGTTTTTGTTCATAGATACTTAAGCGAGTTTTTGTGCAGACGTCGCAGCCGCACACGTGCACGGATCGAGGTGTTTTCAGCTGTCATGAAAGAAGTAGGATTCAAGCCATTTTCCATCTTTACTGAGCCAGCACCTGGCTACCAAGATTTATTTGGTGTCATTTTCCTCAGCAGCTGCAACCAAGATTTCAACCATGATTTCGTCATCTTTGATGCTGAGGCCCTACAGCTTCCGCAAATTAATTCAGAGGTCTTTCCTTCTGTTTCTGCAGAGTTAAATCTTTCATTTCAGTCACACTAACACAACCTTCAATTTTAATTTTTATCATACCAGCCCTTCTCTCAATATATATCTCTCAGCCCTATTTAACAATCTTATACTTCAAAAAGCATCCCACCTTAACCCAGGTAGCCAGAAAACACTTTAAAATAACATCTGTCAATAAGTTTCTTAGTTTCCTATAATATTGATGTCATTATCATGTTCTTTGTTAATACTCACAGGATCATGTCACTCTATCAGGCCCGAGGCGTAGCATACCAGTAGAAGATAACATAGACTTATTTGTTTGGTTCTTTGACCGCGCTCTTTCTAATATGCATAGAACTCAAACCTGTTTGTGGGAAGCTGAATTGGATTACATGGACAGACTTATCTGCCGGTCTATCAAGTGCTTTTACAGAAGCCATCTTGATGTTAGCTTTGCAGTCTACCATGATCCTGTAGAGGCGCATTTGAATGTTTATTTTGTTGACTTTGATTATGAAGGAGAAGATGCTCTCATGCAGGTTCACGGGAAGGTGTGTGCATCAAATAGTTTTCTCACCGACTCTAAGGCTAAGAGCATTCTCTTCCATAAATTGAGCAAAGAGTGTGTCGGTCTCAAACCTGGCAAGTTGGTCCCTCTCCCTCTGTCAAGAAGGGTAATAGCAGCTCCACGTCAATCATCTCTGCTTGTTCATGTGAGTATAGATGTAGGTATTGAACCTGATAATCTATTAGTCATTGAAGAGACGGTGACGTTCAATCCTAGTTTAGGCTCTACTGAAGGGTCTATTATCCTTCCCAACCGTGGCCGTGGAAGGGTGTTACTGATGGTCAGTTGGGTTGATTGTCAAACCCTAGATGGAGATGGACACGACCACCTCATAAAAGAAGAGGATGTTGATTCTCAGGTACCCAATTTCATAGACGCCCATTGTGGAAAAGGGGATCCTGGGCCTCAAAGAAGCAATGTGATGGACTGCTACAGGGATCTCAAAGTGCCTCGTGTTGAGTACCAAACTGACGTGCACACCAGGTCTCTCTCTTTCCCTCTCATGTCAAAATCCCAAGTCAACCTCCTCTCTTTATAAAATTTGATGGATTAGTACATAACGGCTGTTTGAATTGTTAGCAGATTTCCTCCAGTGGAGGCCAGTCAAGGTGTTATTGTGGACCAGCAACAGAGGTATATCGAAAGGCGAAGGGATCTCATGGAGGTGTTTTCAGTGAAATTTCTGGAATTCAATCAACATGATTTTGACCAGATGTATGGATGCATATTGATAAACTTATTTCCCACGTATGTCGTCTTTAGCAGGAAACACGGGGGTCCTCTGAATATTACTCCTGAGGTTATTTTTGGTCAATTTATTTTAATTTGGTTCTCTCTTTTCTTTCCACTGAAATGAATGGTAAAATTATTTTTGATAAGATTATAAGTGGTTTAATTTGTATATCGTAATAAATTGTTTATTCATATTTTGGTCTCCTAATCTTGTACTGTATTGATTAGCCAATGGGTATATCTAAATTGACATTAAAGTGCAATTGCTTGTTTCATAACTGCAGGGTTTTGTTAAGCTGAGAGGTCCCAATAGGGCCATAGAGCCACATGATACTGTACTTTTTGTTCCCTATCTATTTAAATATGGAACTTGCAGCGATCAGTTCAAAGATGATGACAAACGGGCGTCCTTGGGCGATGACGAGATGTGGGACGATAGAAGAAGGGGGGAGTATGACATGTTGTTGTCCCATAGGATACCGAGCCGATTTGGTCCGATAGAGGTGGACTTTGCTGTTTACGAGGATGGCGTGGAGGCTCGTGTTGAGGTTTCGCTCACAGGCTGTCAATTTGCCTCAGCGGTAGTCTACGGGTGCATAACTGCTGAAAATTCAAAGCTTGGTGGGAGGGCTAGAAGCTTCCTCTTCAATAGGGATAAAACTGAAGGCATCCGCTTAGATGTTAGTCCTTACAAGGATAAGGTCGTGAAACTTCCTCTTTCAAGATCTATAACTGTACATCCAATTGGTTCAGATGTCACCATCACTGTGAACATCTGGCAAAGCAGTATCATGGGCTCACAAGATGAGCCGATTGCTGAAAATGAGACTTTCAAATTTACATACTCGAGGGCCCAGGACGTGAGGACTTTCAGGGGGGATGCATGTCTAGTTAATGTAGGTGTGGTGTGGGCTAAGACGAGTGAACCCATTAACAGAGAATGTCCTCCTTTCCTATAAGTATTGTATAACCCAACTGAAAGAACGATGCTAGTTTTAATTACAAGAAATAACTTATGTTCGTTGTGTGCCAGTTTCCTTGTCAAGTTGACCGTTGTTATATTTTCTTTTTGTAATATTGGATGATGTACTGATGTTTATCTAGAGATTAATTACTATGGTCTTTGATTAGTTTGTCTCGGTGTTAGTTTGTGGCATTTCTCATAAATTTGTGATCTCCTGCGTACTTAATTGCAAAATGATCAACCTATTTTCTGAAGCAACAGGGATGATTAAAACCGAACACTTCCTGGTACACAAACTTTCCTGCAATACTGTCACTTCTATCATAAAACTAATTTAATTTGTTACTATAATTACCCGTGCGAAACCACAATAAGAAAACGCGCATTGAGAATCAACTGAATAGCATCATGTTTTTTTTTTTCATTTCAAAGCTGTTGTCTTAAATGTGCTTCGTAGCTGTTCTCTCTCTCTTTTTTGGAAGCTCTGGTTCTTTCTTCTCCCCGTGATTTTTATTTTTACCCAAAAAAAAAAATATTTTAATATAAATAACCAGGTTTTTAAAATATTTTTATTTTTACCCAAAACGCTAGGAATATTAGCGTTCCGAATTCTTAATTCGGAACGCTAATATTCCTAGCGTTCCGAATTCTTAATTCGCAACTCACAATTGATTGACGTAAATGATAATGTGGGCGCCAGATCTTATAGTATAGCTATTTAGTGGTACTTTGTGCTAGAAAATGTAGGTGTTACTGGATCCTTTTTCTTATAAGATAATATTTTTTATTAGACTTGACTGCAGTTCTGGAACTATAGTATCTTCAGGCATGAACTAGGTTGCTAGACACTATAAATAAGTTCTCATTTTGCATCAAGCTTCCTTATATTTAATTATTCATTTTGTTTTCTCTGCTTCTTTTAAATCAAGGGTTTTTTTTCTTTTGTTTTCCCTATGGTTTTTGCTTTTGTGAAGTTTGAATATTTAATGCTAAAGAAATTTATTGTTAAAATATTTAATGTTAAAATAGTTGTTTGAGCTAAAGAAATTTATTTCAAGTTTAAAAAATCTGTTCTAAAGCTGAAAAATTATTGTTTCATTCAAAACAATGCAAATATATATTCTAATGATAAATTAGTTCTAATATCACATCATATAAATCAAGTAATGCACGTTAAAAATAATTTTTTTAATATCTATTACATCATATGAATCAAATTCTCAACTTGCTTAAATTATTTATTCGTAGTTAAAACAAACTACAATAAAACAAACTACAATAAATTTTGTCATATAAATAAAATCTATGTAATATGCATATATCATGGAATAATTACATCACAAAAAACGAAATTGTAGAAAATATTATTATATAGTACGAGCTTGTATTATATAATAAGCTCGTATTATATAATAAGCTCGTATTATATAATAATATTTTATACAATTGTATGATTTTTGCAGCCTAATATATTTAAAATAATTTGAATTATACCTGCGCAAACATATATATTTTGAATTGCTTTCTCTTTGCACTACAATTTGAGTCTTCCTTCTCTCACGCTTTAAAGGTCATACTTTTCAAACGATACAGCTAACATACAATTTGAACAATTTTTGTAATTGAATATCAAACAAGGTCATACTTACTATTTCTAATAGCAAGAGAAATAAACATTCATGCTCAAAATATAACAAAGTTATATATTCCTTGAACAATTTTTGTATTTTAATATCAAACACAGTCATACTTACTATTTCTAATAACAAGAAAAATAAACATTCGATCATGATAAGAACATAAACAGAGCTATATATATTCCTTGAACAATTTAATTTTGTATTTGAATATCAAATACGGTCATACTTACTATTTCTAATAACAAGAAAAAGAAATCCAATCACACACCAAGATTAAATTCAATCACATAGCAGTTTTGACCTACTACATAGTCTCACAGATGACTACATTTCATTCACTAAGCAGTATTAACCTACTTCAATTTACACAGAAAATTCTAAGTTTACACAGAAAATTGAATCATTCACAGAAAATTCTAGCTGATACATGTAAACATATATCAAAACAATTAACACTGCAAAAGTTCCCTATTGAACTAGAGATGTAATAACCGTTATGAATGTTTCACAATTAACACATAAACATATATCAAAACAACATCCAATAATGAAAGTTAAAAATATGTTTTTGAACCATATTGTGGAATAAATATTTTATACTGGATCTCTACAATTATTGACAGAAGTTTAGTTAAGCCTATAACAAGTATAAATGAATGATTATGTACCCCATTCTTACTCCAACCATTTATATCAAACCTAATACGTTAACTTTTTGGTAAATGTCCACACTAATTAATGTTAGGAAAGTTGATATACAAGTGACAGAAACAAATTTTTAAACAACAAACACACATTGCATTTCACCTCATACTGATGTAGCTTCCATCCTGGTAAAGAATGAAATTACTTAACTTCAAATAATTAAATAACTAGGAGACAGAATCATACACGTCTTTTAAACACACCTAAATATGTAACTAACATTATGTACCACAAAAAGATCCAACCAAATGTTTCCCAGTCATATATACTAAATAAGTTTTAGTTTTCTTTCATTCCTTTTTTTATACAAGGGCTGCTGTTAACAGAGACAATTATTTTCAGATGCGAGATGCCTGTGTTCTTTGTAGAGAGACGACGCAATTAAGTTTCAGTTATAAGAGAAAGAAAACAATACACTCGTATGACAACGTTGTAGCTCCTTATGATAACGGAAATGAAAATTACTGAGTAAAATTCAATAATTTAACCTATTTAAAGAGGTTTTAACAACTAATAACCAGAAAAAAATTCCAGAAATAGATAATTGAGTTTAATCGAATTTAAATTTAAATATTAAATTTGAGAAATGTTACTTTAAATATTAAACATTTCTCTAATTGAGTTTAATCATCTTCTTCTCTAAATGAGTTTAATCGCCTCTTCTTCTTCTCTAATTGAGTTTAATCGAATTTAAACATTTCTCTAATTGAGTTTAATCGATTCCAGAAATTCCAGAAAATTGAGTTTAATCGATTCTGAAATCGATTTCAGAAATTCCAAAAATTGAGTGCCAACCGATTCTGACCTGAGCAGGGTTGGAGGCGCAGGGGCTAGGCGGAGGGGCTAGGCGCAGGGGCGGAGGCGGAGGGGCTAGGCGCAGGGGCGGAGGCGCAGGGGCTAGGCGCAGGGGCGGAGGCGCAGGGGCGGCGAGGCGGAAGGGCTAGGCGCAGGGGCTAGGCGCAGGGGCGGCGAGGCGCAGGGGCGGCGCGGCGCTCTGCTTCTCTCTATTTTCTGGTTTTCTGGCGGAATCGGCGAGACAGAGAAGAAGAGGATCACGGGTCGGGTTTACGTTCCGAATTAAGAATTCGGAACGCTAGGAATATTAGCGTTCCGAATTCTTAATTCGGAACGCTAATATTCCTAGCGTTTTGGGTAAAAATAAAAATATTTTAAAAACCTAGTTATTTATATTAAAATATATTTTTTTTTGGGTAAAAATAAAAATCACGGTTCTTCTCCTCTCTGCATCAAAAAATGTTGAAGGCCCATGATGCAATGTCTTCACTTCTACTTGTAACAAATTACAAACAAGCCCAAATCCATAATTAATTTCCATGAAGATATCAAGAATTGTCTAGAAACTATGAAATAAAATATCTTGTAGTGTAGGATGTACAAATATTTAGAGGAAGTCGAAAATATCTTAGGTCTAGATGTTTCCTTAGCTCTCATGGAGAAGTATAAATAGGGGGTCTAGAAATTACAAACAAGTCATGTTGAACCAAGCAAGTAAGCAAGCAAAGAAAAGAGAAAGAGATCCAAAAAGAGTGTTGCAGTGGTTTGGAGGTTTAGGAAATATTTAGTAGAGGTGTGATTATAAAAATAGTTCGAGTGAGTAATAAAATTAGTTCAAATATAGTCTCTTTACTCAACAAAGTGGTATTAGAGTCGGGTTCGTCGGGGTGAGTTTGTCGAAGGTGGCAGTCGGGATCTAAGTCGTGACTTGGCACGTATAATTGGAAGATCGTTGCTTGGATAGTGCGTACGCCGACATTCTGCCGGAAGATTGAAGACTTGCAAGTCGTCATGGATATAGCAGGTATGAGTGGTAGTTTTGAAGAACTAAATTACCATAACTATATGTACTGGAGTACATGCATAGAATCCTACCTATAATAACAGGATCTATGGGAAGTTGTAGGCGGATCCAAGACGGCTCTACCGGAGGCCAAAGTAAAGACGGTAGACCCAAAACAAAAACCAGATGAGACCGCTATAACCGTACATGAAGAAGATGATGCTCTACGGAAATAGAGAATTAAAGCCGGAAAGGCAATGTATGCACACAAAACAACAATAGACAAAGAGTTGGTTGAGTACATACGCAAAGCAGAAACCCCAAAGCTGCTTGAGATATTCTAGCAGCCTTATTCTCTAAGAAGAACGATGCCCGCCTCCAACTATTTAAAGTGAGCTGATGACAATCTCACAAGGAGATTTGACTATAAACCAATACTTCAAGAAGGTTAAGTCCCTTTGTAATGAGATTGCGGAACTTGACCCTGAAGAGAAGATTAGCGAGCAACGGATGAGGAGGATAATCACACATGGCCTAAGACCGGAATATAGCAGGTTTATGGTTGCCGTCCGAGGATGGTCAACTTAGCCGATGTTGTTAGAGTTGGAGAATATGCTCGCCAACTAGAGGCTTTAACGAAACAGACAACCAGAGTCTCATCTAGAAGGGAAGAAGAGGTTCTAATTAGCGGTCAAAAGAAGGGCCGATCCAACAAAAAATCCAAGCCAAAATTTGAAGGCAAGCCTAACCAACAAAGGAGGCCACACCAGAGGAGTCACACATCAGGTGGAGCACGTAACCATCTCAAGTACAATCTCGATCAAGATGATCGATGTTACAACTGTGGCAAGAAGGGGCACTAAGCACGGGATTGCTAGCACAAAAAGAGGAAAGGCCAAGGGAATGTGGCAACATCAAGCAACCAACAACAAGCTAAAGATCAAGAAAGTTGTGGCGGTGAAGAAGACTTGGATGCAGAAACAGCATGTGCAGTCGCAACCATAGAAGAGGAGAATGAGGAGAAAGATGAGGTTGCTCTAATAGCGGCATAAAAAATAGAGAGAATCAACTACGAGAGCGACTGGATCATTGATTCCGGTTGCTCCGACCATATGACCGGAGACATAAAAAAAACTAGAAGACTTGGAGAAGTACAAGAGAAGACAAGTAAATATGATAGCAAATAACTTCAAGCTGCTAATCAACTGCGTCGGTAAGACAATGGTAGCTCCTCGCTTAAATGCTCAACCTATCCAACTACATGGAGTCTATCATGTTCCCGGCATGAAGAATAATCTACTATCAGTTTCTAAAAATCATATAGATCACATTTAACGGTTCTATTTTTATGTTTATATTTTTAAATTGAGTAATTAAAGTTTTTAAAAATGAAGTCATAAAGGCATTTGAACCCTTCTCACATTCATGACCAACTTATAGCAGCATAGCTACGCACATTCAGTTTCAAAGCGAATGATGGTCAACCAGCTTTAAAATTCACTTGGCTATATCATTTTGTGTCGTGTTCTACTTCCTTTCTTGTTGTATAATTAAAAGCTTCATAAAAACCTCTATATAATGAGGCCCTCAATTTAACATACTGTGTATCAATTAGGAACGGTAACTCGTAAGACTACATATAGGGTATACTGGTACGAGATAGTGACTGGATACAAATTAAATGACATGTACTAGTGGTACCAAAGACTCACAACAACAAATTTAGTTTATGTGCGTAAAAAAATTTACAAAACATTCAACACAATAAAAAATTTACAAACCCAGTGATTATCTAAGTCTGTGAAACACACAATGGATAATTTATGTTACACATTTGGTTATAACTGCAAAAGAGCAATGTTTAAAATTCCAACATCAAGTGAGTTTCCGTTTAAGCTTTCTTTCATCGTTGTGGATTGGAAGATTTGCCCTGTTCATATTACACTTCACTAGATGGGCCCTGTTGGAGTTACAAATAAATTAATAATAATTAATTGCTGGTTTAAAAAGGCACCACTTGGGTTTAAAAAGCCATAGGAACAAATATATAACAGTGACAATTACAATTGTAATTTCTAGTGAGTGAGGCTATGGTAATATGATATTACGGATCGACCCGCGCTATGGATCCAAATCTCTATTTTTAAAGATTAAATAGTGGATCCAAACAGTTAAACATGATCTCCATGTGAATATGTACTTGTAGACCAAATTTTACATTTTTAAGAAAAGATTTTACTATTTTTTAGATAGGTAGAAAATCACTGATTTTTTTTACTATTTCTAAAAAATGTAAAATTTGGTCCGATTTTTGGGACCCATTCAGGTTCAAGTCAAGTGAAACCAGTATGATTAAGTTTCTAATGGTGAAATGTCATAACAAAAACATCTTATAAGTAAAACACTTAATTCTATAGCTAGGTTTTACCAGAGGCTCACAAGCAATCCAATCAGCAGGAAATTAATCTGAATGACCAACATCCACTTGATTTATCTGCTAAGATATAGAAAAACAGGAAAGTAAGATAAAAGATATGCTTAGACGCCCTCCCAAGCATCCTTTCCACCTGCACCGAAATTTCTAGAATATCATAACACATATTACATTTTTATAATCACCGGCTCTTTTCCTAAAACAAAAATAATCACTGACTCTTGAGTTCATTCTGTGCAGTACTGCCCAAGAGAGGTGCACCACCTTTGGTTTGTCAACAATTTAATCAAAAGACAAAGTAAAAAGAAGATAATACATGGCATGAAAGCAATCAAAGGATATGGTAGAATTATAAAGTTCATTATAGACAACAGTAAGTTTCTAGCATTATAGTTCACCATAACAAGGGTTGACAAGGGAACTCTAGGTTATAGGGCCCACAAATTCATTGCCAGTAAACAAGCCTTCTTACAAATTCACTCCCTTTGAATTACCTCACAATATTGGCTACTACAAAACCATTGTTTACATATAATTGACAATATCCTAACTCCTAAGTTCTCTGCAAATCGAGTTAAGTTTTTATTTGAAGAGTACTTTTATTCTCTTTACTAGCAGCTTCCTGAAATAAAGCCATACATAAACTAAAAAATAATGATGACAAAACTCAGCAATGATAAAGTATGAGGCTGTATGGAAAAACAAAAAGAACACTACTGTAATAGCACCTGCAATATAATTGTCTCTTTCTTCCAAGTCTCAATGCCTTTCAAACATGCCTTGGTTGATGTCCCTAAAATTTAAGCAAATAAGATTCAAAAACCAGTTTAAGCAAATAAGATTAAAAGAAAACAAGGTAGAATTAAGCTTCATCCAATTAAGCTTGGTCAAACAAATCCCTAATTTCTAACAAAACAAAACCCTACAGAATAAAGAGCCTCACAGTTACAGGTGTTGTGCTGTCCTGACACAGTTGTAACAGTTCACATGATGCCTGGTCAATTAGTACTGAAGAGGATAATGAGGAGAATAGTGACCAACCAATCAGGGATAATGACATTAAAAATAAGGATAAGCATAGGTTGAATGAGTAATACCAAGTCATAGTCTATGATTGGCATGTCTATACTGTTGACGCTGCCGCTCCCATTATCAAATACCTACCATTACCAATCAATGGATAACATTAATTTGTAGTATATGCTATACATTTTGAGATAGCGGTAGATGATTTGGCATCAAAGCCGATAATAAGAGTCAACATTGGCACATAAATGCCGCGCCACCGACCCCACCAACGCTTCCAAACGCAGCCCCAAAGAATCCAATGAGGGAGCCTAGCACTATTCTCCACCCCAATTCCATCTCCTGTACATTTTGGGAGATTAAATTATTAAATTACGAACATATGAGCAGTAAGAAGTTTTGAAATTCACTAGGATTCAAAGTACAACTATGGATAAATTAAGTTTTTTTTTTTTTTTTTGAGAAAACCCGTAGGTGGATAAATTAAGTTAGTGATGTGTTAGTTGTCTTAAGCTACACATATCACCAATTTAGTTGCAGTAAGATAAATTCATGGAATCTAAAGTACAATTAACCAGCTAAACAAACTGTATAAATAAGTTGCATCTCCTATTTTACCAACACCGTAAATTATCACTTAATTTAGATCCAGGGAGGGAGGCTTGTTTTTTTTAGGAAAAAGAAAAATCAAATAACAATGATGAACTTCATATCTAAAAGACTATGGAGGAATTAAAATTATTATATTAATAACATCCGATCCGTAACAAGTTGTGAAATTCGCTGGCTACAGAGTAGAACTATGGATAATTTAAATTAGTGAGGTGGCAGTTGTATTAAGCTACATGTACATCTAAACAATCAGGGGCGGACCCAGGTGGTTACGGGCGGGGGGAGGGGCGGGGGTGGGGGGCTGCCCCCCTGGATTTTGAGTTTTAGTGAAAATTTATCGGTCCCGACCGACTTTTCCCTCCTGAAATGTTTTTTTGCCTCCTCTGGACGTTTCATTTGTAATTCGGGTTAAAATTGAAATAAATTTGTTGAATTTTGTTGCAGTAAGATAAAATTCACGGAGGCTGAAGGTCAATTAACCAAATTGCAAAATAATTGAACAAAAGAAATAAACAAGAAAAACTTACACGCTAACAACGGAGGAGTGGCGGAGGTGCTACACCGGATTCATCAAGAACCAATCGGAGATTCCTCTTGCGGCAGATTGAGCGATCGAATAGGAGAAAGGCTAAGAGGGATCGAAGAGAGAGCGCCGAGCTTTAATTTGGAGAAATGGAGGCGCGATCGACAAAGCTCGATTCGAGAGAGAGAGGAGTCGAGAACGAATGAACCAAACCCACTCCCTCGTCGCTTCTCTTCTTCTGGATTATTTTGTGACTTCAACGGATTTATTACGAACAAATATATACTGTCTTTTGTATAATAGACTGAAAAGTTTATGTAATGGTCCGAATTCATTTGTTACACAAATGAAACGAACCCACTCTATCGGCGATTCTCCCCTTCTGGATGATGTTGTGGCTTTCTCAGATTTAATGTGAAAAAAGTAGTATGACCTTTTGTATAACAGACTAAAAGAATTATATAGTGGGACAACGTAGTATGATTTGTTGCATGATAGTTTGGTAAATTATATAACAGACTAAAAGAATTATATAATGTGAACAAAGTAGTATGATTTGTTGCATGATAGTTTGGTAAATTTGAATGCAGCGAAGATCTCTCTTAGTGTTGTTTGCATGTTGGATGATTTTGTGGCCGAATATATTTGGCGCTTAACTAAATAATTGTGGAGTAGCCAAAATTTGGAGGGAATCTAAATTGACACTTAGACATGATATTTGGAGTGAACTTATCAAAAATTTAGAGGGAAGTTTGCAAGTTATTATATGTTTTGCAAGTCAAATAAATTGTATGTTGTAAATAAGATCAAATTTGCTTACAATCATTTAATTAACTATGAACAATATGAAAAATAAATATATTTAGATTTATTGGCAGATTTCTCATGCAATAGGATATGAAAAAATTGATACTCGAAGGTTTTTCAAATCCTTACTGTTTTCTAAAAAAATTGATACTTAATAAAATAAATTAAGTTTGTGACATTTTATAAAATATATTTCCTATTTTGGGGAAAAAATAGTGAAAATACAATTATAACTTGTATTATGGAGCTATTTACAATTTTACAAATAATATGAAAAAATTAAAAATATATATTTTCATATTTTTAACGGTTTTTATGACCAAATGGGGGAATATGTGGCCAATGTTGCAAATTCGACTTTAATTTTAGAAAATATTTTTGTGATGGAAATTATATTAATGAAATTTATGCAATAATTAATATTATAATATTTTATTGTTTAATTAAATGATTTTGACACATTCAATTATATAGCATTACAAGGATGTTACATATATGACCACTATTTTTATTAATATCCTCAAAAAAAAAAATTAGCAAATCTACCCTACCTTCTGAAAAAAATTTAAAAGCACTCTTTTTTTTTGTTGAAAGTCCGTAGACAATTGCATTGATCTAATGATTTACAACGTAGCTAGCTATTACAGAGGTTTCCTTTGTTTAAAATAAGAAGCAAAAACACCTATACATTGAGCTACTTGTAAAATCATCTAATTTGCTATGTTAGGAATAACAGATATGCGAAGTCAGAAAATGCAAATTGTTTGTATTCGCATCCGATTAGCAAGTAGGTGGCCCTTTCGATCATTTCTTGAGGACGAAACGTCTTCTTCTTTCCAAAATCGATGCCGCCCAGAGAAATGCGTAGTCGAGGCACTGAATCAAACCGGATCGGGACAGTCATCACTCAGCGAGGAAGAAGAAGAGGGCACTGAATCAAACCGGATCAAGACAATCACCGCTCAACCGAGAAGGTACTGCATCAAACTGAACCGGAAACTGAATCAACCGGACCAGGACAGTCACTACTCATAGAGGAGGAGGAAGAAGACAACTCTTTTCATTCTCGTCATCAACCACAACCATAAAACACGCACCTTATTCACATATAGTTATAGTAGATACAACGGGATGGAACGAATCCACAACACCCTCAGTCGAACCCGGAGAATCGAGACGGACGAGCGAGACAACGAGCAACGAAACCCTTAAACAGAGTCATCCACTCGATTGGAGATAAGCACAGTGAACCGGGCAGACAAAGAGAGTGGAGGAGACGGGGTGGAGCAGCTGGATGTCTTCTTTTACCCCTCTGAATCATCTTCGAAGAACAGCGGAGTTTCCTAGCTGTGATATTCAAAAATTCTTAAAAAATAGTAAAAAAATTCCAAAAAATGTAAAATTTGATCTCCAAGCACATTTTAATATGTAGATCATGTTGGAAGGTTCGAATCGACTATTTGAACTTTAAAAATGAAGATATGAGCGTGAAGTAAAACACAATCTTTAATTCCTAAAGCAAGTTAACCCATCTATACATATATATATATACAATTTGATCTTATATTATATTATTGAATACGTATTTTATAACAATCATTATACTTATATATATATATGTAAATATTCAAATAAACTATCAATTGAACTGGTTGATCCATTGATTTGACTAATAAATCGTTAATACAAAGTTTTACTGGGTCAATATCCGGTTCAATTCTGATAACAATAGTTGTTTCACTCTTTTTTTTCAAATAGAAAAAGCATTGATTTGACTAATAAAGCCAAGCCAAGCCAAGATCATTCCAGTGCCTATTTGGGTTTATAGGAAGAATTCGCAATTCATCATTATTTGTTCCAATATCTCATGTACGTCTTTCGTACCTCATCGTACTTCATATTTTATATCTTTATTTTCAAAGTCTAAATTGTCGATCCGAACCGCTCAACATGATATTCATACTAAAATATGCGTGTGCATGAAATTTTATAATTTTTTTAATTTGTTTACTATTTACTAAGATAGGTACAAAACCTGGAAAGCTGGAAACCTGGAAAGCTGCCGGCTCAGCCAGAACCCA
Source organism: Carex littledalei (assembly GCA_011114355.1). Taxonomy (NCBI): domain Eukaryota; kingdom Viridiplantae; phylum Streptophyta; class Magnoliopsida; order Poales; family Cyperaceae; genus Carex; species Carex littledalei. The sequence goes on along the minus strand of CM022084.1, from coordinate 8,404,880 downwards.
ACCCCAGAGGAGATGTTAAGGCGATCACGCTGCGAAGTGGGACCCAATACCAAGAACCAGCCTTCCCATCTGATCTGACTCCATTGGATGTGACCCACACCAATAAGACGCGAACCGCGTGCCACTCTACGCGACCCGCGTCACCCGAGTCACATGTCGACTCAGGTCGCGTCGAGCCGAGACGACCCGCATCGCCACCTGAAGAGTCTATGGATGCGACCCGCGTGCCACCTCACGTGACCCGCGTTGAAGGACTTGACAAGGGGAAGGAGGCTGAGACACCTCCAGCTGAGAAACCTCCAATCAAGCCTCCACCTTACAGGCCACCTGTGCCTTTTCCCCGAAGACTAGCTGCAACCAAACTGGACGCACAATTCGCAAAGTTCACGGAAGTCCTGAAAGGACTGCACATCACGCTCCCATTCACCGAGGCCTTGACTCAAATGCCCTCTTACGCCAAATTCCTGAAGGATATCTTATCCAACAAACGAAGCTTGGAGGGTAATGAAACGGTGAAATTGACGGAACAGTGCAGTGCCATTCTGAAGAGCGATCTACCTCCCAAATTGAATGACCCAGGGAAGTTTTCCATTCCTTGCATCATCGGCAAGGCCACGATCAAGAGAGCTCTCTGCGACTTGGGAGCTAGCGTGAGCCTCATGCCGCGCACGATTTTCGAGCGAATGGGAGTATGAGAGCTCAGGCCTACGCGAATGACGTTGCAGCTAGCGGACTCCTCAGTGCGATTGCCACTTGGCATAGTGGAAGACGTACCAGTTCAGGTCGGTAAGTACTTTGTACCTGTAGACTTCGTGGTCATGGAAATGGAAGAGGACAAGGAGGTCCCCATCATTCTGGGACGACCTTTCCTCAGGACTGCAGGTGCAATCATCGATGTGTCTCAAGGGACACTGACCTTGAACTTTGGAGGAGAGAGAGTGAGTTTCCAAATTGACCAAGCCATGAAGTATCCTTCTGCCGAATCTTGCTCCCGAGTGGATGTGCGCGAAAAATGCCTAACAGATTTGGTAGAAGATTACTTTCTTAATCGGACCCGTGAGAGCGTGAATGAACACACTGAATTCTTGTTCGAACTGAACGAAATCGGCCACCTGAAAGAAGTCAGAAGAGCAGAAGTGAAAACAGCTGACTTGGAAGACCCTGACATGACTCGCATGCCAGATGATGCGACACGTGAAAGCAACCAATCGGACCCTTGGTATGCAGACATTACCAACTTCATCACTTCTTGGGATCCATCCGATCCCGCCCCGGTTGAAGATTAGAGAAAGGAAGGTCGAGCTTGAGACCTAAAACAAGCGCTTCTTGGGAGGCAACCCAAGCCAGTTCGTTTCCTTACATTTCATTTAGATTTGATTTAGACGTAGGTTAGATTTAGATGTAGTTTAGATTTAGATTAGATTTCTAGTTGTTTTCCTTTTGTACAAAAAAATACCAAAAAGAACTCCTGACGCGACCCGCGTGCCGTTCCACGCGATCCGCGTGAAATTCCACGCGACCCGCGTCATCTCGAACCGACAGCTGGCATTGAAGGGGTGCGTCGAAACGACGCGAGGTCCCTTTTTAACCCGCGTCCCCTCCTTCTTCCTTCCCAGCCGATCCCACTCTCCCTTCTCTTTTCTTTTCTCTTCCACCGAGTAAGCGCCAACGAACCCTCTTCACCGAACTTGCTCCGTCGATCTTCTTTCTTCTCCGCCGACGCCACCGACGCAGCAGGTAAGTTCTCTTCTCCTTTCTTCTTTCTCCTTTCTCTGTTGGTTCACCACCCTACCAGCCCCCTTGGTTCACGCGACCCGCGTCCTGACCCAATCGACCCGCTCCAGTGTCCGGTTCATACCCTAACCAGCCAGGTCCGATTTGGTGCGACCCGCGTCCTGACCCACGCGACCCGCATTCTCCTTCACGCGAGTCGCCTCAACGTCCACGCGACCCGCGTCAGATCTCACGCGAGTCGCATCAAAACCCACGCGACCCGCGTCTGATTGAGCCAGAGACAGAAACATGGACCCTCGCCGAGAAATCCGATCCAAGCGCAGACAGGAACTGAGGCAAGCCACTCCTTCTCCTTCTTCTCATTCGGCCTCACACAATGAGAGTATTCATCCTTCTCATTCTTCTTCTTCTTCTTCTTCTCATTCTTCTCCTTCCCATCATTCCGCTCATTCCGCCCCTCATTCCGAAAACCCTGACGATGAGTATGTTGAGTATTCCTCCGAGCATTCCAACCCCCTTTCTGCTCAGTACACTCCTCGAGCAGATGCGTACCCACCTCCACATTTCCGCCTCTCCAGTCGCGGCATGTTCGACCGTTTTGAGAACTTGCAGCAACGCACATTTGCCAACACTCGCCGAGTTGATTTGGGTACATTTTATGACTTTGGAGTGTACGAGGAGTTCATTCGCCTCACGGAGAGGATTGGGTTTTCTTCCACCTTCTGGGGCATTCGGTGCGACTGTTACAAGGAGCTCACGCTTGAGTTCCTCTCCTCTCTCAAACTCAGGTGGGATGAAGCAGAAGAGCCCTACATTCGATTCCAAATGCGCGACGAGATTCGCAGGGTCGGTCTTGTCCAGTTGCGCGAGTGGTTTGGTTTCGCACCGAACCCCACGACTGACGTCCTTTGCTACCGTGAGGGCTTTGATCGGGACATCTTCTGGCGTTTGCTCACGGGGAAGGAGGTCTCCACAAGCAACGAGTACCGGAGCATGGCCATACCTCACCCTGTTCTCCGTTGCATCCAGCGCACTTTTGTGAATACCATTTTCGCACGTGGCGAGACAGTTGCACGTGCCAATGAGGAGGACCTCGCATTGCTGGACTACATACTCCGCCCCGAGGAGGAATTTGAGCGGCCCGATCTGATGCTCCTTATGGTTACTCACTGGCTGGATGTTCAGAAGAATAGGAGGCCACGGGGTTTGATTCACATTGGTGCCTACGTCACGCACATTGCAGAGCATCTTGGCGTTTCGTTCGACGGCTACCATCTCTCTCAGGGCCCGTTCATCATGGATGCCAAGGCCTTCCAGCAGGCGACGTTCATCAAGATCGAGCGAGGTCCTGCCAACCACCGTGACCGGTATTTCTGGCGCCTGCAGGATGGTAGCCAGCACCAGTTGCCTCGTCCATTCCACATCTCTTTCACGGACGTGGCCACTTGGCTATTTCCTCCCCCACAGCCAGCTGAGCATGCACCACCACCACCTCCTCCTCAGCCACAGCTTCATGCCTATGGTGATGTTCCCATGGGTGATGCTCTCATGCCGCCTAGGCAGTTCCACGCCTCCACCTCCGCTGCTGGTCCTTCCTCGTCCGCCGCCGGTCCATCCTCCTCTTATTCTCGCCCCTCCTATCCACCTCCCATACCCGACCTCTCCATTCACGATGTCTACAGCTTGGTGTATGACATGAGGCGCGAGCATGGTGAGTTCCTCTTTGACATGCGGCGCGAGCAGGGTGATGCTCTCGATGATCTCCAGTTACGGATGAGCACGCTAGAGGAGCAGATGCGAGGCTGGCGAGGCTTCGATCGTGATCCTCCGCAGGAGTGAGTGGGTATGTTTTCTCTTTTCCCTTTGCTTTTATTTCTCTTTATCTTTCAGTCTTGAAGCATTGAGGACAATGCTCAGGCTAAGCTTGGGGGGGGAGACTTTTGTATCTTAGGATTTACTTTTATGTTTTAGGATTTATTTTGATTGCACTTAGGTCATGTTTATTCTACTTTGCATTCTTAGGTGAAATTTTTTGCTTGATTGTTTCATTTTGGGACCCATTTGAAAATTTTTATATGATTGGGATGACTTTGGGATATTAGAACTAACCTCATAATTGACCAAATAGAACTGATTAGGACCACATGGTTTGAGATTTGAAAAATTGGAAACTTGAATGTCGAACTAGAATTTAGAAACCGAATTGTGCCTTTCAAAAATGGAAATAAGGATTCCAAATATAGAAAGGTTGGGATATCCGTTGGTGTGAATGAACGCTAGTGGATGTGTGTATTCATGGTATGTGCAAATAAAAAAATAGAAAAGAGAGAGAATGAACATAAAAAGGAATGAAAAGACGGAGAACATAAGAGTACTGGCAATAAGTCTTGAATGGACGCCTTTGAGCTCGTCTCCCAAATTAAATAAAAAAAAAGAATAATAATAAAATAAAATTTTTGCACATACCAACACACGAAGTCCGCAACTTTCTGACCTAAGCTTGATTCAAGCTTGGGGGGGGACAAAAAGAGAAATCTCCTACAAATGAGGGCATAGTTTAGTGAAAGAATGATAATTCGATAGTTCAAGTAATCAGTTTTGCAAATTTTGAAACATTTAAAATCTGAGGTTTTGTTAATCAATTTGTGAAGTGAATCAGAATTGACCAAGGAAAGTCCAAATCATAATAAAAAGATTCTTCAGTTTCTTTATTGGAGCAATTGAGTAAATTTTCACATTTTAGGCATTTAGCTTGCATTTAGATTCCAAACCCGGTTTGAAAGTACAGATTTGCTTGAGGACAAGCAAAGGGTAAGCTTGGGGGAATTTGATATGTCTATATTTCATCTATTATTTCGTCTTGTTTCCAGACCAGACCTTATGATTTTGACCACTAAATTGCATAGTTTATATTGAAAATCAATGGAATATGGTACTGCTGCAGTTTGTGGTTGATTTGTAGGAAACAGGCGAAAAACAGGCAAAGAGGCAGAGTTCTGACTTCCCCCACGCGACCCGCGTCCCACCTGATGCGGGTCGCATCGCAACCCAGACGCGACCTCAGACGCGACCCTCACAGCTCACATCCGTGCCACCTGACGCGGGTCGCATGGAAACTCATGCGGGTCGCGTCGAGTTAACTGAGCCAGGCCCAATTGAGGCCCATGAAGGAAACTATTTATACAGAAGGCCTGGCAATAGAAGAGCCATCCATTATTCCATGATTTTCATCAGAGACAGTAGAGGTCCGAGTTTGAAGTGAAGGCCTGAGGCGATCTGAAGAGGAGAGAGACGATCTGGAGCTGAAGAGGAGGCGATCTGGAGAAGAAGACTCAACCTGAAGCTTCAATCCTCTTCTCTACCTCTTCTCTCACTATGATTTGCTTTCTTTCTCTCTCTCTTGTTTTGATTTTATTGATGTCTGAGTAGATACTGTAGTTTCGAGGGTTTGGATTTGTAGTCTGATACTTTGTTTGATGATGCATATGGATTGATTCTTATTGTTATTTCGTGTTTCTTTGATTCTTGTATTATCTGAGATTGCTTGATCTGAATTGTTTGATTCTTGATTGCTTACTGTTGAATGCCTTAGGCATTTCTTCTTGTACCAAAGGCTTGATGCTTCTTGCAATTAGGTTAAGTACTTGAGGTAGGTCTGAGAACCGAAAGGTGAGGTCAATTAGTAGCCGAAAGGTGAAAGTTTCCGCTTGCTCTTGCTCAGCTTGTGGATACCTTTAGTAAACAGAATTGAGAACTTAGGTTTAGATCAAACAGCTTGATTAAACCTGAGAATGTGAAATTGCAATTCCAAACCAGGTCTGCTAAGCCAACACACGAAAGTTGAGGTTCAGTGACACTAGGTACGGTCAATCTAACCTTACACGACTTAAACAACAAGAAACTTGACATGTGCAGACTCAGCTCAGGGACCATACGGGTCGCGTGACTTAGCACGCGGGTCGCATCACGAGGGTCGCAAGCCACAGCTTGCGGGTCGCGTGCCAGGTTCGGAGCGCTTAAGGCCAAGCGGGTCGCATGCGAAAGCATGTGGGTCGCGTCACACGGGTCGCATGCGAGAGCATACGGGTCGCGTGGCAGGTCCTGAGCAGCAAAGTTGAAGATGAAAATCTGAAACCCTTGAAACACCATTTTATACCATAATACAAAATACATACTTTTAGTTGATTCATTTACCTGTTCATACATAGTTAATACAATTGTTAATACATACATACTTGTTCATTCATTCTTTGATTGCATTTGATTTGTTCATACAATTTAGGAATAGTTAAACAAAACCCCAATCATTCAACTTCTAGTACCTAATTAGGGTTAGTTAAAATTCAGAAAAGAGTCCGTCCCTGAGGATCGACACCCATTCTAACTACAAAGACAGGGTTGTGCACTTGCAACCTTCGTCCAAGAGATTGAATAGGGTTTAAACTCCACAGCTTAGGCTGTGGTGAAACTCTGTACCTCTCATTCGGGAGCGAACAATTTACAACGTAGCTAGCTATTACAGAGGTTTCCTTTGTTTAAAATAAGAAGCAAAAACATCTATACATTGAGCTACTTGTAAAATCATCTAATTTGCTATGTTAGGAATAACAGATATGCGAAGTCAGAAAATGCAAATTGTTTCTATTCGCATCCGATTAGCAAGTAGGTGGCCCTTTCGATCATTTCTTGAGGACGAAACGTCTTCTTCTTTCCAAAATCGATGCCGCCCAGAGAAATGCGTAGTCGAGGCACTGAATCAAACCGGATCGGGACAGTCATCACTCAGCGAGGAAGAAGAAGAGGGCACTGAATCAAACCGGATCAAGACAATCACTGCTCAACCGAGAAGGTACTGTTAGTGTTGGTGTCCTAGACCCAGATCATATGTATGATATGTTTAGTTTATTAGTGAATGATTTTATCATTTTGTACCTTGAGTATTCATATTAGTGGATCATTTGAGTTGATGACTTAAATTGTAGAACTTCACAATGAATAAATTTGTTTACTCTTAAATGTCCCTTATCTTGGCAATTAGCAAGGTACACTGGTTGACCATATAAGATAAGTGTAGTGATTAGATGATGGCCATGTTTTACAGGTTATACGATAAGGAGTTATCGATCTAATCACACATGTGCATACATGGAGATGTATGGCACTGGACAGACCTAAGAATGAAATATCATATGGATTGTGTTCTGTGTCATTGATATTTCATTGTGTCTAGAATTCTTTGGTTGAGATATTTATTTTTCTTACATAAGGGATGTGTATTGTTGGTACTGTCCAACGCTCTCTTTGACCAGGAGTTATAAAGGCAGTTACTGCAGTGCATATAACTTATGCGGAAGAACGATACGTATCAAGAAACCATTGTCCCTTATATGTTATATAAGTGATGATATCTCTGGGCCCCTTGATAAAGTTTGTATTATGTGCATGCAATATGATTATATGATAATCATATCATAATTAAACTTAAGAAAATCAAGAAAGAATAATTGGTAAGGATGACACATTCCTACCTTACGATTATTTGGATATCATGTGGCAAGGAATTGACACAACAACATTTTAATGTTACAGGGATCGTGATTTTGCATTGTGCTTTTTCATCCACATCATTTGGGTAATCAATATACCATGGCTAGTTGTATCATTGATTTATGGAATTAAAAAGTTTAATTCCATTGCCATAATGATGGGATCCCATAGGGTCACACCATATGAAAGATTAAAAGAAAATATATTAATAAAGCATATGTGATATGTATATAATATGTGCTATGTTAATTATAAGGAGTTATAATTAATTTGTACAAATTATATGTTATTAATATATGAACAATTTTATGACATAGAGATGTTGTAAAATAATCCTAGTAATATTTAAAGTATGTGTGACATATTTTAAATGACTTTTGACACATGAGATATGCATATAAATTAACATAGAATATTAATTTATATGTTGGCCTTTTAATGTATGGAATTATGGACTTAATTAAATATTAATATGATTAGTATTTTTTAAGCCCAAAGCCCAAATATATGCTGGAGAGAATTGATTAGTGATGGCATGATTTAAGGGATATTTAAATATGTCATTAAATCTAATCAATCTCATTAAAGAGGAAAGAAATTTCTGGACATATTTTTTAGGTAACTTTGAACTGGAATTTGAAAGGGTAAAACCTAATCATTCTGGACGTATGACCTATGTAATCTGTAGCCCTTGGAGTCTAGAATCCAACGGTGAAGATTTCAAGTCATTTGGAGTTACCTAGAAAAAGATATAAGAGTTTTAGTACTGAAAGGTCAGTTTTTTTCTGTGAGAAATATCTTGGCCGAAATTTGCTCTTTTCTCCTCTCTCCCATTTTTCTCTCATGTGTTGAGATCTAGAAATCCTCCAAAAAGTTTTCAGAAACTAAGAAGAGGGTTAAACTAGGATTAAGGTTTTGCTTGTTAATCTCTTACTAGCCTTAGAGATACAAGTATTTCTTTAATCTTTCGGTGGATACCTAAGGAGGCTCGTCATTTGAAGGGCTAAAGCACAACCACCGTTGAACGAGAAAGGGAATAAGAAGTTGCTAAGCAAGACAACCCTTCTTGATTTGATTTGGAGATCAAATCCAAGGTATTATGTTATTCCCTTATTCATTAGGCTAATAAGATTGTTTCTTGCACTTACAATAACTAGATCGTTTGTTTTGAGTCGAATAAATTTTTTGTTTTATTCCTTGCTATCTAAGCATCAAAACATTCAATTGGTATCAGAGCTAGGGCTATTGTGAGTGTTTTAGAACAATAATTTTGCCTAATGAGTTAATTAATTGATTACTTAAGTCATAAGTCTCTTGTGAATGCTTCTCTGGAAATTTCTGGGCTGTGATTTTTTGACGAAATAATTTTTCTACAAATCCTTTTGAAGTAATCATGGTGAAATATATTTTTTAGATGTTACTTTGGTATGTCTAATAACCAGAAAAATTTATTTTAACTGTTAAAATAAATTAAATCTGGAAGAACTAAAAATAGTTAAAACGTGGGTTTCCAGTTTTCTGCTTGCTGGAACCGTGACTAGTGTGTCATGTTTTTGTAATAATTTTTGTTCTGTAAGGAATTTTGCCATGAAATTTTAAAGGTAGTTATAGGAATGTAGGATGAAGATCTACCCCAAAGTTTGTGATTTTTGGACAATCCTAGATAACTTTAATTTCGGATCCAAAACAGTGACAGCAAGAAATAAGATTTCTGGGTATGTCTTTTGAAAAATTGTTTGAAAAATATTTATGTGATAAATGTCCATACCTCTTGTATGCAATCAGTATAGGTCTTGTAAATGACCTTATGAATGATATTTGAGGGTCAAATAATTTTCAAAATAGTCCTTGAATCCTAGATTAATTAGCGACATTAATAAGTTGTGTTTGCTTGAGGTTTGTGTACCACTAAGCAAACATCTAGGGATTATGTGATAATCTAATTTTAAATGTCTTAATTAATTTTTTGAGAAGCATAAGACCCAGAGATTATGTAATAAGTAATTTGGAATTAATTAACAAGTAAATATATGATAGGATCATGTGGATGCAAATGTTGCATGTATTTGTGCTAACTTTTCTTTTGAAGGAATAAAAGTGGGTTTTGTATGGTCATGATATTCAATGCCTTGTGTGTTGTATTTGTGAATGAATGTGATTGCTTGTAAGCGGCCTTTGGTGCCCCATGAGTATTTAATTAGATTAATATAATTAAAAGGCAAGAATGTTAGGTTGCCTATCATGTATTCATTCAAGGCTTGCATGCCAACTATTAAAGAATGGGAATTCTTTTTATGTAATTTATTTTTCCAATTTCATTTAGAAATAGTTCTAAGTAGGAATTTGGGGTAATTTAAATTACATGTAAATGGAGGCACATCAACCATGAAGATGGAAGATGAAGCAAGTCAAGGCGAAAGAAGTTTCGCAAGACCATACAAAACTCACAACCAATGTTGTGATTGATTTTTAATTGATTATTTTTATTAAATGTGTCATAGGATAAGTATGGGTGTATGCTTACATGACCACCAATAATCAATTAAATGTCCCAACTAATATTAGGCACTTTTCCCTCCCTTATCCACAACAAACCATCGATCGATAGTTGGCGAGCTCCACCCAAGTGGGCGTCACTTTCAATCTTTGGGAGTTGTGGGGCATGTCGGACATGTCAAACCAAATAGAGTTAGGTTAGCTTAACAAGGGACCTAAACGGTTTAGGGCCTTGGGGAAATGATTGCATATACATGAAAATGTATTTACAAGCCAAGAGTTACATGGAGATGTAATTAGCAAGGAGTTGCTTACCTAAAATAGCCTAGTTTAAGTTTCATGCCGACGCTGGCTTAGGCTAAGGTGAAAATATGGATCTTGGTCCTACTACAAATAGGGACAACATTTCTTTTAATGTATTTGTGGTATAAATGTTTTTCAGTAAACTAAACTTAAACCTTAAATGTTGTAGATCATGACAACAGCAAATTCTTCAAACTCTTTCTTGCGTTCTCTCTTGGAGAAGGAACGTCTCCGCGCTGACGGGACCAATTTCATTGATTGGGACCGTAACCTAAGAATCGTTCTTAGGCACGAGCGCAGGGAGTATGTTCTTGACAAACCTATCCCTGATGAGCCTGACAAGACTAAGGTGGATGATCACAAAGTCTATGAAAAACACATGGATGACGAGCATGAGGTTAATTCTCTCCTCATTGCCATGATGGAGGGTGAACTCCAGAAGCAGTTCTTGGAGAGCACCTCTTATTTCATCATGGGCAGGCTCAAGGAAATGTTCCAAGAGCAGGCCCGTCATGAGAGGCATAAGGTGACTATGGATCTCATCTCCTGCAAGATGTCGGAGGGGAGCTCTGTCAGTGCGCATGTTCTCAAGATGATGAGCATGATTTCGCAGCTGGAGAGGCTCGAATCTCCTGTGGGCAAACAGTTGGCCACAGATATTGTGCTGGGGTCGCTCCCGCCTAGCTTTTCAGGGTTCAAGATGAACTACCACATGAATGGCTGGGACAAGAGCCTTCAGGAGCTTCATGGAATGCTCAAGACTGCCGAGTCTGATATCAAGAAAAGTTCTTCATCGGTCTTGGTAGTTTCTCAGGGGTCTGGCAAGTCCAAGGGGAAGAAGGGAAAGAAACGCAAGGCTTCAAAGGCAAAGGGAAAGGGTAAGGCTCAAGTGCAAACTTCGAGCCCGCCCGCGGCAAAGAAGGCAAAGGTTGCTTCCGATGTCGAGTGCTACTATTGCCATGGCAAGGGCCATTACAAAAGGAGCTGTTCCAAGTACCTCGAGGACAAGAAGGCTGGAAAGGTTCCATCCATCTCAGGTATATTTGTTATTGAGATTAATTTAGCCACTTCTCTTTCGATTGGCTACTGGATACCGGATCGTGTGCTCACATTTGTTCTAATGTGCAGGCACTAAGTGAGAGGAGGACGCTGAATAAGGGCGAAGTGCAACTACGCGTAGGCAATGGGGCAAGTATTGCAGCCGTGGCCGTAGGATGCGTTGAGTTGTATTTGCCTAGTGGGCTAGTACTTAAGCTAAATAATGTTTACTGTGTACCTTCTATTTCAAGAAACATTATCTCTATTTCCTGTTTAGACAGTGAAGGTTATGATTTCATAATTAAGAATAAATGTTGTTCTATTTATAGAGATGGTTTGTTTTATGGGTCTTCCATTTTGAGGAATGGCTTATACTTGCTTGATTTAGAAAAGCCCATGTATAACATCAATAACAAACGACTCAAGTCTTCACATGAGAGTATGACTCAAGTATGGCATCACCGCTTAGGTCATATAAACAATAGTCGCATTAAGAAATTACAAGAAGTAGGACTTCTTGGTGACCTTGACCTGGAGTCAATGAACACGTGCGAGTCTTGTTTGGTTGGTAAGATGACCAAGGCACCTTTCACCAGTCAAGGTGAGAGGGCAACTGACTTATTAGGTCTTATACATAGTGATGTATGTGGACCTATGAGCACTTGTGCAAGAGGAGGTTTTAGATACTTCATCACTTTTACCGATGATTTAAGTAGATACGGGTATATCTACTTAATGAAGCAAAAGTCTGAATCCTTTGAAAAGTTCAAAGAATTCAAGAATGAAGTTGAGAACCAACTCAATAAAAGGATCAAAGTCTTCCGATCTGATCGAGGAGGCGAGTACTTGAGTCAGCAGTTCCAGGCTTATCTTAGGGAGTGTGGAATTGTTTCACAACTCACACCTCCAGGAACGCCACAATGGAATGGCGTATCTGAGAGGAGGAACAGAACCTTGCTGGACATGGTTCGTTCCATGATGAGCCAAACTAGCATGCCTTTAAACCTTTGGGGCTATGCGCTTGAAACCGCCGCTTTTATTATAAACAGGGTTCCATCAAAGTCTGTTGAGAAGACACCATATGAGATATGGGTTGGAAAGGTTCCAAACTTGTCTTTTCTTAAAATTTGGGGATGCGAGTCATATGTCAAGAGGTTGATATCCGACAATCTTGAACCAAAATCAGATAAATGTTTCTTTATAGGTTATCCTAAGGAAACTCGAGGATACTACTTCTATTTCCCATCCGAGAACAAGGTTATTGTTGCTCGGCATGCGGTATTCTTGGAGAAAGAGTTTCTCTCAAGAAGGAATAGTGAGGTTGAGATATCCCTTGAAGAGGTTCAAGGGAGTGACCATGAGCCTTTAGTGGGAGACACTGAAGCTAGTGGGAGCGGGGCAGGACTTGTCCCTCAAGTGGTTGAGGAAGAAGTCCAACCATCATCTCAAACTCCAGAGGCGCAGCCCGTAGAAGAGCTTATTCCACAAGAGGTTGTAGAAGAAGCTCACCAAGAGGCTCCAGAGCCCGTCCTACGAAGATCCTCAAGGGTAGTCCGTGCGCCTGAGAGGTACATGGGTCTTCATGAGGTGACGGTGTTGGATACCGACGATCCCATGACCTATAATGAAGCAATGAATAGGCCCGACTCCGATGAATGGCTAGGAGCCATGAAATCCGAAATGAAATCTATGTACGACAACCATGTTTGGGACTTGGTTGTTCCACCTCAAGGGGTCAAACCCATTGAAAACAAGTGGGTCTTCAAGAGGAAGACTGACATGGATGGAAACTTGACTGTCTACAAAGCACGACTGGTTGCGAAAGGGTACCGTCAGATTCAAGGAGTTGATTATGACGAGACCTTCTCGCCCGTTGCTATGTTCAAGTCTATCAGGATTCTTTTAGCATTGGCTGCATTTTATGACTATGAAATATGGCAAATGGATGTCAAAATCGCCTTTCTAAATGGTGATTTAGAGGAGGTTGTGTATATGACACAACCTATGGGTTTTGTGGATCCAAACAATGCTGAAAAGGTATGCAAGCTTCAACGGTCCATATATGGATTGAAGCAAGCATCTAGGAGTTGGAATATTCGTTTTGACAAAGAGATCAAAAAGTTTGATTTTGTCAAGTGCGATGAAGAGCGTTGTGTATATAAGAAAGTGAGTGGGAGCTCGATTATATTCCTAGTTTTGTATGTAGATGACATACTTATGATTGGGAATGACATCTCCCTTATGGGATCTGTCAAGTTATCATTGATGAAGGTGTTCTCAATGAAAGACTTGGGCGAGGCTACATATGTGCTTGGTATACGAATTTATAGAGATATATTCAAGAAGCTTATCAGACTAAGCCAAAGCACGTATGTTGACAAGGTGCTAAAGAGGTTTAGCATGGAGAACTCCAAGCGGGGGTTCTTACCTATGTCACATGGCATTCACCTTAGCAAGACCCAGTGTCCTTCGACACCTGGTGAGCTGGAGGACATGAGAAGGATACCGTATGCTTCCGCTATCGGTTCCATTATGTACGCTATGATATGCACTCGTCCTGATGTCTCTTATGCCTTGAGCATAACGAGTAGATATCAGGAAAATCCTGGCATGGCTCATTGGGGAGCGGTCAAGAATATCCTTAAGTATATGAGAAGGACTAAGGAGAGCTTCCTAGTGTATGGAGGGGAAACAGAGCTCGTTGTAAAGGGTTACACCGATGCTAGTTTCCAATCCGATCCCGATGATTTCCGATCGCAATCAGGATATGTATTTATCCTCAATGGTGGTGCTGTGAGCTGGAAAAGTTCCAAGCAGGAAACCACAGCAGATTCAACCACGGAGGCTGAATACATTGCTGCCTCAGAAGCAGCAAAAGAAGGATGCTGGATTCGAAAGTTTATCTCTGAGCTTGGTGTGGTGCCCAGTGTCGAGGGTCCGATAGAGCTCTATTGTGACAACAATGGAGCAATCGCGCAGGCAAAGGAGCCGAGATCACACCAGAGGTCAAAGCATGTTTTACGACGATACCATCTCATTCGCGAGATTGTCGAGCGTGGAGATATCAAGGTTTGCAGGGTAGACACAGAAGCGAACACAGCTGATCCACTGACAAAGCCTCTAGGCCAGGCTAAGCACATGTTACATACCTCTTCGATGGGTATTAAGCATATGGGTGACTGGCTTTGAGTTTACATTCATTCATGCATAGATTTGTATAAGGATGATTTGTACTCTTCGCTCGTTTAGAGTTGATATGATTGGCTCTAGTTCAAGTGGGAGATTGTTAGTGTTGGTGTCCTAGACCCAGATCATATGTATGATATGTTTAGTTTATTAGTGAATGATTTTATCATTTTGTACCTTGAGTATTCATATTAGTGGATCATTTGAGTTGATGACTTAAATTGTAGAACTTCACAATGAATAAATTTGTTTACTCTTAAATGTCCCTTATCTTGGCAATTAGCAAGGTACACTGGTTGACCATATAAGATAAGTGTAGTGATTAGATGATGGCCATGTTTTACAGGTTATACGATAAGGAGTTATCGATCTAATCACACATGTGCATACATGGAGATGTATGACACTGGACAGACCTAAGAATGAAATATCATATGGATTGTGTTCTGTGTCATTGATATTTCATTGTGTCTAGAATTCTTTGGTTGAGATATTTATTTTTCTTACATAAGGGATGTGTATTGTTGGTACTGTCCAACGCTCTCTTTGACCAGGAGTTATAAAGGCAGTTACTGCAGTGCATATAACTTATGCGGAAGAACGATACGTTATCAAGAAACCATTGTCCCTTATATGTTATATAAGCGATGATATCTCTGGGCCCCTTGATAAAGTTTGTATTATGTGCATGCAATATGATTATATGATAATCATATCATAATTAAACTTAAGAAAATCAAGAAAGAATAATTGGTAAGGATGACACATTCCTACCTTACGATTATTTGGATATCATGTGGCAAGGAATTGACACAACAACATTTTAATGTTACAGGGATCGTGATTTTGCATTGTGCTTTTTCATCCACATCATTTGGGTAATCAATATACCATGGCTAGTTGTATCATTGATTTATGGAATTAAAAAGTTTAATTCCATTGCCATAATGATGGGATCCCATAGGGTCACACCATATGAAAGATTAAAAGAAAATATATTAATAAAGCATATGTGATATGTATATAATATGTGCTATGTTAATTATAAGGAGTTATAATTAATTTGTACAAATTATATGTTATTAATATATGAACAATTTTATGACATAGAGATGTTGTAAAATAATCCTAGTAATATTTAAAGTATGTGTGACATATTTTAAATGACTTTTGACACATGAGATATGCATATAAATTAACATAGAATATTAATTTATATGTTGGCCTTTTAATGTATGGAATTATGGACTTAATTAAATATTAATATGATTAGTATTTTTTAAGCCCAAAGCCCAAATATATGCTGGAGAGAATTGATTAGTGATGGCATGATTTAAGGGATATTTAAATATGTCATTAAATCTAATCAATCTCATTAAAGAGGAAAGAAATTTCTGGACATATTTTTTAGGTAACTTTGAACTGGAATTTGAAAGGGTAAAACCTAATCATTCTGGACGTATGACCTATGTAATCTGTAGCCCTTGGAGTCTAGAATCCAACGGTGAAGATTTCAAGTCATTTGGAGTTACCTAGAAAAAGATATAAGAGTTTTAGTACTGAAAGGTCAGTTTTTTTCTGTGAGAAATATCTTGGCCGAAATTTGCTCTTTTCTCCTCTCTCCCATTTTTCTCTCATGTGTTGAGATCTAGAAATCCTCCAAAAAGTTTTCAGAAACTAAGAAGAGGGTTAAACTAGGATTAAGGTTTTGCTTGTTAATCTCTTACTAGCCTTAGAGATACAAGTATTTCTTTAATCTTTCGGTGGATACCTAAGGAGGCTCGTCATTTGAAGGGCTAAAGCACAACCACCGTTGAACGAGAAAGGGAATAAGAAGTTGCTAAGCAAGACAACCCTTCTTGATTTGATTTGGAGATCAAATCCAAGGTATTATGTTATTCCCTTATTCATTAGGCTAATAAGATTGTTTCTTGCACTTACAATAACTAGATCGTTTGTTTTGAGTCGAATAAAATTTTTGTTTTATTCCTTGCTATCTAAGCATCAAAACTTTCAGGTACTGCATCAAACTGAACCGGAAACTGAATCAACCGGACCAGGACAGTCACTACTCATAGAGGAGGAGGAAGAAGACAACTCTTTGCATTCTCGTCATCAACCACAACCATAAAACACGCACCTTATTCACATATAGTTATAGTAGATACAACGGGATGGAACGAATCCACAACACCCTCAGTCGAACCCGGAGAATCGAGACGGACGAGCGAGACAACGAGCAACGAAACCCTTAAACAGAGTCATCCACTCGATTGGAGATAAGCACAGTGAACTGGGCAGACAAAGAGAGTGGAGGAGACGGGGTGGAGCAGCTGGATGTCTTCTTTTACCCCTCTGAATCATCTTCGAAGAACAGCGGAGTTTCGTAGTTGTGATATTCAAAAATTCTTAAAAAATAGTAAAAAAATTTCAAAAAATGTAAAATTTGATCTCCAAGCACATTTTAATATGTAGATCATGTTGGAAGGTTCGAATCGACTATTTAAACTTTAAAAATGAAGATATAAGCGTGAAGTAAAACACCATCTTTAATTTCTAAAGCAAGTTAACCCATCTATACATATATATATATACAATTTGATCTTATATTATATTATTGAATACGTATTTTATAACAATCATTATACTTATATATATAGAGTAGAACTAGGGTGCTCCTAAGCTCACCAAGCCCTTCCGTGAGCGCGACTCTAAAACCTATCAAATTGACTTCAAACGACAATTCCAAACCGTTAGATGTTCAATCTATATTAAAATGTGCTTGGAGACCAAATTTTACATTTTTTGGAATTTTTTTACTATTTATTAAGATGGTTTGAAAATCGCTGTTTTCCAATGGTGCAGAATTTTAATAAAAACAGCGATTTTCAAACCATCTTAATAAATAGTAAAAAAATTCCAAAAAATGTAAAATTTGGTCTCCAAGCACATTTTAATATAGATTGAATATCTAACGGTTTGAAAATGTCGTTTGAAGTCAATTTGATAGGTTTTAGAGTCGCGCTCACGAAGGGCTTGGTGAGCTTAGGAGCACCCTAGTTCTACTCATATATATATATGTAAATATTCAAATAAACTATCAATTGAACTGGTTGATCCATTGATTTGACTAATAAATCGTTAATACAAAGTTTTACTGGGTCAATATCCGGTTCAATTCTGATAACATTAGTTGTTTCACTCTTTTTTTTCAAATAGAAAAAGCATTCAAAGTTTACAAAACAGCATCCAGTTTTGAGACTCGATGCATGGCCGTGTCAACTTGTAACTGGTACGTACTTTAATTAGCATCGTGTAACTATATAGTACTTCATTTCATTAATCAATCAATCTTGCCTGCGTCTTGTAACCGGTGAATTCTTGATTTCTATTAACCTACCGTAGCTGTATATATTTATAATTTGTTAAAATGATTATTTAATTCTTTAAATTTATCAAATAAACTTAAATTAACTTAATTATATTATTATAACATGACACGTACTACGCTTATTTCTTCTTAACAACACACTAGTATCGAGCCCGTGCGTTGCGACGGGAACATATTGTAAAGAGTAATTATTTTCATAAATGACATATTTTCTTAAAAAAAATCGGAGAAGCACCTTCCTCTATCTCAATGTCTTTCTCTTGATTATTGATATTATTTTTCGCGATTGGCAGTTATTGTACCAACTGTACCAGTCAAAGCCAAAGGAAAAAGACAAAAATCTATGAAAAAATACAGCTGCTTATTAGCACAGCTAATTCAGAAAGTAACTCATCCAAGATCCGATCGAGTTTGATATTGTTCAAATCCTCCTCATATATAACTTGTCGATGGTAAATCCGTCTCAGGGAAACTTGTGCTTTAGTTCTTCAGCGTCCCTCCTGACAAGACTCAAACAGCTCAGCCTCGCATTATTTCTCTGGATCTCATGCTTGAGAAAACTATTGGTTCTGTGTGTTGAACCAATGCATTGTTCTTGTTAACATTTCTTGAGAAAACTATTTCTTTTGTCGCTCACGTCAGTTCTTTCCCTCAATAAGTTGGTAGAGGTACATTACACCAGTGCAATTAAAGAAAAAAAAAAGGACATATTTTTTTTTTTTTGTCATTCAAAAGCCCGTAGGCATAATACAGAGAGTTTCATCAAAATCCCATAGGCATAAAACATGGAAGAGTATATCCTGTATAATCCCAACCATTTGCCCTCCCTATTTTCGCCAAGTTGTCAGCCATTTCAATTTGGCTTCTTCACACATGAACACACACCACAGATTTGTTAGCTCTAAGTAAACTCCATATCTCCAACATTTCATCAAAAGCCCGCCAATCTGCTGCCATAGGCGGGTGCTGACTGGAGCAAATTTCCACCAGCGACAAACAATCAGTGAAGAAAGAACAAGCCTTGATCCCGAGACCGAGCACCAGTGAGATAGCTTCCTTTAAAGCCGCAGCTTCTACTTGTAATGAACAACAACCTTTAACCGCTTTTGACTTGTAAACTATCAATTCCTCATTGTACCAAATCACCAATACCTCCCTGCCATCCCTCAATCCATGAACCATCTGTGTAGCATCTGTATTCATTGTGAACTTCGGGAAAGGATGCTTGCACCCTTCCCGGCATGGAACCAAACCTACGAGCTGCACCCGTATTAGACTCCCAATTAATCGAAGCTAAGTACTTCATGTACTGCTGAAAAGTGGGTTGCTTGCCCGCATATGCTCGATCATTTCTACACCGCCATAATGCCCATGCCGAGTTGACATAAACCAACCATTGTTCATCGTCAAGGCTATCTGACACCCCTTGCAAGACTTGCTCAAAACTACCTTGGAGATTATCTATTCAGATGCTTAAAGGACCCGTAAATAGACATGCTCTCGAGAAAGGGCATAGGTGCAGTAAATGAAGCGCATCTTCTAATTGCCCGCCACATGTAACACAACACGGGCTGTGAGTCGGGAATCGATGGTGCATAAAGGAGGCTAGGGGTAGCGCCCTGTGAAGCAATTTCCAGAGAAAGAGGCGGATCCGAGGCAACACATCCCCTCTGTGCCACACTGTTGACCAAAGTTCTTTGCTCACTACACCCACGTTTTGATTAGGACCTTTAAAAAAATTATATCCTTCTTTGACCGAATATGTCCCATTATTTGAAAATTTAAACATGAAACGGTCCTCTGAAGAACCTGGAACAGGTGGCTCAACGGTTGCTAACATCTCCATGCAACCAGTATAACCAAACAAGTTAACTAGCTGCTCTAAATTCCAATTTCCTGTTTGAGGGTCAAGCAAATCTATAGTCCGTAAAAGTCTCTGCCCCTCATCACTCGGCCTAAACTCCAAGGCGCCTTTAAACCAAGGTTGAGCAAATACTGAACACATCTCACCGTTACCCAAACTCCATTTCACACAAGGCTCAAGAGACTCCCTTAAGTTCATCAAGCTTCTCCAAAAAAATGTGCATCTATAGGTTCGTTTACTCTGCCACAAATCACTCCTAGGCATATATTTTGCCTTCACAACTTGAGCCCACAAAGCCTCTGAACCAGAAGCAATTCTCCACAGAAATTTTGTAAGAAGAGCTTCATTCATTGTGTCAAGATCACGAATCCCAAGCCCGCCTTCCTCCAGCGGCACTGTGATTTTGTCCCACGCGACATAAGCCAAAAACCGCTGCCTGCCCACCTTGCCCCAAAAGCATCTTCGAATGATTGAAGTAATTTCATTTATCACTGATTTCGGTATTCTAGTAGTCGCCATGTAATAAATTGGTAGAGCTTGCAACACCGAACGAATTAAGACCAATCTACCCGCATGAGACAGTAAGTTGCTCTTCCACATTTGAAGCTTATTTGAGAATTTTTCAATCAAAAAATCAAAATAATTTCTACCAGTATCAATTGGAGCACCAAGATAGGATGAGCACTCACTATTTATAGGTACCATGAAAAAATCAGAAATCCACTCTCTTTCTGTTTGCTGTGTTGAAGAGCTGAACCATATAAAACTTTTTTGTGGGCCCACCCTTTGCCCGGAAACATCCGAGAAATCTTGAATAGATTGCAGAATTATTTGTGCTTCAGCCAAAGTAGCTGAACCAAAAACAAGCAAATCATCGGCATATAGACAATCGGTTAGAGGCAAAGCGGACGGGGCAAGGTGTACCCCTCGCAACTCCCTTGTGCTCACCCGATACGCTAAGCCTCTAGAAAGCACATCCATCCCCAGAATAAATATGTAAGGTGAGAGGGAGCAACCTTGCCGCAAACCACTATGCGGCTGTAAAAGCCATCACCTTTACCATTTAAAACGATAGTGAACCGAACTGAAGTTATACAACCCAAAATCCATCTTGAAAAATTAGGGGGGAAATTGTAAATTGGCAATAATGACTCAATAAAATCCCAATCCATCCGATCGAAAGCTTTTGATAGGTCTAGCTTCAAGCAAAATTCCTTGTTCTTATAACTCGGCAAGCTAAAAGAGTGTAACACCTCACAGAGCAAAATCACATTTTTCGAGATCTCACGACCCGGCAGGAACGCACTTTGGGCCCTAGATATGCACTGGCCGATATATGGTTTCAACCTCAACGTGAGTATTTTAGATATCAATTTATACAGCACGTTACACACTGAAATGGGGCGAAAATCTGCAACTTGAACTGCCTCATCTTTTTTCGGTATTAAAATAAGATTCGACCTTGCTATCTCAGGTTTCATGGTTCCTGTAGCGAAAAAATTACGTACCTCATTCATAACTGAAGGCCCAAAGTGAGACCAATTTTCCTGAATAAGCCCCACATTAAAGCCATCCGGACCAACTGCTTTATTAGGGCCCAGGATCATCAGTGCTCTAAAAATCTCAGCTTCAGAAGAGACACCCTCAAGAGCGCTATGAGCCAGAGAAGGAATACCCACCACTTCATAAAAAATTTGTTGAGGGAACACGCTCAAAACCGGGTTGACTTCAGTTTTCTTATATATCTCTTTGAAATGATTTACAAAAAGATCTCTAATACCCTTCTCATCTGAAACTCATCTCCCATCAGCATCTTGTAGGCTTCAAATCGAATTTCGCCATTTTCTCGTAACTGCTACCACATGGAAAAACCGTGTATTATTGTCCCCATAAAGGGCCCAATTTAGCCGAGCTCTCTTATGCCAATATCTTTCTTGCATAAGGAGCACTTGCTGATGCTCAGTTTGTAGTTGCTTCTCCCTTTGAATAATTAAATCACTTGGAAACTCGTTATTACTAACCTTCATTTCTTCCTCAATATTTCTCAACATCATATCAGGTGTCAGATCTTTTTCCAACCAATTCTTCACCTCCTTTTTAAAAATTCTGCTAGTCTGGCTCCAATTCGAGCCCCCTTGACTGCCCGCCTTTTGACAAACTTCACTAAAACCGCTTTTTAGTCCCCACTAATTTTCGCACCTGAACTGTTTCTTTGATCGGATTGGCTTTGGCTTAGTACGAATGAGTATCGGCAAATGATCACTTCCAAAGCGTGGCAAGTGAAACACCGCAGATTCATTATATTTCATCATCCAAGAAACCGTGCATATGGCTCTATCTAGCCTTTGCGAAATGTTCGCCCCTCCCCCTTGCATATTTGACCAAGTGTATGCCGGTCCATGGTAACCAAGATCCAACAAACCCACATGCCGAATCCAATCATTGAACAAGCCATTTGGAGTCCCTAGCACATCCGAGCCTCCTCTCTTTTCTTGTAAGGATCTAATTGCATTAAAATCCCCAAATAGACACGCATGACCATCACACTTCTCAATAAAAGCCTCAATCTCATCCCAAATTTTTGGATTTTTAACCCTTGAAGGGTCCCCGTAAACAGCCACTAAACCCCACGGCTTAGAGCCATCTTTATTCGACACTTCAGCAAAAATGTAAAATTTATTAGAACGGTAAATATTTACAATCACATCATCATTCCATAATAACCATAAACCCCCCGATCTACCATTCGAGGGAACTCCAGAAAAATTACACAAAGGCAAATCAGCCACCCTTTCTCTAGCCTTTTCTAAACAACACCTTGTATCAGATATAAACGCAATTGTGGCCTTTGTGCAACGAAGATATCTGTTTAACGTGGATACTGTCGTGCCTCCGCTATCTCGACAGTTCCACGATATGATATTCATGGATGGGGTGCCGGCGCGTTGTGGCCCGCCGACTTCGCCCTTTTGTTCAGACTCAAATCACTATTTCCTTTGCCTAACATGAAAGACCCTTCTTCAAAAACATTCTGCTCCCCAGCTAATTCCAACCCAAGATTATAGCTGAAGTTTCTCCCATCATGTTCTGGTTTCTCAAAAGCCCTTTTAAAACCAGTTTTAGAAGCTGAAAAATCACTTGCTGACTTGCTATTAGTAGGGTTTCTCTTTGCTGACGTCCCCGGAGCCAAAGCCGGGTTCACAATCCACTCTCCCTTCCTCGGTGCCAGGATGTTCATATCCTTAAATCGACTTTCCTGACCTGGCTTTTTAGCCAGTAAAGCAAGCCTTGCATGATCTTGACACCCCGCCATCTCATGACCCAATTTACCACAAAAGAGACAGATACGCGATATCTTCTCGTAAGCACAATACACTGGGATCTGTCCAAGAGTTGGGTGAGATGCTATAACTTTATCTTTAACCTCCTCCCCGACCTTTATCAAAACCTTTACCTTGATGAACCCTCTCCCATGCACAAACCCCTTAATAGGTACTGAAACAGGGGTTCCAACCTTCCCGGCGATCAGCAGCAGCCCCTCATCTTTAAAGGCATTAACCGGCACATTCAAGAGTAGTACCCAAACAGCTGTTGTGTCTATTAATGCCGGGTTGAGGTCGGAGTCAGAGTGCACCTGGCTAAGTGCCACCAAGTCTCCCCTGTAGGTCCACACTCCGCCCAACAGAGCCGAGTTGAGATCTTCAGCACTGTTAAACTCGAATAGGTAGCAGTTTTTCATGACCTGCCTCATCGATGTTATCGGGCCAACTCTCCAAGCAAAAATCATCGAACTTTCAAAGGGGCCATCCAAGACCAATCTGTCTGTAATAATTTGGGCAAGCAAACACAACTCCCAGTTGGTGCTCGAGGTTGCTTGTTGCGGGACAATTACTATCTCATCTTCAGTACTAAGCCCCACAAATTTCTGGATGAAGGCCTCATCGGTTTCAGTGAGAGCAGACATTTTTTGTGAGGTTTTGTGTGAATTATAGAGCGTAGATATTTTACTGTTTAAGGAGAGGGTTGTAGAGCGAGGAGAAGAGAGGTGAGTGAGTATGGTAGATGGGTGAGGGCCCAAAATTGACTTCTGATTCTTTGAGGGACTCAAGGAGAATTTTGGGTAAATAAAGAAGTTATGGGGGGAAGACAGAGAAATTCTAGGCGCTGATTTCAGAGGGGATCGCCTTGGTGTCCGCTTGGGGTAGCCAGCTTCCTTTTTCAGAGGAGAATCATTCTCCAAATCGGTGCTTTGTTGGAATTTCCCATGAGGTGCGATGCCAGAGAGGGCAAGAAATTAGAGGTGGGGCGCCTAGGATTCGCTGCTCCCTTTGTTTCCATTACAGGAGATATGTCAGTTTCTATTTTCTTCTTCTGTTGGAAAAAATCATTTATGGGATCCACCAAAAATGCCCTTAACGAATTAGCCTTATTCCTCAAATGGCACTGATGATTAACTGGGCGTGGAGCATACCACTGCTTTGTGAGCCAGGAGCCTGATTTCCTTGCTGAACATGGGTGGACAGGGGGGCAATTAGAGATGAAGGACGCATGTTTAAGGGTAGAGCCATTTGCTTCTTGCTGGCTATTGTAATGGGGAATGGGTGAACACTTGCTTGGTGTGTGTAAATCAGGAGAAGGGATGTAGGTACATATGGGTATAGAGCCAACCCATGTGTGGGAAATAATGGGGACAGTACCTACACAGATGAGAGCATTAACGAGAGGGGGAAGAGATAGGTTGTGAGAGAGTGGAAGCAAGGAGGTAGAAAAGGTCATTGTCGCCTGAAGGTCATTTTTCTCTTTTCATATCTCATTGTGAAAGAAACAACAAAAAAAAAGAAAAAAGAAGAAGAACATATTATTAGATTGAATTGGTAGAGGTACATTACATTCCCTCAGTTCTTGCCCAATTTGCCCAAAATTCCAATTAAACTCAAAGTCTAATGCTTTTAGTAAAGAAAAAAAAGGAGTATTGAGGATCTAATTTTAAGAATTACGCACCAAAACTCATCAAGAAGAGAGATAATCTCTTCAGGTTTTTGAAGCACAAATGATAGTCAAAGATGTCAACAGTAATAATCTATTATACAATATTTTTAGAAAAAATAGAGATACTTGTTTCAGGTCTGCTGGATTTGAAGGGCCACAGGGTCATTGACAATTTCTTCCATGGTCATGTTTTCCCATCAATTTTTCTCCCCATTCCATTCAAAGATGCGTCGCAACAAAAATATTACAGAAAAAAGTTATTAATAAAAAAGGATCCGTGGATCAGGTTTTTCCATGTACACGCTGACAAGAACCAGTACAGGGATTTATGGTCATTCTAGGCAGGCAGTAGGTACGATGGTACGTCATGGTGCAACCTACCACAACCTTCAAGCTTTCTTGACTATAAGAGATGCTAAATTAAATTAAACCAACATATACAAAAGGCACATCCACATTGTATAAAGCTAAAAGAACATCACATACCTCCACGGAGACATTATAGGAGGAAAACAAACCCTTCCACGAGCAAAGAAAAAGTTTCTTCTCTCCATTCCCTTAGAAAACAAACCCATCACATACCTCCATACCTCCACGGGCAAAGAAAAAATTTCTCAGCGTAAGAACGGAGAGAAGAATAAATCCAAACCCTTCCCTTAGAAATTAAGGCGGCTCCCCTTATTGTTTGAACGATTCAATTGATTTGTTTAGAAATAAAATTGGAAATGTGTATATAGAAATAATATTGATCCATTTAAGGGAAAAAGAACAATATGAAAATCATTATCGTACTGTAGGGGAATTTCAATTTATTAACTTTCTATTCATTATTTCATTGGTCCATTTATGGAAAAAAAATATTGATTTCCATTATACTTAATTGAACAAGGAGAATAATGAATCACATTTTTATTGTTTGCATAATTGAGTGTAGGGGAAATAAGGAAATATATTTCTTGTAGATAAATATTATAAAAATTTGAATTGTTTTAAATTTAATTGTAACATATGGTGTGGCTAAATGTGTGGTGAAATTTCTTTTAACTAAATATAAACTTTTACACATAAAAGATATGCATTTAATCAAAAGATGACAGATATGTGATTGGAGGGCTGATATTAAATTTAAAATTTCATCTTTCAATCGTAGCCGTTGGCGGATCAGGACATCAACGTGCTTAATAATGGAATGGAGATACGCACTTTGCATGTGTAAGTAACACATTTATTTAATGGAAAAAAAATTCGAGAAGTAAGTTTTTTTCAAATACTAATAACATATTATTTTACAGAAATAAAACATTCCAACATAAAATCACTAAAAATAGTTTATAATAATAACTTAATTTCATATATGAACATGTCATACTAATCGAAAAAATTACATCGGTAAGTAAGAAAAATATAGAGTGTATAAATATTAGAAGAATTAATCAATTTCAAAAGAAAAAACATATATAAAAATATTGGATGTATATCCAAGTACAAATAAAACTATAATACAAGATTTATGAAACTTATTAGCAGGAAAAAAAAAGCAATGTAAAAGTAAATATTCACAAGAATAAACGGGAATAAACGAATGATTAAACGGTAATAAACAGAATAATCAGAAATAAACGGAAATAAACAGCCTATTAATTGGAAAAATTTGCAAAAGAGCCTCCAATTAGTGTATTCATAATGATTTAACTGCCGTTTAAACGAACATTTTAATCGGCCGTTAAGACTATTTTTTCAACACTGGACTTCTACCCGCTACAATGGTTGCTGTGCTGCTATTAATTGCTGTACCAAAAATGCATCACTGTAGAGGGTACATGATCATCAATATTTACTTGTCTCAAACTCTCAATTGTTACATGACATTTATTTAGATATATTAATAGAAACTGGAAATTTAGTAAATTGCAATTAACTTTTTTTTTTTGTTTCTATACATGTATAGCATGATTAATGCATGTATCAACATTTCATATTTGGTCCATCATGCATCGATCTATTAATTTATTCTTGTAAGATACCATAGAATTTCTTAAATAATTATGAACCTTAATTAGACTAGAAACAGAAAAATGAAAAGTTGGAAATAAATATTAATTAATTGCAGGAGCAGGAGCAGGAGCAGGAGCAGGTTAATTAGACTAGTAATCAATTATTGATCCAAAATTGAGACATCTCAACCGTCCATGCAAATTCCAAATTTAATTTGAAACATAGTAAATAGCTAAAAAACTTTTGTTGACTACTTGAAAATTAATTGACATATATAGCGGTCAATGAAATTATAATCACCCATTGACCGTAAGAGGCAAACAGCTATATAGCAGCAGCCATGCATCTCCTCCCATTCAATTCAAGGGAACATATATTGAAATAAAAACAGTAAAACATTGAATTAATTATTCCTTCTCTTTAATTTGTCTTTAATTGTCAGCCTATCGATCGATCGATTCATACGAAGACTAATTACCAACTTGAATGGTTCTTATTAGGGTAAAGATGACAGGGTAAATTAATTAAGATTTAAAAGAGCAGTTTTAACTTCATACAGTGTACAGTGCACGAACCATATGCACCAGCATGACTGTTTTTTATTTTATTATATAATAATCTTTGCGCTTCATGAATCCAAAACAGCTCTGTTAAATCCTTTGCCCCGGTCGATGACCATCAGAGATTGACCTTGCCAAAACTGTCAATGTGCATGATTAAAATGATAAATGACGAACCAGACAGGCTAAAAAAGGATTTGTTAAAAACTACGGGGCAAAATTGCAAAATGGTAAGCTACTCATAAAGTCTTAAGTTTACATACATCTAATGGACACAGTATGTTAACAAATTTTTTAGCTTTAAATTTGGCCACACCATCTTCATTTCTTTAATTGAGTTTCTCTAATCAAGAAAGTCAATCTTTAGCCTATCACATAAAATTCCCAAAAAAAATTAAAAGAATCTTGGTAAGTGAAGTTCTTTCAACAAAACTAGATATAGAGCAAATATCACAAAAATTGTTCGTTACAAAATTAAATGCAAGCAATCACGAAAAATCCCTAGGAACAACTGCAAATATTCAAAGTTCCACTTAATTACACCATGAAAATGAAAACCCAGAATTTTAGTTTCATCTGATTCTGATCACCACACACTTTTCAGTGACTCTGATCTTTCAGGCAACCTGTTGAAATTGAGACCCAAAAGTAATTATCAACTTCATTAAAATAGTAAATATATATAAAGTTAAAATTAAGAAAATATTTGAGAAACAAAAAAAAAAACACCTTGAAGCTGATGCACTTGAATCTGATATTCACGGGCCTGCCGTGCGGACAGACCACGTCATTGTCCCCATCTCTGCTTTTTGAAAGAAGCAAGAGATTCCTGATTACCACCTCAATCTAGAAAATGTTGAAAACATAAGGGAAGGGAGCTAGATAGATAGGTCTAATGCTTAGATTCTTTTTAATTTCCTTTTCTAACTGCAACAGCAGTGAGCTAGACAATAACATACAACTACCTCATTTGGGGTGCCTTAATCTTCAATGTAATAGTGTGTCCCTGCCACTTTCTGCTCTCTGTCTTTGACGGAGTCGAGCTTGTTTATGCGGGGCCTATAGTTGGTTGGATCCCTTCTAAATGTGATATCAAGATGCTATACATAAAGAAAAATGATGGAGTTTAAGATTCATAATGGAAAGTAATTTTGAACTAAAACATTTTTGGTCATGATGGGCACCAATAGTGTGGGGAACCACAATCAGTAATTGTCACATTAATTTCTGGGGATTTTCTGACAGAATTTCTGCTTTCAAACTTGCTACCAAACTAGTGTTGCTTTTATATACCAGGCACGATGCGGATGAAGGTAATTTTCTTATCTATCTATCTATCCCCTTATTCTTCATTCTTTTTTATCCCAATTTTAATCTTCAAACATTTTTCTAACATACCGAGAGGAAGAGGTTCATTCCAGAGAGAAGAGACTGAGGTGAGTTGGCGGTACAATCAACCGAAGGCTTCCCTTCATAGACTATGACCCTATCAGCAAGATATGTTGCCATGATGAAATCGTGCTCCACAACAAAGGCAGTCTTTTTAGCATGCAAGATAAATCTCTTTATCACCTTCGCCACCACAATGCGCTGCTCAGAATCCAGAAATGCACTCGGCTCGTCTATCAGATAAATATCTGCTGGCTGAAAATATAAATGAACAGAACTCTCTCTAATACATATGATCTTAATTAACCAGTCCAGTATATATGGACATAAAAATACACTTTCATCTTTATTATAATCTTGAAGAATTCAGGTTGCATCTCCATTTCCTAAAAGCATATGTGAGATATGGGGCCCAATGTATGTAAAACACATATCAGAAACTTTTCACAGGATGAGCAAATAGTATACCAATCAACAACATGACTACAATCAAAGAAGTGGTACTCGAACAAAAAGATATACTGCATGACAGAAATGGTCTATTTGATCAAAAGAGGTATATAAGGTTATATTGGGATCAGTCGACATTTCGGCAATTGGCAATTGAGAATACGTATCTTTGTTCTAAAAAAGGAGACGACCATATTTAACTACATACCTTTCCAAGGCAGATGCAGAGTGCAACTCGTTGGAGCTCCCCACCAGAGAGATTTTGCACCTGCTGATCCATGAGCCGCTCTATTTGCAATGGTTTCATCACATCTGATACGAACTGGGGGTGCATGTAGGAGCTCTGGATCTTCTTATGTAACAGGTTCCTGACAGTAGACTCAAACTTTGGGTTTATCTTCTGAGGCTTGTATGAGATGTTGAATTCTGGTATATCCCCCTCTGCTCCTTCCACTGAGTCAGGTTCCAGCAACCCAGCCTGTGCAAAAAAGACAGTATAAATTAATACTGGCTACAAACATCAGGTAAAGTCAAGCGGTAAAAAAATGATGAAAATGAACACATTTAAATTAACTTATAAACCATCTTTTTTTTACCGCTTGACTTTATACTTAAATTAGTTCGAAAATTTATAAATTTGACATGTAAATGCATCACTTGTGAAGTAGATCGGTTTTAACGGTTTGGATGCATCGTTTGAAGCCAATTAGATAGGTTTTTGAATTAAGCTCACAAAGGGACTTGATGAGCTTAAGAACACCCTAGTTCTACTCTTATTACATGAATACATCAGACCAAATTGCTAACGATTCAGATTTCGTTGCTATCCAACAGATTTGTCCTGTACTTGGTTTTTATCTATTTTGCTTGGTATCAAGGTTTAATATTATTACCCCAGGACAAAAAGGCCCATCAAGGTTCAAATTAATATGCTCAATTGGTGCAGTACCAATATATAGCTGTACTGGAATATGCAGGTGTAATCTTATCTGATCTGTCAATTAAAATATGCAAAGCGATAAGGAAAATGAGATCATACCAACAACTTGATGAAGGTGGTTTTTCCAGTGCCATTCTCACCAAGCATCACTACTATTTGTGAATCAGTAAAATCCCCCGCTTGCACTGAAATTTTGAAGTTACCAAGGGTTTTGCTCATTGTAGGATAGCGATACCTGTGGTAAGTCTGAATCTCCTCAAGGGTCTCCTGAGGAGCCTCCGCAACCTATATATATCAACAATATATAACTAGAAATTTTAGTTCCTTGGAATATATGAAGATATGCTTTGGTAGGATCAGGTCAACCCAACCTGATCCATGATCCACACGAGGTAAAGAATTTTTTTTTGCTGAAATCCTACCGTTACCACGACAATATGTGCTCCCAATTTAGGGGTAATTTCATGCATGTCTGCCCCTCAAAACCTCAAAAGTACGTATTCCCCTCTCTAAAATTAATAATATCATACTTACCCTTCTTAATTTCAAAAACTCACAAATTTACCTAATTTATTGACTTTTGTATAAAAACTAATGTTAAATTTATAAAGTACCCATTTTACCCTTTATTAAAAAATAAAAATGTTTCTCTACTTGTGGCACATACACAATTAATGGTATATAGGCATATGCTTTTGTGTGCGTCACAAGTAAGAAAATGAATCATTTGCTCTCAAAATCAATCAATTAGAAGACTAAATATTTCTCATGAACAAGTTATATTTATTTTTATTTTAATAAATGGTAAAATGGGTACTTTGTAAATTTAAAATGAGTTTAATAGAAAAGCCAATAAATTTGGTAAATTTGTGAGGTTTTGTTTTGTTTTTTTTTTGAAAGAAGTGGCATTGCCACTGATTTTCATTAAAATGAAAACCAAAGTATTACACAGTATTGTCGGTACCACCAATTTGGTACCAGCTGCACACATATCACAAACCTAAACAGGTATTAATCAAACCCTAAGAAATTTATTTATTTAGTTATTATTTTTTTTGAAACTCTGATAGTGGCTATCATATGAGTTTTTGAAATTTAAAAGGGTAAATATGATATTATGAATTTTAGAGGGGCAAATAAGCAATTTCAAGGTTTTTGAGGGGTATATATATGAAATTCCCCCAATTTAGTTTATAGACCATTCGAGGAAAACAACTTGGTGTTCTATTAATTATTCCTCAAATCTTAGTAACAAAATTTATGAAATATGCTAATTAAATCAATTTGGTGAAGCTGAAGCTGAAGCTGGGTCATGAACTGCAGAATTCAATCCAGAATTTGACAACCCCACCCAGTAATTAATCTATGTATGAGTTAGTTTAATTAGTTGTAACCAAATTAAAGGTACCTTAAAAGTGAGGGAGTCATCTCTGAAGCGGAGATTCTCTGTGGGGATGAACCCAGACAAGAAATGGTTGATGCCTTCTCGGACAGAGGAGGGAAGTGTGACAACTCCATAGGCTCCTGGTTTACCATACAAGCAGCAGGTGTAGTCTGATAAGTAGTCCAGTACACTCAAGTCATGCTCCACCACTACCACATAGCTGCTTAAAAGTTAAAAGTTAACAACAAGCAAAAGATTTTATATATATATACCCTGATACACAAGCTAGCTAGCAATATATATATATAAAACTCCAAACAAATAATATCTTCAATTGTTTTGTCCAATCTTTAATTTAATTTTATGAAAAATATATATCAAACACAGAGTAATGATAAGAAACTTTCAGTTCTACCAATATCTGATTGATAAGTTTTATATGCCGCGCGTCTAATACACATCATCGTACATATTCATAAAATTAATTATCAAAAGAAAATTTAAATTACTTACTTCTTAGGGCCAAGGAGGGACCGTATGACCTGAGCAGCCTTCAGCCGCTGCTTCACATCCAGATAGCTTGACGGCTCATCAAACATGTACACATTTGCGTCTTGCAGGGAAGCAGCTGCAATTGCAAACCTCTGCAATTCTCCCCCAGACAAATCCTGTACATTTCGGTCAAGAATCTCACCCAACTCCAGCTCAGCAGAGAGTTTCCCCAGCATTCCTCTCTCGTCCTTTCGGGACAGGATTTCACCGACTTTGCCTTGAGTACACTTGGGGATGTGGTCAATATTTTGTGGTTTCATAACAACCTGTAATATATAGTTGTCATGTAAGGAATTCAGAAATTTTTATCTCTTTGTTTAGATGCATGTCTGTTTTAGATTGCCTACGGGTACTTTGAGGATTCATGAGAGAACCCCTTTATAAGTAGCTTATTATGAAGAAAGATCGATGGTCATTGTTTCAACTGCTCATATTGAAAGATGAATAAACTGTGATGGTAAAAGTATATTTTATTGAACATCGATCTTGTGCCCAATTATGTATATGAAGCTCTGAATCAAGCAAATTAAGCATCTCATATGCATGGTGTTATATAGTTGCCAACAAATAATTAATGCAAGCATTAATTAATGTAATTTGCAGGACAATCATCACAGAATTAGGCTCAAAATTAAGATGAAGTACCTTTAGTTTATCCTCCACTAAAAGCTTAAAATAGTTTTGAAGCTCCGATCCACGAAAGTATGTTATGATTTCCCGCCAATCAGGAGAATCCTGCAATAAGAAAAATTTCAAATTAAAAGAGAACCATTTGATTAAGGTCATCTGATAAATAGAACTCCCCATGTCCTAAATTAAAAGTAAAGAGAGATCTGCATCCTTATAAAGTCAGAAATATATATATAGTTGATTTAGACTGGGAAAAGAGAAAAAAAAAAAGATATCGCATACTGCAGGTCCTTTCTATATTGCAAGAAAATATCTCATGTGAAATATAATCTAATTTTAGCACCCAACAATGTTTCTACAATCCATATATATAGTTACCTCATAGCGTCCCAAATTGGGCTTCAAATTCCCGCTCAAGATTTTAAGTGCAGTTGATTTGCCAATTCCATTTGTTCCCACAAGCCCAAGGACTTGGCCAGGTTTTGGTACAGGTAACCTGAAGATTTAACAAATTAAAGTTAATTATGTGTTGCTTCTGTTTCTAATTTAATTTTACCCGGCCTATATATATGAAAATGAATTACTATGAAATTTAATTACAAATTAATTAAACCTGTGCAACTTGAAGCTGTTAGACCCATAGCGGTGAGTTGTGTCCTTGTCCAAACCTTGTGGTAGATTTATGATTCGAATAGCATCAAATGGGCATTTCTATATTATATACAGAGATCGATCGAGAAGTAAAAGAAATTAATATATACATGCATGTTTGAAAAGTGAAAACCAACAAAAAATGCTTAATATTAATTAATTCTTCCCATGCCATCATTAATTAGAAGCTAGGGGAAATTAAAAAGAAGAAAGATATATAATTAAGGTAGGTAGGTACCTTGACACAGATGCCACATCCAGTACAAAGTTCTTCTGAAATAAAGGCAAGTTTAGATGTAGATTTGACCTCAATGCAGAGTTTCCCTGAACAAATTAATTATTAAATATCGATCCTTTACAGTAAAGGAATTTACAAATTTCCGAAATGAAATGAAATTGAATTGCCAACGTACTCCTAACATTAATTAATTATTAAATAGTACCAGTAGTCACAACAGGGCAATTCTTCTTGCATTGCTGGCCGCACTTGTTGGGCTTGCACCGATCCGGGTTCACAATTGCTATACGGCTCAACCGATCCGCCATTGTTTCTTCAGAGAAAAATTAAGAGAACGCCGGTGCTCTAAGATCGATGGTTAGTTGTATTAATTATATATAGTTGTTCACTTGTTTGGAAAGGAAGAATTAATTAAAGACTTTTTTATTTATTTATTTATTTAAATAGTTTAGGGCCTGTCTGTATGTTTGTTTGTCTTGGCGACCAAGGAACGGAAATAGTCAGCTAGGCTAGGGCAATAGGGCAATAGGGAATTGATCAATGCTGTTGCTAGCTTTGACCGTTCGATTTCTAACCATCTCAATCCCGCAACTCATATCACCTAAAGTAGCTCAAATTTTGAGTTTAGATCCGGAACTCATCAATCACCTCGTGCCATTCTGATCGGCCGGTCCGAATCTAAACTCAAAATTTGAGTTACTTGAGAGGTCCGAATCTCTCCACGGAGTCCGAGTCCGAGTCCGATCGTCTCTCGAATTCACTCCACTACCATTCTACCAATCTACCATAGTACCACTGATAGTGCACCATGGAAGCGCAGAGAGTTCAAATTCTCTCCGAATCAGGCGTCGCCAATCTACCTCCCTCCTACATCCAGCCCCCCTCCCTCCGTCCCCAATCCTCTCCATCACCATCAGCCCCGTCCATCCCCACCATTGACCTCTCCTCCCCCGATCCCATCCCACTCCTACGCCGTGCCTGCTCCCACTGGGGTGCGTTCCACGTCATCAATCATGGCGTCCCACCTGCACTCCTCCAACAGATCAGGTCGATAGGGCTTCAATTTTTCGGCTCCCCCATGGAAGACAAGGCCAGGTACGCCTGCGACCTGACAGTGGGTCCCGCTGCTCAGGGGTACGGAAGCAGAATGCTGGCCAAGGATGATACGGTGCTGGACTGGAGAGATTATTTTGATCACCATACATTGCCAGAGGAGAGAAGGGATCCCACAAAGTGGCCTGATTTTATCCCCAATTATAGGTGCATTGAATTAATATTTTCAAACTTTTGCAAAACTAGCACTATCCCGTGGACCGTGGTTGATTAAAATCACACTGGTTTTGCTCCATTCCTTCCACAATAATTTTTGGTTGTCTTAAGCTTAGGCTTAAATATTCTGATAAACTAGAATTGAGGCAAGCCATTAAACTTCACATTCTGTTAAACCAATTATCTATCTGTACACAATTCTAAATGTTTTATTTGTCTCTACTTAATACTTTCTTTTGTACAGCTGAAAAATATCAACTTTCACATATGTTCGAACCTTGTGTCTTTCTGGGATAGTGTGATTCAGATGTGATTTATAACTTTTCAATCGGCAGAAATACTTAATCTAGCACACATTATTTTCCCAGGGAAGTGGTGACACAATACAGCAAAGAAATGCTACACCTTGCCAATCGACTTCTCTCCATCATCTCCCAGAGCCTAACTCTGCCACCATCATACCTTGAGGATGCAGTTGGAGACGTGTATCAAAACATAACTGTGAGTTTCTACCCCTCATGCCCCCGGCCTGACCTTGCGTTGGGCCTACAGGCTCACTCTGACATGGGAGCGATTACATTGTTGATACAAGATGACGTGGGAGGCTTGGAGGTACTTAAGGACGATAAGTGGGTCCTGGTGCAGCCTCTCACAGAAGCAATCGTAGTTATTTTGGCTGACATGACAGAGGTATTTTCGCTATTATTAATATGAGCAATTCGCAAAAGAACTGCTGCATAATCTATAAATTGCAAAGATCAATGATGTTATAGGAGATATTCAAAGTGATCCAAACTTAATATCCTTCAACTCCATTAGTTTTTAATGCTAATTAAATTTTGGTTATGATGGCTGATTAAAGTAATCTGTTGACTATCACTAAAGCTGCTACTGTTGTTTGGGTGCTATTGCAAATTAGACCCAAAATTTTGCAGTATTTGTTGATAGATCCTGCAGTTTTCATACTTGAAACCCATTAGTATAACACCCATTTTTTTTTTATAAAATTTGCAAATACCCAACTGTTAAATTAAATGACACTGAATGTATATGTGATAAATGCAGAAAATTTTCCTTTACTTTAAGTAAGTCCTATTGCCCCCTAAATCCAAATTAAACTAAAATCAAACATAGAGAATTTAGGCACTGTATTGGCTGTTTGGATGAATGGATTGTGCTAATTGCTTTAGGTCAGAATGTCAGGCACTTTTTGGTCATTCTTTGTCTGGCTTAACTTTTGTTGTACTAGTTGTCTATAATTTGCAAACAAAACTGAAATTTGTTGGGTGTTAGATGCAAACTAGTGAGTGTTTCTTGTAAATTAAAGCAGCACTTCCTAACAATGTGTAATACAGGAAATCTGATCAAAAGAATTAAGTTCAGATAGAGTTTGTAGCAATCTGTGTATAAAATCTTTTATCTGAAGGTAATAATAAACTTTTAGAAGCTTGAACCTATTGTTCTTTCTGAAGGGAATTTTATATGCTAATATATTTCTAAACAATCTTTGATGCCAAAGATATTTAATTATGCCTAGTTGACTACAAATTATAGTTGTTGACTTCAATTTATGTTGTTTGAGCCCAGTATCCTTGTCAGATGGATCTGTCTCAATATATGCTTGAAACATAACACCTTTGGAGAAATCATTGAAAAAATCTAGTAAAACAAATAAACAGAAAAAAATAAATAGTTTAAAATCATATAAACCACCTCTTTGTAAGGTAGATACCTAGTACCAACATAGTCGATGATTCCTGAGATTTGAACATAAATATGCAGCAACCTTTTGTATTGAGGTTCTGCGTGCAATACGGCAATCTACAACTACAACAGCAGCTTCAAGAAAATTAGTATAGAGCTCAATTTTCTAATAAGGAAATGACTTTTAAATTCTATCAGAAAGTACAAAGGAGTTGGCTCTGGCACAATTAACATTTTAACCAACACTGATAACCCTTCTCCGTGCAAAAATTATCACGGACCATATGAAAATCTCTGGCAGAAACCTATAAAGAAAAAAGAGATTTTAAAAGCAATATACCTTGTTATCGTTATATTTTGTTTGTTGAAGCCAGTTTATCTTGTCTTGTCTAGATGTTCCCTTTGCAAAAGCCATTGAATTTCAATAAGAAATATATAAGCAATACATTACTTGGTGAGTTGCTTGCATAACCACTTTGCAAAGGTGTGCTGCACTTGGCTTAAAAGTTTTTAATATCAGAAGAGCAATAACCTCAGAACAATAACCACATTGTGTGTTTGATCTTTTCTGTGATATGTTTATATAGACTGTTGATTCTGCATGAAATTAAGTTTTTTTTCAAGTCTCTGATCTAAGGTCACAATACCATAGAGCCTGGTTATTTCTGTAATAAGGTACCACATTCTCAGCTGAGCAAAAGTAATTGTGCGAGGTGAGATTGACATGCACAAAACCCACCTGGACTCTAGAGATCAAAATTTTCAATTGTCCCTGGATTAATTAAAATTTGAATGTTTTCTTAGAAACTTATTGTCAAATAAAAATCAAAAGAGAGAAATGCCCTAGAAATCAAGCAAGCATGCCATCATGGGCATGTGTCCTTTTTCATGAACCTATTGGGTCGAGGCAACATTATTTAGCATTGGTCTTAAGTTACCTTGTTTATTATGAGTCATTTCTCACCCTTTTCCTTTTAAATTAATCGTGCAGGTCATAACCAATGGTACTTATAAGAGTGCGGTGCACCGTGCACTTGTCAATGCTAATCGGGCCCGCCTGTCAGTGGCAACATTTTATGACCCATCAAAGACCCGTAATATATACCCTGCGCCTGAACTCATAACTGCAGAAAATCCAGCAAAGTATAGAGAGGTGATTTATGGGGATTTTGTCAAGTCATGGTATGGCCAAGGTCCTGAAGGCAAGAGAAATATTGATGCCCTTCTTATCCAATAATGTGCTACCATTTCAAATTGTAATTAACCAAACCAAATAAATCATAAATCCCACCATTTTATCCTTGTTATTTATTTCCTTTTTTTTTCTCTGAATAAGTTAAACAAGATGTAAATGTGGCAGTGCCATATGAAAAATGGAGCATCTGTTGTCAAAATTTGTGCTTCAGAATATTTATCTTGTACAAGCACTTAAAAGAAGCTAGTATATTTTGTACAAGCACCTCTGTTGTGCAATAGTGTAGTAGCTTTGACGAAGGGCTATGCATAAAGTTATTATTACAGTGAATGTATCTAATCGAGGTCTCATACATTAGAATGAGATCTATGAACATGTTTAGCATTATATAGTTTTGAAGAATAGAAGTTGCACAATATTTAAGCAGCAGAATTCTCTTTGGTTACTTAATTGATTCAATTCTTGTGTTAGAAAACAAAAAATAACATGTGTTTCGTGGAACATTTGATTTCCTAATTGTTGGAACTTGGAATGAATTTGCAAGTCTGATGTTAAAGAGGGAGTTGGTGATATTAGGTCAATTATTTCTATCATGTAGGAATCAAAATTAGAGATTGTGTTTCATTTATCTATTATAACTTTCAGACTATCAGTGTGAAAAGTGAAAACTCAAGATAATTATTCAATCTGAGTGATTAGAAACTTAGAATTGTACGTGAATAAACCACTTGAGATAGGGAACATTGGCAAAAGAGAGAGAGAGAGATGAGATAGTGAATAGAAAGTAGGTAAATGGAAAACTTGGGCTTCTTTATTTTATTAGGGCCCAACTAAAGTCTCTCATCTTGGAGCCCCAGACCCCAGCACCAAGGCCATAAGCCTATATTATATAACCCTAGACTCAACATTCAGTTAGGGTTTAAGAAATCTCTCAGCTCACCGATCGACCTCAGATCTTCTCCCAATTCGCTTCTCTCCTCTCCTGTTGCCGCACAAATCTCAACCCGTTCTCGGACATATTATAACCTAGACCGCTAGACGGTGGCGTTAGATATCTAGGAGGTGAGATTGGTGTGCATCTGACCACCCAGTGTAGATTCTCTTTGTGCTTCTCAAGTTTTTCTGTTGATTTTTACTTTTCTATTTCCGAATGGCACTACATATTCATATTGTGTTTTTAACCAACAAAATTGAAAGGATATGATGGTTTAAAGTAAAAGGGCTGAGCAAGAGAACAACGCAATAATTCTCAGTTTGAGCTTTGGGGTAAAAAATTTTAAAATTTGAAGAGGGCCCTTGTCCCTTGCCAGAGTGTGGCATTGCGACGGTCGCAACCTCTCCTACATTAAAAATTCTACCATGTAAACTTCTCGTTTACATGTAGAAATGGGTTGGATTAAAAGGCGTGGGCTTCATTCCAAGCTTGTGTGCTGGCCTAGACTTCTCCCTACATTATTATTTTATTCGGTTTTAATTACCCCCAAGTTCGCCTGAGACTTACTTAATTGTGTTCTCTTCACTGATCACAAAATATGTTCTGATCCTTTCAAAATTTGGTCTTCATTTTCTCAGCTTGGCAATTTTCTGCATTACTTGTGTTTATAAATTTTCTGGATATCATTTTTCCTTTGTTGGTTTTTCTTTCGAGCCATGAGTTGAAACATAATAGCAGAAGTAATAAATAAACTTGGAAAATTTTAATGTAATCTGTTACATAGGAATTAGGCAAATTATCCTGGAGTTATTAATAATGAATGGACTGGAGGGGAAGAACCAAGTTATGTCATAGTTTTCGGTATAGAGACTGATATGGTATGGTATGGTAAGTGATACTAGTTGCATATCCACTCTACTTGTATCGGATCAGATGATAGACATGGAGAATATAACACTTTGTTTCCAAGCTACTGACTTCCCTCTAGCGTTTTGACAACGGTCCGGGACGGTCCAAACCCGTCCGGTCCACGGGTCTCCCGGTCCACGGGTCCGGCGGTTTGGACGGGTCCACGGTCCCGGTCCGGACGGGTCCGGTTTTCAGAGGCCAACTCCGGCCCTTGGTTGAACCATGGGTCCGGCGGTTCCACGGTCCGGGACGGTCCGGGATGGTCCGGTCCACGGGTTCCGAGGGTAACGGTCCGGTACGGGGGTTTTTTTTTCAGTTTTTTTTTTTCTGTTTTTTTTTCAGTTTTTTTTTTCAGTTTTTTTTTTCTTTTTTTTTTTCTGTTTTATTTGCTGATTTTTTTTCTGTTTTTTTTTTTTCAATTCAGTAAGTTTGTTTTGAACCGAATAATTTTTGTTATAATAAGACGAATAATTTATATACAAAAATTTATTAAATCAATTGTTTTAGAAAAAAAACGAATTATTTGATCTTAAAAACCAAATTATTCTAAAACAATTGATTTAAAAACAAAAGTTACCCTTCTTTATTTTGGGCTTGGGACCAACTATATAAAATAACATACGCGGATTTCTAATTTTTTTTTTGTTAGTAATTTTTTTAATAATGAATAATTTAAAAAAGTAATTGAAAATGTTTAAAATTTTAATTTTAGAAAAATAATAATAAAGATTAAAAGAGTTTAGAAAATTATACCGACACTACATATTTATAAGTTGTGGTGCATATACCAATAATCATTGTAAAATTCAAATTATTTGATTAATGATAATACTTGCATTAAATGTTATCATTTTTTATTAATATGACATAGCATAAAGATATATTGAATAGAACTTGGATGTTCTTAAGCTCACTAATTATTTGGTGAGTTTAACTTCAAAACCTATAAATATAATTTTATAACGAATCTAAATTATTGAAACCGATCTACTTATCGAGTGATGTGTATACATATTAAATTATAATATTTTTGAATTAATATAGTATAAAATCAAACAGTAAAAAAAAAGGTTTATAAGTTAATTTTAATAGGTTCATTTTTCATCGTCTTTTGAAAGCTTGACTTTATAGTTATACTAATTAATTTGAAAATTTATAAATTTGACATGCAAACGCATCACTTATGAAGTAGATCAGTTTTAATACTTAAAATTCGTCGTTTGAAGTCAATTTGATAGGCATTGGAGTTAAACTCATCAAAGTGCTTGGTGAGCTTAAGAATACCCTAGTTCTATTTCAAAATATGTCACATTGTTAGTGTTTCATTTTAAAATTATAAGCTAGTTACATGTATTTGTGTTAAGTTAATATGTTGTCAACATATCCTCATCCTTAAATTTTAGGATTATGGTGCATTTAATGCTCTAACCTAATTATTGGATAAAAATTTATAAAAAAAAGTAGAGTTCTAGTCTTACTAACTTTTATTTATTTTCTATAAAAGATCCACATCTAATATCAAACTCACGATCTAGCATCCGGAGGATGTAACATTTTTGTCACTAAATTAAAGATTGATTATTTGTTAGAAATAACTTTAAAATTCAACTTTTGGACAATTAGACTATATTTTTTACATGATGCAAAATTATAAAATTTAATGCAAGTATTACCATTAATAATTAAATAGTTTGAAACTTACTGTGGTCTATATTAACGGTCTTTGAAGGAATATAATTTAATATTTGAGTTATATGGAATTTGATGAACCATATATGACCAAGACCATATCAATAAATTTTTTTTTTGTTCTAGCTTAAGAATTAGTATCAAAATTGTCATAAATCTCAATTTACATGCATGCTACAGTAAAATTTACATGCAGACTACAGTAAAATGTTCAAAAATTTACATGCATGCATACAAATAAAAATATGATAAATAAAAAATTATAATTAACTAATAAAAAATATATAAAGGCCAAAAGAGTGCCTTGTTGACAACGATACGAAATGAATAATTATCGTATAATTAAGTTATATAAATTTTAAGATACAAATATCAATTAATAAATCAAAAACTAAAACTAAAAAATAAAATGGACGTCTCCATAGCTATATAAATGGAGAAGAAGTGAAACAAATATTAAAGAGATAAAACAATGGAAAAGTTGTGGGGATTGGAGCGTGAGTTTGTGGCTCTCCAGGCTCCAACGTGGAGGTATCCATCCATCCGAATTCATATAAGCTAAAGTACCTCCAGATCTAACGGTCCAGATCCAAAAATTAAAGTTTGATTATTGTAGGGGATCCGAATTCAACACGGGGATCCGAATTCAACACGCTTTTTTGACAGAGTATAACAGAGAGAGTCAGAGAGACCGTCTCTTCTTATAATTGGGTCGTGGAGCAAAATACCGGACATGTTTTGGGGTTAGTCCCACAATCAACACTCAAGTTAATCTGAAGTCTATATATAGTACTGCAGTTCAAATAAAATACTAAAAGTTGAAAAGCGAACTGATCCTCGGGAGTTCAAATGTTCCTGCTGCTACAGTAAAAAATCCGGGTTGCTACAGTACAAAATACGGGTCCAGCCGGTTCGGCCGGTCCGGGACGGGACGGGTCTACGGGTTGAAGAAGGGGGGGTCGGTCCGGGTCTGTTGGAAGAAAACCAAACCGTCCCGTCCAAGGACCGGACCGTACCTAACCCCGGTCCGGGACGGGTCTGGTGCACGGGACGGGCCGGTCCAGGTCCGGTCCACGGGTTGGCCGGTCCGGTCCTGGATAGGGGTGTTCATCGGTTCGGTTCAGTTAAAACCGAACCGAACTAGGCAAACCAAAGTTATAATTCGGTTTCAAAAATAAAACCGAACCGAACCGATTTAGCATTGCAACCGAACCGAACCGAACCAAAGTTTTATTTCGGTTTGTTCGGTTTGTTCGGTTTAAACCGAAATATATTAATTTTTTTATTTAAAGCAATTGATTTATAATAAACCGAAGTATATTAAGAAATAAACCGAGGTATTAAGAAATAAATCGGGATATTAAGAAATAAACCGAAGTATTTAAAGCAATTGATTAATAAATAAACCGGGGTATTAAGAAATAAACCGGGGTGGTCTGGACCAAATTCATAATATATAAAATTTCGGTCGGTTCGGTTATTTCGGTTTTCAAATTTTTCAAACCGAACCGAACCGAAATTATAATTCGGTTTTAAAAAGTAAACCGAACCGAACCATTAAACCGAAAAAACTGAACCGTTTAGTCCGAACTAATTCGGTTCGGCTCAAAACCGATTAAACCGGACCCAATGAACACCCCTAGTCCTGGACCGGGCGGGTTTTTTCAAAACACTACTTCCCT
Organism: Carex littledalei; assembly: GCA_011114355.1. NCBI lineage: Eukaryota > Viridiplantae > Streptophyta > Magnoliopsida > Poales > Cyperaceae > Carex > Carex littledalei. The sequence goes on along the minus strand of CM022084.1, from coordinate 8,362,161 downwards.
CCCCCATGTCTTGAATGTATCAGCAAGACAAGTCAAAATTATTTGGTGCATGGGTTTAAATTCATGATTCGGTGTAATTCATGTATAATTTGAAAATAATTAATTGTCTTTTATTATATGAATGGTATTTGAAAATATACAATTTTTTATGAAAGCAAAACTAAAAGTTTGTAAATTTTGTAGATATGGAGTAGTGTATTGATTTTACCCGGGCGGGTCGACTTGGACCGAGGAAACTCGGGACTCGTACCCGGACCGCCCCGTACCCAACCCTAAACTCTAAACCCGACCCAGACCGTCCTAAAGGGTTGGATCGGGTTAAGAACGGGTCGGATGCGGTTTTCTGGGCGAAACTCGAGCATACCCTACCCGTTTTAACCTGCCTACCCGAACCCGACTCGGACCGGCCTAAATTCGACCCGGATCGCCCGAACCCTGTTAGTGTTATGATCTAGAAGCCAACCATTTATGGATGTATTCTATGTTTTGTTCATGAAATGAAAGAATCATTTTGTTCCTTGAGTATTTAATTACATTATGGATTTTTCGAGTTGAGGACTTGAAATGTAGAAGTCTATAATAATAATATAACGAATACTCTAAATGTCCATAATCTTGGTAATTAAGAAGGAACACTATTTACCGGTACGAGATTAGTATGTGGATTAAATGATGATCATGTTCTACGGATCATATGGTAAGGAGTTACCAATTTAATCACATAAATACCTGATGGAGATCAGGGGATTGGACATGACCCAAGAATGAAACATAACATGGATTGTGTTAATGTCATTAATGTTTCATTTGTGTCTTGAATTATTTGGTATGAGATGATTATTTTTCCTACATGAGATACATGTATATGTAGGTGTTGTCCAACGCTGACCGTAACTGGCAGCTATACAGATAATATCTCAATATGTGTGTCTTGTGCGGAGGAAAAGATATTTATCAAGAATACCAGTGTCCCTCATATTTCATATGTGAGTGATGATATCTTCGGGCCCCTTGATGGAGTAATAAAGTATGCATGCAATTATGATCAATTAGTTTGATCATTATTTACTGAATTACTTGGAATCAAGAAAATAATAAATTTGCAAGGATGACACTCTCCTGCCTTGGATTTATTCCCGATATCATGTGACACGTGAATTGACACAAGCAATTAAATATTGCTTTAGGATCGTGATGTTGATTGGTCATATCATCTTTATCTGTTGAGTAATTATAATGCATATTGCTAGGTGCCGCTTATAATTTATAGAATTAAAAGAAGTTTTGATTCTATTGTCAACACGATATAGATCCTACGAGGTCACACCCAAGAGAGAAAATGAAACAAATAAAAATGTCATGGAGATGACTAACTTGATCTTAGAATAAATTTATTACATGTTGGACATGGTATACAAATTTATTTCTCAACAAAATTGAGCAAATACAATTAACCGTAACAATTGTCGGGTGGGCCAAAAGTTGGCATAAGTGGCAAAAACGAAAATGGCATAAATATAAATTGGCCCAAGCCCAATTTAACATTAAATGGAGAAGTCCATTTGATGAAGTGGGTTTGGAATAAAGTGGGATAAAGGTACATCTAATGGAGAGCTCCATTGGATGGCAAAAGTAAAAGTTACTTTTGTCATGTTTAAATCTAGCCATCCATTGTGGTTGAGATGATTAAAACATACCCTAAATTAACATTATAAATACCCCACCTTTTTCCAAACCCTAGCCACCATTCTAACATCTATCTTCTTCCTTCTCTTGCAAGAAAAATTGGAAAAACGTTTTTGTAAGAAGAGGTGAAAAAGAGAAGAGTTTTTGCAATTTTGTCTCCACCATTTTTGCTCATGTGTTGAGCACAACTTCTACACTAAAATTAATAGTTGATTGAAGAGGTAGAAGCTAAGGTTAAGTTAGATTCTTGGTTGATTACCTCTAGCAAGGGAAAAATAAGAGTTTCGTTTAATCTCGGGTGGATACTTGTAGAGGCTTCGTGCGTTCGAAGCGGGTGTCATTTCGAGGCCGACTTGGAGAAGTGAAGGCTCGACAAGGAGGCAACAACCCTACATCTCAAGTCCCTACTTCTTGGTTTAGAGACCAAGATTTGAGGTATAAAGATTAAACAAGTTAAAATGCTAAATACGGTTCACCGTTAGTCAAATAAGTAGATCTATGTTGGTTTCTTTGAGTTAAATTTTTGAAATTTGCTCTTGCATGAAACTAATATTTTCTTCAATTGGTATCAGAGCTTAAGGCTTTATTTGACTAATTTTTGGCCGAAATTAGCATGGGTAATTAATTTATTTAAGTCTTGGAAGCTTATGACACAACCGTCGGTGTTATTGAACATCTTGCATTTAATTTTAGGATTATTATTACACAATTATTTTGGAGCCTTCTAAGATGTTTAAACATTAATTTGTAATGGTTTAATCTCTGGAATAAATTTATTTAATTGTTAAATTAAATTTAAGGCACATGGATCAAAGAAAAAAAAAATGCCTTTGTAGGCTCGGGTTCAAATTGGACCAAAATTTTTTATCATATTTTTTTAGATCTATTAAATCCAATTTAATAATGTTGTTATAAATATCATAAGAAGTGCATCTATGTATAGTTTGCATTTTTATGAGTTATTTATAAATAATTCTAATTAAGAGGATAATTAAGTGCTAATTAACAAAATGTGTAAACCCAATGACTAAAATGTATATTTATTTGATGAAATGCATTTTGAAGTAATTGGGATATTGTTATTCCTCTTTAGGAATATTGAAAATTATTTTAAAGGTTAAAATTAATTTTCTAAGCACATTTGTTAATTAGGCATAACGGGTTGACTATTTCTTGTGCTATTTTGAATAGTTCAAGGTGTAGTTTGTAAATTTTAATTTGCATGAATTATGTGATAAATCAAACCTTCTCCTTTGTTGAAAGTTTGTTTTTGAAACAAATTTTTATGGGTCATAAGCTTAAGGAATTAATTTAATTAATTGCATATGCATGAATTGTTTATGCATGTATGGTGCAATTTTTGCACATGCAACTAACTTGTTTTTGTAGGGACAAAAATGTGAGTTTTGTATGGTCATTTCCAATGCCTTGTGGGATGTAATGAATGTTTGTTGAATGGTTGTAATGCGGCCTAAGGTGCCCCATAATAATTAATTAGATTAATAATTAAGGCACAAATGTTAGGATGCCTTTCAATGTAATTCATTCAAGGCTTGCATGCCTATATTTAGAAATTTTAGAAATTCTAAATGTAACTTATTTTCTTTTAAGAAAGTCTTAATAGAAAATAAATAGGCATAGAATAGTTGTGAAATGTGGTGGCCACATCCAAGGAGTTGGCGCAACAAGTGACAAATGCGAGAAAGGAGTTTTTCGCACAAGGCCATACAAACTCACAGCCGCATGATGTGTTTATGTCATTTATGTGTATTTATGAAATATAAGAGTCATAGGATAAGTATGGGTGTATGCTTACATGACCACCATAAATAACAAAAAAGTTCCAAACAAAATCAAGCGTCATTCCCTTCCTTCTCTATCCATGTCAAACTATCGATCGTTAGTCGGTGAGACCTACACAGTAGGCATCGCTTTCTATCTTTAGGAGATGTGGGGCATGACCGTCATGTCAAAACAAATAGAGAGAGGTTTACTTGACATGGATAATCCAAAACAGTTTTGGGCCTTGGGGAATAGTTTATTCATACATGAGTTGCGTGGATAAACACCAAGAGTCACCCGGATGTGATTAGCAAGGAGTTGCTTACCTAAAATATCTAAGTTTAAGTTTCATGCCGCCGCTGGCTTATCTTAGTGAAAATATGGATCTTGGACCTACTACAAATGGAACTAAATTAATATTGTAGTGGGAGTTTTATTTTTAAAATAAAACAATGTCATGAACTAAACTCAAACCTTTAAATTGTAGATCATGGCAAAAGAAACCTCTTTCCTGCGATCATTGTTAGACAAAGAAAAACTTAAAAATGACGGATCGAATTTTCTAGACTGGCATCGTGCCTTGAGAATTGTTCTCAGGCATGAGAAAAAGGAATACGTCTTGACTACTCCCATCCCTGATTTACCAGATGATAAAGCTAACCAGGAAACTAAGGACAAGCACAACAAGGCCGTGGAAGACGACCTTGAAGTACAGTGCCTCTTAGTATCAATAATGAACCCCGAACTGCAGAAGCGGTTTGAGGAGAATTCTTGTTACTACATCATGGACCAGCTCAAGAAAATGTTTCAAGAGCAGGCCCGTGTAGAGAGGTACACCGTGACCAAAAGTTTTCTGGGATGCAAGATGGCTGAGGGTGCCTCCGTGAGTGCTCACATACTCAAAATGATAAGTTATGTGGAGCAGCTGGAGAAGCTCGAGTGTGCCGTGGACAAGAAGTTGGCCACGGACATTGTTCTTAACTCTCTCCCATCAAAGTATTCTTCATTCATCATGAACTATCACATGCATGGAATGGAGAAAAGTTTGGGTGAATTACATGGGATGCTCAAGACTGCAGAGGCTGACATGCAGAAAGGTGTTTCTCATGTCCTTGCGGTCAGTGAGGGAAGTAGGAAAGTCAAGAAAGGCAAAGGCAAGCGCAAGGGCAATGGCAAGGGCAAGGGGAAGGTTCCAGTGGTGACTGTGAGCACTCCCAAGGTCAAGGTTGCCACCGATTCCGAGTGCTTCTACTGTAAGATGAAGGGGCACTGGAAAAGAAATTGTCCTAAGTACTTGGAGGACAAGAAAAATGGGAAGGTCCCGTCTTCCTCAGGTATTTTTGTCATTGAAGTTCACTTAGCTACCTCTATCAATGATTGGGTATTAGATACTGGATCATGTGCTCATATTTGTATGAATATGCAGGCACTAAAGGATAGAAGAATGCTAAGAAAGGGTGAGGTGCAGCTCCGTATCGGAAATGGTGCAAGTGTTGCAGCAGTTGCCGTCGGGTGTGTCGAGTTGCATTTGCCTAGTGGGCTTGTAATGGAACTTAAAAATGTTTATTTTGTTCCTTCTATTTCAAGAAACATTATCTCTATTTCTTGTATGGACATGGATGGTTTTTGTTTTACCATCAAAGACAATTGTTGTTCTTTTTATAGAGATGGTTTGTTTTATGGATGTTCTTATATAAGGAATGGTCTATACTTGCTTGAAATGGATAAACAAGTTCTGAATATCAATAACAAACGACTCAAAACTTGTCATGAGAGTACGACTCTCATGTGGAATTGTCGCCTAGGTCACATAAATGAGAGACGCATCAAGAAATTGCAAGAAGTTGGACTTCTTGGTCAATTTGATTTAGAATCACTTGAGACATGCGAACCTTGTTTACTTGGAAAGATGACCAAGACACCATTCACCAAGAAAGGTGAAAGGGTAAATAGTTTGTTGGGACTCATACATAGTGATGTGTGTGGACCAATGAGTACAAGTGCCCGAGGAGGTTATCGATACTTCATCACATTTACTGATGACCTCAGTAGATATGGTTATGTCTACCTTGATGAGACATAAGTCTGAATCCTTTGAAAAGTTCAAGGAGTTTAAGAATGAAGTAGAGAACCAACTCGACAAGAAGATTAAAGCCTTACGATCAGATCGTGGGGGTGAGTATTTGAGTCACGAGTTTGGCGACTATCTAAGAGATTGTGGAATAGTTTCACAACTCACTCCTCCAGGAACACCACAATGGAATGGTGTTTCTGAGAGAAGGAATCGAACCTTGTTAGACATGGTTAGATCAATGATGAGCCAAGCTGGCCTACCACTCTCATTTTGGGGGCATGCGCTTGAAACCGCCGCATTCACACTAAACAGGGTTCCATCAAAATCCGTGGAAAAGACACCACATGAGTTATGGTTTGGAAAGGTTCCAAGTATGTCTTTTCTAAAGATTTGGGGTTGTGAAGCTTATGTCAAACGCATGATGTCTGATAAGCTTCAGCCCAAATCGGACAAGTGCATTTTCATAGGATATCCCAAAGAAACTAAGGGATATTACTTCTATCACCAGTGTGAGAACAAAGTGTTTGTTGCTCGACACGGTGTATTCTTGGAGAAAGAGTTTCTCTCAAGAGAAAGTAGTGGGAGTAGTGTAAGACTTGAAGAGGATCAATCTACACTACAAACTGAAATGATCAATGATGATCATGTTCAACCACCCGTGGATATTGTGGACAGTGGGAGTCGGGATGAATCAATTTCACAAGAAGTTGTGGAAGAGATTCAACACTCACCCCTAGAACCGAATTCGCAAGAGGTTGAGAATGAGGATCAAGGAACGAATCCACAAGGGTTTGTGGAAGAGATCCCTGAACCACAAGCACAAGTCCTTCGTAGGTCAACGAGAGAAAGTCACCCACCTGAAAGATGGTTAAGACTTCACGAGGTGACAGTGTTAGACACTGAAGATCCTTTGACCTATACGGAAGCGATGGCGAGACCCGACTCTGTAGAATGGCTTGGAGCCATGAAATCTGAAATACAATCTATGTATGACAACCAAGTTTGGTATTTGGTTGATCCTCCAAGTGGGGTAAAACCTATTGAAAACAAATGGGTTTTCAAGAGGAAATCAGACATGGAAGGTAATTTGACTACTTACAAAGCACGGCTGGTAGCGAAAGGTTTCAGACAGATTCAAGGTGTTGATTATGATGAGACCTTCTCGCCCGTTGCTATGTTTAAGTCAATACGGATTCTCTTAGCAATTGCCGCATTTCATGACTATGAAATATGGCAAATGGATGTCAAGACCGCCTTTCTAAATGGAGATTTAGAAGAGGACGTGTATATGACACAACCGATTGGTTTTGAAGATACCAATCACGCTAAGAAAGTATGCAAGCTTCAGAGATCCATTTATGGCTTGAAGCAAGCATCGCGGGGTTGGAACAAGCGCTTTGACAAAGAAGTCAAAAAGTTTGATTTTGTTAAAAGCGAGGAAGAACCTTGTGTATACAAAAGGATTAGTGGGAGTGTAGTAATATTCCTTGTGTTGTATGTGGATGACATACTACTGATCGGAAATGACATCCCGTCATTGGATTCTGTCAAGTCTTCATTGAAGAAGGTGTTCTCAATGAAAGATTTGGGCGAGGCTGCCTATATACTAGGCATTAGGATCTATAGGGATAGATCAAGGAGACTCATTGGATTGAGTCAAAGCGCATACATTGACAAAGTGTTGAAAAGGTTCAACCTGCAAGATTCCAAGAAAGGATTCTTGCCTATGTCGCATGGTGTTCATCTGAGCAAGAAGCAATGTCCATCGACATCTGCTGAGCTAGATAGCATGAGTAGAGTGCCATATGCTTCCGCCATTGGCTCTATCATGTACGCCATGATATGCACTCGCCCTGATGTGTCATACCCATTGAGTGTGACAAGTAGACATCAGTCAAATCCAGGCTTGGCGCATTGGACTGCCGTCAAAAATATCCTGAAGTACCTAAAGAGGACTAAGGATATGTTCCTTGTCTATGGTGGGGAATCTGAGCTCGTTGTAAGGGGTTACACCGATGCTAGTTTCCAGACCGACCATGATGACATGAGATCACAGTCAGGATTCGTGTTTATCCTCAATGGTGGCGCTGTAAGCTGGAAAAGTTCCAAGCAAGAAACAACGGCGGACTCAACCACCGAGGCAGAGTACATAGCCGCTTCAGAAGCAGCTAAAGAGGGTTATTGGATTAGGAAGTTCTTGAATGAACTTGAGGTGGTCCCCAGTTCCATGGGTGCTCTGGAGCTCTATTGTGACAACAATGGAGCCATTGCACAAGCCAAGGAACCAAGGTCACACCAGAAATCCAAGCATGTTCTGCGGAGATATCACCTGATTCGAGAGATTATCGATCGAGGTGACGTCAAGGTTTGTAGAGTAGATTCGGCCAGCAACACAGCTGACCCGCTGACAAAGTCTCTGTCTCAGGCCAAGCATACGCTGCACACTGCATCTATGGGGATTAGATTTGTTAGTGATTGGCTTTGAGATTTAATACATGGAGTTGTATTAGAGACTACACTTTTTAGGGCTTTTATGCATATAGATGTATATGGGATTGACTCTAGTTCAAGTGGGAGATTGTTAGTGTTATGATCTAGAAGCCAACCATTTATGGATGTATTCTATGTTTTGTTCATGAAATGAAAGAATCATTTTGTTCCTTGAGTATTTAATTACATTATGGATTTTTCGAGTTGAGGACTTGAAATGTAGAACTCTATAATAATAATATAACGAATACTCTAAATGTCCATAATCTTGGTAATTAAGAAGGAACACTATTTACCGGTACGAGATTAGTATGTGGATTAAATGATGATCATGTTCTACGGATCATATGGTAAGGAGTTACCAATTTAATCACATAAATACCTGATGGAGATCAGGGGATTGGACATGACCCAAGAATGAAACATAACATGGATTGTGTTAATGTCATTAATGTTTCATTTGTGTCTTGAATTCTTTGGTATGAGATGATTATTTTTCCTACATGAGATACATGTATATGTAGGTGTTGTCCAACGCTGACCGTAACTGGCAGCTATACAGATAATATCTCAATATGTGTGTCTTGTGCGGAGGAAAAGATATTTATCAAGAATACCAGTGTCCCTCATATTTCATATGTGAGTGATGATATCTTCGGGCCCCTTGATGGAGTAATAAAGTATGCATGCAATTATGATCAATTAGTTTGATCATTATTTACTGAATTACTTGGAATCAAGAAAATAATAAATTTGCAAGGATGACACTCTCCTGCCTTGGATTTATTCCCGATATCATGTGACACGTGAATTGACACAAGCAATTAAATATTGCTTTAGGATCGTGATGTTGATTGGTCATATCATCTTTATCTGTTGAGTAATTATAATGCATATTGCTAGGTGCCGCTTATAATTTATAGAATTAAAAGAAGTTTTGATTCTATTGTCAACACGATATAGATCCTACGAGGTCACACCCAAGAGAGAAAATGAAACAAATAAAAATGTCATGGAGATGACTAACTTGATCTTAGAATAAATTTATTACATGTTGGACATGGTATACAAATTTATTTCTCAACAAAATTGAGCAAATACAATTAACCGTAACAATTGTCGGGTGGGCCAAAAGTTGGCATAAGTGGCAAAAACGAAAATGGCATAAATATAAATTGGCCCAAGCCCAATTTAACATTAAATGGAGAAGTCCATTTGATGAAGTGGGTTTGGAATAAAGTGGGATAAAGGTACATCTAATGGAGAGCTCCATTGGATGGCAAAAGTAAAAGTTACTTTTGTCATGTTTAAATCTAGCCATCCATTGTGGTTGAGATGATTAAAACATACCCTAAATTAACATTATAAATACCCCACCTTTTTCCAAACCCTAGCCACCATTCTAACATCTATCTTCTTCCTTCTCTTGCAAGAAAAATTGGAAAAACGTTTTTGTAAGAAGAGGTGAAAAAGAGAAGAGTTTTTGCAATTTTGTCTCCACCATTTTTGCTCATGTGTTGAGCACAACTTCTACACTAAAATTAATAGTTGATTGAAGAGGTAGAAGCTAAGGTTAAGTTAGATTCTTGGTTGATTACCTCTAGCAAGGGAAAAACAAGAGTTTCGTTTAATCTCGGGTGGATACTTGTAGAGGCTTCGTGCGTTCGAAGCGGGTGTCATTTCGAGGCCGACTTGGAGAAGTGAAGGCTCGACAAGGAGGCAACAACCCTACATCTCAAGTCCCTACTTCTTGGTTTAGAGACCAAGATTTGAGGTATAAAGATTAAACAAGTTAAAATGCTAAATACGGTTCACCGTTAGTCAAATAAGTAGATCTATGTTGGTTTCTTTGAGTTAAATTTTTGAAATTTGCTCTTGTATGAAACTAATATTTTCTTCAAACCCGACCCTAAATCCGACCCCAAATCTCGGGATCCAGGTCTAACCCGGTCGAACTCGAGTGAACCCGACCCGGACCGCCCGAACCTGACCCTAAACCCGACCCCAAATCCCGGGATCCGGGTCTAACCCGGCTGAACTCGACCCGGACCGCCCGAACCGACCCTAAACCCGACCCCAAATCCCGGGATCCGGGTCTAACCCGGGCGAACCCGACCTAACCCGACCCTCCTAAACCACGCCCGCACCCGTTTACCGCGCATACACCGGCGCAAAAATTGGGTTTTTCGTTGTCAGCGAGATTCGAACCCCGAACCTCTCTCTCAACAACCTTACAACCAATACCTTTAACCACTAGGCCAATGTTAACTTGTGATATATTCCAATAACTTTAATATTTAATCTATTCTTAGATTAAGCCTTTAATTTTTTTATAGTTTGAGCCTTTAATTAGAATTTTTATGATTATCTAAATACAATATATAAATAATAATAAATAATATATATATATAATAGCCATATCGTATCCTTCATTTTTGAAAATATGAATTAACATATATACATATTATTTGACATCTTAATTAAAATTAACATATTCATATGCTAATTGATATGTTAATTTATAAACTTTAATTTGAATTAACATAAGTATCTTCTTAATTAAAAATATTTTATACTATATTCATGTCCATCTGATCATGATCATGTTATATATATTTACAAGATTTAGTATATTTATACTAAAATACGCTAAATTACTTGAAATTATGTTGAATTACACTATATTAAGTTAAATTACATTACATTACGCTAAAATACGGTAAATTGCATATGAATAGAGACGATATCTTCACTGAAAAGGTGAAAAACGACAACGAAACTTCAAATGGTCATAAAACGGCGCTCGAGTGTCCGATTTCAGCAAATGACCACTTTTCGGAAAGCTTGCGAAAATGCGCATGCGTTTGTGCTTGCTACATCAGATTTCAAGATTCAGAATCGCCAAAAAACAAAGGGAAGAGCCTCAAAACTTGAGTTGAAGTTTCCGATTAAGATTTTCATTTCTGTTATTCAATCCAAGTAGCTCAGTAAATTAGTTACATAATGAACTTGTAGAATACCAATTTTTACTATTTTCTGAATTTTTTTACTACTTTTTATGATTCATGAAAGATGGCACATAATCGGTCTATTTTAGCGTAATTTACCGTATTTCAGCATAATTAGCAAAGTCGGTATTAATAAACTTTGGATATTAATAAAAATGTCGGTATACTTTGGTTTACATGTATACTTTGGTTTGTGACATGTATTTAATTAACTGTATTTTATTACATGTATTTAATTAATTGTATACTTTGGTTTAATTGTTTTAGATGACATGTATACTTTGGTTTAATTGTTTTAGATAACATGTATACTTTGGTTTATGACATGATTTTAACATATTGTGATATATACTATATAGTAGTTCACTTAAAAAATAAAGATAGTATTTAATTATCAATATGAGTAATTACATAAATGCATGATTTAAAATCACAAATGATAACTAGCTAGTTCAGTAACTTCAATATTTTCAATTTAGTTTTTAAAATGTATAAAATGCACACTCAGCTATATATTACACAAAAATAGATTAGTCTATTTCGATTAAACACAACGGTAATTAACATCTGCTAGCTACACGCCACGCTTTGTTCAAATTAAACCATATTTTAATTAAAAACTTCAAATTTATTTTTTTCAGTCCTAAAGAATTGCATAAATCATGTTAATTTATAAAATACACATTTATTATTTTCAATTCTAAATTGCACACTTGACTGTTAGTACGACTTAGTATTTAATTAGTTGTTTATTAAAAAAATTGACCAAAAATTAGAAATGTTCAGAAGATGAGAACGGAGAACCTATAATATTACTTTCAACATAACAGCTCTCTCTTCTTTCAATAATTTTAGTATTTAATGATTGTTGTTTAGTATTTAATGATTTTTATTTTAGTATTTAATATTGTTGTTTAGTATTTAAATTAACTTTTGTTTTAAAATAATTCAGTTTTAAAGATAAAAAATAATTTGGTTTTAAACTAATTCGGTTTTAGAATAATTTGGTTTTAAACTAATTTGGTTTTAGAATAATTCGGTTTTAACAAAATTCGGTTTTAACATAATTTGATTTTATTATAACAAAAATATATTGAGTTCAAATAAAAATAAAAAAACAGAAAAAAAAACAGCCGAAAACCCCAAACAAAACAGAAAAAAAAAGAACCGGACCGGACCGGATCGCCGACCCGACCCGCCCCGCCCCGCCGGGTTTAGGCCGGGTAAGGGTTGGCCGACTCAAAACAAAACCCGACCCCCCTTACCCGACTCAACCAGTTGACCCGGGCTAACCCGTGCCCGAGTCAACCCGGGGACCGGACGGGTTTGGACCGGACCGACCCGACCCGGCCCCTTTTCAATACACTAATATGGAGATAATTTGAGTATCAAAAGGATATTCCATGCCTACATAATTTGATTTTTCTATACATTTAAATTGGTGCTGAAATATAACGATATTTAACTTCCACCCGATTTATTTTATCAAAATTTCACACTTACCATTGATTTGGACAATATTGTTTTATACCATATTGAAAAATTCACCCGATTTGGACAGTTAAACAATTTCACTCTGAGACCGTTGAGAGATTGCATAAATGAATGACTACTGAGAGAATTTATATCCTATCATAGAATGTCATGTGGCTCAAACAATATAGTACAATAAAAAAAAAAAAAAACAGGAAGAATACCCTTTTTTTTTTTTTTTTTCAGGACGCGCGACGCGTTGCTGCCCCCACTAGCCACTGCGCAGTGCGCACAACACAGTCCTCATCGGTTGCACCCGGAATTGTCACAACACCCGCTCCATTGTACACGTTGAAGTTGAACCATGGAGTGTCCATGTATTGCTATCAGCCTTTTTAATCAAGCAGCTTATCCGTGACGTTCTCATACTATGAAATGAAGTATTCATGTGCTTATACGTAATTATGTGTCAAGACCACATGAGATCAATGAGATGGATGTTAATCTTGATTTACTTTTAAAAAATGTAGTTTGAAATCTGAAAAATGTTGAATCAAAGTAAAATAATGAAAGCCCATGTTAGTTGTGAGGCCCAAATGCCCAAATTATCTCCCATGTTAGTTGTTCGATCGTTTTCTGATTTGTCATCTACTCATCTTTATCGCTGAGCCTGAGACTGAGCCTGAGCCTGAGCGGCTGAAAATAATAGATACAGATTTTGTCTCCCTCCCTCAGTGAGCATCCTTCTAGTCTCCACCCATTTTTAAAGTCGGTTAGTTTATGCCTCTCTTTACTAAATGATTTCCGAGATTCCATCAAAAGGAAAGAGATTGTAACCAAATCAAAGAAGAATAAAGAACAATCAGATTCAGATGGCGTGTGCCTTATCTATTGCCTCCTCCTCTTCACTTTCACCATCCCCATCCCCATCCTCCTCCTCCTGCCTTCTCTGCTACGCATTCCCGGAACTTAAATCTCAACCCAACATAATCACCAATAAACCAAATCCACCGCACACTACTACTACTACTAGTTTCCCAACCAACACCAACAATTTTGACCATCATTTTGGGAAGATTGTGAAGAGGCAGCACAAGCAGGAGAGAAGGCGGCTCCACAAGGCTCTAGATGCCATTTCTTCCCAAGAGTCGCTTCACCTGTTCGATCAACTCTTGGCTGCTAACAACCCTCCAACATCCATCCGTCAATTAAATCAGCACCTTGCCGCCTACACCAAAACCTCAAGCAACCCTTTCCCCACTGTCTTTTCCCTCTTCACCCGCTTAACCCAAGCTGACGGACTCCGTCCTGATAAAGGTACTTATGCCATCTTGATGGACTGCTGTGCTCGAACGAATCGGATCAGCCTAATGTTTGGTTTTCTGGGACGGTTTCTCAAAGAGGGTCGTAGACCTAATGCCGTGATTTTCAGTCCAATACTGAAACACCTCTGTTGGGAAAAAAAAACTGGTGAGGCTGCAATTGTTGTGCTCGACAAAATGCCTAAGTTGGGTATTATACCCAATGTAGTCTCGTATAACATTCTTATAAATGGGTTGTGCAAGAAAGGTGAAATTGAGGAGGCATTAAATATTCTAGATGTCATGGTTTTCAACGGGCATGAGCCTGATGTTGTGACCTATAATACTCTTATAGATGGGCTGTGCAAGAAAGATGAAATTGACAAGGCATTGAATTTTCTTTATGTCGTGATTTCCAAAGGGCATGAGCCTAATGTCGTGACCTACAGTACTCTTATAGACGGGCTGTGCAAGCAGGGTGAAACTGAGAAGGCATTGAATTTTCTAGATCTCATGGTTTCGAAAGGTCATGAGCCTAATGTTGTGACCTACAACACTCTTATAGATGGGTTGTGTAAGAAGGGTGAAACTGAGAAGGCATTGAATTTTCTAGATGTCATGGTTTACAAAGGGCATGAGCCTAATGTTGTGACCTATAGCACTCTTATAGATGGGTTGTGGAAGAAGGGTGAAACTGAGAAGGCATTGAATTTTCTAGATGTCATGGTTTCCAAAGGGCATGAGCCTGATGTCGTGACCTGTAGTACTCTTATAGATGGACTGTGCAAGAAAGGTGAAATTGAGAAGGCATTGAATTTTCTAGATGTCATGGTTTCCAAAGGGCATGAGCCTAATGTTGTGACCTATAGCACTCTTATAGATGGGCTGTGCAAGAAAGGTGAATTTCAGAAGGCATTAGATTTTGTAGATGTCATGGTTTCCAAAGGGCATGAGCCTAATGTTGTGACCTATAGCACTCTTATAGATTGGCTGTGCAAGAAAGGTGAAGTTGAGAAGGCATTTGATTTTGTAGATGTCATGGTTTCCATAGGGCATGAGCCTAATGTCGTGACCTATAACACTCTTATACATGGGTTGTGCAAGAATGGTGAACTTGAGAAGGCATTGGATTTTCTAGATGTCATGGTTTCCAATGGGCATGACCCTAATGTCGTGACCTACAACACGCTTATAGATCAGCTGTGTAAGAAGGGTGAACTTGAGAAGGCATTGCATTTTCTAGATGTCATGATTTCCAAAGGGCTTGAGCCTGATGTCATGACCTATAGTGCTCTTCAAAATATTCTTCAATGATCTACTTTCTTGATTATTTTTGGTTTGAGAGATCTTTTCAAAATTCATGGTTATTTGGTGGAGAAGGCAATAGAATGGCCGCATCAGCTTGATAGGCCCAATTTCCTACTTTTTGATTTTTTTTTTTTTTCCTTTCAAATTATGATCACATGAGATTAGTCATTTTGTTTATTCAGTTTGTTTATAACTAATATATTATAGGTCACCTTTTGTTGTATATGGTCTCTTCAACATTTTGTGCTGGTAATAGAATTGGCATGTAGGTGCTATAAACGGATGCTTTTACTCTTTGGTGATACTTTCCTTGAGACTGAAGCTGCATAGCTGTCTTGATCTAATTTGAGCATTCAGGTAAAAAATTTGAAGAGGGCACTTGTCCCTTGCCAGAGTGTGGCATTGCGACTGTGGCAACATCTTCTACATAAAAATTCTAAGATGTAATCTTCTCGTTTACATGTGGAAATGGGTTGGATTAAAAGGCGTGGGCTTCATTCCAAGATTGAGTGCTGGCCTAGACTTCTCCCCACATTATTTTGTCCGGTTTTCATTACCCCAAGTTCGCCTGAGAGTTATTGCGTTCTCTTCACTGATCACAAAAATATGTTCTGATCCTTTCAAAATTTGGTCTTCAATTTGTCAGCTTGGCAATTTTCTGCATTACTTTTACATGTTTATAAATTTCTAGATACTTTTCTGCAAAAGTCTTAATGAAATTCTTTGTATATTTTTGCTCATCTTTTGTTAATTGGATATGATTTTCCCTTTGTTGCTTTTTCTTTCGAGCCATGAGTTCCTTGAAACATAATAGCAGAACTAATATTCTTGGAAAATTTAATGGAACTAGACAATTTACTCTGGAGTTATGAATTATTTCAAATAAAATGATAAATGTACGGGACTGGAGGGAAGAGCAAGAGATCTGAGAGTCGACTTTGAGACAATTAATGTCTCTCAACTAAGGTTAATATCATATATAGTAATGCCATAGTTTCTGGTACCACCAGAGACTGGTATGGTGACTGTTAAAAAGATATATGATCAAATACCGTTCTGAATACATGAGGCAACTATCCACAGAAAATGTCGCATATTATACCCCAATCATTTTATTATTTATTTGATTTGTATAGTTTAGGAAATACAGCTCACTCTCCTTTCTTTTCTATTCTCCCCAACGGCTATTACTATTAGCCTTGTAATGTTTATATATACCACTTGGCACTTGTATTACACTGTAAATGATACAATTCAATGAATAAAGAGCAATAATTTCCTTCAATTAAATTAATAGTGTGACTGATACAAGTGTCAAATCTACTTGTATCGGAGCAGATGATAGACATGGAGAAACAAATTAAGTCTTGTTGAAGGTTTTCTCACAGGTACTAGGTACTGGTACAGTGGTACTTGACTTGGTACATGGGTGTATCTAGAGTGGAAAAAATGGCACGGCGGAGCCGGCTCTGTCACGGAACGGCACGGTTACGGCACGACATGCGTGTCAGTTACATGTCGTGACTTGCGTGTTCCGTGTCGTGACCATTCGCGTGCCGTGCTCATCTTTTGAAACTTTGGCACGGCACGGCACGTAGTCACGCGAGTCACGTGTAATTAGGACTATTAGATATTGATTTAATGGTAAATCTTAAATAAACTAATCTAAATTATGATTAAATGGTCATGCGAGTCATAGCACGTTTAGGCACGGCGTGTCTCACGTGGTGTGACCATTCGTGTGTCGTGACCACCCCTTGACATTTTGGTCACATCACGACACGTGAAAAATTAACTTGATCACGGCACGGCACAACATGAGACCAAAGTCACATCGTGTTAGTCACTGCACGACACGGCACGTTTTTTCTGCCAATAAGAGCTCGTTCGGTTGTCAAGCATTATGCGGGATGATATTTTATGGATATGAAAATTGAAATTGTTTCCTTTGAGTTGAGATTTGGACCGTTCGATTTAAATCTGCACTAATATTAAAGGACCCCATGTGTTATAGGCGTGGGCTGGATTGATCTAAATTCTGATCGCATAGTTCAAAAATTAACTCAAATGATATGTTAACACAAAGGATATGGATTCACGGAAACTCATACGTGAGTATGCACGAGAAAATTATAAGAATGCACTGCAAATTCGGATGTACTATAATATTAGTTGTGAGAAAATTCTATTATTCTCTTTAAATACTTGATAGTATACAATTATTCTTATTAATAAAATTATTAGCATAATAATTAAACAATAACATCACAATATTTTTTTTCTTTTGAAGTTAAAAAAATGAAAATCTAGTTTTCCAACTTTTATTTAATGTCCATAAAGAACTTTCGGGTTTTGAACTCACGACCTTCCACACAGAGAAAGTTATATTTGCCACTAGACTAAATAATAATTCTTAACATCACATAGTAATTAATTATTACAAATACACAAATGATTACCACATATTAAAATAGAAAATGAAGTCACTTAAATTGCATCCTAAGTTCCTAAGAATTATAACTATCACTGATTAATATTGTTTTTAAACAAATACAGAGAGACTCAAGAGAGCGACAAAATAATAATGTGTGGAAAAAAAAAATTCAGTCTAATCAAATATTTTTTTATTTTTCACTAAATAACGAAGGATTGAGAAAAAAAAATGAGAATAGAATCCAATTCTATCTCAAAAAAAAAAAAAAAGAAGACGAAGGGAGCCGATATTTTTATTAAAACCCCAAAAAAAAAAACAAATTATCAAATCTGCTCCCACCCCAACTTTATTTTTATTTCTACCCCAACCGCCCGTGGGCTGGGCGGTCCACTTTCTGGACCTGACCGCCCAGCAGGCGGGCGGTCCACTACCCTTATCAGACCGCCCAGCAGCTGGGCGGTCCGCTATAAAACCCTATAAAAGAGCTTTTTCTCTCTCCTGATGAGCACAGTGTTCATTCCCCAATCCCACAAATTTCCAGAACCGAAAGAGAGAGCTGTCAGGCGATTTTGAGGCGATTTTGAGGTATGGACAGTAACAAACGAGGTAAGAAAGCGAGCAACCGAGATCGTGGCGTAGCGAGAGAAGGGTCAATTAGTGATCGAGGTAAAAATGAGGAAAAAAAATACAAGTGTCAAATATGTCGTGATTTTTTTAATTGTGAGACATGTAAGCTGGAGGAATGGAAGAAACGACATGTTCAGTATGAAATTTCAGACGATGACTTTGTGGAAAACCCCTACGGCTTTGGTTTGAAAAAGAAGAAAGTTGATCCAGAGCCTCCAGCATCGGACGATAAGTTTGTTCCGTGTACTGGTAAGGCTACCACTTCGTCTGCTGTGACTGATCCAGATCAGGCAAACTCTGATGATGACTTTGTTCCATGCACTTTCAAGGCTCGTTGTAAGAAGTAGATTTTTTAGATATTTATGTTGTACAATTTTAGAAATTTATGTCGCAGACTTTATTTCATTAGTTTTATGTTTGTTTATATTTTATGTTGTTACTTTTTGTATACGTAATTAAGTAATAAAAATAACAAAAATGAAGCATATAAAATAATCGAGGCAAATAAAAAATTGCATAGTTCACAAACTACCAATTAGAATAGTTCACAATATACATCTAAAATAGTTCATAACATAATTTAACAAAACTTGGTAATCAGCGACGACGGCCGAACAAACTCAAAATACGACGTCTGGGTCTGGGTGCAGCTGGTTCTGCGGCACTACCGGATGTCTCTCCATGGCTACTACCGGTTCCTGGGCTTTCATGAGTGCGGCGGCTACTACCGGTTCCTGAGCTTTCACCCCTGCGGTGGCTACTACCGGTAGCCTCAGCAACAACTCTAGCATTTTCTCTTTCGTTGGCTTCGTTAATGGCATCTGCATTGCATTCCAGTTGAAATAAAATCAAAACAAAATATAAGTAAATAAAAGGAATCAACCGTACCTGCTCGCTGCCTGTCAGTTGTTGAACGGCGGGCCTGATGTCCCATTCGCCTACCATCCATCTCGTCCATGTTCATTACTTGACGCTTGTGGGGTCTTCTTCCTTTTCTGATCCACCCGCTTGCGGGACAGACTTTATCACCAACATAGGGCGGCCACTGATACTGGTTGAGATAAGGATGGAAAGATGCACCCCAAGTACTCGCAAGGTACTCGGTACGGTACATGTCTGCGACATAATCATCCTCAGAGAAGTTTCTCTCCCGGCACACCGCCATAACATGAGAACAAGGTATGTAGGCCAACTGGATTCCTTGGCAAGTGCATGTTACAGTATTGTCAGGTGCAAAAATAACAACATACTTGAATATCCTTTTCACAAACTCCATAGTCCCATCCGGTCTACGGCCGGTTGGAGCAAACTCATCTGGACAGTGCACTTCGAATTCCAATTGGTTATCCCCGTACGGGACAACTCTCATAGCTGCACCTTTCTCCCTATGTTTCCTTAGTTTCCCCTCCACCCTTGTTGAAAACGTTTGATTCCTGGACAGTAATTCAGAAAATATAAGTCAACAAATAAAAACATACATACCTTGGCAAAATCTCTGAATAAAAATATACATACCCGGACAGTAATTCAGTTGCTTTAACACGCCGTGCAACAAACCATGCATTTAACTTGTAGAAGGTGTCCTCCACAATTGCTGCCACGGGCAACTGCCGGCTCTGCTTGAAAACAGCATTTAAGGACTCAGACCCATTTGTGGTCATAATTCCCCATCGGAAACCTCCATCACGGGCTTGCAATATCTTCTCATATCGAGGTGGCTCAGCCAGATCGGCGGTATTATTTTTTCCAACCTTGAGTAAGTACAAATTTGCCTTTGGACAGTACTGAAAAAAAAAATTCAGATGAGAAAACGTTTGATTAAATAATTCAGAAAATATAAGTCTGTGAAAATATACATACCTTGGCAAAATCTTTGAACATCTCTTCCACCCTTCTCGGCTTTTTCTTCTTGGCACAAATTCTGAATGTATCTGCAACCCATTTTCCAGATCCGCAGTTCTTGTGCAGGTTGTCTGTAACATGTTGCCTCTTCAAAAGCAGTGGTATCGTTGAATGTGGGGCACAGATGCCTATCTGTCCGACCTCTAATCGGAAATCTATCTTCCTTAGGTAAATAATCTCCATCACCTTCTGACAGGTGATCAGAATCCCAATTCCCTTCCCATTCGTCACCTGTTTCCAAATTTCCTTGTGGTACGGCATCGAGCTCAGCATCAAGGTCAAGGTCTCTCCGGGTAGCAACGGGTGACACTAAAGGTATTGATGGTGGTACAGATGGAAATCTGGGTTGGATTGGGGTTTCAGGAGGAGGTGGTGGTGGTGGTAGATCGGTGGTAAAATCAGGTACAAAATTCTCATAAACGGGTGATACGGGCGGTTCATAACTCGAGTGGCGGGGGTTGTCATACCTCGAGGGGTGGGGGTTGTCATAACTAGAGTGGCGGGGGTTGTCATACCCCGAGTGCTCATGACCCGAGTTGTCATAACCCGAGTGATCATAACTCGAGCTGTCATAACTCGAGTGACGCGGGTTGTCATAACCCGAGTGATCATAACCTCTATTTTCCCTAGATGTTCCAACCCCGGGTTCACGCTGAACTCTCCTGGAATATAAGTCCATTACCATTACCCCCTGTGTCTGAAAAGTGTTGTAAACACTCCTCCATACCGACTCATCAGTTATTGGAAACCTGGTATAGTAAGGTCTACCACCACTTACTGTGTTAATCCGGGTAGCTAAATCTATATCACACCGGTTGGGGTTCACACCAATTTTTTCATACACTATTCCCTTCAGTTCAACAAATGAGGTATTTTCATTTACCTCAAAGCCGTAGGCTGCTTCCTTGGTGTACTGTGCTCCCTCCGCACCCCGGGTAAACTTCCCGCCCACATACAGTGCAACCAACATATTTCCGTGCTGGAATTACTGTTCTGGAAACACTGTGCTGGAAACACTGTGCTGGGATTACTGTGCTGGGATTACTGTGCAGGATTACTGTGCACAGATTACTGTGCACAATCGCCTCAAAATCGCCTCTGACGGCTGATAAGCCTCAATTATATATACCTTCGGTCGAGGTTTTACCTCCTAAATTATACCAAAACCCTTGTATTTTAGTCTAGTTTAGTATAGAATGTACCATAGAACCAAGTTACTGCCTTCCCTTCATCTTATTTGCAGGAATCGAGCAAAAAGGAGCAAAACAGCATTTTGTGCGGGCCGCACGGATTCTGTGCGGGCCGCACTGATTTATCCGAGAGTTTTGCGGGCTCTCGTGCGGGCCGCAGGGAATTTGTGAAGGCCGCACGACCCTTTTTCCTTAGCCATTTTTTTAGACGAAAACCAACTTTTGTGCGGGCCGCATCGATTTAACCGAGAGTTTTGCGATCAGCCGTGCGGGCCGCATGAAGGCCGCACGATTCCTCATGCCTTAGCCGATTTTCCAGCCGACTTCCAATTTGTGCGACCCGCATGGAATTTGTGAAGGCCGCAGGAAGGCCGCACCAATGCCATTAATGCCTTAATTCATGATATCTTCTCAGATTTGCTGCCTGATCTTGGGGGATTGTTTCCCAATGCACGAAAATAGCTATATATGGGCAGGGAGGCAGCAGGAGAAGGCATTCTTCATCTTAGGTTTAATTTCCACATTTCTCTAGACATTTTCTCTCTTCTCCTCGTGAACAAAAGGCGATTAAGAGCAAGGTTTGAAGGATTCTCGAGCAAGCAAAAGTGAAGATCAAAGGCAGCGAGCGAAGAGATTGGTGTAGTCTATTCTCTTACTTGTTTTACTTTGTTTTCATCATGATTTCTCTTGTAACTTTCTTGGATGTTAACTCACCCATGAGAGGCTAGATTTCCTCTCTAGGGGTTTAGGCTAGAAACATGAATTTGGTTTGAATCTATGTTTACTTGGATTAATTTCTTTATGATGATTGTTTGCATGTTTGTTTATTCTTGTTGATTTTACAATTCATGTGCTTGTATGATTTGATTGCTTGTTAATTTCCCGCTTGAGTCTAATCAACTTAAGATGCTAGGAGTTATAATTAATGGTACCAAATTGTATACATGAATTACCTTAGGATTAAGATTAGAAATGACCAAATCTATTTCTTAGTCCGGAACCACTTGAACAAAGGTCGAATTAAGGTGAAGGACTTAATCGTGAAGCCTTATATTTGATTGGGACACCTAGAATTGAACCAAATATCGTATGAAGGACTTAACCGTGAAGTATTGGTATTTAGGGATAAACTAGGCTAATCTGTGCTTATGGTCTAGATAGCTAGGGTGAAGAACTTAACCGTGAAGTCCGAATTATCTAGACACGTCATTAATTCACGAAAGTGACCCTTTTTGGCATTTACGTTTAGAAACCCCATAATTGCAAACATGAGTTTAGAATACCGAGTAAATGTAGATTTGACCGAATGATTGTATGCCGATAGCCCCTAGACTCTTAACCATTTGAATCACAAACTCCTTTTTATTTGTTTGTTTGAAATTGTCTTGTTTTGATTCCAACTTTCAATCGGGTATTGAACCCAAGAACCAGTTTTACAACAAACCCCCCCCTTTTACTTTATTTGCACTATTTTAGAGTTAATTAATTTAGTAGAAAGTAATATCTCCCGTTATCTTTGGATCGATACCCATAATTACTACAAGGATAGATTGTGCGCTTGCAATTCAATCTAACTTTGCGTATTTAGGGTTTTATAAATTTAAAGCAGAAGTGTACGAAATAGTTCAATTATTCCTATACCCAAAATACACAACAAGCTTTTGGCGCCGTTGCCGGGGATAACGGATAGATATTAATTTTTACTTTAAAAATTAATTCTAGAATTTTCTCTTATTTTTTTCCTTTATCTTAATTTCTTTAAGACTCACGTTTTCTCTCTCTCTTTTCACAGCTTGAACGCTGGCGCCTACCACTAGGAGCCAGAGTTCGAAGGATAAGGCGAGTTCGTCAAACATGGCCGAACATCCGATTTATGGAATGCCCTTGGATGGTGATGAAGAGAACGGATCTCACGCCAATGTTGACAATGATCCTCTTCCCGAAAACCCATTCCATGGCGGATTTGGGAGAGGCAACCCTCCACCGCCTAATCCGAACGATCGCCGTCCTATGCGGGAGTTCATGAACCATCAAGATCCGCACCAACGCTTCGGCTATGTGGCACATGGGGGAACCAACCCCGATCTCAAACCCACTCTAATTCACTTGTTAGGACAAAACCAATTTGGTGGTGCATTAAATGAGGATCCTCACCAACACTTGGCAATGTTTGAAGAACATTGTGGTACTTTTGCACCAAGGGGACCCCAACTTGATGCATTGAAATTAAACTGTTTTCACCTTTCTCTTAGGGATGAGGCTAGGACTTGGTTAAGATTGTTAAACCCTAGGGTAACACAAACTTGGCCCGAAGTCCAAAAATTGTTTTTAGGCAAGTACTTTCCGCCCTCTAAAACCCAACACTTTAGGGCAAAAATCACCACTTTCAAACAAGGTGATGATGAATCGTTAAGCGAAGCTTGGGATAGATGGCAAGAACTCTTGCGTTTGTGTCCTAACCATGGTATTGATGTATGGCTATTGTTTCAGTTTTTCTATGCAGGTTGCACATACGCGACTAAATCTCAACTAAATGCAGCTGCCGGTGGAAACCTAGCCAACAAGGATTCTGTAGAAGCCATGGAGATGATAGAGGACATGGCTATAAGTCAACGCGAATGGACTGCTGGAAGAGACGTGAAGAGGAGCAACACACCCGCTGGCATGCTGAAGGTAGATGAGGTGACAGCTTTGAACGCAAAGGTAGAATCTCTCCAAAACCAAATGAAGAAGATGCAGCAGGTAAAATCTGTAGTTCAAAACTCACCATGTGGTATTTGTGGAGGAGTGGACCATCTCACAATGGGATGTCAATACTCCACGGAAGGTAATGATACGGTTGAACAAGTTAATGGGTTATTTTACAATGAAGGTGACAAAAGAAATAACTCATACAACCAAAACAACTCTAACACTTACAACCATGCCACAAGGTACAACCATCCTAATTTTAGGTGGAGAAATGACAATGAAAATCCGAACCCGAATGCGGTACCAAACCAAGGAAATAACAACCATTACCAAAATCACAATTCAACTCAAGGTAATGGTAACCAATATCAAAACCGCCAAGGTCAAGGTCCACCAATGTCAAGGTTAGAAAAAATGATGGAAGAATTTATGCTCTCTCAAAAGGAAACTAATCTTAGCACCAATAAGAGGCTTGATGAATTGTCAGATTCTTTTAGAACCAGGATGGACTTGATGCAGAATCAAACTAGGTTGCTTGAAGCCCAAATGGCTCAACAAGCTGCTTCTGCCGCACGCACTCCAGGCATGCTTCCCGGAAAAACTGAGCACAATCCAAGGGAACATGCGAATGCGGTAACTCTCCGAAGTGGCACACAATATGACGGACCAAAAATGCCGGAAGAAGAACCGCCCAAACAACCGACCGCCGCACCTCAAACAACAGAAGCGGGCTCTTCTGCGGCCTCAACTCCACCTTTCGCGCCCTCTTCTGCAACCTCAAGGCCAGCTCCCCAAATTTGCACAGATTTTCCTCTAGACCCACCAGTTTTCAAAGATCGCCAAAATTTGGGTAACTCTGATCCTAAAAAGGTAAAACCTTCTGATTATGTGCCTCCTCTCAGGTTTGTTCCCTTTTCTCAACGGTTAGTTAAGACCAAAATGGACCAACAATTTACCAAGTTCATGGATCATTTGAAGAAAATGAATATCACCATTCCTTTTACGGAAGCCATTACTCAAATGCCATCCTACGCGAAATTTTTGAAAGAACTGTTGTCCAACAAAAGGAAATTGGAAGAGGTAGAAACTGTGGCATTAAATGCGGAATGTAGCGCACTTGTTTTGAACCAACAAATTAAATTGCCCCCTAAACTGAAAGATCCGGGCAGTTTTACCATTCCGTGCAAAATTCGTGACACCACATTTAATCGATGTTTGCTAGATCTTGGTGCTAGTGTCTGTTTGATGCCCAAGTCGGTCTATGATAGACTAGGTCTAGGGGAATTAAAGCAAACTCGAATGTCCCTCCAATTAGCGGACCGATCTGTAAGATACCCTTCCGGAATTGCCGAGGATGTCATTGTCCAAATTGGAAAGTTTTATGTGCCTGTTGACTTTGTTGTTGTAGAAATGGAAGAAGATCCTCACACCCCCCTCTTGTTTGGGCGTGATTTTCTAAGTACGGCAGGTACAAATATTGATGTTACAGGTGGAAAGATTTCTTTCTCAATTGGTGATGAGAAAGTGAAATTTAATGTTTTCAAATCTATGCAATTTCCTTCTAATGACAATGATACGATTTGCAGGATTGATGTCTTAGATACCATAATTGCTGCTCAAATTGTTAAGGAAACAGATGGTGGACAGCTGGAAGAAAATCTGGACGAAATCCTAGAGAAAAAGGAAGCTGAGACAGCTAATAATGATGACAGCGAAGATCTGTGCGGGCCGCACGAAAATTTGTACGGGCCGCACGAACTCGTTCAGGTGCAACCAACCAATCCGTGCGGGTCGCACGAAATTCTGTGCGGGCCGCATCAAAATGTCCGAGAACAGACTTTACCTTTGTGCGGGCCGCACCAACCCGCAGAAACCTCAAACACGATCGATTCGACCGCTTCTTTCCCCAAACCACCAAAACTTGAACTGAAACCTTTACCCCCCACTCTTCGATACGAATACCTTGGGCCTGATGAGACATTTCCAGTTATTGTTAATTCTACCCTAAACGAAGATGAGACGGCTCGACTTCTCCATGAACTTCGACTACACAAGAAGGCAATAGGGTACACCATTGATGATCTAACCGGGATAAATCCAAACCTTTACATGCACCGCATCTTGATGGAGGATGGGCACAAACCTTCAATTGAATCCCAAAGAAGGCTCAACCCTAATCTCAAAGAGGTGGTCAAGAAAGAAATCCTCAAACTCCTCGATGCCGGCATCATCTACCCGATTTCCGACTCAAAGTGGGTAAGTCCGGTTCATGTGGTCCCGAAAAAGAGTGGAACAACGGTAACTAAAGGTAAGAATGGTGAATTGATACCAACAAGGGTGGTCACCGGATGGAGAATATGTATAGATTATCGCAAGCTCAACAATGCAACACGAAAAGATCATTTTCCTTTACCTTTCATTGATCAAATGCTTGAAAGACTTGCTAATCATTCTCATTTTTGTTATTTAGATGGTTACAGTGGTTTCTTCCAAATACCAATCCATCCTGATGACCAAGAGAAGACCACGTTTACTTGTCCCTTCGGTACTTTCGCGTATCGAAGGATGCCGTTCGGTTTGTGTAACGCTCCCGCTACTTTCCAAAGAGCCATGATGGCTATTTTTTCTGATTTGCTTGAAAATTCTATGGAAGTTTTTATGGACGATTTTTCTGTTTATGGCACTAATTTTAATGAATGTTTGTCTAACTTGACCAAAGTTTTAGAAAGATGCGAAAATGTCAATTTGGTTCTAAATTGGGAGAAGTGCCACTTCATGGTGCAACAAGGAGTAGTGCTTGGACATGTTGTTTCATCACGAGGCCTGGAGGTTGACAAGGCCAAGGTGGAAGTAATTGAGAAATTGACAAATCCAACAACTGTGAAGGATGTGCGAAGCTTCTTGGGTCATGCGGGATTTTACCGCCGTTTCATTAAAGATTTTTCAAAAATTTGTAAACCTTTGACTAACTTGACTATGAAAGATGCGGACTTTATTTTTGATGAAAATTGTGTTGATGCTTTTTGTAGGATCAAAAATGCGCTAATATCGGCTCCCATTCTTCAACCACCAAATTGGGATTTGCCGTTCGAGATCATGTGTGATGCTAGTGACTACGCGGTTGGAGCCGTGTTGGGTCAAAGAATAGACAACAAACCTCACGCCATATACTATGCAAGCAAGGTTTTAGACGAAGCACAATTGAACTACACTACCACCGAAAAGGAATTCTTAGCCGTGATATTTGCCATCAACAAATTTCGGTCCTATTTGGTGGGGTCAAAAGTGATTGTCTATACGGATCATGCCGCCATCCGCTACCTTGTCAACAAGAAGGATGCCAAGCCACGCCTTATTCGATGGATCCTACTTCTTCAAGAGTTTGACTTAGAAATCCGAGACAAAAAAGGGACCGAAAACTCCGTGGCGGATCACTTATCCCGACTCAAAACCATGCCTACCAAAAATGACCTTCCTATTGATGATTCACTTCGGGATGAAAGACTTTATGCCATTTCCACCTCCAAAATGCCATGGTATGCCGATTTTGTCAACTTTCTTGCATGTGGTGTCTCACCGCCGGACCTAACCTACCAACAAAGGAAAAAGTTCATGTCGGATGTGAAGCATTACTATTGGGATGACCCTCTATTGTTCAAATTGGGGGTCGATGGGATTCATCGGCGATGTGTACCGAAAGAAGAGTTTGAGCCAATTCTCGCATGTTGTCATTTTCCGCTTATGGTGGGCATGCATCCATGAATAAAACCGCGGCAAAGGTCCTACAAGCCGGATTTTATTGGCCCACCCTCTTCAAAGATGCAAAAGATTTTGTTCTTCAATGCGACAAGTGCCAACGAACCGGTAACATTTCCTGAAAACATGAGATGCCTCTTAATGGGATACTTGAAGTTGAGTTGTTCGATGTTTGGGGAATCGACTTTATGGGACCCTTCCCTTCCTCTTGCAACAACAAGTACATTCTCGTGGCCGTCGACTATGTCTCCAAATGGGTAGAGGCCATCGCAAGCCCAACCGCCGACTCCGCTGTGGTAAGAAAACTCTTTCAAAAAACTATTTTTCCTAGGTTTGGTGTGCCACGAGTGGTGATCAGCGATGGCGGGTCTCATTTCATCAACCGCCAATTCGATAACCTCTTGTTCAAATATGGGGTCAAGCACAAGGTGGCCACACCTTATCATCCTCAAACAAGTGGCCAAGTCGAGGTTTCGAATCGGGAAATCAAAAGTATTTTGCAAAAGGTGGTGAATTCGACTCGCAAGGATTGGTCTCTCAAGCTTGATGAAGCGCTTTGGGCTTATCGCACGGCCTACAAAACTCCCATATGTATGACCCCTTTTAAATTTGTTTATGGAAAACCGTGCCACTTGCCGGTTGAATTGGAACACAAAGCTTATTGGGCCATCAAGACACTCAACTTGGACATGAAAGCCGCCGGCGAGAAACGAGTCCTTGATCTTCACGAATTGGAAGAGTTGCGCCTCAATGCTTATGAAAATGCGAAATTATATAAGGAGAAAACCAAGCGTTGGCATGACAAGCACATCGTGCGACGACACTTTCAGGTAGGTGACTTTGTTCTCTTGTTTAATTCCTGACTTCGTCTTTTTCCCGGGAAATTGAAATCTAGGTGGAATGGCCCCTATCAAGTTCAACAAGTCTTTGATCATGGCGCTATCGAGATTTGGAGCGAGAAAACCGGCTCATTTAAGGTAAATGGACAGCGGCTCAAGCATTTCTACCAACATGAGGCCATTGGCGACAAGGAGGTCATGCACCTCACCGATCCACCTTCTACGAATTGAGAATGGAAGGAGTCGAGCTTTCGACTTAAAATTAAGCGCTTCTTGGGAGGCAACCCAAGTTTTTCTCACTTTTTCCTTTAATTTTCACTTCTTCAATTTTGTTTTTGCCTTGCAACACTTGTTAAATCTTACTTGATTTTTAGGGAATTTTTCAGGATTTTTGGAGGACATTTTTTTCAGGCACTCTGTGCGGGCCGCATCGATTTACCCGAGAGTTGTGCGACCTACTGTGCGGGGTTCACTGACTTTTGTGCGGGTCGCACAAATTCAAGCTTGGGGGATCGATACCTGGCTTTTGTTAAAAAAAAAAAAAATAAATAAAAAAATAAAAAATTAGGCCTTTAAATTTGTGCGGGCCGCACGAAGCGAACCGGTGCCTCATTAATTGGGCGCGATTTTTGGAAACCCTTTCTCTCCTTTAACCGTCCCTCTCTCTTTCCTTTCTCTCCCACCCCTTCTATTTTTCTCCAAACCCTACCTCTCCCTCTCAAGCCTCCATCTCTCTCTCTCTTTTGAAGACCCTGCGAGCACACCACCACCCCTCCTCCTCTTCCCTTCTCTCTGCCGCTACTCTCCTACTCTCAAGAAGCCACTACCCCTCCTCCTCCTCCTTCTCCTTGAACCGGTGTCTCTCCACCTCTACACCGTTTCTTCACGTCTTCACTTGGATCTACCGCTCAAAATCAAGGTTCGATCTCCTCTCTTCTTGTTTTTCTAGTTCTTTTTCTTTATTTTGTGGATTTTTAGTTAGTTTTTGCGAGATCAACTACAATTTGGGGCAAACTTGACATTTTTAGCAAAAAACAGAGGATTTTGGGTTTTACATCCTTTGTGCGGGTCACTGTGCGAGCTTCTCAGGCCGCACACAATTTTTGTCGTTTTCTTTCAAAATCTGGGGATTTACTAGTTTCGATCTGACATTTTCACGGCCAACTTTTCTCTCACCTGTTTGTGCGGGCCGCACAAAATTTAACCTAGGCCGCACAAAATCTTGAACAGGCCGCACAAACCTCTGTTGCACCCAAATCTTGCAGTTTTCGTTTCGAATTTTATTTTCTTGTTCGTGTGACTGCACCTTGGTACCGTGTAGACCACACCATTCTCTCTTTCTCTAACTTCTACAGATGCCTCCACGAAGGAACCCTAAACGGCGCAAGGAGTCTAATGGGCCCGGCCAAACAAGTGCTCCCGACTCGGAAAAACCTCATCCTTTGCGTGGCTATTTTGATTGCTTCGCGTCCGACCCTCTAAGCGACGAGCACCAAGAACACCTCGACCATCTATGCTACCACCGCACCGTTGTCGCATCGCGATGGATTGACACCCCGACTCTTCACGAGCTCGACCTCCATGACACCGTCCACATGCTCACCGAGCGCATCGGCTTGTGGGACTTCCTTAGCACCCCGTGCCCGACCTTCAAAGGACTTACTCTCGAGTTCCTTGGCACCGTGGAGTTCAGCCGCGCCACCAACGTTATCAGCTTCCAACTCGGCGGGCAAAAATTCAATCTCACCTCCACCGAACTCATGGAGATTCTCAACCTCCCCACCACCAATGTCTCTCGCATGAATGACACTTGCACCTTCCAAGGGGACATGAATGAATCCCGCTTCAAGAGTTTCATCATCGACCCCAACACCGGTCTCAACCCTCAACGGGTCCGCCTCATCAAGCACCCCGCTCTCCGTTACATTCAGCGAGTTCTGGCGCTCACACTTTTCGGAAGAGGTGAGACAAGTTCTTGTTTCCAAAAAACTGAGAATTTCTATCTTTATTGTATGTTGCGCAGGAATCTGGATGAGATGTCGCTTCAACCAAATCTTGGCTACTATCTCGCTAAGCACCTTCATGCCGTAGCCACCGAGCACCGCCCAAATGGTAAAATTTCTTGCGGTGGTGTGATCACCAAGATTGCTCGAGCTCTCCGAGTCAATGTCCCTGACGATCCGGTGGGCCCCCCTTACACCCTCGATATCCCAGGTCTCTCGCACATGCTGCTCATTGTGCGCTCTCCCAACCAAGATTATTGGATCAGTGACGGCCCCGGCAACTATGGCTACCGCTTACCTCTCACCACAGTCCTTGATCCTCGGCGGCGTGCCACATGGAGTCTCACCGACGAGCCCGTTCTCTTCCACCCTGATGCTCCACCGCCACCTCCCGTCACCGAACAAGGTGTGCCCAACCAAGCCGCGCCGGCCGGTCCGTCTAATCAAGCCATCATGGATTATATGGTAGGGATGAACGAAGATTGGTCCGCCTCTCTCAAATTGGTCAATGATCGACTCACCACCCTTCAGTTCACCGTCAGCTCATACGACGCGCCAATCCACCAAGCCGAGGAGGATGCCCACATGGCAAGGTGGTATGCTCAACAAGCCTTCGAGCGTTCCGGCGGCGAAACCACCGAAGATCCGCCCACACCACCGCGCGAGCGCCGCCGCCGTCAAGAAGCGCAACGCGAAGCCTCTTTCCCACCCAGACGTGCCTCCACACCTCGTCAATACCCGGCTGGTACCTTCTCACCTTCCGGGCCATCCTCTCCACCACAGTGAGGCGCCCCCGCCTCCTCTCTCGCCTTCGACTCGTCCACCATCTTGTGAGTTTCTTTTTCTTCTTTTTCCCTTTTTGTGCGAATGATTGCATTAGGGACAATGCTTTGTTTAAGCTTGGGGGGGATTGGAATCGTATTTGTATCTGCATTTAGGTCATGTTTAAATTTCTCGTAATTTGCATTTTAGGTGATAGGTTTGTGCGATTGCTTGATTTAGGGACTTGTTTGAAATTTTTTTTTTTTTAGGTTTAATGGTTTGGATGACTTTGAACAATTCGAACTAACTTCATAATTGCTAAACGAATTTCATAAGATGAGATATTTTCGGAATTTGAAAAAAAAAGAAAAGTTGAGTTTGTCGAAAAAGCATCTTGAAACCTAAGTATGCCTTTCTAATTGGGAAGTTGGGATTTTAATTATAGAAAGTTTATAATATCCATTTGTATGAACGAATATTTTTGGATGTGTGTATTCATGGTATTATTGCAACACTAAAAGTTTGAAAAAGTTTTAAATGTTGAAGAATTTACTTCGGATTCCGCTTGCCTATGTTACGGCGATATGACGTACTTAAGGTTATGAATCCGTGACACTTTGTTCCGCTAGTTTGCCCGATAAAATGGCCGATTTTACATCACAAATGTGAGTTCGTATCATGAAAGGGTTAAACCAAGAACATGCAAAAGCACTTTTGAATCAAAACGGTTGGGTATGGTTAACTACTTATAACTAGCCGGTTTTGTATTGATGATAAAGATCATAGTGTCACAAAATAGCAACAAAAAGAAAAGAAATAGTCAAATTGTGCATGATACCAACACACGAAAATTTATAACTTTCTAGCCCAAGTTTGTTCCAAGCTTGGGGGGGTAAAAAGGAAAATCACCACAAAACGAGGGCATATTTTTGGTCGAAAAATGAAATATTGGTAACTCAATGGTTAGTTTTTACAAATACGAAAGCGTCTTTGAATGTGAGATTTGATTTGTCAATTGGTGATATGAATTAGAGTTGATCAAAGAAATTTTAACATCATTGACCAAGAAGATTCTCGAGTTTCTAATGATAGCAAGTTCGTACAAATTTTTCGCATTTAGGGATATACTTGGAATTTGGTTAGTTTAGAACCGGACATATACCTAAGTTTGGATTTTTGCTTGAGGACAAGCAAGGTTTAAGCTTGGGGGATTTTGATAAGCCTCAATTATATATACCTTCGGTCGAGGTTTTACCTCCTAAATTATACCAAAACCCTTGTATTTTAGTCTAGTTTAGTATAGAATGCACCATAGAACCAAGTTACTGCATTCCCTTCATCTTATTTGCAGGAATCGAGCAAAAAGGAGCAAAACAATATTTTGTGCGGGCCGCACTGATTTATCCGAGAGTTTTGCGGGCTCTCGTGCGGGCCGCAGGGAATTTGTGAAGGCCGCACGACCCTTTTTCCTTAGCCATTTTTTTAGACGAAAACCAACTTTTGTGCGGGCCGCATCGATTTAACCGAGAGTTTTGCGATCAGCCGTGCGGGCCGCATGAAGGCCGCACGATTCCTCATGCCTTAGCCGATTTTCCAGCCGACTTCCAGTTTGTGCGACCCGCACGGAATTTGTGAAGGCCGCAGGAAGGCCGCACCAATGCCATTAATGCCTTAATTCATGATATCTTCTCAGATTTGCTGCCTGATCTTGGGGGATTGTTTCCCAATGCACGAAAATAGCTATATATGGGCAGGGAGGCAGCAGGAGAAGGCATTCTTCATCTTAGGTTTAATTTCCACATTTCTCTAGACATTTTCTCTCTTCTCCTCGTGAACAAAAGGCGATTAAGAGCAAGGTTTGAAGGATTCTCGAGCAAGCAAAAGTGAAGATCAAAGGCAGCGAGCAAAGAGATTGGTGTAGTCTATTCTCTTACTTGTTTTACTTTGTTTTCATCATGATTTCTCTTGTAACTTTCTTGGATGTTAACTCACCCATGAGAGGCTAGATTTCCTCTCTAGGGGCTTAGGCTAGAAACATGAATTTGGTTTGAATCTATGTTTACTTGGATTAATTTCTTTATGATGATTGTTTGCATGTTTGTTTATTCTTGTTGATTTTACAATTCATGTGCTTGTATGATTTGATTGCTTGTTAATTTCCCGCTTGAGTCTAATCAACTTAAGATGCTAGGAGTTATAATTAATGGTACCAAATTGTATACATGAATTACCTTAGGATTAAGATTAGAAATGACCAAATCTATTTCTTAGTCCGGAACCACTTGAACAAAGGTCGAATTAAGGTGAAGGACTTAATCGTGAAGCCTTATATTTGATTGGGACACCTAGAATTGAACCAAATATCGTATGAAGGACTTAACCGTGAAGTATTGGTATTTAGGGATAAACTAGGCTAATCTGTGCTTATGGTCTAGATAGCTAGGGTGAAGAACTTAACCGTGAAGTCCGAATTATCTAGACACGTCATTAATTCACGAAAGTGACCCTTTTTGGCATTTACGTTTAGAAACCCCATAATTGCAAACATGAGTTTAGAATACCGAGTAAATGTAGATTTGACCGAATAATTGTATGCCGATAGCCCCTAGACTCTTAACCATTTGAATCACAAACTCCTTTTTATTTGTTTGTTTGAAATTGTCTTGTTTTGATTCCAACTTTCAATCGGGTATTGAACCCAAGAACCAGTTTTACAACAAACCCCCCCTTTTACTTTATTTGCACTATTTTAGAGTTAATTAATTTAGTAGAAAGTAATATCTCCCGTTATCTTTGGATCGATACCCATAATTACTACAAGGATAGATTGTGCGCTTGCAATTCAATCTAACTTTGCGTATTTAGGGTTTTATAAATTTAAAGCAGAAGTGTACGAAATAGTTCAATTATTCCTATACCCAAAATACACAACAACGGCTCTCTCATTCGATCGGTTCTGGAAAATTTCTGGGATTGGAATGAACACTGTGTTGCTCAGGAGAGAGAAAAGGCTCTTTTATAGGGTTTTATAGCAGACCGCCCAGCTGCTGGGCGGTCTGATAAGGGTAGTGGACCGCCCGCCTGCTGGGCGGTCAGGTCCGGAAAGTGAACCGCCCAGCCCACGGGCGGTTGGGGTAGAAATAAAAATAAAGTTGGAGTGGGAGCAGATTTGATAATTTGTTTTTTTTTGTGGGTTTTAATAAAAATATCGGCGAAGGGAGCCGAGCCGCACATATTACAGAAAAAAGTTTGCTACCGGATTGAAAATCCTACAAATTGTCATGGGTTGGGAATTGGGATGGTCCGGAACAGGACCTAAGTGATATTATTTTATTACACAATGTCAAGTGGCTTACTCATGGCATGGGTCATGATAATTAACACTACATTATCTAACTATTTTAATAGATAGGAAATTTTACCTTTCATCAACTATTTTCTTTAAAAATTGCTTTTCAGTCATATATTGTCAATAAACACTTGAGAGTAGTTTCGATGGGCATCGGACCTACTCTAGTTCGATGGGTTTAATCACCGTCGATTTGCTTTCAGATTCGTGCGGAATGCTTTAAAATTCGTGCGTATTTATTTCATCGGACCTACTCCGTTCTCGTCAATAAAAAGTTATTTCGTTCCCTTTCTCATTTCGGCGTTGGCACTTGACCTGGATGGACTGGTTAGTTCTCCGACACTCCCTCTCTTTATTCGATCTTTGCTAAGTCCGGACGGGACGGGACGGGACGGGACGGGACCCATCCTTTTCGCTCGAGCACAGGAGTGAATACACATAGAGGTGTCGATGAGTATTTTTATATCCATATTTATATAAAATTAATTAGCATTGTTCATATTCTATTTTTACTCATTAAATATAAGCTTACCTCTTAATTAAGAAAACATATAACAAAATAAAATAAACAACATTGATTATTGATTATCAAATAAATTGATAGCATATATAATTTAATTAAACAATACAACAAATAAATATATCTAAATCAAATACATCTTGTACCTAATATCACAACATATACAAAATTATATATTTTTATCCCATTGTTTAAAAATATATAAATTACAATTGAATAAAATATCTAAATATTGTATAACTTAATTTTGTCATAAATTATTAATTAAAAAACTATATAAAACATTGAATAAATCAATTTATCATAAACTACTAAATAAAAAGAATTATAAATATAATATATATCCATCTAATTATAATAATAAATTATATAGTTATATGTAAAAATAAAAAAATTATCATATCTAATTTTTATATTTATTAGTTATTTTATGGAGTAACGAGTAAAAAAAAACTTTTATTCGTACGATAAATAAAATGTATCACACCTCTGACTCTAACTCTGACTCTGAGGTTTCTTTCAGCTCTTTCTTGGCACGTCATTTATTGCTTTCCGAGATCTCAAGTCATCACCATTTTCTTTTCTTTTCTTTTCTTTTCTTTTCTTTCTTCTCTTCCTTTTTGCGGACAACTAACTCATCACGATTTTTAATACGTCCACGGAAGAGTACAACTACAAACAATCTAGAGTCTGGATTCGCTGTTACGGACATTTTGTTATAGCTTTTGTGAGTAGCCAGCCCAGTAGGAATGTAAATTATACGCCAGTTCACTTGCAACACGGATTTCACCAGAAAAATCATCACAGACACAGAGGATTAGGAGGATTGATTTCACCAGAAAATTCATCGACCACTGAACCACAACCTCAATTTTTGCCAGGAGAGGAGAGTGCTTCTGCTCACTGCTTTGGAATCGGAATCGGATCCAGACAAAATAAGCGTCAGCCTGTGTCGAACCGATCATTTTATTAATAAACAGCGTCCAATTCCTATGCGACGAAAATCTTATCCCAAGGAACATCCATCCGTCCGATTACTGATTAGATTATGTTAACGAGGTTGATTATGCGGATCTGATTAATCGGACGGTTGTGACACCAACTGGATAAAAAATCAGTCCGATCGATGCGTCTCTTTGTCATGTTATCTCTTCGGGACGGACTCGTCATGCTTAGTTTTATGCTCTATTTTTAAAACCGATCCGCAACCCTTCCTTCAGTTTAGACTTCTTTTCTTTTTTACGAGAACCAGAGCCTCCTCCATCTCTCTTTTTCTCTCAACGCAATTCCATGGCGACGCATACGCTCTTCCTCTCTCCCGCGATTTTATCTAAGAAATATATTATCCTGCCACGTCAGCTGAGCTTGAGCTCCTCCGCCAGCCAAATCGCTGTCAGTTGCGGGACCCAGCCGCAGAGACGTCGAGATCACGGTCTGCGGTGGCGCTGCCTGGCGGACAAGAGCCAGGTAGAGTGGCCACACGATGGACCACATGCGCCAGCTTCGTTGGGAGACGCAGAGAATCCTGAGCTAAATTCACCAGTAGAAGAATCCAACGGTACCAAATTGTGTTCATCATAAAAAGAAAAAGTTTATGTTCTGTTTAATTACTGCAGAGCTACAATATTCTCGGTTCTATTTTTTTTTTTTTTTTGCCAATTAATTGATTAGAACTAGTCTCTGCCATTATTTTTGAGCCCGTGATCAAAATGCAAGCTTTGCTCAAAATCACAAGCATATATTCTAAAGATTGTAAACTGGGAATGTGAAATTTTTTGTTTCGATTATTTGCTATTTTTATGATCTTCACAATTTCAATGGAACATTTTGGATATGTGTTTCAGTTTTTGTTTTTTTAGGTTTTACCAACTGTTTTCTTTTAATTATAGTTTTCAATTGAGGCTCGTTAATTTTATTCACATGCATATTCAAACTTTCTTTTATAATTGTTGTAGAAAATAAAATGAAAGGCAAGAGGCGAACTCCTGTGATTTCCCAATTGTAAGGCCTTTGGCCAACATACTATGTCGCTCTCAGCTTTTATTTAATTGCTGTGCAAAACAATAATTTGATTTGGGTCGCTTTCTTAAGATATAAGAGCCACAAAAATAGTGTGTCGTCATTTCTAAATTTTATTCTGCATTCACTATGAAATGCAAACACTGTTTACAAGGACAAAAATTTTGAACGGTGTTATGCAAATATACAAAAGGAACAGTCCTTTTTCAATATTATAGTAGAATCTTAAGATATTTATTGGCAACTTAATCATTTTTTTTTTTTACTAATGGTAATTATTCTCCTCACAGAGGTTTATCTTGATGTTGTAATAAGTTGTTCTGGATTCACTAAAACCTGGACCCCATATTTCCATTAGAAACTTCCTGCTCTATATCCAGCTTTAGAGCTATTAGTTGGTTACACAATGACCTGAGTAAAATATTGCCTTAGTATTCTTCTATAATTATTTGTAATACATGATATCCCTGAATGAAGAATAGAGTACTAGGTAGTTAAGACATTAAGGAAAAAAATAAGAGAAAAATCAACCACCTTTTGGTACTCGCAAATTACCAAAATTGGAAGTCTGTTTTATTGCCGTGTTCTCTTTTTCTTGAAAACCCATAATCTTGAATAGTTATTTAACAAAAAACTTATTTACAGGAAATGCTCATATCACCACTGTTGTTACTACCAAAGAGGAACTGGAAGAAGAACTTGTCACCTCTATCACTTCCAAAGAAGAATCTGGAGCCCCCATCATGTCTAATGAAGAATCCAAAGAAGATTCAAAATTACTTAAGGTGAAGTTCAACATAGTTTTTGTGACAGCTGAGGCGGAACCCTATTCTAAAACGGGTGGCTTGGCGGATGTGTGTGGGTCCCTACCCATCGCGCTTGCGGCCCATGGCCACCGGGTCATGGTTGTCTTGCCACGGTACCTCAATGGGAAATCGGACAAGGTTTATGACAACACGGTTGACCTTGGGAAGCGCACTAAGGTTACATGTTTTGGCGCTGAGCATGAAGTGGCTTTCTTTCATGAATATAGGGAAAATGTTGATTGGGTAAGTATTATTTAATTTTATAAGGTGTTAATATTTGTGAGCAACAAACATATTTTTCAAAATGCTAAACATTTCTGGTTTAAATTTTTAATTTCTGAAGTTTTTGTATGGTTCTTGAGCTTTTTTATTTGCAAGATTTTGGTCACTTTTTCATCCCAAGATTAGGTGAGGTTTAACCATAATTGATGTGGAATGAGTGTTTTGTTATATATAATGAACTTCTTTTCTGTTCTTTCCTCCTTTTTAAAAAAAAAAGATCTCATTCCATGTCAGCTGAGTATTGGTTTGATTTTTTTTTTCCTGAAAATAAGAGACTAGAATGGATACTTTGAAAACAAGGACCAAAATAGGAGAGGTGATGCTTCTAGGTATGATCCTGTAATGCACTCATTAAGATATGCACATGATTTTTTTGTGTTTGGATTTTTATACTAGACTCCCATTAATGTAGCAACATGTAATTGATTGCATTTTACTTGCTCAAAATTCATAGTGGGTTCCATACTCTAATCACACATTCCTTCATGAATACAGAAGTGTTTACATTACTATTATAGCAAGCTGTTTAATAGAAACCATTACTAAGATTGTTTTATTCAGGATTATTACAAATGACTCAGATAAAATATTCCATTGAATGTTCCTATTTATTACAATTGTAAATTTTCTTATATCGGTCCTCGTATGTACCAGTAGTGTGCCAGGAGATCATGTTTTAAGCTTCTATTAAGCCGATGTCCAATGTAAAACCACTAATAAAGCATATAGAAAGGAAGACAGAAAAGCCAAATTGAAAAACGAAGAATTTGAGGTTTGTCTTCAACACAGTACGAAATAGGTAGTGTATTGATTCATATCTATTTCATTGTTATTAGGTTTTTGTTGACCATCCGTCATATCGCAGACCAGGAAACCCATATGGTGATAGTCATGGAGCTTTTGGTGATAATCAGGTAGCAATTATTTTTATTTTATTTTATTTATTTTCATTTCTGCGAAGTATTACAAGCAGTTGAGCATCATTGCATAATCACATCGAACTCTCATATTTGTGACCAGTTACAATAATTTGCATGCAAATAGCCTTGAACCATTTGTATTGAAATTTTGTATGAATTAGTTGAAAAGAGATTTTGTCAAGTAAAGTTAAGAAATCTGAGGTTTTCATCACTAGTTAAATGAAAAAAATGAGGGCCATTTCCTCTTTTGCTTGCCTTAATCTCAGTTTATTTAGCTCAGTGTATACTGCAAACAAGCAGAATATCATTGGGTGTCATTTGCAAATTGTGGAAGTAAATTGGGGCTTTAAAAAATGGTATTTATTCTAAATTGTACTTCAAAATTTTAGATTTTCCCTTTTCTCTACTGAAGTACAGTGATCTACTTTGCAGTTTAGGTTTACTCTACTCAGCTATGCTGCATGTGAGGCTCCTCTAGTGCTTGAATTGGGTGGCTTTAACTATGGAGAAAAATGCATTTTTGTCGCAAATGATTGGCATGCTGGCCTTGTACCAGTGTATTTTTTTAAGACTCACTTTATGCACACATTATCATGTCTTTCTTTGATACAAGTTACTATGAATTTTTCTAATGATACTTAATTCTTCTTTATCTTTAATCCTGTGTTCAGACTGTTAGGTGCAAAGTACCGACCTTGTGGTGTATACAAAGATGCAAGATGCATTGCTGTTATACATAATATAGCACATCAGGTATGTCCTAATGAATAATTCGATTTTTCTGGTATGTGCCAGCATCAGTTTCCTAAACTGTCATTTAAGTCCACATTTGGTGTGTCTAGTCTCAATTTACACTTGATCTTGAGAACTAACACTCATGGATTCTTCAGCATATCAGTGGTTTTCCATTTAGGACAGGTAAATAATTATGATCGCCAGAAAATGGCAAAAAGGAGTGTGCTGGTTGCTTCGTGTTTAAACTGAATTATATATGCAATACAGGGAGTGGAGCCGGCTACTACATATGAAAATTTGGGGTTGCCTCCCGACTGGTATGGAGCCTTGGAGTGGGTCTTCCCACATTGGGCCAGAAAACATGCCCTAGACAAGGGTGAGGCGGTGAATATTCTAAAAGGGGCAATTGTAACAGCAGATAGGATTATAACTGTTAGTCAGGTATTATTACTGTTTCTTGGCAACTTAGATACACTGCTTGTGTACTGTTGTTATAGGCTGAGTCTAGCCTTTTTAATACATTATTTGTTTGGGCCTAGTGTTCTCACTGTTTTCTTGGAAAATACTAGTAAAGCTTCTTTAACCTAGTATACTTTCTTTAACTCTTACTAGCTTTTTTATTGTGTTCTTGGGAATTTTTATTTCTTTATTTTTATAATCAGTAGCTGTGAGTTCTTTTCATATAGTACTTAGCTTTTAACAATCGGTAGTTTTCATATGGTTGTAGGGTTACTCTTGGGAGATAACAACTCCAGAAGGTGGAAATGGTTTAGATGGGCTCCTGACTTCTCGCAAGAGTGTATTAGATGGTATGAAGTTGCTTATATTGAATATTTTTACCTCCTGCATGCATGAATTTGGGTAATATTTGGTGAGTATAATTTATGCAAAAGTTAACAGATGCGCATACTGACAATCTGCATGAAGCCAAAACTGCTCTGTTAAAATCTTTACCCGCTAAGAGATTCTCTTTCCAAAAACGAACTTCTCCTTCAATTCCACCAGATCGTCAGTATCTAGGTGTTTTCTTCGTGCGATTAAATGATTCATTGAGACTCGAATTTTTCAGAAAAAAGAAAGAAGAAAAACAACATTTTTAGTTCTGGAATTAGATTGCACAATTTTCAGTTTTACATTCAAAAGCCCTATATTTTTTTTTATCTCAAGATTATTTGTCTTTGATCTCCATTCAGATTCTTTAATGAGACTAATGCACCTTCTT
Source organism: Carex littledalei (assembly GCA_011114355.1). Taxonomy (NCBI): domain Eukaryota; kingdom Viridiplantae; phylum Streptophyta; class Magnoliopsida; order Poales; family Cyperaceae; genus Carex; species Carex littledalei. Next base: position 8,320,982 of record CM022084.1, on the reverse strand, counting down.
TTGTTATTAATGTAGGAATTGTAAATGGTATTGATGTCACCGACTGGGACCCGGCAACTGACAAGCATATCCCTTTCCACTATTCCATTGATGATATCTCTGGGAAGGTAGAAACTATTTTGTGTTGTTTTCGACTTTTCTTCATTTTTGTCACTAATGTATAGTATATTTGTTTTCTCAGGCCCTGTGTAAAGCTGATTTACAAAGGGAGTTGGGTCTGCCCATGAAGCCGGCGACCCTCCTGGTCAGCAGTTACTGCTCTACATATTTGTCTTTTATTGTGGAATTTCATAATGGGCGTATGAATTAAAGCATCTGTTTATTTTTTTGGCAGATTGGATTTATAGGAAGGTTGGATTATCAGAAAGGCACTGATCTGGTTCTTTCAGCACTGCCTGAGATTATGCAAATGGATGTTCAATTTGTAAGTTTTCTTACTCTTATGATTTTCTGTTTTCTGAATAGCCTCAGATATTATATTTTCCCGTTCCCTGATTGTCAGTTAACCTGAAATAGTAAAGCAGAATATGTTTGTCATGATCATCTTATTTAGCCTCATTGAATGCAAATATCTGTACTTTTGCTAACTCAATTGGAAGAACTATTTTTTTCCCCTTTGAAAATAAGCAGCAATGGAGAGGTTGAAGTTCCCTTGAAATAACAGTTTTGTTTTTACCTTGATCAAAGCAATAACTAGAGCAGCTAGAGTACTTGCAGTTCTAGATTTACCTTGATTGGGAACAGTTTTTTTTTTGAAACCACTCGAATGGTCCAATCTCCAAAACTAGAAAGTAAGATATCTAAGGCTTTATTGTTCTTACAGCATTAAGTACCTAGTTAAGTACCTTATTAACATTTGCACATTGGAACAATATACCACCATTATAAGAAGTTAGATTAGTTTAAATTGTGTGGCTTCCTATTTTGGATACTTACTTTTCTTTTATGTACTACAATAGGTGATGCTTGGATCTGGGAATATAGCATATGAAGAGTGGATGAGATCTGCTGAAAACACCTACAAAGACAAGTTTCGTGGCTGGGTTGGTTTTAACGTACCAATATCTCATCGGATAACTGCTGGGTAAGTGCTTACCAGTGCCTCTATGTTGGTAGGAAATTTTGCTCTGGTTGGTAATAAATTTGTTTGATAGAAATTTGCTAGAAACACCAAGCCAGAATGTTTTCTTTGTCAATTTCTCTTTGTTCTTTGTTGTTCATTTCCTGAATTACCATCTATTTGGAAATAATGGTTTAATGTATATGGGCACAATTGGTCATCTAGCTCAACCTCTCTCTCTTTGACAGATATGCACACTAAATTTGAAAACTGTGCAGGTGTGATATAATTATAATGCCCTCAAGATTCGAGCCATGCGGTCTGAACCAGTTGTATGCAATGCGGTATGGGACCGTACCTGTTGTCCATTGCACTGGAGGGCTAAGAGTAAGATCTTAAAAATATTCACTAGAACTTAATATTACTGTTTTGAACTACTTTCCTCTGTTCATAGTCCGATCTATTAGTATAACAATTTATTCACATATTGCAGGATACTGTTGAGACCTTTAATCCATTTGCGGACGAAGGTAGAGGTAGTGGTACTGGGTATGTAACTATTTACTATATGTATTATCAAAAAAATAAAAATAAATATATATATATATATATAGAGAGTGGCTAAGATCAAAGTGGTATGACCAAGGCCTTTGGTGCTACTAAATCGTTTTTGGATTTTCAAAGTCCAAACGGTCGATCTAAACCGTTAGATGTGATCTCTATATTAAAATCTGCTTGGAGACCAAATTTTACATTTTTTGGAATTTTTTTACTATTTTTTAAGCCACTTTGAAAATTGCTAATCACATGGTCCAGAATTTGGTTGCACTGTTTTTACTGTTCACCCGGATCTGCCATTTTCAAAGTGGCTTAAAAAACAGTAAAAAAATTCCAAAAAATGTAAAATTTGGTCTCCAAGCATATTTTAATATAGATTGAACATCTAACGGTTTGAATCGACTATTTGAACTTTAAAATTGCAAAAACTAATTGGTAGCACCAAGGCCTTGGTCATACCACTTTGACCTTAGCCACTCTCTCTATATATATATATATATATATATATAGAGAAGGGTTCAAATGCCTCCATTTTTAAAAACTTTAATAACTCAAAATTTAAAACTTAAAAGTCAAAATTAAACCGTTGGATATGATCTACATCATTTTATCTATGTGCTCATAAAAAAATATCACATTTCGATTTTGTTTCTATGTGAATCAATAAGTTGAAAAATCAACGTTTAAAAATTATCCACATTAGTACGTTTTTTACAAGCTCTTGATGACAACCAAAACAAAATTGAAATGTCATAATTTTTTACACGTGTATAGATAAAATGATGTAGATCATATTCAACGGTTTTATTTTGACTTTTAAGTTTTAAATTTTGAGTTATTAAAGTTTTAAAAAATGGAGGCATAGTGGAGGCATGAAAATTGGAGGCATTTGAACCCTCCTCATATATATATATAGAGAGAATGGCTAATATACAAACATTTGTTCTTGGACTCAGGAACAAACGATTCGGTTCTCCGATTTTCAAAGTCCAAACAGTCGATCCAAACCGTTAGATATTCAATCTATATTAAAATGTGCTTGGAGACCAAATTTTATATTTTTTGGAATTTTTTTACTATTTATTAAGCTGGTTTGAAAACCGCTGTTTTTCAATGCCGCAGAAATTTAATGAAAACAACAGTTTTCAAACCATCTTAATAAATAGTAAAAAAATTCCAAAAAATGTAAATTTGGTCTCCAAGCACATTTTAATATAGATTGAATATCTAACGGTTTGGATTGACTGTTTGGACTTTGAAAATCGGAGAACCGAATCGTTTGTTCCTGAAGTCTAGGAACAAACGTTTGTATATTAGCCATTCTCTCTCTCTATGTATATATTTTTTTTTGGGAATTTGCATCTCAATTTTCAAATGAAATCCAATATATAAGTTTTTACTGTCAATTCTGTAGTCGGATTCGTTTCAAAGAACACTAAGTCTAATGTAAACTCAAAAGCAAAAAATAACCAAATGGCACTTAGTCCATTTATGTTAATTCAACAACCTTCTTTTATTGGTATATAGTTCATGTGAACTTGGGAGTTCAATAATAGGGTATGAAATTGTAAAGAACACCTTTGGAATTACATGCTTAGCGCAGCGGCGCGAGCCCCGTCTCTACAAAGAGATGCAGGTTCAATTCTCGCAAAAAGCATCTAAAAAGATGCTGGAGGTGTACCAAGGCCCTTTAATAAAAAATAAAAATAAAAATAAAGAACACCTTTGTCCTCACATCATTCTACAATCTTGTTAACATGATGAAATGGTTGTGCAGTAATGCAAAACCTACTTATTTATTTGCCTTATGTGATAGGTCTATCCAAAGGCAATCTGAGTTTTGTATTTCTTTTCGGGGAATCTTTTCGGTTGGAATAACTTAAAGCTGAAGTGTTTTATATTTCTATTTTTCAGGTGGGCCTTCTCACCACTAACAAAGGAGAGGTTGTTGTGGGTAAGCATGTTTTGCAATACTTAATTAATTATTGAATACTTTTTAAAGATGGCTTCATCTTTTGATTTATCTTAGATTTTCTCTGCATGGCAAGAAGATTTTTCATGTTTTCTTAAAATAGCTCAGGCACATATTTAGGGGTAACTTCAAGTCTACCATCAAAACCTCAAAATACCATATCCACCCTAACAATATGAGATTTGTCTTTTATCATAGTGACTCCTTGTATACATCATCAAATAACAGTTGTTACTACTGTTCCTCCCAAGACGAGTATAAAACACAGTCTCACTTCACTCAACACTGAACTCTCGAAAATTGAAATATCCCATATTTTTGTGGGTTTATATGATAATACTTTTCTTTAAAATGCTGTCAATTCAAAGAAGGCATACTACAAAATAATTGTACAGCCATACATTTATCATACAGTATAATGAGTAGGCATATTAGAGCATCAATGATATACCCCTTAACCTTTTTTCTTATCAACATAGCAACTATAAGAAAGAAAATATAATATTATTCAATTATTTCAGGCACTAGGGCTAGCAGTAAGTACATACAGAGACCACAAGCCCTCATGGGAGGGGCTAATGAAACGAGGCATGTCGAAGGATTTCACATGGGACACTGCTGCCTCACACTACGAACAAATTTTTGAATGGGTCTCTATTGACAAACCCTATGTACAGTAGAGAAATTTCACCTGACAGTTTTCACTGATGATCGAGCTTCATTTTGGCATAATCAGTTGGTATGAAACGAGGGTATATATTTCCTCGATTGTCGCTTTTGGTATCTGTATATTAGTATTGTTGTACAGTAAATTAGCGAACACTTTGGTGTTTTCTTGAATAAGTTTGTAACGGGTGTAAAGTCCACCGGCATAGTCAGGAAAAGATTGCAGGAAAAAGTTTTGATTTTGGTAATTGTCTTTTTGTTATAAGATAATTTTTTTTATTTATATAATCTTATTACAAAAATGAATTATGATGCGAGCATGTTTTTTATTCTTCATTTCATCAAATAATTTACATCTAGTCTATCAATTCAATCTGACCGGTGAATGGGGGCATTAGCATTAGCATTAGCATTAGGGGCGTGTAATCTAAAGCAATTTTGTTACTGAATGGTAGGGATGGCTTGTTTTAAGGTTTTATTTTCTGGTGCACGCATGACCTCGAATAAATATCGCCAACAAACAATCGGTGCGTGCTTAACTGCTTATACTACATAAAAATGGAAATTAATTGTATTAAATGAAAAAGAAAAAGAAAAGAGGAACTCAGCAAGTACAGGTATCATCTGATTTTCAGACGAATGTGATTGACCCCCAAGTCATCACTTGTACAATATCATCATTGGTCCCCTTTCGACTCGAACCCTGGACTTCAGGATTACTACCACAAGCTGTGAGACTCGCTAGCCAACTGCGCCACCACTGCTTTTGATTTTTGTATGAAACAAAATAACTTGGTCCTCTTTACGTGAGCATTCTTCATTTCATCAAATTGGATAGGCACTTCTGTTATTGTTGTTGTAGCAATTGTTTGTGAGTTCATATCACCTGAGGTAACTCAAATATTGAGTTTTGATCATAATCTGGACCAATTCGGTCTAAGGTGGAATGCACGAGAACCATTTGATATTCGTGCCAAATCAGATCGGACGGTTCCAATCTAAACTCAAAATTTGAGTTATCTCAGAGGATCATTGTGGGGTGCTACCTTTTATGTCATATTTAATTAATCTCTCGCAGTAAAAGTGGGAGCTTTGTTTATTTAGAAGAGGTTGTAAATCAAACCACTGAACTGAACTGTTTATTATTTATAAAATATTTTTTATACAAATTTTAAATTTGTGAGTTGTGACCTTTTATGAGTTTGGATCCTCAGAGGTGCATTACCACTTGAGTTTCAATCCGAACTGTCTGATCAGAATTCACACCAATTCAATCTAAGTCTATAATGTTTAGTACCTTACTTGATATGATTATATGAATTCACATTTCACACGAAAAACATTGTATTTTGTATTTTGTGACGAGAGCTTCGTTTTTACTATTTCTTCTTTTTCGTGGGTATAAGAGAAAATTACCAAATTAATATGATTTTTACTATACTTGTCAAACTAGTAATTAAATTATCCAGTTTCTACCAACTATTATGCAGCGACAATCATCAGTTTTATTTTTCTTATTTTGAACAAGGTGCTTCAGTTTTGAATTCTTTTTTCAAGTTCCTTGTAAAGGAATTATAAGGAAGGAGAAAATTAGGAAATAGTTTTAGACTGGTCCAGAATTTTGTATTTTAAGCTCGTTCACCCAATAGCAATAGAGATTAGAAAGAGGCACGCATGTTTTCCTATCAGTTGTTTAATTTATTCATAAAATGGCGATTGGGGAACATGAAGCAAAAAGTGCTCCCCACTGGAGATGGGTGGTTCACAGTCCTCTCCCGTCAGCAACGTCAGGATCTAGCAAAGAGAAACAAAGGTGAGCTTGGCTATGCACAGCGGAGGCCGAGACGACATGGCTGGAGGCGAAATGGTACCTTCCCACGCCAACAGCTGGCTCCTCACCGTACCAATAATCTCCCTCCAGGTAACAAAACAACAAACACTGTCTTGGAAAATGGCTATCTGGGGAGACACCATTACCATTCTAGAGCACATAGGCAAACACACTGGGGACGTCACTCCCCCTCCATTAAGGCAGATTTAACACCTCTCACAGCTTGGAGCAGAGTGGAGAGATTATTCCCATACTTTTCACAACCCAAGCAGTCCCCTCTAATTAATTAATGCTCTTACAAGCATTAATGGCACCCCACCCCCATATCTCCTTACTAAAACGCCCAAACCCAAATACAGATCCACCTCCATTAACTTCTCTCTACCTAAACCAAGCTACAACTATACCACCATTAACTCCTCTCTACCTAATCCCTCCAATTTATTACCCTCAGTCATGACACGTAAACGAACCACCTTTTGTCCAGCACAGCCCGAATAGTGGTACCCTCAATCCAAACGCCCAGTCATATACATACATTAGCACCCCCCCTCCAAATATTCAGCTACCCCCGTACCCACCGACAGTCCAGCGCTATCAAAGCCATCCTTGGCAGCACTACCTCGACCAAAACCCTTGGCAATTCCCCCACATCCAAAATGCATCACCCCAAGTAGAGTCACAGCATGAACACCCTCAACTCCCTTTACCCCCAGACCCAAACAACTATTTGTGGAAAGGGCGTTGTTATAATTGTCTCAAGCTTGGACATGAGCAAAACGAGTGCCGCGCAAAAGAGCGAGTATGCGCCAAATGTTGGAACACCGGTCATGAGGCGAAATTATGCACGCAAACTACGATGGCCAAGAGGACCCGTTTCGATCCACTACAACCAAGAGGGCACATGGGCGACTCTCTGCTGCCACCAAGCCGACCTCGTTTGGCGACGGTTTTCATTCCCAAGACAAATCTCATGAAAGTGGATGCGCTTGAATTTAATCGAGCCATTGTGATCGATGCCCGCCTCAAAACCAATCACACAACCGAAATAGTTCAATCGATTCTTATGAATGTATGCAAATCGGACTTCCCCTTTCCTCTAACTCACATGTCGAGGACGCAATATCTCTTATTGCTTCCTTCCAGCTTTGATCGCCATCGGTTCCTTCTTAGCTACGACAAACCATTACAAGATCTCGGTTATGTGACTTACCCTTGGACCCCCGCTATTAATGGATACCCCTTACGCCTAAAATTCAAAATTAGGATTGAGTTGAGGAAAATGTCCCCTCAAATGTGGACTATCGACCACTTAATAGCAGCGGCAAGCTCGATTGGCATTGTTCTAGAACATGCTTCAATGACTCGAACTCCTTCCTTGGGAAAGCATGTTTGCGGTAGTGGCGGTTTCGGATCTTGGCAACATCCCGCACACCATCAACATATGGCTCAAAGGGATCACCCGGGAAGTCGACGTACGGATTCTAAGTTGGTTAGAGGAACCGGTGCCGCTCGTAGCACCGCTGGATACAACATCGAAAGAGGAAGTTTTTGCCCATGTCCAACGCGAGAACAAACAAGCAATCACCGTTCACAGAGATGCTGATAAGGGCAGCAATGTGCTGGCCATTGAATTTGATATGATTTACTCGGTTTGGAAAAATATGCCATCGGGGAAATAAAAAGAGAAACTCGAGAGAACACTGAAGTCTTCTCCACAGTTCGCAACCATGTAGCATACAGAGCCGAACCCCTTAGAGACAACACCCCAACATGATCTCATCAGACAAATCAAAGGGAAGGGACAAATAGAGATATCCAGTTCGGGTCCAAAGGGAGACCATCATGATTTACTCATTAAATGTCCCCCAGTGTCCTTACAGCACGTCTCTGCAAATCCAACTGTTACCCCAACAGAGACTACACCGTTAAGTGGGAAATCACTTCAAAATTCAAACCCACTTTCCACTGGGCCCCACGCAAAAGAGACAACCCCACATACCAAAAAAGTTGCTGTTGTTATTCCTACCAATTATGCACCCGCTAAACCCCATTACCATCCAAGTCCTTTAACAGACCGGGCTATTGGCCTCATTCGGTCTCTTCCAAGCCTAACATTGCATCCAACCACTATACAAACCGACCCCCCTGTAGGCCCCGATATCCACTCACATCCGAGCCCAAACCCAATATCCCTCACAGCGGCCTGCGTCCCGAGCCCAACATTCACGGGCCCAACTAAACCCCCAAACTCAATCACAACATACCCCACACCCACCCAAGCCCAAACTCAAACATTCCCAACAGCCCAATCCGCCACTACTCGCGTACCTCAACTAATCAGATCCCAGGTTAGCTCTGGCCTACCAGCTTTGGCTCTTGAACCCGATATGGTCCCTTTACACCAAAGGAAACCCGAAATAGAAGGCAATATCCAAATTGAACCCGAACCAGGAGAGGCATCCCAAATCAGTTCTGAACAACAGGAAGGTGAATTCCAAGCCGAATCCGAACCAGAGGAAGAATTCTTTCCAAATGATTTTGAAGATATGCAAGAGGAGTATCGCATATACGAGGAATATGAAGCAAATCTCCGAGCCGACTACAGTGCCTTAGAACAGCAGAGCTCGGTCGGACATGGGGAATCAGAGGTAATGGGAGAATATGTGACCCCAACTGCATCAAAATTTGATCTGAGAATGTTTGAAGCAGCCTATGGCAACGATCAACAACAGGAGGTAGATCAACCAGTGACAGTTCCATAAGATGAGGTTATAGCGGCGGCCGAACTGCTGGTACACGAATTCCTTGCGGCACCACCTAACCAGAAGCAACACGAGGAAGCCATACCCGCCCCTAATTCCGAATTGGCAAGTAATACGGAGCAACAATCCTTTCACCGCAGTGCCTGAATTTCTGTCAGAGGTTTCACCAAAAACTACTCACCCAAAAAATCAAGGAAAAAGAAGAAAGCTAACTCCAAGTCTCCTCTGACCGAAACTGATATGCTTAAGGCTCTACAAACTGAAGCACTTGAAGCTGCCCCACTCGACCAAGGTAAGTCTGACGAGATTGCTCTGTACTGCGGGGTGGTGAATGCTGACATCCCCCTACAACATGGGGAGGGGCCGAGTAATGCAGGGCAGCAAGGACCTGCCGGGGTAGATGAGGATTTTGGTGAATCCATTTTAGGGGATCTGGAATTCAATAGTGATGATGACAAATTTACCGACGATGATGAGGAGTCGGTGGAGGGGAGCCGCTAGGGCCTTCTCTTTAGGATTGGGTAGCGAGCAACATGCTTTTGGGGACTTAACTGGGTAGATCTAGTTGAAGGCTATCTGATTAATTGCTAATAGCAACTTTTGTGTAATCTTTCTATGAATGATCAATCTTTATGCTTTAAATTTCCTTTGTGTATTTTAAATTGGAATGTGTGCGGTCTTGGGGACCCACAAAAAATGTGATGTGATTAAAGATGTAGCAATAGATGCGAAACCAGACTTAATTACTTACCAAGATACTAAGTGGAGCACTTGCTCAATTTTCCGCGTGCGGCAAGTGTGCCTCGCGAATTTTAATCAATATGAGGTATTGAATGCGAAGGGATCGAGAGGGGGAATCTTGCTCGCGTGGAGTTCTAGATACACTCTCTTGAGTTCATCCATAGGTAACTTTTCGGTTTCTGTGACACTAGAAATTAACAAATTTAAATTTATGTGCACTACGGTCTATGGACCCCATGAGGACAGGGAAAAAATGGAGTTTATGAATGAAATTCGTAGGATCCGTACCAACAACCTACCATGGGTACCCACTGGCGACTTTAACCTGTACCGAGACTTAAGTGACACGACGGGCCATATCCGTAATCTTGGTTTATTGTCTGAGTTTAATAACTTGATAGGTGACCTGAACTTGATAGATATCCCACTTCAGGGCCGTGCCTTCACTTGGTCTAATAAGAGACCAATGCCAACCTTTTCTAAATTAGACCGAGTATTTTTATCTTGTCATTGGAACTCACTTGGTGCCACTAACTCATTACAAGACCTACCGACAAGTGCCTCAGATCACACACCACTACTCCTTCACATTAAACCTCATACCAATCCGCCAAGGAAACAGTTCAAATTTGAAAATTACTGGCTCAAACACCAAAAAATACAGGCAATAGTGGCAGCAGCATGGGCAACTCCGGCAAACTCAACAAACACTATTAAGATCTTTCAGAGAAAAATCTTAGCAGTTCAGGAAAATCTTCACAGATGGGCTAGACAAAAATTTAGCAAAAAAGACACATATCTTCGGAGATCCAAATGGGTTCTCAGGCAGCTTGACCGAGTTGAAGAGCTCAGACCACTAAACACAATCGAATTCAGACTGCGAGTCCGCCTCCATGAGCATATTTTCATCTTAGCTCGTGACAAGGAAATACGATGGAAACAAAGGTCGAGATGTGCATGGTTAAAATTAGGTGACAAAAACACGAAGTATTTCCACGCAATTGCAAATGGTCGGAAAAATAGAAACTCCATGACAACGATGCAAGACGGACATGGGAGGGCAATACCGGAAACCCAAATTCAACAACACATCCAGTCACACTTTGCCAATCTTCTAGGGAGGAGAGACCTAACCCGGAGACCCTTTAACCTGGCTGGAAAAATTGGCCCAAATCATACCCTAGACCTCGCATGCCTTGACAATCATATAACTGAGACCGAGGTCCAGGCTGCAATAGAAGAAATGCCGAAGGACAAGGCAAGTGGACCTGATGAACTACCGATAGAATTTTATAAATCCTTTTGGCATATAATCCGTACAGACATCATGAACCTAATTCTGGATTTCCATAACCATGGCCGAAACCTCAACCCAATCAATAAAGCAACTATCACATTGATACCAAAAAAACGTGCGCCTATTGCAATCTCGGATTATCGTCCAATCAGTGTCATCAACACGGTAGTCAAAATCATAACAAAGGTATTGGCAAATAGACTCCAGCCACATCTCCCGAGTCTAATTGCCAGGAATTAAACTGCGTTTGTTAAAGGCCGTTCCATGATGGAATCTTTTTTTGTGGCCCGAGAATTTTTATCCTATTGCAACACTCGGAAGATACCGGCAATATTGACAAAGTCGACTTTGAGAAAGCCTTTGACACTGTTGACTGGTGTTTCCTCACCAACCTTCTCATAGAAAGAGGGTTTCCACCAAAATGGATTAGCTCGGTGTTAGCCATTCTGGGCTCAGCAACCTCGGTGGTCAGGGTAAATGGGTCTCTCACAGATTACTTTGGCCATGGGCGTGGGCTAAGGCAAGGGGATCCTCTATCCCCAATGCTCTTCATTATAGTTGCTGACTCGCTGAATAGATTTTTGCACAATGTAGAGCAAGCCATGCCCCCCACTGTCCACATATCTCCGCAAATTCTACAATTCGCGGATGACACTGTCATTATTTCGGAGGCCCACCCTATATCCCTAAAGGTAATCACCAAAGTCCTAAAGGTATATGAGGAACTCACGGGTCTCAAGATTAACAGAGCAAATAGTGCTTTTGTCCCGATCTCAATCCCTCCACATCTGATACAGTCAATACAAAACATTTTAGCGTCCCCGGCTGAGAAGTTGCCAATCACGTATTTAGGCCTCCCGTTAACATTTAAAAAACTGCGTATCATTGATTTCCAACCAGTGATCCAAACAGTACAGGGTAAGATGGAAGGCTGGAAATCAAATTTCCTATCGTATGGGGGGCGAGCAACCTTGGTGAAGGCGGTCCTCTCGGCCATGCCAATACATTACATGCAAGCAATCAGGCTCCCCAAAGGGGTCATCAGGCAACTCGATAAAATAAGAAGGCATTTTTTATGGCGGGCCAATGCACCATGTAAAGGCATCAACTGCTTAATGAATTGGGAAACAGTATGTGCATTGAAATGCAATGGTGGAATGGGCATGATTTCTCTCGAAGGTCAGAACCAGGCATTACTGACAAAATGGCTCTGGAGACTCCAACATGACTAAGAGGGGCTTTGGGGGACTGCAATAAGGCAATTATACAACATCACATAATGCTCACAGCTTGAGGAATCCCCACAAGTAACTAGTTTTCTAAAAGACCTGGCACTGCTCGTCCCCTTCTTCGCATGCTCTGTCAGACAGGATATGGTAACCCAAACAATCCAATGGAGGTGGACGCCCACGAAAATCTTTTCCTGTTCGTCGGCCTACAGGGCAATGTATGACACCGGGGTTAGATCGAAATATCATCGAGCATTGTGGAAGCTCAAAGCACCTATGAAGGTGCGCATTTTTCTCTGGTTAATGTTAAACGACAGAATCTTAACACAAGAGGTACTTGCCAGCAGAGGTTGTATGGTCCCACAGGGATGTGTGCTATGTAACAGCAATCAACCCGAGACTTGCCATCATCTAATGCGAACATGCCCCTACACAAGAAACTTCTGGATAGGACTATGTGCCCAGCTCAATCTTCCTAGAGTGAGGGCAACCGATTACTTAGAAGTCTGGGACAACGGTCGGCAACGTTTGGCCGGACAAAGCAAATATCGGTGGGATGTGACATGGGCGGCAAGCTCGTGGGCACTATGAAAAGAACGGAATAAAAGGGTGATACGTCCCTTCCCAAGGGGGCCGGGCCGTACTTGGACTCGGTCCAGTAAGGTGCGTAAACGTCCTGTTCCTGGGAAGCAGGCCGCGCGGGGGCTGGCTGCCGAAAGTGTAGCTCGTCCCGGTTCGGGCGAATCGGGCCGAGAGGGTGGACACGCGGGGTGTCGGAGGGGTATTAACGCTCTAACCCTTTTTAATACCTCCTCTGGTTGTAATGAATGCGGTCCCTGTTTCTGGGGATTTCTCTGCCTTAAATAGGGGTCGCCTTTACTGTAGCGGGGTCTTGTCACCATTAATGATGGGGGCCCGCGTAACTGTTTTGGAGGCGTCCGCATGATAGGCGATAATATCCGCATGATCTGACGCAAGCCGAATCAGCGAGGCCGTACGTCGGCCTTTTTCTGGCTGTTCGGCATGCTTAGGCTTTGAGCCTCGTTTTATCTGACTCCGAGCTGGCCCCTGTGAGGGGTCCGAGTCCCGGGTATTTCTTGACCTCGGGCTGGCCCCAGGAGAGGGTCTGAATCCCGGGCTTTTCTTGACCTCGGGCTGGCCCCGGGAGGGGGTCCGAATCCCGGGCTTTTCTTGACCTCGGGCTGGCCCCGGGAGGGGGTCCGAATCCCGGGCTTCTCTTGGTCGTGGCCTGTTTCTGCAGGGGGAGGGGGCCTATTCTATTTCATTCTATTTCGGGCTGGCCTTTTGTGTATTTTAAATCTAGGAGTGCTTTATCGGGCCAGGCCTGGGCCTTTTAAGGTCCATCGGTATATGGACCTATCATTAGCCCCCGAAGCCGAAATGCATCAGTATGACGCTTTCGGGTTCTTGATTAGGCGGCTTCGGTCCTATCGTGGGAGTTTTTCTTGGCTCATCTCGGCTTCTAACTTATTTTAATGTTTGCGAGTGTTAGCCCTCGAGTTGATCTTGGGAATTTTTATGAGGTATTTGTTTGTTGTCAGCCCCCGAGTTGTCCGTCGGGGTTTTTCTGTTCGTATATTGGTTATTTTGAAGTTCTCGTTTATATGATCTCGCGTCGCACCGCTTATTGGTTACGCATAGTATGTGCCAATTTTGCTTTGTCGTTATATTTCATAATTTTTGTTGTTGGCGGCCCCCGAGTTGGTCTCGGGGTTTTTGTGTTTTCCAGATAGTTTTAACCTGTGTTATCGTTTTTTCCCTGTAAGGTCGTAATTTTGCTATTTACAAAGTTTGCGAGCGTTTGGTATGCCCTGTCTCGGGTAAGTGTCCGACTGATTGTGTCGGCGTGTTGGGTGGCTTTGGGTAGCTAAGTGTTTTTTTTTTTTAGGCGAGCTACGCTTGGTGTTCCGCGCTGTCGTCGTCTCTTTTTTTTTTTTTTTTTTTTTGGCGCCCACCGTGGGTATGGCGAAAATCATAAGCATTTGTTGATATTAAAATATTCTTAAATAGCATGGCGCCCATACACGACATGAAATCGGGACCACACAATGCCTAATAGATAAGGAAATATTGAAATCAGACCACGCGCTCGTTGTCAGTATCCTCAAAGAGGTTGTCCGCGTGGATTTCTTCTGGAGTGGCGGTATACAGGCTCGGGCCTCCGGAATTGCGGGATAAACATCCAGGGCATTTCCAGAACCGGCGTCGGGGGTCCGCGCGGCCTCGGATGTCATAGTGTTCGAAGCAGCTCCACTCATAGCACATCCGGCATTTCGCCATTTCGTGCTTGGGCCCCTGATCGTGGCATATGACACACCAACACAGCTTGGGCTCGAAGTCGACGTCGTCATAGATGTTGTTCTCGTCTTCCTTAGTGAATGAGGGTGCACCGGCGAGGAGGAGGTCGATATAGTCGCAGATTTGGAGGTCCTCGTTATGAAGCATCCATTCCAAATCTTCCTCGGAGAATCGTTGGCGGAGGGCCCATCTCTCTGCAGGAGAGAGGACTTGTCGTGGGTTATAAGAGCGACGAGGTTTGGGGGGAGGTTGGTCGCGGCTACTTTGACCTTGGTCCGCGGGCCTCTTAGATTTTGAAACCACTTGTTTGAAAGGCATGTTTGTTTAGGGGGATGGACTGAGAATGAGGAAGATGGTTGTCCCCTCTTACGTAATGTGAGGTTGGTATTTATAGATGTAAGGCGGTACTGCGGCTATAAATGATGTGGGTCCCAGGCAACCCATGATGTATAGTCGTCGACTTTTTAGTTGATTGGCGTTAGGCCGCGGGGTATATGGTCGACAAGAATGTCAGTGTGTGTCTGGAGGAACCTACGCGGGGCCGGAATTTGGCCAATCGTGATATGGTAAAGGTGGACTGTTTGATACCGTAAGGAGTTTTGTCAACGAATTCAACTGTTTGTTTTTATAAGTGTAATAATGTTACATCGGAATGATACATATTTTGTAGACAACATTTGTCTTTAGTTGATACATGACAACAGATACATTTGTCCTAGTGAGCTACGATGTGCAGGGCGACTCGTTCCCTGTATACCCGCATGGCTGCCGAGGTGGGACCTGAGGCAGGCGGAAGAGACATTTCCCCTTTGGCAGTTGCACTCCGGGGTCCTCTTCGGCAAGAAGACGGGTGTGATGTCGCTACTTAAGGAACATTCAGGCGAGGATCTCGTTATCGGTGTCCTCATATGTATTGTCCGCTTCGAGCTCCTCCTTAGTGGCTGTGTATAAGGTTGGTACTCCGAAGTTGAGGTCGATGCAGTGGGGGCATCGCCAAAACCGACGGCGGGGATCGGAGCGGCCTTTTATATCGTAATGATACATGTGGCGCCACTCGAAGCATGTTCGGCATTTGACCATCTCGGTCTTGGGATCTTGATCATCGCACACGAAGCACGTGCGCAACGACGGCGCCGTAGGTTGGATGGCATTCTCGTCTTCCGGGGTGAATTTCGGGCATGAGCTGAGCTTGAAGTCGAGGAAATCTCGGATTCGAAGGTTCTCGTGGGTTAGCATCCATCCTAAGTCCGAGTGTGATACGTCTTGTAACAATACCCACCTCTCGCCTTCCGACAGTATTCGCAGTGGTGGCTGCGTGGGGTTAGGCCGGGGTCGGTGGGGAGGCGAATCGCGGGGGAGGGTAATGTTGAGACGTCGTTGCTCGGGTTTGTTAACCGAGTCGTTCGACGACATTGTGAGGGTAGATGTGGTGAGGGTTAGTTGACGGTATGGAGAATTGGTTGATGAGGAATGATCTTCTTATGGCTGAGTGGGCCAATATATAGGCGGGGTGGTGCCATTGGTTATCGTGTCTGGGCCCCACCGACTCATAAAAGCTGGGGCTAGGTGACTTGACTGGACGAGCGTAGCCCTGTTGTTTTGACCGGTGTTAGTATCGAAGCGTTTTGGACTGACGGGGCGGTTGTTTCGAGACGTTTTTAGGAGTTATTGAACGGCTATTTCGAGGTGTTATTAGTAAGAGATTCATTGTTTCCGGTGCGGGTGCGCTAAATTAAGGGCTATCTGCTGTCGGTTAGCCGATATTTGGGGAATGTGCGTGGTAGCACATACGAGGTGCATGAATTGGAGTAGAGAATGTCTCTATGTCGCGAGGGCGTGTCGAGGCACAGTTATGCCGGTGATTTGTTGAGATTTATTCCTTTGTCCAAGTTATCTCGAGTCGTGCCCTTTAGAATAAGGGGAGGGTGGTTTCGTTGCCTGTTTTGTCTGGACTATTTAAGTTACGTGACATGGAATGTGGGATTATTGCTTACAAGGTAGCTTTGTTTTCATACTATTGGTAAAATTAGAAGTGAGACATGTGTCCCGGGACTGTCCTGAGACAGGGGGTGTACCCACTTGTGTTGGTAACGGATGGGGTTGGTGTCGCTAGGTGGCTAGTTTCAGGTAGTGTGTCCGTTAATGTTTCGCGGTCTACCTCGGACCGAGGGGTCGCGAGGTAAACGGTGCCAGTTGGTTTAGCGATATGGCAAATCAGCATTGCGACGTAGCGTACTGCCGGGCTGCGACGGGATTGCAATACAAGCGACGTGCATTTAATATTCTGTCTTAGCGTGCCGTTATACGAACATGCTTTTAGGAATTTTGGAACGTAGAAAAGACTATAACTACAGGTAATGTTATGTGGTTTATAGAGTTTTCCTTCTCAACAAAATATAGTAGTTTACGGGGTTATCATCAAAATAAAAGTAAAAAGAAAACCCATCCCTATGTCGGGGAACCAAAGAGATAGTAGTAAACATCCGGCCAAGTGGACTGGACGACGTCGCGCAGCGCATCAATCGCTGAAGAAGCCGTCTGTGGAGGACTCTTCCTCGGGGTCGGTGTTGCCAGACCTAGTGGGGTGATACTGCGGGCCCTCCTCATCACCGTCCTGATTGCCGTCTTCGTCGCTGTCCTCGTTCATGTCGTCCAGGGAGTTGAGGATGGCGGTACATTCGTCGCAGTGCCAGCTTTCTAGGCCTGGGATAGGAAACAAGTAGTGAGTTTCTTCGGGTTGGCAGGCCTGGTGGAACCTCTGCCTGCATCGGTGGCACCGGGGCATCTCTGACTGATTGCCTGTTTTCCCGCATGCTGGGCAGGTGCGGAGGATTACCGGCTTGGGTGGGGCGCATTGGGGGGGTGCGGGTGGTGGTTCATTGCGGCGAGCCTTTGGGCAGCAGGGACAGTGCTCGTAGGAGCGTACTTCAACGTCGATCAGGTATTTGATGAAGTCCTGGAGCTTGCGATTGGGGCTTGACAGCATTCGGTCGAGGTTACGTCGCGGGAAGAAACGGAGCCAGTTGGAGCGGATCTGTGGGGGTAGGTCTCGGACATTAGTCGGGCGCCTCGACCTCGGATTACTGGGCTGGCCTTCGTCGAGGGGTTTCTTTCCACGCTTGTCAGATGGTTTCGGCGCCATGCTCCCGAGATTTATGTTAGACAGATATCTGGTGGTTAGGTACGGAGGGTCTATGCGTATATATAACGGGGGGTTACTGTAGGGGCAATAAATGCATGTGTCAGACCATCATGAACGCTCAAGCTTGCTGACGTCATCAGGATCTGCTGCTATTTCGACCATGCCGCCCGCTGCTTCGGGTAAACGGTAATTCTAGCGTGGGGCCAGGATTAACTTGTCGAGACGGCGTGAGATTAATGTCTCGAGGGGCAGCATGCTTCAAGGTTGTAGGGGATCTACGTCAAAGGGATTTTTGCGCAGACGAAGCCGAAGAGACGCGACGGTTCAATATAACCCCGAATATTGGCGCCAAAAGGCTGAGCGACGCGACGTTTTGGGTTTTTGAAGCGGCTGATCGAAGGGGAGCGAGACACGTGTCGAGAGTTGTTCCTTGAGATTGGTGCTGATTCTTACGGTTTTTTACGGGGGCCCTATATAAAGATAGGCGGGCCCGTGTGGATGTCCGCTTTCAGCAAGTTCCCTTGTCGGAGTAGTCTCGCTCATCGCTCTCGCTGATAAGGACAATTGGCGGGGACGACTGCACAACCACCTCGCAGGAGCGTCGCTTGCTATTCGTAAGTATTACTGTCGCAAACATTTCGTTCGGGATTCGGTATCTCGATCGATACCGTGAGCCACGAGGTCGGTATTGTTCTACCCTTATTTGTCTGCCATACGCGAGGTCCTACGGTCGGTCCGTAAGGCAGTTTCTGGGCGGGATCTTTTAAATGTCGGAGACGGGCGGTAATTCGGGTTCCGAGGGAAATTTCTTTGATTGGGAGGCGGCCGTGGATTGGGATGATATAGGCCCGGAGTCGTCCGTTGATTGGAAGGCGGCACAGCCGGAGTCTTCTGTTGACGGGGCCGCAGCTGAACCGGGTTCTCCCGACGAGCTCGTTGACTGGACCAACCCGGCGATGTGGAATTACGGAATAGAGGGTGAAGGTGCCGGGAAGTCGAGAGCTGCCCTGGAAATGGTCTTCGCCGCGTCGGGTAAGAGGATAGTGCCCTCTGTAATGTCTCCCATTGCTGACCATCTTGTTAACTTGCCTTTGCAGTCATCGAAGATGGGGGGGAAGAAAAAGGTAGCTCGGGAACGAGTTCCGTTGGGGAAGACTGACCCTTCGTACTATTCTTCCGGCTATAGCGATAGTCGCTCAGTCGAAGAAGATGGGGCGTCGGAGGAAACCGAGGTGCGTGATCGCCAGGGGTCTTCTCGGGAGACGTCGGTTTCAGCGCCCTTGCGGGCGCCAAAAAAGAAGAAGAATTCTAAGGAACTCCCCTCATCGAAGAGGAGGCGCGCCGGACACGCGCGTGACGCGCAATTTGTGGAAGTTAGTCTTCGGTTCCCTTCGGTTCCCTTCGGCGACAGGTTGTCGTAGTCAGGGTTGGTGGTTTGATGTTTTTTACGGTGAATTCGTAAAAAAGCAGGGGGCGCATTTCTTTGGATCAGTTAAAGTTTTTGCTGCCGCAAGCAGACGATCGAGCCCATGATGACGAGAAAGGGCTCTGCATTTACTGGAAGATGCCCCGATGCGGATTCCAGCTGCCTTTGACTCCATTCCAGGTTACTTTTTTGACGACGCTGAACATAACCCCTGCCCAGCTGACAGGTGTAGGGTGGTGCTATCTTGTTAGTTTCGAGAGGCTATTCGACGAATTTCGGGTTTGTTTTGACGGGCTGCAGCCAAGCGTGGCCCTGTTCGCACATTATTTTAGTCTGTGCATGGCTTCGTCGGATTTTGTCGCTGTGAAGAGGAGAAATGACGCGCCGGAAATTTTCGACTATGAGACGCATAAGAAGATCTTGAGAAAGATCGACAGTTGGAATAGGGGCTGGGTGTACTTGACTAAGCCCGAGGAAGTTGAGTCGCTGCAAGGTATTCGTCGCTCGTGGCGACAGATTAAGAAGGGTGGAGATGACAGTTTGTGGGAGGGGAAACCCGAGATGAGCGGCTTCAAGATGAGCGCTGATGATGAACGGGCCGTCGAAGTTATCGAGGATTTGTCGCGAGGTAGTTTTTGCGCATATATATTTCTTTTAATAAAGAATCTTACCTGTTTCCCTATATATATGACCCTTGAGTGCATATTTTTGATGCAGCTTACGGCCTGATGGATTTCTCTTTTAATGGGCTGAAGGCGATCCCCGAATTGGTGTGCTCGCACGCGGAGGGGCTGTATGCTGGGTTACCGGGGGCCAATGCGGCTCCTGCTCGGCCGCCTGCTGGTGTCGCGGAGCGTACGGTCAAGAAGGGGGCTGGGGGTGCAGAGTCGAAGAAGCGGAGGGCGACACACGACATTGATAGCAGTGAAAAGGGGAAAGGGCCAGTTACAAATAAGAAGAGGAACGTGACTCGGCCACCTTTAGCCCCGAGTTCGAGGGACGTCGCCGCTATCCCTTTGTCGGAGGTATCAGTCCCTCCTTCTGGTGCGGCGTCAGTTGTGTTGGCCCAAGGAGTTCCGGTATCAGCTGGGGGACAAGGTGGGGGCGGGAGTTCGAGCACGACCGCTTCCCCTGAGACGGCACCTACGCCGTCCGAGGGTTCTCGCAAGGCTAGTCTTCCGGGCAAGGTTGGGGTAGGGACCATTTGTAAGACTCCCTTCCCGTTAAGTCAACCGGACGGGTGCCTCGCCTTGTTCCCTCACTTGGCTAAGATGCAAAGCGCTAAGGAGCGGCCCCTCGAGAGCGCGACGTTTTATAGAGAGGCCTTCCGCGCTTTGGAGCCTCCTTATTTGGGTCGACTTATCCAGAAATGCGGGGCTGGTATGATGTTGGACGCGGTTGGTCGTCTTTTCGAGATAGGATGCTTGTTTGGTCGTGCGGCGGAGGCAATGATTGCCAAGAATTTGACTGTGGCCCAATCTCCTGTAGAGCCGGCGGATTTGACAGCGGCCCTTGTGGAGAGGGACTACTGGAAGGAGAAGCACAAGTCTTTGAGTGACGACTACCAAAAGTTTCGGGGCTTGGTGGTGGGCAGCAGTGACGAGGTTGAGAAGTTAAGGAGTGAGGTCGACGCAAAGGCCCGCGCGTTAGAGGAAAGCGAAGCCAGCGCTAAAAGAAGCACTGATTTGCTCGAGGAGGCCGTGTCTAAGCTCGTTGACAGTGAAGCGGAGGTAGAGGAGCTAAAACGGGCAAAGGAGGGACAGGCCCGGGAGTTGACGCTTGTGCGGGAGTAGTTATCCCAGGCCTTGCGTGCAATCAAGGACTCGCAAGCAGAGCGTCTCGATCACGAGAAGGAGGTGATTCGAGAATTCCTGGTTAGCGATCCTTTTAAGATCGCAGCGATGTTGTCGCTAACTGGGATGATTAAGAAGCAGGTCCATACAGAGTTATCTGTTTTGGCTGGTCTCTATCCGTTCGCCCCCGAGGACCTCGGGTACCCGCCTGTTGCGGACGAGGATGGGGCTCCTCAGGGTCTGGTGGGATATGAGTGGGATAAAGCTGGAGGCCAGCTGCTCAACCCCGAGGGTGGGCCCGTTCTCCCGAGTATGAACTTACTGAGCTGTACGCCGAAGACGCCTTTTCATACATGGCGTAAGATTGCGCCGTGGCCTCGTCATTTGGACAGAGAGGATACACCACCGCAGTCTCCTCAAGACCATGCGGGAGGCAGCGAGGGTCCTACGGTCCAAGAGGCCGTCTCGGGTACTGTCGATGGAGAGGCTTCGTTGGACAAGGTAGATTACAATCAAGAGTCGGGAGACGACCCTGCAGAAAACCTCGAAGCGAACCAGGTATAACTCTTTTCTCTCTATACATATGTCGTGAAACGAGGTGTAATGTGGGTAGTCACCTTACATTATTTGGTTTGTTGCAGGACAAGGACGAGTAGGTATGTCGCGGTAGAAAGGTTGGGCGGAGCACATCCTTCTTTGTTTTTATTATTATGATTTTCTTTTATTTTTACTGGAGCGTATTTTGTGTGAGGAACCCTCCGAGGTGTGGAGGTGTTAACAGAATTTGTTGTATGTTTTTGCTCGGGTGGTTTGCTGAGGAATGTTTCTCAGCCACCCGAGATAACAGTTGACCTGACAATGTTTATATTTATGTGTTCTCCTTACTTTGACGTATAATTGTTGTGACATAAGTCTTATGGCCGTGCGGGTTCGGGGTGACGGGACGTTCTCATCGACCAGCCTTACCTTTGCTTGCGTCGTGATGGCGGGTCGGTACTTTATTTGTGTCACTTGGCATTATTCGGCGATGTGTCTGTCGATTTTTCTTTAGTTCGGGGTACGCGGGATACTTTTCTTATACGCGTTTGTGGCGCAGATATAAAAGAATGGACAGTTTGCTTACCTTGTGAGGCGTGCTTCCGCGACTTCCCGAAGTGGATGGGGTCCTCGGCCCTCTTTTTCCTATGGCTCGTCTCGAGGAGATGCCTGCTTTGCAGGTTGGTGGTGTTACGTGCTGTATTATTGCGCATTGCCCCTAAGGGTTTGTCCTCTTGATTTCTTCAAGTTCGCGAAATTGCTGGGCAACTCCTTGTTTGGTCGCCCTATGGTATCGTTTGTCTCGCGAGGCCAGTAGATGTATTCCTGCGAGACTTTGTTCGGACATGTTGCCATGCCTACTTTTCGTTTCGCGAGGCCAGTAGATTATTCACGCTCATCCCGCAGGACTTTCGTTTGTACCTATTGCATAGGCAAGCTCGTTGTCTTTTGCGGAATGGCGGAATGTTTTGTCCGGTTTTGCGTGTTCGTTGCCCCGTCGGGCTTTCGTTTACGCTGTGTTTCGGGATCCTTGGAGAGATTTTTTCGTTACCCTACGGTTTTTCGCTATTATCTTTCCAAAGCAGAGTTATGCGCATTCGTTATCCTTTTGGGATTTTCGTTCGCTTTTTGCATAACTGTCCCTTTTGATTTCGCTAGTCAAGTGTATTCGTTGCTCTTCGCAGAGTTTTCGTTCACACTGTTGTGACTCGCGCCTGTGTTGCCATGTTCGAGAGTCATGTGTACTTGTTGCTCTTTGCAGAGCTTTTGTTTACACTGTCATGACTCGCGCCTGTGTTGCCATGTTCGAGAGTCATGTGTACTTGTTGCTCTTTGCAGAGCTTTTGTTTACACTGTCATGACTCGCGCCTGTGTTGCTATGTTCGAGAGTCATGTGTACTTGTTGCTCTTTGCAGAGCTTTTGTTTACACTGTCATGACTCGCGCCTGTGTTGCTATGTTCGAGAGTCATGTGTACTTGTTGCTCTTTGCAGAGCTTTTGTTTACACTGTCATGACTCGCGCCTGTGTTGCCATGTTCGAGAGTCATGTGTACTTGTTGCTCTTTGCAGAGCTTTTGTTCACACTTCTGTGACTCTCTTCCTGTGTTACCTTGGAGAATTGTTTTGCTGTTTCGTACTTCAGGTCGTTTGGCCCGAGATTAGCGCGAATTTTCCTCGCGAGGCGCCTCGTGTGTACTCGTCATCTTTTCAGAGTATTCGTTCGTACTTTGCACGACTAGCGCACGCTCGCTATCATGGAAAAGTTGTTTCGGGCTGTTATATACTCAAGGGCCCTTGTTCTGAAGTCGTTGTAGTAGTTTCCGGTTTGGTCGGTTAAGGCATATGTTGCCCATAGGCTTTTATCCTTCTGCTACGAAGAGCGCTGTTGTTTTATTGCGGAGGCGTTCGTTGCCCATTAGGCTTTTCGGTTATCCTCTTAACGCAATAATTTTATTTATTATTTATTTTTTATAGAGGCATTTATCGCCCGTAGGCTTTTGTTTGCCCTTGTGATAATCAGTTGTTTTTGTGAGGTGGTTCCGACGGCAATTTTGTGTCGTCGGGCCTCGAATTTGTTAGTTGGACATCGCACACCGGGGCCGTGCTTATAATACCGCATCGGCGCCCTTGACCACTCACGGGCATTCCCGTGTTGGCCCAAAAGTACGAAATGTCGGGCCGTGCTTATAATATCGCACCGGCGCCCTTGACCTTGCACGGGCATTCCCATGCTGGTCCAAAAAAGACAAAAGATAGTAATTACATTTGGGCAGACGGCGTGTCCGCTGCTTTTTTTTTTTTTTTTTTTTTTTTTTTAAATATAAAATTTGCGGAGATGGACAACGTTCCAGGGTCGGGCGAGCATTCGCCCGTCGGGACCTTCGAGCTCGTAAGCTCCCTTACCGCAATGGCGAATTATCCGGAAGGGGCCTTCCCAATTAGGTTGAAGCTTAGCTAACATGTTGTCCTGCAGCTTCGACCTTTTTTAGCACCAGGTCACCTGGTTCGAACGCTCGGGGTGACACGCGTTTATCGAAGGCGCGTTTTACCCTCCGCTGATATTCGGTGGTCCGGATGCGGGCCTTGTCTCGGAGTTCTTGCACTAGCTCGAGGTCCACCGCTCGTGCTGCGGAGTTGCTTTCTGTGGAATAGGCCGTCATCCGGAGGGAAGGTGCAATGAGTTCGAGGGGGGTGACAGCCTCCATGCCATATACTAGGGAGTACGGTGTTTGCTGGGTGGCCTCGCGGGGAGTGGTTCTGTATGCCCAGAGGATTTCGTCTAGTTTATCGGGCCAGTTTTTCCTGTTGGAGGCCACCTTCTTTCTGAGACCCACCAGAATGGTCCTGTTGGTGACTTCGGCCAGGCCATTGCTGGCCGGGTGACTCACCGAGGTGAAGTTGCTGCGAATGCCTAATCTTTCGAGGAAGGACAGGGTGACATCTGCATTAAACTGTGTGCCATTGTCCGAAATGAGTGCGTGCGGAATGCCGAAACGACATACGATGTTGCGCCAGATGAACTTTTTGGCGGCTTCTGCCGTAATGTGTGCTAATGCCTTGGCCTCGACCCATTTCGTAAAGTACTCCACGGCCACGATGATCCATTTCTGCTGTTGGACGGCCATGGGGAAAGGGCCTAGGATATCAATCCCCCATAGGTCGAAGGGCCAAGCTCCCGAGATTGTGATCATATCGTAACCTGGGACGCTGGATAATCGGCAATGGTATTGGCATCTTTCGCATTTTCGCGCCATGTTGGCCGCGTCTTGCTGCATCGTGGGCCAATAATATCCTGCGCGCAGGACTCTCTTGGCCAAGGTTTTCGCTCCTTGATGGCTACCACAAAGTCCCTCGTGGGCTTCCTCCAGCATTGCCTGAGCGTCTTTCTCTCCGATGCATTTAAGCCACGGGCGGGCGTATCCCCTTTTGTATAACTGGTTGTTGTGTATCGAGTATAAAGGGGCTATCCTCTTCAATCTCCTGGACTCCAGCGGGTCCTCAGGCAACGTCCCCGAGGTGAGGTATGTCCACATGGGGGCGTACCAAGCGATCCCAGGTTCGTTAATAACATGAACTTCCTCCACGTCACCCGATATACTTGACTCGGGTATGTCCATGACTATCACGGGACAATCTTTGTCAAGGTTTCCAGCCGCTCCTAGTTTCGAGAGGGCGTCTGCCTGGCAATTTTTGTTTCTAGATACATGCTCGATCACCACTCTATCGAATTGTCCTTTTAAGGAATGGAACTGCTCACGGTATCGTCGTAACCGGTCGTCGTGCACACGGCACTCTTCGTTGATTTGCCTGACCGCGAGCTCTGAGTCACTATGTAGATGGACCTCTCGGGCTCCCAGCCCCGCCGCTAATTTGAGGCCAGCTATCATGGCCTCATACTCGGCGGTGTTGTTAGTTACAGGGAACTGGAAGTGGAGCGCGTAGTTGAGTGCTTCTCCCTGGGGGCCCGTGAGAGCTATTCCTGCTCCTCTCCTAGGTGGGACGAGGAGCCGTCTACGTAAAGTGTCCACTTGCCGTCCAACTCTTCCGGCGCTCCCGAGTATTCCGTGATAAAGTCCGCGAACACTTGTGATTTGATGGCACTTTGAGGATGGAACGCGACGTCGAATTCGGTCAACTCTAGCGCCCAGGCCAACACGCGGCCTGATGAGTCAAAGTTCGCAAAGGCTTTCTTCAAGGGTACACCTGTATATACCTTGATCGGATGGGACTGGAAGTATGGTCTCAGTTTTCGTGCCGCGATTATGAGAGCATAGGCCGCTTTTTCTATCTGCGTGTATCGGGTCTCGGCATCTCGGAGGACGTGTGACACGAAATATATGGGTTTTTGTTCCCTTCCTTCTTCCCTTACCGGGGCGGCGCTGACCGCGTGGTTGGTCGTGGCCAGGTATACAACCAGTGTGTCTCCGTTTATGGGTCGGCTGAGGCAAGGGGGGCTGGCCAAGTATTCCTTGACTTTGTCGAAAGCCGTCGCGCATTCCTCGGTCCACTCAAATCTGGCGGATTTGCGCATTGCTTTGAAGAAAGGGAAGCAAACGTCGCCGGATTTGGCGATGAATCGGTTCAATGCTGCAAGTCGGCCTGTAAGTGCCTGAAGTTCCTTGAGGTTTCGGGGGGGTTTCATATCTAGGATGGCCTGCGACTTGGAGGGGTGTATCTCTATGCCTCTCATGGACACCATGAATCCGAGGAACTTTCCTCCCGTGAGACCGAAGAAGCTCTTCTTTGGATTGAGTTTCATATCAGCCTGATTTAGCGTCGCGAATGTCTCTCGCAGGTCCTGCACGTGGTCCAGGTCGGACATGCTTTTCACTAGAAGGTCGTCTACGTAGGCCTCTACGTTCCGACCTATCTGCTCGTGGAACACCTTATTCACCATTCTTTGGAAAGTGGCCCCCGCATTCTTCAGCCCAAAAGGCATCACTTGATAACAGTATAACCCAAAGTGAGTTGTGAAAGCCGTTTTGTCTTCATCTTCTGGGCACATCCTGATTTGGTTGTACCCCGAGAACGCATCCATGAAGCTCAGGAACGCGTGTCCGGAGGTAGAATCTACCAGCTGGTCGATCTTTGGCAGGGGGAAAGGGTCCATAGGGCACGCCTTGTTCAAGTCAGTGTAGTCGACGCACATTCTCCAGTCTCCGTTTGCTTTTCTCACAAGCACAGGGTTCGCCAACCATTCCGGACAAGTCACATTTCTGATAAAACCGGCTTCTAGTAGCTTGGCTACCTCGGCCTTCACCGCCGAGCGCCTCTCGGCTCCCATGTTCCTTCTCCTCTGTACAACAGGTTTCGCCCCCGATTTGACGTGTAGTCGGTGCTCTGCTATGGATCCCGGGATCCCGGGCATGTCTGCGGCGGTCCATGCAAACACAGCCTGGTTTTCTCGGAGTAAATCAATCAACTTCTCTCTTGCGTTTCCCTGAACTGCCTTGCCAACGTTCAGAAACTTGCCATTGCCGAGGTCAACTTGGTCGACTTCATCTACCGGTTCGGCGAATGCATCTAATTCCCCTCTGTCAACGGGGTCCAAGACCATAGGTGTGCGTGGGGGTAAGAACTCTCTGCTGGACCGCAAATGCGGGCCAGTGGGATCCGACCTCGTTCCTATTTTCGCATCTACTTGGTGAACCGCCCCTCCTCGTCCTTCGAGGGAGGTTTGATAGCACTCTTGGGCCACCTGCTGTTGCCCGCATTCCTCTCCCACCCCATGGTTGGTAGGGAATTTGATCTTTAGGTGGGGGGAGGACACTATGGCTCCAATTTTGTTTAGGGTGCCCCTGCCAATGATCGCATTGTATGCGGAAGGGGCATCCACTACAAGGAAGTCGACCATGACTTCAGTGATGCGCGGCGAGGACCCGAATGCTACTTTCAGCCGGACGACCCCCTTAGGTCGGAGGGAATCGCCAGTGAATCCAACTAGCGGCGTCACCTTCTTCTGGGACTTCTCAAGCTGTATCCCCATCTTTTCGAAAGCTGAGAAGTACAAGATGTCGGCCGAGCTTCCCGTGTCTACAAGGATCCTCTTTACCCCGAACTCCTCAATTTTGAGCCTTAGCACTACGGGGTCGTCGTGGGGCCACGCAACGGTGCCGAAGTCTTTCTCGGAAAAGCATATGGCCTCGTCCATCCGGGGCCTCTTTCTTTCAAGGGGCCTTTCAACGTTCAGCACGGTAGGGTACGGCTTGGTGGTGCTTCGGTTATGTTTCTCAGGGACCGGCACCTCGTGCCCTCCGCTGATAACATTGATCTCCACGCTTGGCCGCCTGCCGGATGTTCCCGGTCCTTTTCCCTTACCCTCTCCGGGTTTCGGTCCCGCATACCCGGGCTCCTTATAGTCGTCTCGGTAGGAGGCCTTCTTTTTGTGCTCAATTTCCCCATTGTACTCCTTCGTAAACTTTTGAAAAAATTCTGGCTTGATGTACTCGATTAGTTTCCCCTCTCTGGCCAGTCTTTCTAACACGTCCTTTAGCTGGAGGCATTCCCCCGTAGAGTGCCCATTGAAACGGTGAAATAGGCACTTTACGGCCTCATCTTTTTTCTCGAAAATACTCTTGCGCAGCGGCCTTGGGACTTCGGGCATGTCTTTTATGACATGATACATCTCGCTCCTCTTCTTGATAAAGGGGGCGTATCTCACATAGTGAGGTCGATAGCCCTCTCTGCCATCTTCGCGCCGTTCTTCTTGTGGCGCTGATAGGATGTTTCTTTTTGGCGGCTCCCGTCTTCGGGACGGACCGCCACCGGGCTGCCGGTCACGCTGCTGCGGTTTTGGTGATCTGGACCGCGGCCTAGCGAATTGGACAGCATCCTCCTCAGCCCGGATGTATCCTTCGGCAAAAGCCAAGAATTCCGGTAAACTCTTAAACTCTCTTTTCCGGGCATCATACCGGAGGGTGCCCGGTCCTCCCTGCCAGAGCCCATTCTGTACAGCCGCCAGGGCGATGTCCTCGCTGTAGTTTCGGACTTCCCTAGAGGCCTTGACAAACCTATTCACAAAGGCCCGAGTGGTCTCCTGGTGTCCTTGAACATACTTCAGGAGGGAGTCGCATGTCGCCCGCGGGGGTCGGAGCATGTCGTAGCGGACCAGGAAGGCCCTCGCTAATTGATCAAAGGTTTTTATGGATCCTTGCCTCAGTCTCATGTACCATTCCCACGCCTCCCCTGCCAGACAAGTGGTGAAGATGCGGCACGCGACGGCATCCGAGGCTCCGTGCAGTCGAAGCCTTTCATAGAACCCGTACACAAAGTTCTGCGGGTCCTGAGCGTCGCCGCTTCCTTGGAAGCACGGGAGGCCAACAGGGTATTTGAAGTCACCCATGGGGGCCTTGTAAAGTTCCGGGGCTAATGGTCCTTCCAAAATATTCGTCGACCCGGAGCGTGTCCCTGCTCTCCGTCTTTCCCTCTTAGCTATCTCTTTCTCCACCCCTTTCTTGATCATCGTGTTTATCATTGCCATGTCCACTCCTGCTGCTTCTGGCGGGGTGAGTGGCCTTCGCCGCCTCTTCGGGGGTGTTTGGCGACGCTCTTCTCGTGAGTGACGAGACTGATCATCCTTCCTCGAATGGTGGGACTGATCGTCTTTCCTCGAGTGACGAGACCGTTCCTCAGCTTGTTTGACGGGGCCTTCTCGAGTCCGCTCCGTTCTCGCTCGACCAGCACTCCTTCTCGAGCTGGCCGCCGCGGATGAGCCTTCGCTTTCTTCCCGCTCAGCCCCAAAGGATAACCTTCGCCGTGATCCACCACCCTGCCTCGTTTCCCCCTCGCCTACAAGGGTCTCAAGTTCGGGGTCAGGGTTGTCGAAGTCGCCTTCTGTGTTGCGCAGACTGGGCTCCGGGTTGTTCGATCCAGGCCCGGTTCGGATGAATCATTCGTATCCCGGGAGCTGAGGTGGGAGTTTGGGGATAGTAGGGCAGGTTGGGATCGGCCTGCGGAGGGTAGTGTGCTAAGGGGGTGGCTGGGTACGGTGAGCATGGGGGAGCGTACTGCTGGTACGGAGGATAGTTGTAGGGAGGTGAGTACACGTACTGGGGGACGTACGGAGAATGGTATTGGGCATAAATCATCTGGTTTTGTGTATTTTGAGGGGTAGATCCGATCGGCCCGGTGGCCTGGGCGGTTACTATAGTCGAGTCGGTCGGCCTTACAATTGGTGTGGAGACTCCGAGGGATTCCAAATTCATCCTGGATGGGTTAACCAGTGCCCCCTCGGGTGGCATGCCCAGGGAGGGGTTCGGCGGGATGATCGGGTTGGACGTCTTCTGACCCAGTTTATCGAGGGGGTTTTTGCTCGTTGCCCCCACAGTCGGGTCATGTCGGGGAGTTTTCTTCGAGGACACTTTGGGTTGAACGCCCGAGGTTAGGTCGGTCGGGGGCTTCACGTTCTCAGTCCGTCGGTTAGATTGTTCCGCCCGGCGGGCTTCCTCCTCGGGGGCGATCTTGCCCATGTCGGTTTGTTTGGTTGCGGAAGTCATCTTGCTCAGTTGAGGCTGGGGGCCCCATGGTGGTTGATACGTCCCTTCCCAAGGGGGCCGGGCCGTACTTGGACTCGGTCCAGTAAGGTGCGTAAACGTCCTGTTCCTGGGAAGCAGGCCGCGCGGGGGCTGGCTGCCGAAAGTGTAGCTCGTCCCGGTTCGGGCGAATCGGGCCGAGAGGGTGGACACGCGGGGTGTCGGAGGGGTATTAACGCTCTAACCCTTTTTAATACCTCCTCTGGTTGTAATGAATGCGGTCCCTGTTTCTGGGGATTTCTCTGCCTTAAATAGGGGTCGCCTTTACTGTAGCGGGGTCTTGTCACCATTAATGATGGGGGCCCGCGTAACTGTTTTGGAGGCGTCCGCATGATAGGCGATAATATCCGCATGATCTGGCGCAAGCCGAATCAGCGAGGCCGTACGTCGGCCTTTTTCTGGCTGTTCGGCATGCTTAGGCTTTGAGCCTCGTTTTATCTGACTCCGAGCTGGCCCCTGTGAGGGGTCCGAGTCCCGGGTATTTCTTGACCTCGGGCTGGCCCCAGGAGAGGGTCCGAATCCCGGGCTTTTCTTGACCTCGGGCTGGCCCCGGGAGGGGGTCCGAATCCCGGGCTTTTCTTGACCTCGGGCTGGCCCCGGGAGGGGGTCCGAATCCCGGGCTTCTCTTGGTCGTGGCCTGTTTCTGCAGGGGGAGGGGGCCTATTCTATTTCATTCTATTTCGGGCCGGCCTTTTGTGTATTTTAAATCTAGGAGTGCTTTATCGGGCCAGGCCTGGGCCTTTTAAGGTCCATCGGTATATGGACCTATCAAAGGGTATTCACCCAAAAGGAGAAAGTGGAGCATATTTTAATTAATGAAGTTTCTATTGATGTACATAACTGGTGTTTATTTAATTAGATGTAATAGCGAGGGGGGGGGGGGGGGGCTTGGGTATAATTGGAGCCTTCCTAATCTTATTAGCGGATCTCTTTAATATCTAAGAGGACTTGGATAGTTTTTCTAGTTACAAGGATCGGTTGATCCGAGTAACTCTTGTGTAAATACTTTTTTTATCAATATATATCTTAGTAGAAACTTCCACTAACCTTCAAAAAAAAAATTTATCATAAAATTGACACATCAGATGAACATTCATTTATTTAATTTATTCGGAGTCCCAATTTCAGAAATCTACCGAAACACTTTAATTACCTACTTAATCAATTCATAAATGTCTACCTACGGGCTATAAAATGCCAAAAAGAAAATCATAAATATATCTAAATTGATTTTTCAGTCAAATGCCTATAAAAAGGGACACATACTGCAATTCCATTGGCTGACGACCCAATATGTTTGAGAACTTGATAGAGGCTAACAAGATAATTGCGAAGAAACTATTGCCCGCTATTTGAACCATCTGTTGAGAATTTGTGCGAATCTCATAAACCTTTCGAAGAATTCTCGCATCTCTTGTGCATGTTTGATCCGAATCTCAAACTGCTAATTAATTTACATCAATATTCTTTTAATCAATATATATTTATTTATTTAATTTTGTGAATGTCACACATCGTTTCTAGATCTTATTTACCATTTATTTTTATTTGTGTTTTCTTATTTTTTGATTGATAGCTGCTCTGGATTCCTGCAAGTATTTTGGAAATGCAAATATGTAATAAACTTTAGGTGTATGCTTTCTGATCATTAACCCTGAAATTTTATCATTTTATGTAGTATATACGGTGGAAATGTTTTGGTGTTATCAAACAGAGTTTATTATGAAAGACAACTATACAACTGAAATAACGGAAAACTGATATATTTTTGAACAAAATATTCTTAGAAAATCAAATATGTCATTGGACTTTTGGAAAAGAAACTTGGTTCTAAAACTTCTTTCGAAATTATCAAATTATTCCTTCAATTGGTCATTTTCAAATTAACAAACGACTAAGTTCAAATCAATACTTAAGGACCAATGTATCTCGTTTTTTATTTTATTTCAAGGACTAATCTTGTTTTCTATTTAAAAAATTCCAGGATAAATTTTATATAAATCAATAGTTCAAAGAACATATATTTTCACGAAATTTAAGGACTAATATGCATTTACTGCTATTAATGAACAAGTTAACAAGAAGAAAAGAATTGCAGAGAGGAGTAACACAATATTTTTTTAGAAATAAGTCAAAACTGTCTTTCCAGCTGACCATGAATTTGTCAATGATTGGCGAAATTTTATACGTAATACTGAAATGAACTGATTCGT
This sequence comes from Carex littledalei, assembly GCA_011114355.1. NCBI lineage: Eukaryota > Viridiplantae > Streptophyta > Magnoliopsida > Poales > Cyperaceae > Carex > Carex littledalei. Next base: position 8,288,902 of record CM022084.1, on the reverse strand, counting down.
TTCCTGGATACTTTACTTTTTATTTTGCCTTCTAATTTATTTCATGTTTTACTTGAAGAACTTTTTTCATTTGAACTCAATTTTTTTTTTGTTTTTTTTTTGTAAATTGCAACCATTTTTTTTCAATTTGAAAGGGGTGTCCGAGCTTCACTTTTCTGTCAGAAAAAAAAACGACTAGAACTACTTGCTATATACACAGATGGCTACATTCAAGAGAACTATATAAAACCTCAGCTGCTGATTAACACAAACAGTGATGGATCTTGGAATTTGGGATCAGGCTAATAATACTTGGCCAAAAGGGATGCAAACAAAAAAAATTAAGATAAATGGTTTTGTTTTAATTAAAATCCTGGTACCATTCCTTGGATGGGAAGGTACCATTACAGTTGGAAGGTACCATTCCTTGGATGGGAAAATAATTGTAGTTTAGCTTGATTAAACCATTAATTGTAAGCACAATCCACTGTGAAATGTGGCTGATATTTTTAGAGTTGTTGTAATGTACTAATCTCATAAAAATAGAGCCAGCGTGCATTCAGGCCAAAATAATTACGGATACCAGAGATAAATACATTTCAGCATCCTTTTGTATCTCCATTTTTCTTGGAAAAAGAATTTATTTTTAAGTGAATTTTTATAGTAAATTTTTGTGACCCAAATTTCTAATGAGATAATGCACAATACTCTTCATCTTAGAATTTTTTTTTTTTTGAAAAAAAAAAGACGAGGTTCATGTACTCAAATTTCTTGAAAATTGGATTGGTTTGCTAAAAATAATGGCTTGAAAGTTTGGACACGTCAAGAAGTCTGTGGTCCCACTATTTTCATAGCCACCAATGGCATCCTCCTTTTTTGCTTTTTTAAGATATCTCAATTTTGGAAGCAAATGAAGATAATGCTTGATATTTTCATGGTACATATTCCGATATTTTAATTAAATTAAGTATATTATTTTATAAATTCTGTAAAGTCTTGAAGAATTAAGTGTAACCAGCCAAGCCAGCTTTCACTTATAGTCCTGTACTTTGATTACCAATGATAAAAATCTGGTGGAATTTGATTAGTACATTTTGTGAAAATTCTGCAAATTATTATGTTATTTTAAATTATTCACATCGATCTTTAGTATTTCAAAATATACACACGCACACACACTTGAGTACAACATTTATTCAATAAATGATTTTTGACAGAAATGATTTTATTTCATAAATTTATTTTTTTCTTGAATAAATATTTCTTCTCAAAGTCCCATAAATAATTCTAATATAATAAAAAAACCAAAAATAATTTCACCGTCCCAAAGTAAGGTATATGAAGTAGAACATATATATATTATGGATTATTCAATTTGTGCCTACTTTGCCTTGGGGCAGCCAATAATATAATAAAATTAAAAGAAAGAAGTGACAAGTGTTTATGCGCAGATTTTTTGAATTCGGATTGCAATTGGTTGTTACAATTTGACGACGTTACCTTGCATTTATTTATTTGTGGAGGTAAATTAGGCGGGAGGAGCGGAGAGATTGAAAATCAGTCCGGTGTTCTCCGTTTTTACATAAAGAGTGGCAGAGATTATCCAATTTTTGTTATACATTACAAGGGAAGGGAGATCTCCAGTTTAGTTTAAATTGAGAGGATAATAGGGAAATAGCCCTTTCAGGCGTCGAAAGTGCTTCGTGTCTCCAGGTTAGCTACACGTTGCTTTCTTTCTCCACTGTCTTTTTCCTCTCCCTCCCTCTCACAAGGGGCATGCAACGTTAAGGCAGCATGTCCTTTTCCTTCTTGTGACATCTCTAATTATGTCATAGTTGTAGACTTGTAGGATTGTTTCTTCTTCTCTTGTCTTGTATTATTTTTTTTTTGTAAAAAAACAATTATACCACTATCTCACTTCTCAAAATTTGGAATACATGCATGTGTTCGATCATTTTGATTAAATCCATATGTTTATATAGTTATAAAATGCTACAAAAAGATAATATAAGACGAAGGAGGGAGCATATGTATACTCCTATCAGTAAAAGTGCTTAACTATACAACATAGTATCTTCACGGATATTCTTGTCAGTAATAGTGTTATTTTCGAAAATAACAATTTCTCTTAGCTTACCCTTGACAACTAATATTAGTATTTTATTACCCTCACGGATACTCACATATTCTTGTAGTATTCAAGCATACATGTTGCATCCACTATTTCAAAATGTTTTAATTAGTTGTCTGAATGTTGAATACATACATTTTGTTGAAATTACTGAACGTATTTATTCAATAATTATATATAATTTTATGAACTTTTAAGAATTAAAATTGAGGTAGTCGCGTTGTTCTCTTAGGTTACGTTTGGATGGAGTAAGAATAGAGCTAACCTTGGGTGATCCAAACAACAATTAGAAAATTGGGTTAGCTCAAGAATAGCTCTATTCTACTAACCCATAGAAATGGTGGGTTAGCAAGAATAGAGCTAGTGCCGAAATTTTTATTTATAACATTTTAACAAAATAAATTAATAAAATAACCATCGTTTCTGGTCAATTCTAAATCTAACACGGCCGCAGAACACCGGAGCGGACCCATATGAGGGAGGCCGCAGAATGCCGGAGCGGACCCCCATATGGGGCCGCAGTATGCCGGAGTGGACCCTGTTCTTTATATCCCGAAAATGACAGGAAAATTTCATTCCACACTCTCACACCTTCTCTCTCCTGAGTTAGCTCTCTGATCTGTAAGTTTTTTCTCTCTTCTTTTAAATTTTTTATTTTTATTTCAGTAGATTAATAATTTAATTAGAATAATTAATTTAGCAATAATTAAATTAGAATAATTTAATTAGAATAATTAATTAGAATAATTAATTTAGTTAATTTTTAATTGTAGGTTTCTTCTGTATTGAATTGAAAAAATAGCTCTTATGGTATCCATCTACACTGGTGGAGATGTTTTAACAGGTCCTAATGGGGTTTACTATAGTATTGGACCTATTACTGTGATCCCGGTATTGCCGGGTACTGATTATTTGGGACTTAAATCAAGTATATGTCAGAATTTGGGGTTGGATCAGGGTCAGTATGACCTTAAAATTGATGCCAAAATTAGCATGCCGACTAGTTCATCACAAACCTGGTTCTAACTATTTCCAATTCAGAATGAGGGAGTTTGGCAGGTATTGTATAACCAAACCATGAGTTTTTCTAGGGGTGCATACAAGATAATTGACCTATATGTGGAGGTTACCAGAGCCCGACGTTCCAACCCAGTTATGAGGTTAATCCAGGGTCGTAGTCGGGGTAACTCATCCGGCTCTAGTCCATCCCCTGTCCAAATTGACCAACCATCCAGTAGTCGGGCCCTAGTTCAGAGGGACCGACCCTCCCGTCGGGCCCCATCCCAGACTGACCAGCCTTCATCTAGTCGGACCGCTCATTGGGGTCAAACTTGTAATCCGGATGAATCCGATGAAGAAGTGGATCCGGAAATACTATAGGCAGAGGAAAATTGGGGTCCTGTTGATCCTGAGGGTATGAGCGATTATTCTGACCAGGAAGATACCGGGCCTGTGCTCGGCAAACCAAGGACTTTCAAGATGGATCGCGGGTTTCGGATAATGGATCGCGGGTTTCAGCACCCGATTCATGCTTTCAACGACACATCAGGGTTTATGGAAGCCAATTCGGGTTTGTTTGGAAGTAGGGCAGAGTATGAGAATGAATTGTCCGAGGGACAAACATATGACTCAAAAGAGGAAATGAAGAGCACAATTGCCAGGTTTCACATCCTTTGCAACAAAGAGGTAAAACCTACGCACAGTGACCGCACAAGAATGAGGTTCAAGTGCAAGGACAGTTACTGTGGGTGGTACATACTCGCAAGGGCCACCGGTTATGGAACACAATGACGTGTCTCCAAGTGCCCAACACAACATTCATGCCACGCGAATGCGACAAGAACAGATCACGCCCAGTTGTCAGTTGCTATGGTTGCCGAGTGTATATCCGCTCACATGAGGAACGATGTCGACTTGAGTATTCAGGCTGTCCGAATTGCTGTTGCTGAAAGGTACAACGGTCAGATACCGGCGTACAACAAACTATGGCGTGGCCGTGAGTTGGCAATAGCCCGTCAATTTGGCAGTTGGGAGGGGTCATACGCTCTTGTAGTTCTATTGTTGGAGGCAATCAAAAGAAGCAACCCAGGTACTACATTGTTCCTTCAATTTTTACGTCATTTCATTATCAATCAAAAATTGAACTTATTTTTTTAAATTTATTGACAGAAACATTGTTTGAGGTGACCTCATATCCCACTGGTGAACCTGGACCATGGAGGTATTTTCATAGGGCGGCTTGGGCATTTGGACCGTGCATAGCTGCTTTTCAACATATCAGACCGGTCATCACAGTTGATGCATGTTTCCTGTCAGGCCGGTATAAAGGTAACTAATTTGATTGTTTTCACTTTATTTATTTTAGTTGATTTCGGCTCTTACAAAATTTATTTTACCATAGGCAAGCTGTTGATTGCAACCGGGTACGATGCTGAAAATCAGCTCCTCCCGTTGGCTTTTTCACTGGTAGAATCAGAGAGTTATGACGATTGTGCGTGGTTCATGAAATGGTTGCGCCGTAATGTAATCCGCTCCAGATTCATGTGTGTCATCACTGATAGGGGAAAGGGTATCAAGAAAGTGTTCAGACAAGATGATATGGGGTGGAACGAGGAGGATGAGGATCAATGTGTTCACCGTCTTTGTGCTACTCACATAGCCGAGAACATGAAGAAGAACGGTTGCAGTGATAAGGCAATCCGTTTTTTTAGAATATGTGTGGCTAAGAGGAAGATGAGGAGGTATGAGCAAGGAATGCAAGCAATGGGGCAGGCATGTGACATTGCCCTCAATTGGCTGGACGGGGTGGGTAAATATTTGGATCAAGATGAGAACGAGTGCCCCAAACTATGGAAGATATTCCAAGCACTGGACGGTGGTTACCGTTGGGGCATCATGACTACAAACGGGTCCGAGTCGCTTAATAAGGTCTTCAAGTCCTCTCGTAGGCTACCGGTTGCAGCAATAATTGAAGACACATTTTACAAATGTATGACATGATTTGCGCAAAGGAGGGCCAAAGCAGAATGGGAAGTCAGTCAAGGTCAACAATTCTCGTGTCGTGTGCATCAGGTACTTTTATTTGTAGTTCTTTCTTCATAATTTTTAATTTAATGAACTTTGTTAAAAAAATCTGACTTTTTCATTATTTTTTAATTTTTCGTAGCTGATCAACAAACAGTTCGAGAGGTCCGATAAAATGAAGACGCTGGGGGGCTTTGGAAACAACAACGAGTTCGAGGTAACCTCCACACAGGAGAGAGTTCACGCTTTCATACCTGACGATTCTGGTCGGTTTACCAAGGCCAATTACAAATACACGGTGATAATCGGGGATGATCACACGGTAACTTGCACGTGCCAGAAGCCTCAATTGGAGAGAATACCGTGCTCTCATGTTCTGTCCGTGTGTCGTCTCCGAGGCATCGACCCTGGCGTATTTGTAAGTCACTACTATCACATCCATACACTGATCAACACATGGAGCGCACAATGGCATGTCTATGGAAATCAGTCGGAATGGCCTCAACACAATGGCCCGGTCCTTGTTCCAGAGAAAAAAAATATTGCTGTGGGCAGAAGACAGCACGACAGAATTCCGATGTGGATGGACGTTCTACATAATAGGAGAAGAGGACACCAAGCCGGCCGAGATACACAAGAAAGACAAAACAGAGCTGCTCGAGCTGCACGAGATTGAGAGTTAATGTTGCTTTTTTAATTGTACTCGTAGAAATGTTGTTTATTTTCGGTTAATTAGACGTATTTGTAATTTCCGATAACATTAGCATTGTTCTATTGTATGCTTCTTTATATGGCTTTCTATTGTAATGTTTCTTTTGATCAAACAAACGACGAACAACAATTTCAGATTAAACGACATTTCAAACATAAGTAATTACACACAACTTCCAGTACAAACTTTACATTTTTGATAAAAATTTCCAAAACAAAATCATAATCAACTTCAGAATCAGATTAAAAAAAAAAAAAAAAACAGGGGCCGCTCCGGCATAGTGCGGACCCGGGTCCGCTCTGGCATACTGCGGCCCCATATGGGGGTCCGCTCCGGCATTCTGCGGCCTCCCTCATATGGGTTCGCTCCGGCATTCTGCGGCCGTGTTAGATTTAGAATTGACCAGAAACGATGGTTATTTTATTAATTTATTTTTTTAAAATGTTATAAATAAAAATTTCGGGTTAGTGATATTAATAAAAAAATAGTTTTCATTCTTCTCAATTAGAGTTAGTTTAAATATAAATTAGTATTAAATTAAATATTTGATTAGTATTAAATAAATATAATATTAGATTAGATTAGTGTTAAATAAAATATTAGTTTAAATATTAAATTTAATATAATATTAATTAAAATGTTAGATTAGTATTAAATAAATATAATATCAAATTAGATTAATATTAAATAAAATGTTAGATTAAATATAATAAATATTAATTTAAAATTTTAATATAATATAATATTAGTTTAAATGTTAAGTGTTAAATGTAATATAATATTAGTTTAAATATTACATTAGTAAATATAATATCAGATTTGATTAGATTAGTATTAAATATAATATTATATTAAATATAATATAATATTAATTTAAATATTAAATGTAATATAATATTACTTTAAATATTAGATTAGTATTAAATAAACTATTAGATTAAATACAACATAATATAATATTAGCTTCAATATTAAATATAATATAATATTAATTTAACTAAATGTAATGTATTATAATATTAATTTAAATATTAAATGTAATATAGTATTACTTTAAATATTATACGTGTTAAATAAAATATTAGTTTAAATATTAAATGTAATATAATATTAGTTTAAATTTTAAATGTAATATAACATTTTAGTTGAAATATTATATTAGTATTAAATAAAATATGAGATTAGTATTAAATAAATATAGTATTAGATTAGATTTGATTAGTATTAAATAAAATATTGGATTAGTATTGAAAAATATTAGTTTAAATGTAATATAATATTAATTTAAATATTAAATGTAATATAATATTACTTTAAATATTATATGTATTAAATAAAATATTAGTTTAAATGTTAAATGTAATATAATATTTTAGTTTAAATATTATATTAGTATTAAATAAAATATTAAATTAGTATTAAAGAAATATAATATTAGATTAGATTCTATTAGTATTAAATAAAATATTAGATTAGTATTGAAAAATATTAGTTTAAATGTAATATAATATTAATTTAAATATTAAATGTAAAAATATTAGATTAGTTTAATCAATATAATATTACTTTAAATATTATATGTATTAAATAAAATATTAGTTAAATATAATATAATATTAGTTTAAATGTTAAATGTAATATAATATTTTAGTTTAAATATTATATAATTATTAAATAAAATATTAAATTAGTATTAAATAAATATAATATTAGATTAGATTCTATTAGTATTAAATAAAATATTAGATTAGTATTGAAAATTGATACCTCGCATATTTAGTCTATTTTAGGCCTATTTTAGTACCAGATTCGTGCCATAATTCACCAGAATTATGTGCATTCCATTGTTATATCTTTAGAATTTGGTACTGCTGAGTGTTTGTTTGTTTTCTGCAGGTTTGGAGCAAAACACACGAAGAAATGGCGATTCACATGATGAGGTACGACCCTTACCAGGCTTGGTACGGGTCGGACCATACTTAGCCGTTTTCAGCTCTTCACGCCTGGTACGGCCAGGCCGTACCAAATTGGTACGGGCCGTACATAAAGGCGTCCTGACAGATTCAAATTTGGGCAGAGGCTATTTAAGGCGGGGAACTCTCCAGATTTCGTATCCAATTCATTCCAGATAGATCTGAGAGCTCAGTAGGAGAGAGAAAGAAGGCTAAGGAGCTGAAAGCAAGAAGGAAAGAAGAGGAAGAGGCGAAACTCGACGGATCTAGCTTCCTCCTCCATCTCCCTTCAATCCATGGCTATCTCTCTTCCTCTTATTGTATTTTTAGACATTGCTATGTGCTGTGAGTAGATCATTTTAGTTTCTAGGGTTAGAGATCGAATCTTGATTTGTTTTGACTTTCTTTGACTTTTACTTTGTATGAACTCTTTAGTTTGATTGATTGTGATTTTCATTGTTATATCTTGCTTTGCTTGCTGTGATTGTTGTATGATGTCCCTTTAGGTTTAGATCGAACCTATCAAGGTCATGTGATCATCTCAATCTCTCATCCAATTCAAGTACATAGGGTAGAATAGTTCGAATTGAAGCCGAAAGGTTGAATTCTCCTCTAATCGACAGATTAGAGGGTGCCTTAGACATCTAATCAATCAGCTAGGGTAGATCTGTACCAACATACGATGGTTGAGGTGTAGAAACCCTAAAAGGCTCTCAATTGCATTCCAACCTAGATCTTGATCCAACAAACGACGGTTGAGGGTTAGGAACCTTAGGTATGGTCTATTGAACCTTTCTAAAGAGTTTAGCACAAGGTACCAGCAAGGAAATGCATTCACTCGAACTGGTAGGTTCTGTTCTGGGAAGCCGGTACGGGTCTTACCAGGGTGGTACGGCCTAGCCTTACCAAGTGAGGTACGGCCTAGCCGTACCTACTTAGTACGGGCCGTACCACTAGAGGCAGATCACAGATGAAGTCTTAAACCCTGGAAACGCCTTTTATCCATAATCAAAACACAATTTACATTTGTTCTAAACATTTTGTTACATCTTCTTGAACTGTTTGAACTGTTTGAATTGATACCTTAGGAAATTAAATACCAAATCAAACTTTTTCACTTCTAGTTTTTGATTGAGTTTGTTTAGAGTCTAACCTAGTGATTAACCGTCCCTGTGGATCGATACCCGATTATACTACACGATAGGGGTTGTGCACTTGCATCCCTTACTCGTGGAGTGTTAACGTGGTTTTAAAAGGTACGCCCTCAAGCGTACCGAAACTTGCGTTGCACTTTGCTGCGAACAAGTTTTTGGCGCCGTTGCCGGGGACGGTAACCAATTGCTTAGTTAGGTTTTATCTTACTTAGTTGATCTAGATTTTATCTTGTATCTTTATTGCTTTTCTTATTCAAAAATACTAAAAACTGGCTTTTGAACCCCCCCCTGCGGGCAAATACAGGCTGACATACAATCTGAGAAGCAAGGGGCCCCTGTTCGACCAAACTCCTCCAGACTCAGCTGACACTGCTCAGCCACTCTCTGGTACGGCCCGCACAGACTCAGGTACGACCAGGCCGCACCAACCAGGTCCGACCCGTACCAAGACTGGTCCGACCCGTACCAACACACCAGAACCCGAAAAGATGGCTGAGGCAGACAACGAAGCCCGATTGAGAATGGAGGCAGAGGCCAGGGAAAGAGAAAGACAGAGGCGAGAAGAAGAAGAAGGCCGCATGACTGATGACGAAGCTGATGGTTTCATGCCTCGGACGCTGCGAGAGTACAACGTGCCGAGAGCTGGAGATGCAAGAGGTGCGATCCGGCTGCCACACATTCCAGGACAGCAACCAAACTTCAACCCGGGTGTTGTCAATATGGTGCAGCAGAACAGCTTTCACGGACTCGACCACGAGGACCCGCACGCTCATCTCCAGACATTCCTCGAGTGCATCACTACGATCAAGACCAACGGTGAGAATGCTGATTACACAAAGCTTGCTTTATTTCCTTTCACGCTTAGGGATAAGGCCAAAAAGTGGTTAGGATCTTTGCCTAGGGACTCTGTTAGGACTTGGAGGGATTTGTCCAAATTGTTTTTGACCAGATTTTTCCCTCACAAGAGGACAGCCAAGGTGAGACAAGACCTGACCAGCTTTAGGCAGATTTTTGATGAACCCCTGAATGAAGCGTGGGAGAGATTTAGAGAGTTGCAGTACTCTTGTCCCCACCACGGTTTACCCGATTGGCTTTTAATTCAAACGTTTTACGACGGCCTGAATGAGAGCACTCGTGCTTACGTGGACGCTGTTGCGGGAGGCGCGTTGATGTCAAGGGAGCCTTTAGAGGCTATGAGCTTGATAGATGATATGGCGCAGAACCAGCAGTGGTCCGGCCGCGACACGTCACGCCCACGAGGAGGCCAAGGAGGTAGCCAAGGAGGAGGCAAGTACGAGCTAGACCACATCACGGCTCTCACCGCCAAGATGGACGCCATGCAGAGGGCAATGGACAAGCTTAGTGTCAAGGCTGTCGAACAGCAACCTCAAGTCTGCGTCATGTGCGGAGACGAGAGGCACGCATACGAGCAATGCCCGCTGGTGCAGCAAGACGAGGAGAACGAGCAAGTCCACTCTCTCAACAACGAACCTTCTTTCTTCCCACGACCTCCCTTCAGTCGATCCTATTCCAAGGACCATGTTGAGCAGCAACACTGGAGGTCGAACCAAAACAACCCTGCGCCTTTCAACAACTCTTCGTTCAGACCCCCCTTCCAAAACAACAGCTTCCAAAGGCCGCAGTACAACAACAACAACAACTGGAACAATCGGACGAGCAACACTGGAAACTACCCTCCTCAAAGCAACAACGATTGGAGACCCCAAGCTTCGAGCAGCAACAGCAACAATGGCAACAGGAGCTTCTACCAGAACGCTTCCTTTCCCAATCAAGGCAACCGAGTAGCTCCATCTGGCCCCTCAAAGTCGAATGCGCCTGCCGGAGTGGACGACTTCACTCACGAGCAGGGCAAGATGAATCAGATGATGTGGGAGCAGATGCAGAGCATGAGCACTCAAATGGCTGCCCAAAGCAAGTTGCTGGAGCAGCTGAGCCAGATGGTCACCTCAAGCCACTCTCGACCAGGGAAGCTTCCGGCTCAACCCGAACCAAATCCAAGAGAAGAGGCTAAGGCGATCACTCTGAGAAGTGGGACCCAATACGACGAGCCACCAATACCAAGTGAGGGCACAGTTGATCCGATTCTCGACGCGACACCTGACGCGACCCCGACCCCTGAGTCAATTCCACTGAAGGAGGTTAATCCAGAACGAGCTGAGGTCACCCGACCTCAAGCGAGTGCAGACTGCACCAGCTCGGCAAGACCTGCACAACCTCCATCCAAAGCGTCAGGTGATCAGAAGAAGAAAGGGGCCGAGAAACCACCTCCATACCGGCCACCTGTTCCATTCCCCCAACGATTGGCTGAGACCAGACTGAACGAGCAATTTGCCAACTTCGCAAACGTCATCAAGCAGCTGCAGATCACCATTCCTTTCACTGACGCTCTGACTCAAATGCCCACCTATGCCAAGTTTCTGAAGGACATTCTTTCTAACAAGAGAAGCTTAGAGGGGCACGCGACAGTCAAGCTGACGGAGCAGTGCAGCGCAATCCTGAAGAGTGAGCTACCTCCCAAACTGGACGACCCTGGAAAGTTTTCCATCCCGTGCACCATTGGGAAGGCGACGATCAAGAAGGCCCTGTGTGATCTAGGAGCGAGCGTGAGTCTCATGCCACGCACTATCTATGATCGCATAGGAGTGGGGGAGCTCAAGCCCACGAGGATGACATTGCAGTTGGCGGATTCTTCAGTCCGACTTCCACTTGGTGTGGTGGAGGATCTGCCAGTTCAAGTCGGGAAGTTCTTCGTGCCCGTCGATTTCGTCGTCATGGAGATGGAAGAAGACAAGGAAGTCCCAATCATCTTGGGACGACCTTTTCTGAGTACAGCCGGCGCGATTATTGACGTGAAGCAGGGCATCCTGACTCTGAATTTCGGGGGAGAGAAGGTGAAGTTCCAGATCGACCGTGCCATGAGATATCCGTCGCGATCTGAGACATGTTTCCGAGTTGACAGGACCGAGGAGTACCTGGCTGATCTAGTCAAGGACTACTTTCTCGACCAAGTCAACAACTCGCTGCGCCAAGACGCTGAATTCCTCTCAAAGTTGCCAAGCGAGGCGAGCGAGTCGATTTGTGCAGCAGATGCGATTCCTGAGGATCTGGAGGATCGTACATCACACTCTGAGACGATGAGTGAAGCGGAGACTGCCAAGGCCGACACCTCGACAGCACACGAGTCTGATCACCCAGATGCGACTCGAGTCAATGATCAGCCTGAGCGTCCGACTCCCGAACTCAAGCCTCTCCCAACCAATCTCCGATACGAGTTCCTCGATCCAGAAAAGTCTTGTCCCGTGATCGTCAATGCGAGTCTGAACCCCGATCAAACCGCCAAACTGCTTGAGAAGCTGCGATTTCACAAGGGCGCGATTGGGTACTCGATCAAGGACTTGAAAGGGATCAACCCAGCCATCTGCTCACACCGGATTCTTCTCGAGGATGATCACAAGCCGTCTGTGGAGCACCAGCGGCGACTCAACCCCAACCTGAAAGAGGTGGTGAAAAAGGAGATTCTCAAACTCCTAGACGCAGGCATCATCTATCCCATCTCTGACAGCAAGTGGGTGAGTCCCGTTCACGTGGTGCCCAAGAAGGGAGGCACGACAGTGGTGCGCAATGAAAAGGATGAGCTAGTCCCTACTCGTGTGGTGTCTGGGTACCGCATGTGTATCGACTACAGGAAGCTCAACAATGCCACGCGCAAGGATCACTTCCCACTGCCGTTTGTCGACCAACTCCTTGAAAGGCTGGCGACTCATTCTCATTTTTGCTACCTTGACGGGTACTCAGGATTCTTTCAGATCCCCATTCACCCGAACGACCAAGACAAGACCACCTTCACATGTCCCTACGGTACATTCGCATACCGTAGGATGCCATTCGGTCTCTGCAATGCACCTGCCACCTTCCAAAGAGCCATGATGGCTATCTTCTCAGATTTCATTGAGAAAGAGGTTGAGGTCTTCATGGACGACTTCTCTGTCTATGGGACCAGCTTTGACTCATGTCTAGCCAACCTCTGCAAAATTCTGGAGAAGTGCGAAGAAGTCAACCTAATCCTCAACTGGGAGAAGTGTCACTTCATGGTCCAAGAGGGAGTCGTCCTTGGACATGTGGTGACCTCAAAAGGGATTGAGGTTGACAAAGCAAAGGTGGAGGTGATCGAGAAGCTGGAGATCCCAACGAACGTCAAAGCTGTGCGAAGCTTTCTGGGACACGCTGGCTTCTACCGCCGTTTCATCAAGGACTTCTCGAAAATCGCAAAACCATTGACCAACCTGCTCATCAAGGATTCTGATTTCATCTTCACGCAGGAGTGTGTCGATTCGTTTTGCCGATTGAAGGAAGCCCTTGTCTCAGCACCCATCCTGCAGCCTCCAGACTGGACCTTGCCATTTGAGCTGATGTGCGATGCGAGTGATTACGCTGTGGGAGCCGTTCTTGGGCAGCGGAAGGAGAACAAGCCATGTGCTATCTACTACGCTAGCAAGGTGCTAGACCCTGCCCAGATGAACTACACAACAACCGAAAAGGAGCTTTTGGCTGTTGTGTTCGCTCTCGACAAGTTTAGATCCTATCTGGTTGGTTCCAAGATAGTGATCTACACTGACCACGCCGCACTCAAGTATCTGTTGAGCAAGCAGGATGCCAAACCTCGCCTGATTAGGTGGATTCTCCTCATGCAGGAGTTCGATATCGAAATCAGGGACAAGAAAGGAGTCGAAAACACTGTGGCTGACCATCTGTCCCGGCTTCGCTGGGAAGATGAGGGCTCTTGTAGCCTGCCAATTGATGACTCGTTCCCTGATGACCAATTCCATTCGATTTCTGCCATGGAGGAGATCCACTCGGTCGATACACCGATGCACGCGACTCATGCGTTGCAAGATCGGACGTTCCATGCCACTGACCGAGTGAACACCAAGTCGGCGCCCTGGTATGCAGACATTGCGAACTTTCTCGCCTCAGGAGTACTTCCTCCTGACATGTCATACCAGCAGAAGAAGAAGTTGCGATCGGATTCCAAGTTCTACTTCTGGGACGACCCCTACCTCTTCAAGATTGGCGTTGATGGCGTCTACCGTCGATGTGTGCCATACGACGAGACGCGCTCCATTCTTGAGCACTGCCACTCCTCCGCCTACGGAGGACACGCTTCATCCTCCAAGACTGCTTCAAAGGTCCTGCAATCTGGCTTCTTCTGGCCTTCACTTTTCAGAGATGCTAGGACCTTCGTCGCAGCTTGTGACAAGTGTCAGCGCACCGGGAACATCTCCAAGAGGAATGAAATGCCTCTCACCTCTATTCTAGAGGTAGACATCTTTGATGTCTGGGGCATTGATTTCATGGGACCGTTTCCACCCTCGTGTGGGAACGAGTACATCCTGGTGGCAGTTGACTACGTCTCCAAGTGGGTGGAGGCAGTGGCGTGCAAGAATGCGGACTCCAAGGCAGTGAAACGACTGTTCACTGACACCATCTTCCCTCGCTTTGGAGTCCCGAGAGCCGTCATCAGTGACGGTGGCAAGCACTTCATCAATCGCCAATTTGACAATCTCCTCAGTCGCCATGGAGTCACTCACAAGGTGACCACATCCTACCATCCTCAAGCCAACGGTCAAGCCGAGATTTCCAACAGAGAGATCAAGTCTATCCTGGAGAAGACCGTGGCTCGCACGAGGAAGGATTGGTCACTCAAGCTGAGTGACGCACTTTGGGCCTACCGTACAGCCTTCAAAACTCCGATTGGGATGAGCCCTTTCAAATTGGTGTACGGAAAGTCCTGCCACTTGCCCGTGGAAATTGAGCACAAGGCATACTGGGCCACACGGGCCATCAACATGGACTTGCTCTCAGCTGGAGAGAAACGCATCCTTGACTTGCATGAGTTAGAGGAGATGCGTCTCAATGCCTACGAGAACGCGAGAATGTACAAGGAAAGGACCAAACAAGTTCACGACAAGCGCATCATGCCTCGTGAGTTCCATGAGGGAGACTTGGTCCTCTTGTTCAATTCTCGACTTAGGCTCTTTCCAGGGAAGCTGAGGTCCAGATGGTCCGGTCCATTCCGGGTGAGGGCAGTGTTCCCATTTGGCGCTGTGGAATTGGAAAACAAGGAAGGGCAGACTTTCAAAGTCAATGGTCAGCGTCTCAAGCACTACATTGCTGACCATCCCCAAGAATTGCGAGAGAGCTTGGATCTCTCCGATCCATCTCCAAACAGAACCTGAAGAGAGAAGGTCGAGCTCGAGACCTAAAACGAGCGCTCCTTGGGAGGCAGCCCAAGCCATTTTTACCTGTTTTGCATCTTAGGAACAGTTAGACATGCATTCATTCTTCTTCATTGCATCACGAGCGGCTTGAGAAGTCACGAGAACGAGAAACGAAGATTTTTGAGGTTGGTACGGCTAGGCCATACCACATTGGTACGGCCTGGAAATTGAAGGGTTGGTACGGCCCGTACCAATTTGGTACGGCCAGGCCGTACCTAGGTCAGAGACGCGAACCGACGCCATAACTGCCGCCTTTTTCTTTTTAAACCCACGATTCCGCACCCCTTCCTTTTCCCCTTCCTTCCCAGCCGCGCTTCCCTCTCTCTCTCTCTCTCTCTCTCTCTTCTCTCTCTTCTCTCCCTCTCCATTCTCCACCCTCTCCACTCTTTCTCTCCTAAACCGAGCACAAGGCTGGCGCACCAACGCACCACCGACATTCCCCTCTTCCGTCCGATCCTCTTCACACGGCCACGCCGCACCGCTCCACTTGGTCCGACCCGCACCCCCTCACTGGTACGACTCGCACCATCTTCTCTCGGTTAGTCCCTCTTCTCCATTTTCTCTTCTTCCTTTTCCTCCTTGCTCGGTTCAGCAAGTTTTCAGTCCAAACCCTAGCTTGGTACGGCACACCCGTACCAGCTGGGTACGGCCCGTACCAAACGATCTGACCTGACCACTTTGGTGCCAACCTCTGTACTGCACCTCCTTGGGGTGCAAACCCCATTTTTGTCACTGGTACCAGATTGGTGCGGCCATTACCAGCCAACACACCAAAACCCTAGGTTTGGTACGGCCCGTACCAACCCGTGCGGCTAGGCCGTACCTACCTAGGTCAGGCCAGGCCGTACCTCTTAGGTCAGACCAGGCCGTACCTACCCAGTTGCGCTCCCTCTGAAACAACCAACGCCACAAACGTCTGAGAGATGCGTCGGCGATCCTCTCGCTCCTCCACACCCTCTGACGCCTCCATCCCTTCCGCCACTGGCCCGATGGCCAACGTCCCTCCTGCTGACGCCCCCACGTCATCTCATCACTCCCACCGGAGTGCGTCTCGGGGTGACTCCCGCGCATCTCGCCACTCCCAGGAGAGTGCAGCCAGGACCCCCACCTACTATGAGGGTGAGACCACATCCAGTGAGTCTCCATCCGTTCACCAGAGCCCACAGGAGAGCCCCCCTTACCATCCATCTGCTGACCAGGACCAGGGCCCTGACGAGGCCTCCGACCACGCCTCTGACTCCATGGGCACCGATTCGGCCACCTCTGATGCCACCCAGCGTGCCGACGCATACACCGCGGAGTACTTCCTCATTTCGACCCGACAGCAGCTCAAGAATTTTGAAATCCTTCTGACGAAGACGGTCAACAACACGAGGATTGTCGATTTCTCTGCTCTTCAGGCGATGGGCCTAGAGGACGAGTTCCGCCGCATCACCACCCGGGTCGGGATCACTCCAGCTTTCTGGGAGATCGCCCAGAGGGGTTACAAGAAGCTCACCTTGGAGTTTCTTTCCTCTCTGGAGCTCAAGTTTTCGCGGAACCACCACCCGTTCATCAGGTTCCGCATGCTGAGTGAGACCCGCCGCGTCTGGCTACATGACTTGAGGGAGTGGTTTGGCTTTGAGCCGAACCCGACTACTGATTCCCTCTCTTTCTCTGGGGAGTTGACGCGCGACACCTTCTGGGAGCTGATCTCTGGCGCACCAGCCGGGTCAGCTTTCAACAAGGAGTACAAGCAGCTCAACGTCCCACATCCTGTCATCCGGGTCCTGCTGCGTATCCTCGGTTGCACAGTTTTTGCACGTGGCGAGACATTCGCCCGTGCTAATGTTGAGGATCTGCAGCTGGTGGATCATATGCTGCGCCCCGACAGCACTCTCGAGCGGCCCGATCTGATGCTCGCCATGATCCGCCACTGGATCGACATCCAGAGGCAGCCCAAGCCGGGTGGCACTCTCTACATCTCGGCCTATGTCACTCTGATCGCTGAGCGCTTACACATTCCGATTATCGGCGACGAGGAGTGCCGTAGCTCCCGATCTCTCTCTCTCTCTCAGTTCACCACCTATAAGTTCATCGAGTCAGCAGCAGGACGCGATGGGCGAGGTGCTTGGGCTTGGCGCATGCCTGACCAGCATACCCGATACATCATGCCATTCCCGGTCACTCTCTCCTTCACTGACCGGAGCACTTGGTTTTTCCGCCGTCCGCCCCGCGTGCAGCCTGCCCCTGAGGTCCCACCCCCACCTCCACCTCCTCCACCACCACCGCATGGCGATGAGGACATGCTCGATGCCCCCACCTCTCCAGTCCAGGCTCCGTTTGCACCGCTGCATCATCTCCCTCCTCATGTGCCACCTTTCCCCGGCCAGGCTTCCCCCTTCTTCGAGCAGGTACATCCTTCACCCTTTGGTGCAGGTACCTCATTCTATGGAGCTGGCCCTTCCACGTACCAGACTGGCCCATCCACCTCCGCCTTCGCTGCCGGCCCATCCACCTCTGCCTACGCTGCCGGCCCCTCCACCTCCTACAGTAGACCCGAGTATCCCCCTCCTGTCGATGAGCCCACCATCCAGGATGTCTACCATCTGATGTATGGCATGCGTCAGGAGCAGGGTGATGCACTCTATGAGCAGGGTGCTGCCATTCGTGAGCAGGGCGCCACACTCCGTGCGCAGGGCGCCGCCATTCAGGATCTCACGCGGCGGGTGACTGGGATAGAGCAGCGGTTTAGCGACTGGCTCTGGTACGACCACCCTGAGGACTGATCAGGTTCGCTCTCTTTTCCCCGAGCTTCTTTTATCTCTTTTATCTTATAGTCTTGAAGCATTGAGGACAATGCTCAGGCTAAGCTTGGGGGGATTGCATTTGCATTTAGGTCATATTTACTTTATCGTTATTTTTCTGGCATTTTTTCATATTTTCGTGCATTGTTAGGTGAAGATTTGCGTGAATTGCTAGAATTGAGAATAACTTTGAAACGATTTAGTTGTGATTAGGATATACCTGAGTGAATTGGAACTAACCCATGATTGGTTATTGAACTACTTAGGTTGAGATGTTTTTAATAATGGAAACGATGAAACAAACTTAGAATTGAATCGAACGAGATTATTCGAAAAAACTGAACTGTGCCTTTAGGAATTGGGATTTTCAAATTAAGAAAGTTTGGAATATCCATTGGTATGAATGAATACCAATAGATGTGTGTATTCATGGTATGAGCAAACCAAAAAGAAATGAAAAAGAATAAAAAAAAAAAAAAAAAAAAAAAAAAAAAGAAGAAAAAGAAAAGAGAAATGAAAAAGATGGAGAACATAAGAGTACTGGCAATAAGCCTCGAATGGGCGCCTTTGAGCTCGTCTCCCAATTAGAAATAAAGAAAGAAAATTTTGCTCATACCAACACACTTCGTTCGCAACTTTCTTACCCTTAAGCTTGATTCAAGCTTGGGGGAGGGCAAATGAAAAGAAGAATCACCTTGAATAAAAGCACTGATTCGGAAAAAGAATGAAATTGTTTCGATCAAACCTAGGTAATTAGTCTTTCCATTGTTAGAAGCATCTCAAAATAAGAAGTTCAATTGACCAATTGGTGGAGTGAACCAAGGTTTATAAAGGGATATTTGAATTACAACCGAATCGTTTCTAGAAATTCTTGACTATAACAAATTCACGTAGGTTTTCACATTTAGACTTGTATCTGCATTTAGATTTAGTTGACCAGCACTTTTACCCGAGTTTGAAACTTTTTGCTTGAGGACAAGCAAAGGTTCAGCTTGGGGGAATTTGATACCTCGCATATTTAGTCTATTTTAGGCCTATTTTAGTACCAGATTCGTGCCATAATTCACCAGAATTATGTGCATTCCATTGTTATATCTTTAGAATTTGGTACTGCTGAGTGTTTGTTTGTTTTCTGCAGGTTTGGAGCAAAACACACGAAGAAATGGCGATTCACATGATGAGGTACGACCCTTACCAGGCTTGGTACGGGTCGGACCATACTTAGCCGTTTTCAGCTCTTCACGCCTGGTACGGCCAGGCCGTACCAAATTGGTACGGGCCGTACATAAAGGCGTCCTGACAGATTCAAATTTGGGCAGAGGCTATTTAAGGCGGGGAACTCTCCAGATTTCGTATCCAATTCATTCCAGATAGATCTGAGAGCTCAGTAGGAGAGAGAAAGAAGGCTAAGGAGCTGAAAGCAAGAAGGAAAGAAGAGGAAGAGGCGAAACTCGACGGATCTAGCTTCCTCCTCCATCTCCCTTCAATCCATGGCTATCTCTCTTCCTCTTATTGTATTTTTAGACATTGCTATGTGCTGTGAGTAGATCATTTTAGTTTCTAGGGTTAGAGATCGAATCTTGATTTGTTTTGACTTTCTTTGACTTTTACTTTGTATGAACTCTTTAGTTTGATTGATTGTGATTTTCATTGTTATATCTTGCTTTGCTTGCTGTGATTGTTGTATGATGTCCCTTTAGGTTTAGATCGAACCTATCAAGGTCATGTGATCATCTCAATCTCTCATCCAATTCAAGTACATAGGGTAGAATAGTTCGAATTGAAGCCGAAAGGTTGAATTCTCCTCTAATCGACAGATTAGAGGGTGCCTTAGACATCTAATCAATCAGCTAGGGTAGATCTGTACCAACATACGATGGTTGAGGTGTAGAAACCCTAAAAGGCTCTCAATTGCATTCCAACCTAGATCTTGATCCAACAAACGACGGTTGAGGGTTAGGAACCTTAGGTATGGTCTATTGAACCTTTCTAAAGAGTTTAGCACAAGGTACCAGCAAGGAAATGCATTCACTCGAACTGGTAGGTTCTGTTCTGGGAAGCCGGTACGGGTCTTACCAGGGTGGTACGGCCTAGCCTTACCAAGTGAGGTACGGCCTAGCCGTACCTACTTAGTACGGGCCGTACCACTAGAGGCAGATCACAGATGAAGTCTTAAACCCTGGAAACGCCTTTTATCCATAATCAAAACACAATTTACATTTGTTCTAAACATTTTGTTACATCTTCTTGAACTGTTTGAACTGTTTGAATTGATACCTTAGGAAATTAAATACCAAATCAAACTTTTTCACTTCTAGTTTTTGATTGAGTTTGTTTAGAGTCTAACCTAGTGATTAACCGTCCCTGTGGATCGATACCCGATTATACTACACGATAGGGGTTGTGCACTTGCATCCCTTACTCGTGGAGTGTTAACGTGGTTTTAAAAGGTACGCCCTCAAGCGTACCGAAACTTGCGTTGCACTTTGCTGCGAACAAAAATATTAGTTTAAATGTAATATAATATTAATTTAAATATTAAATGTAGAAATATTAGATTAGTTTAATTAATATTTTATTTATTCCCTCCATCGCTATTCCAAATATACAATCCAAACGATATTTTTACTAACCGGAATAGTCCAAAGTTAGCACTATTCTCAAACGACTCGGGTTAGCACTATTCTTAACCACAAACCCAAAAATCGCTATCTTGCACTAATCCTTGCACGATCCAAACGTACTCTTAAAAAAGATAATTTAGTTATCATAAAATAGTGAAGAGAAATTATTTGTTTTTCTTCTTGTATTTTTTTGTTTGCCAAGTGTACGCTGCACCTCTGGCAGCTGCAAGTGGGACCCTGATTCTGATTGTCTTCTCGCTGTAGCCTTCAACAAGTGTTAATCTTATAATTTATTATTGTTTCTGATGACAATGATTCTTACTTTCATAACTCATCAAGTAATCAATAACAACCGAACATGCATGATTTGGTGCATAATTTTTTGTATTTGTACTTGAGAAACTTTCCATTAGCATTAAACTCACAAGAAAATTAATAAAACACTTGGAGGAGAAAAAAAACATATAGAACAATACAAACATTGTTTGTACAGAGGCATTTATAAGCTATTATAGGCCACCTATCAATATTTTTCGGTGATAGGTTATACCGCAATTTATAAGCCATTAGCTTTATATAAATCCTCAATGTTTCTGAAGAAATTGTAAGCGGGCCTTGTTTCATATATTTAAGCACTCGATCTAGTGACAAAAAACAATGCTCTCTGTATGAGATGTCACAGTTTCATAATCTTGATGGATATTAGGGCATTTAATTTGTTATAAAGTCATTATGGTTAATTTTGTGAAAGGAAATTAGGGGCATTGCACTTTGGCCTGAAATTTTTATTGCTGCCACTCCAAAAAAACCAAATTAAATGAATACCACCCCGCTGGATTTTTTTTCAATACTACCACCCTCGCTAATCCAGTTCGCACACCAAATGGGCTGGTGCGTGGACTGGGTTGGCGCACCAGGTGGTGCGCTGACTTGGTTGGCGCACCCAGCTGTTCTGCCTATTAAGGCACCACCAAAGGTAACTGTGCTCATTCCATTAGACGCAAGGCAGCAGGCAGCAAAGAGCATTCTCGCAAAGACCAAAGAGTAAGTTTTTTTTCACTCTAGTCCTTTATATTTTTTAAATTATTTGTAAATTTATTAAATGTTAGGTTTGTTCCGTAATTCAGGTAACTATGATTGGAATTGCTTGTTATTTTGGTGGTGAAGTATTACAAGGGCCCAATGGTGCTTATTACAGTATCCAACCCCATAAAATATTCAATATCGGCCCGGATTTAGATTTCAGAGGTATAACTAGGGAAGTGTACCAAGAACTTGGTATTGACCCGAATTATTACGAATTGGTAATTTCCGCAAGGATCAATATTGGCCAAGGCAACCAAATATGGTTCCAACAGCTCCCTGTACTAGATGATAGCAGTTGGGGGTTGTATACCCAAATGACATTGAATTTGACAACACCTTTCAAGTTCCTAGAGTTATATGTGGTTGCCAACCCCAGACAGAACCGTAGACAGAACACTAGTCGGGGCATGGATCATTCAGTGACGGGTCCTACTCGGGCCCTAAATTTAGCGGGTACTAGTCGGTCTCCATCCGTGGGGGCTGGTCCTAGTCGGTCCCCATCCGTGGGGGTTGGTTCTAGTCGGGGCCGATCTCGGGTTCCATCCTCCAGCTCTAGCCGGGACCGATCTGAAACCCCAGAACCACGTTATTATACTGACAATACAAATGAGGATACCGAAGAACGGAAGGCAGAGGAAAATTGGGATGCTAGTGACGATGGTGGGCAGACAGTATATCACAGTGACGAGGAAGACACCCGTCCCGTGCTGGGTATGCGAAAGTGGCCGATATCGGGTCGTGGAGAGAGCTACCCTCGAAAGAAATGCGAGAAGGAGAAGGGATGCTAGGAACCGTACTCAATAATGTCATGGTTAGGGCTTTCTGTCTATGTATTAAGGTTAGGGTTTTCGGTTATGTATTATGGTTAGGGTTTTCGGTATTGTATTAAGGTTAGGGCTTTCAGTAATGTTTTATGTATTGTGTGTTATGTTTTAATGTACTATGACTGCGGAATATGTATTATTGTGTGTTTTGTGTTATGTTTTATGTATTATGTGTTGTTATGTTTTAATGTATTATGTATTACGGGATATGAGATCTAAAATACGCAACATAAGAAGTAATATCATCAGAACTACACCACGTAAGATAGGCCTTAATACACCACGTAAGATAGGCTTTAAAAGGCAGAACAACTGGGTGCGCCAACCAGGTCCGCGCACCAGCCCATTTGGTGCGCGAACTGGGTTAGCGAGGGTGGTAGTATTGAAAAAAACCCCAGGGGAGTGGTATTCATTTAATTTGGTTTTTTTGGGTGGCAACAATAAAAATTTCGGCACTTTGGCATGATAAGGTAGTACGTAGACATGCTCTAATTGACAATTTAATGAGTAGTTGAGATGGTACTTATCTTTGATAGCTATTTAAGGCCAGCAAGCCATCTCTCTATTTTAAGGGCCCTTGCATTGCTCTGCGTGCACTCTACTGGTCCACTAATTACCAGTTAATCTCGTTGCTACTGTGCCATGCTTCATAGTTCATAGAAGAGCATAGGGGAATGGAAACCGCAATGCATGTACAGCAAACTGGTACTTAATTTGTTTTTTTTGTTTTTTTATGGAATTCATGGAAAATTAAGATGTATAATATTCTTTTTTCTGTAGTGTTAGGGAATGCTCCTGCATGTTGAGTGAATTATTGAACCATTTCATTTTCCTTTACTAATTAATTATACTGTCACCAAGTAATTAATTGTGCATGTCATATCAAAGTATATGATATCATGTATACCATTATATATAGTATCTCCTTCAACTCCTTGCATTGCCAAACAAAATGCGATATACATATATATAAAAATATTTATTACACTTGTATTTATATCTCTTATACAGGCAGCTGCAGTACACCAGAAGAGCCACGATGCATACATCACAAGGTCATACGCTCCAAACCAAGACAAACGAAGCAAAGCCGGCCGAAAAAGGACAAAAGCTCCAGCATCGGAAGCCGTCACCCAGTCTACAGAGGCATCAGGAAGCGGCGATGGGGTCGGTGGGTTTCAGAGATCCGTGAGCCGAGAAAGAAATCAAGGATCTGGCTGGGGTCGTTCCCGACCCCAGAGATGGCTGCCCGGGCCTACGACGTAGCTGCCCGGTGCCTGAAGGGACGAGAAGCCCTTCTAAACTTTCCAGAAATAATCGACCTTCTTCCGCATCCTTCGACTAGTGATCCGAAGGATATTCAGACCGCAGCTATAGCTGCAGCCAAGTTGGAGAAGCTACCGTACACTTCCTCTTCATCCAATTCATCCGCTATGTCGTTGGAAGAAGAGGAAGGGGTGGTGGTGGAATTGGAAGAAGAGGAAGAGCAAGCAAAGAAGGGAGACGATTTCTGGGCCGACATAGAGACGTCGATCTTGATGGACAGTGAGATGTGCTCCATTGAAGAGGCGTGGCTTTGGGGTGGTTTTGGGTGTATCCACGGGGATGGTGATACTTTGCAAGAAAACAAAGTATAGTTTGTTTTAATGAAATGAATTCGGCTGGTTAAAATTAAGTTAATGTAACATATTTTTGGATTTAAGTTTTTATAAAAGAAATTTTTGGACATCGAGTTATATTCTTCTTGTCTAACTTACGACCTCCCTATAATTTTATTTTTAATTAAGATAACTTTTTAATTGCGAGAAATGAATCGTTTGGAGTACTGGCAGCGGACTATACTTTCTTTTTCATTTTTTTTTGGAAAATAGGACCTGCTAAAACCTTCTGGTGTGTTAGTAAAAAAATACATCGAATGAGCTTCAAACGATAATTAAGAATGGTTAATTTTGATCAAGTTCATAATTTTTGCTTTTTTTTTTATTAATTTACCTTCAACCAGATCAATATGGGAAAAATGAATTACTTTACTCTATTTAATTTCAACATTTTTTTTCTATTCAATTCAAAATGGTACAAATGTATTGTTAGAAGTTGTTCACATTCTTTGTACTGTTACGTTCTTAAATTTCCTTAGCGAGGTTGGTATCACATTAGATTTTATGGAAGCTATGAACAGTAATTAATACACCTGAAAAAGAAAAGTGTTTCTGATAGTGATAACTGATAAATGAAGCAACATTATATATGTCAAAAACTCGAATGCAATAAATTGTATCAGCCTTTGTTCTGTGAATATAAAATAACAAGCCAACCATAAAATATTTATTTGCCACCATGATAACACGATTCTTCCCACAACAATAATAAATCTGAAAACAAACACACCAAAACAAGAACAAACCAATTATGGTGTTGCAGCCATAGAAAACCCAAAAAAAGAAAAGAAAAGAAAATTAGAAGCTCGATGAGCAAACCAAGCAATCATCATCAGCAAGAACCTAAAACCTAACAATTCTTTACACATTACTTTGATTTATGTTACAAAAGAGAGACCGATATTTCTCTTCTATGTTGTGCTCCTGAAGCCAAAGGCTGACCACCTCCTCCCAGCTTCCTTCTTACGGGAGTTTGACACAAAGAGGTTTTCAAGGGAACTTTGCTTCCTGTTGCGGGACCTACCGGCCTCTTTCAAGAGCTCTGAGAGCCTCTTCTTTTCATCCTCTACATCGGGATTAGCAGTGCCAAGTTTCTCTTCCCGTACCTTGAGCACATGTTCAAGTATTTCAATGGCATCTTCAACCCTGGTAAGACAAATTGCAAGTTAGGAGATCAAATTCTGCTCAAACCATTGGTAGTATTCCTTTTTGTTCTCAATCTACGTGTACCTTTTCTAATGCAACATTTTGACAATAGTGATTTTTGAGTGATGCTTCCTTCATTGTCTTTATTGGGACCTTTGAATATGTCTAATCAAAACCAACATTTTTCTTATTAAAGAGTTGATTAATTTAGAAGTTATGATGTGGGTAGTCAACTCATTAAATAATGTTGTATCAGAAGTTAATGATATGATATGACTCATCTGTCATATTTTTAATCAAATACAGTAAAAATCATCATAAATTTGAATACAAATATGTTTTAAAATATAATATGATGACAAATCAATATAATAATACCATCAAAGTAAAGCTTGGCCTCATTAATTATCAAACTAACAGCCAATAAAACATGAAATTTTTTAACCAAGTTTCAGAAAACTCATTCCCAACTAGTAAGACAGTTCTTCTGGATTGAGCAAAGTTATGATCATGATGCAGCATAATTATTTTTTATTTGAGATTAAGAGGAAATTAACATAACATAGATAAGCTCTTTCTCTGTTTCCTCAGTAACTAGCTTTCTTTACACAAACAAAGCAAAGAAACCTCTTGGGACTGAGTTTGTAATACCTCCAAAATTATTGCATCAATCAAACACCATGTAAAACCATCTTCAATTCAATAAGACAAATAAGTCGAAAACGAAGTTGAGAAAAATTCCCATGTGGAATAATTAAAAAGTTGCCTGTATACCCAGTTTCATGGTATTAGAAAATAGACATTATGACTCCTCTTTTATCATCAACAATCAAGAGCCACTTTTAAGAACAGAACATTTACAAACTTTTCTGGATCCTAAAATGATTGGGAATGCACAAAACAAATGTAAAATCAAGATTAAAAACCAACCATTACAGGTATAATAAGGCTGTAACAGTACCTACTACCTACTACCAAATCCTAAGTAAAACTTTTACCTTGCAGTTGCAAGCCCCGAACAAATGGGGTTAACAAAATCCTAATCCACAGATAAAACCATGAAACATGAATTAAAAATTAATTTCTATAATTAAAAAATGATCATTGTAAATTTAGATAATTGGTATGCAGTATATTTCCTTATTATTGTACCAATCAGAAACTGGTACAAAACTGAAATACTGAATGCAACATAAGCAGAATCCTTACCTTCCCATGGCATCGTAAATTGCCGCGAGATTACTATACACTCCAAGAGTGTCAGAGTGGGCTAGCCCACACTCCCGTTCGAGCACTGTCCTCGCCTCCTCAAACAGCTCGGCCGCCTCGTCAATCTTAAAAAGCTGCACACAAGCCAGCCCCATCTGGTTCAAAAGCACTCCAAAGAAGGCTGACCTCCTCTCCCCTCCAGCTCTCAGCTTATTGACGGCACTCTCAAATGAGCTCCTTGCATCAGCATACCTCCCAAGGATGTAGTAGATCACCCCCATTTGCGCCTCCACACCTGCAACCGCGCTCCACTGGCCAGGAGAGGATTCCTCGAGGAGTTTCAAGGCGCGCTGGAGCAACTTCAAGGATTCTTCCGGCTCACCCAGGGACTCAAAAATGGAGGCAACCTATTAAAGATTTGTTATTGGTGTTAATTTATAAATAAGAAAAATAAAAAACTTTGGTAGTTAAAACTTCACTTCAGCTTTGTCACGCTAATCAAGTCAAATTAATTTCCCCCGTCATATACATTCTTTGGTCTAATAACTTAAACATGGTTACATCAGAAAATCAGTTATACATTCTTTTCATCCAGTATATTTTTCTTAGCAACAAACAGTTCTGGCAGTGCTTATACTTTTTCATTTTATGTTGGTGCAGTCATGTTACTGTTCCTCAAATAGTGTACATAACGATTTTTTCTTATTGGGCCATAGGTACCCAGCAGCAGTTAGGTTATATTATTCGTGCGAGTATTTACAAGAATATCGGCCCTTATAACAATGTGAGTATCAAATTCTTTGCATTAAGTTGAACATGAATAAAAAGAAACTGCTATCAATTTTATACTAATGTAGATATATTTTGAATACGATCAATATAACTCCCAACACCAGATATAATTACATAGCTGCAGTACAGAGATAAATTACCTCAGTCAGGACAGATGCAATCTCATCTGGGGTGGCACCAGGGGCCGGCTTTGATAAAATCCTCATTGATGACTCAGAATATGATCGACACTCTCTCATACGACCAGTGCGAAGATACAATGACGAGAGACGCGAAAGCACTGCAGCAACAGACGGGTGGGAGTCACCTCGTGCCGACTTCAGAACAGTCAAGGCTTTCTGGTATGAAAACACCGCCTCATCAAAGCGAGCCAGGGAGAGATAGGCATCTCCAATGGAAATATCAATGGTGGCTGCCTCAGCATCACGGCCATGGGACAAGGTTGACATGGAGGCAAGCACAAGGTGCTCCAAGGCACCGTCATGGTCCCCACGCGCATCAAGGATCAGGGCCATGAGGCGCCGATCAGAGGCCTCCTCAAGAGAAGCTGGTGCACTATGCTCCCGGTGAATTTCAAGTGCCTTTTTGCAAAGCTTCTCAGCCTCCTCAAATTGAAGCGCCTGCACGTGCGCCTCGGCCAAGTACCTGTTAACATTTTAAAAATTTAATGATGGTAATACGAAGAACACTAGATTTTTCTTCTCTTTTTCCCAAGTCATTCCTGATAGAACTATTCAACACTGGAATCTTTGCCGAAGAAGTAGAATTCACATGTTCAGTTATTCAGGGCAGGGAGAAAGATCTCATGGTTTAAATCTAGAATGCACTAAAGAAAGAAATAACTAATTCTGTAGTAAAAGTCAACCATGTTCAACTCTAGGTCTTCCCACAATCATACTCAACAATTCTTCAATTCCAATTTATAGAATCACTCGTCTAACCACTGATTTACTAAAAAAGGCTAGATCCAGGGAATGGCTTGGCTATGTGACATCCAACAAATATAGACACATAATGTCAGAAGGGAGAAATAGAAGTCTAACCCAGAACTCATCAAAATGATAGACATACAAAACAAATTCATGATTCAAACCAACTAAAGTTTGAAGATTGCAAATTTTAGAATCAATAATAACTCACCTGCAAGTCTCGGCAACTCTAGAGTCGTTCTCTCCAAGGGCACGGATCTGCACCTCGAGCCCCTTCTCATAGGAACTCACTGAGTCCTCTGTTCTCCCCAACATGGCGTGTGTATCTCCCAATTGCATCCAACCGGCAAACTCGGCGAGACTCGCCTCCTCCTCCTTGTCTTGATACTTTTCGCCAGTCTCCTTGGCCACCGACACGGCGCGCTCCAGCACCGGGACTGCCTCGGCGTGTTGACTAAGAGCACAGTAGATCGCGGCAGTGACGTGCAAACTCATCGCCAGTTCCAGTTCAGCACCTTCCCCTTTCCTCTCCAGTGCGCGCGAGGCGCGGAGTGCGTACTCTAGCGCCTTGGTGGGACCGCCTTCGCCTGAGGAGATCATGGTGTCCCGAGCTAGTTTTAGGAGAAACGGACCGAGATCTGGGTTGTCGAGGGATGAATCGGCCATGTCCAATGAGGATGGGGTTTTCTTCGATGGGGAGGGTTTTTTGGAGGAGGAGGGAGTGGGGGATGCAGGGGTTTTCCTCGGAGCCGGCGAACGGCGGACTGGTGTGTCGCCACCGCCAAAGGATGCAGCGGAGGTCTCAGGCATGGAGACACGGAGCGGTGCAGTATCCGACGGTGTCACCAAGCCAGGCATGGCAATAAGGCAATTGGTTTAAAGAAGCGTTTTAGAGACGAGATCAGAGTGGGATTGGAACTGGAAATCACGACAAGCTTGCTTCCAACTTACTCCTTTCTTGGTTTGGTCTTCTTCCAGTCACAGAAAATGGAGATTTCCAGTAAGAAACCCACGCTCGTCTCCAGTCCGGTGCGAATCTTGAGGGGACGTACCCTAGAAAAGGACGAGCTGGCATTATCCGGTTGGTGGGAAATTGGAAGGAAGTCGCCCCGATATTTTTATTAATACCCAAAAAAAAAAACAAATTATCAAATCTGCTCCTACCCCAAACTTATTTTTATTTCTACCCCAACCGCCCGTCCACTGGGCGGTCCAGTTTCCCCACCTGACCGCCCAGTAGCCGGGCGGTCCACTATGCATAGCTGACCGCCCAGCCACTGGGCGGTCCAGTTTCCATAGCTGACCGCCCAGCAACTGGGCGGTCCGCTAGTGTTTTTATTTTTTTTTATTTTTTTAGAAACAATATGAATATCAAGATGCTGAATTCTTAATACTAAAAATTCGGATTTTTTTTTGTAAATATTAGTTAGATTACTTCTTTTAAGCATATTTATACTAAAATACGCTAAATTACTTGGAATTATGTTAAATTACGTTGAGTAACACTAAATTACTTTAAATCACACTAAATAACAATAACTTCGCTAATTATGCTGAAATACAGTAAATTATGGTAAACTACGGAAAATTACACTAAAATAGATCGATTCTGTGCCATCTTTCATGAATCATAAAAAATAGTAAAAAAATTCCGAAAATAGTAAAAATTGGTATTCTACAAGTTCATTATGTAACTAATTTACTGAGCTACTTGGATTGAATAATAGAAATGAAAATCTTAATTAGAAACTTCAACTCAAGTTTTGAGGCTCTTCCCTTTGATTTTTGGCGATTCTGAATTTTGAAATCCTGCATCGTTGGCACGGACGCATGCGCATTTTCGCAAGCTTTCCGAAAAGTGGTCATTTGCTGAAATCGGACACTCGAGCGCCGTTTTATGACTGTTTGAAGTTTCGTCGTCGTTTTTCGCCTTTTTAGTGAAGATATCGTCCCTATTCATATGTAATTTATTGTAATTTACCGTATTTTAGCGTAATGTAATGTAATTTAGTGTAATTTAACTTAATATAGTGTAACTCAATGTAATTTAACATAATTTCAAGTAATTTAGCGTATTTTAGTATAAATATGCTTAAAAGAAGTAATCTAACTAATATTTAAAAAAAAAAATCGAATTTTTAGCGTTAAGAATTCAGCATCTTGATATTCATATTGTTTCTAAAAAAAAAAAAACACTAGCGGACCGCCCAGCTGCTGGGCGGTCAGCTATGGAAACTGGACCGCCCAGTGGTTGGGCGGTCAGCTATGCATAGTGGACCGCCCGGCTACTGGGCGGTCAGGTGGGGAAACTGGACCGCCCAGTGGACGGGCGGTTGGGGTAGAAATAAAAATAAGTTTGGGGTAGGAGCAGATTTGATAATTTGTTTTTTTTTGGGGGTATTAATAAAAATATCGGGAAGTCGCCAAAGCTTTTTTTATTATGTTTTATTATTAATTGAATTTTAAATTAAGGCAGCGGGTTCTTTTTCTAGGCAGCGCGAACCGATCTGACATTCTGACTCCTCTCTCTCGTCCGAGGTGATGTCGACACAATGACGAAAATGCCCCGATATAATTAATACGCACTAATTATTTGACGCAGCTGGCTTGGATTGCAGTTGAGCGTTGGATATTGATCTAACGCCTGTAATTAAAATGAAGGAAAAATGAAGATATTTCATGATCCGCTGTCATACTACGGATTTCTTGCGAAACAGGCTGTCACGAATTTTCGCTACACTTGACAGCTCTTCTCTGGCAACTTCTCTTAACGTAATTAACCTTTGTAACTTGCACGTTGTAAAACCTCTCGGCTCTCGGCTCTCGGCTCTCGCTGTTTGCGAACGGAGAGGGTAAAACCGCACATTCACTAGTTAATTAATTTGATATATCATATATCTCACCAGTTATTAAATACTTCTCACTGATTTTCTTTCCTTTATGTGAATCACGTGGATGGACTTTGCAAGCGTTAAAATTGTCAGAACTAGAAAAAAAAACAAGGCGACCGTTAGAGAATAAGAATAGAGAGAGCCTCAACTCAAGTCGCATGTGATTGATATCAATCTTTTCTTGTCCATGTTTTCTGTTGCACAATCTGTGTAAGAAATCTGGGCTTACACAAAGAGTTCGTTTTGCCTTCATTAAACTGAAACATGATCATTCATGTAAATTCCGTAACAGCCGTCTTAATTTTTCGGGGGTTAAGCCCATATTGTAATATTGTATTTGTACCTAGCATTAACAAGACCTTGATCCGTTCGTTAGAACTGGCCCAATAAACTTTGGGCTGGTGCATATTTTGTAGTCTTTGGTAGTTTCTGTGGTTCAATTGACTAATTGAGGGTTCACTGTTTTACTTTTAGGCAAGACTCAAGAGTCGAGGCTTAATGATACATGGAAGATTCACCACAAATGCACTATATTATATATATAATCAGATTGCACAAATGTGCCTGAATAAATCATTCATCTTAAATTAACCATTGGAAAAATGAAAGCAAAGTTGTCAAGTGATACAAATTTACTACAAAGGGGAACATATATATATATATCTACTACTATTGAAGCATAATTTCTTGATTAAATAGCACAACAATAATCAAGTTCGCCAACACCGACGATAAACTTGAATATTCCAGCTTCAAAGCAATCATTATATATATATTTTTACCCAACATTCAATATTGCTAACACAATAACACAATGGTCTATATATATATTATTCCAATATGCCTTTTCAGACCGTCTTCGAGGGAAGACGGTTCAATAGCAAAAGGCAAAGAATAAAAACTTGCTAATTTCACCTAGCTAGTTCACCTATTTGGCATGCTTTTCACAGAAGGATTTGAGCTTACTTAGACCATCATCGAGAGAAGACGGCTCAATTGCATGCGTTATACGAAGCCAGTTCTTGAACCCCACTGCACAACCTACACAAAGAATATCATTTGCATATAAAATCCAAAGAAATATAATATATATATATATATATAAGAGAGTGAGAAAGAATTACCAGGAAGAATTATGACATGTTCCTCCTTAGCTAATTGGCAGCAGAAATCCATGTCATCTTTTATGTCCGCCAGTTGAGATAAATCCAAACTTACCTGCAATACATGGCAATTGGCATGGTTAAAGAGGGTCACTAGCAGAAATAAATCTAAAAACATTTAACTTCATGCATGGGATATATATGTTAGTTAAAAGAAACCACATAAATATAGTGTTTTCTATTCTTTACCATCACAAACATGGAGCCCTCTGGCTTACACGGACAATTTATGCACTTGATTTCTTTCAACTTGTTGTAGCACATCTCTGCTGTCATCTTCAATGTTTCCACAGTCTTAACAAAGAAATCTTCATTTGTGTTTGCTATGACATCAGATATTGCCCCCTATAAGAAACAAAAATGCCACTGTGTTAATTAAGATGCACAATTTGGCCTGGTTGAATCTCCTCAAGTATTGTATAATTCAGAAATAAATTTTTGAATGAATTAAAAATGTTTAAGTTATATATAGGTGTAAAATCATGAGAGATTAATTCAAATAAATTTTGTGTTAAATAGATTGAAAACTGATATACCTGAATAAACGTTGCAGGATCTGATGAAATGTCAAGATAACTCTTTAAGCAGTCCACCACCTATGATAAAATCATTAAGTAATTGAAAAATCAGAACCATGCATGGAAAAATCATAAACATGTTTCTAGGACACAACTTTGAAGTTATTGAAAAAAGCAAAACAATTTTTATGTTCGTAGTTATGTGCCAGCCTGAAATTACAACTGGCTGGTAATAACCAAATTTTGTTTACTACCTTGGTGTGTTTCAATATGCCATTGGGGTCATTTAAAGCAATCCAGCCAAGCCTCCAGCCAGGTACAACCCATCTTTTTGAAATAGACCCAAGTGTTATAACCGGTACGGTTGAACTGAACGCTCCCATTGGCACAAAAGTTTTAGATCCAAATGTCAGATGTCCATAAACTTCATCTGTAATTACAAATATGCCGAGTTTCTTAGCTGTCTCTGCTACCTGCAACATTTATATCATCCCAAATTTTACTTCTAATTATTCAAAACTTAATGTGTATAATATCTTCAAAATTCATAAATACACACTACTTGGTAGGGCTGTTCCTGCTTCTCCAAAAGATGAGAACAAAGAAGAAAGAAATAATATCAGAGTTTCTATTAAGCAGGTACCTTCTTGGTCACTAGTCTTTCAATTAGACCATAAATCTCAAACTTTTCTCTCTCAGCCATTCCTTTTCTTTATATGACAACAAAACCCCTTTTCACAAAATCAATTTAAAAAAAAAAGAAAAAAGAAGAAGAAGCAAACTCACCTTTTGTTGAGCAAATCTGAAGAGCAATACCATCAGCATCAAGTGATTAAAAAAAAAAAAAGAGAAACAAAAAAGAAATGTATCTACAAAATAGTAAAATTTTGTTCTTTTCTTGAACTTTGTTTGTGCTTTCCTTATATTAAACTTAATGTTTACTTAGATTGTGAACTCGACCCCTGCAGGTACTGTACTCAACTTATACAATACAACAAGTTATCAACCCAAAGTCTAATAACAAATTTACTTGCCTTAGCCAAATGCTCATAACTGAAGACGTTACCGCATGGATTTCCAGGATTAACAATAACCATTGCAACTGTATTCTCATCTGCAATTGCGGTTAATCCATCAAGATCAACCTCCCATCCTTTCTCTGGGACGAGATCAAAATACCGAGCCTCTACCCCGACAAACACTGCTCTTGCCTCATAAAACAGGTAACCTGGTCTTGGAAGCAGTATGTTGGCACTGGGTCGTGCCAGAACCGAGGTTATGATCTCTATTGCTTGTGCACACCCGTTTGTCAGATAAATATCGTTAGGTGAGAGTGCGTATGGGAGATCACGTGACATGTACTTGGCTATTGCTCTGAAATTTGAATTCATATAAATCAAGATTTATGTAGTGCTTTCATCAATTTAGAAAAAATGCGCTATTAATTTCTGAAATGTTAGTGAAATTTTCCATTCAGCACAGAAGCTTCTGTCAATTACTAGTAATATAAAACAAAAATTATTAGTGAAATTTTCCATTCAGTACAAAACTTTTAACTTACTACTAATATAAAACAGTGCTATTATCTTATCTGTCGATCTGGCCAATTAATAATATTAAGAGATGCCACAACAAGACCAATTAATAATATTAAGAGATGCCACAACAAGACCAATTAATATCTAGGACTGCTGCTTCAGCAAGTAACAACTGAGCCGGTCCTCTTTTTTCTGAAATTAACCAAAACAGAGCAAAATTTCACTTGAGAATATTAGGAATTTCCTAGAAGAAAATTTATATTTGTACAAGAGGCCAATATCAAAACCAGTACTGACATATATAAAATTGAAGGCATTGACTATGAGTAAACTTGTAGAAGAGGATTAGTTAAGGAGGACCAATATCAAAACCAGTACTGACATATATAAAATTGAAGGCATTGACTATGAGTAAACTTGTAGAAGAGGATTAGTTAAGGAGGACCAATATCAAAACCAGTACTGACATATATAAAATTGAAGGCATTGACTATGAGTAAACTTGTAGAAGAGGTTTAGTTTAAGGAGGACCAATATGGTTTAGTTTAAGAAGGAGTGGCTCACAAAATTGAAGTAAAAAAGAAATTAAGGAAAGGAAAGATGTAGCAATATGGTCCCCCATATTTAGACAAATTCTACAATAAAACAGAATCTTGAAAACAAACATCAACAAAAAGAGGATTAAACTT
The DNA here is from genome assembly GCA_011114355.1 of Carex littledalei. Taxonomy (NCBI): domain Eukaryota; kingdom Viridiplantae; phylum Streptophyta; class Magnoliopsida; order Poales; family Cyperaceae; genus Carex; species Carex littledalei. Next base: position 8,253,798 of record CM022084.1, on the reverse strand, counting down.
GCATTCGAGCGGAGAGGACTCCGACACAAGGCGCGTAGGAGTTGAACTTCCCTGAACGGAGTGCGTTGCTAACAGCATCCACTGCACTTGGTGTTGTACTGAAGCAAGGGAATGACGAGGGGTCGCCATGGCCGAGCGGGATTACGGGCTTCGGATCGTTTGCATCACTCTCCATGTGGCCCATTATGCGGCATAGAACGCCACGCACCGAGAGGGAAGATGCGTCCAGCAAAGTGCTGCTGGGTTTGAAGTTCCACTTCTGCTCCATCCCAAAAGAGAGGCTTCTTTTCTCTCCTTTTTCGTATGAGAAATAATGGAGCACTTGACAATGGCGCTTCTAGCTATCAGATTTTTTCCCGGATAGTGCTCCTCTTTTTGAGAGAGGCTAGTGATCAGGTGCTGTTGCCTGTGTTGGTTTGAGTGGCGGTACAGGGGGTACTGGTACAGTGGTACTTATAACCAAGCCGAAGAGGAGTGCGTATCCTCTGAGATATCTCAACTTTTGCGTGACCCACGTGTCGGGTGCCTATTCGGAGATAGCGAAGAGGGCCAGCATTATTTGTGCTTTGAGATTCGTATAGAACGTATTTGAACGGTTGATATTTTCCAAAAAAACACGCAAAAGTTGATATCAGAGGATGCGAATTCGAAGAGAAGGCGGCGCATATACGAACAAAACTTCAGCAAAAAGAAATATTAAAAAGAGAGAGACTAGATTTTCTTTGGTTGTGTATGATCTTCCGGCAGTGTGGTCGATCGTGATTTGTGGCCTTGAAGAGCTGTTTTTATTGAATTTTATATAAATTTTATGGTCTCAACAATTAAGAAGCTTTTCGTGGATTTGAAAAATTACCGTAAAATGATACATATATACACATATATATAGGGTAGAACTAGGGTGTTCTTAAGTTCACTAAGCTCCTTGGTGAACTCAAGTCTAAAAACCTATCGGATCGGCTTCAAACGACGAATTCGAACCGTTGAAATCCGCCTACCTTACGAGTGATGCATCTACATGTAAAAAATTTATACTTTCGAATTAATTTAGGATAAAGTCAAGCGGTCAAAATTAGAAAGTTAATAAATTAATTTTAATGCATTCATTTTTGACGTTTTTTGACCACTTGACTCTATGCAAAATTAATTTTAAAATTTTAAATTTTTGCATGTAGACGCATCACTCGTAAGGTAGACGGATTTCAACGGTTTAGATTCGTCGTTTGAAGCCAATCCGATGGGTTTTAGACTTGAGTTCACTAAGGGCTTGGTGAACTCAAGAGCACCCTAGTTCTACCCTATATATATATAAGAGTTGGCTACGGTGCTATGCATAGCATAGAGGGTCTCCGTGCTACGGCTCAATATTTGAGTTTTCAAAATCCTAACAGTCGATCAGAACCATTCAACATGATCTCCATATGAATATGTACTTGCAAATCAAATTTTACATTTTTTATAATTTTTTTCACTAGGTAGAAAAACACTTGATCTGAATGGCACAGAATTTTCAAATCAAGTGATTTTCTACCTATCTAAAATGATAGTAAAAAAAATGTAAATTTTGGTTTGCAAGTACATATTCATATGGAGATCATGTTGAACGGTTCGACCGTTAGGATTTTAAAAACTCAAATATTGAGCCGTTTCACGGAGGCCCTCTATGCTATGCATAGCATATTAGCAATTTCATATATATATATATATATATATATATATATGGGCTATGGTGAGTTGCGAAGTAAGAATCTTGTTTTATTTCACTGTTTTACTTCACGCTCATATCTCCGTTTTCAAAGACTAAACAGCCGATCTGAACTGCTCAACAAGATATTCATATTATTTTAGATAGGTAGGAAATCGTTGTTTTTTAATGGTTCTGGACCATAAAAAATAGTGATTTTGAAATATTAAAAAAAATAGTAAAAAATTTCCAAAAAATGTAAAATTTGGTCTCCAAGCACATTTCAATATGGATATCTTGTTGAGCAGTTCGGTTCGACTGTTTTGTTTTTTCAAAACAGAGATATGACCGTGAAGTAAAGTAAGATCGTTACTTCTCAACTCACCATAGCCCATCTATATATATATATATATATATATAGAGAGAGAGAGAGAGAGAAGTTGGCTAATATCAAAACGTTTGTTCCGGAGCTATGCTGCAACTAATTGGTTTTTCAACTTTTAAAGTCCAAACGGTCGATCCAAACCGTTAGATGTGATATCTATATTAAAATGTGCTTTGTTCGCTCCCAGATGAGAGGTACAGAGTTTCACCACAGCCTAGGCTGTGGAGTTTAAACCCTATTCAACTCTTGGACGAAGGTTGCAAGTGCACAACCCTGTCTTTGTAGTTAGAACGGGTGTCGATCCTCAGGGACGGACTATTTTCTGAATCTTAACTAATCCTAGTTAGGTACTAGAAGTTGAATGTTCGGGGTGTTTGATTATTTCTAAGGTGTATGAACAAATCAATTGAAATGAAAGAATGTACGAACAAGTATGAATGTATGAACAATTGTATGAACAATGAATTAACAGAAAAGAATCAACTAAATGTTTGTATTTTGTACTATGGTATAAAAGGGCGTTTCAAGGGTTTCAGATTTCATCTTCAACTTTGCTGCTCAGACCTGCCACGCGACCCGCATGCTTTCGCATGCGACCTTTGTGACGCGACCCGCATGCTTTCGCATGCGACCCGCTTGGCCTTAAGCGCTCCGAACCTGGCACGCGACCCGCAAGCTGTGGCTTGCGACCCTCGTGATGCGACCCGCGTGCTAAGTCACGCGACCCGCATGGTCCCTGAGCTGAGTCTGCACATGTCAAGTTTCTTGTTGTTTAAGTCGTGTAAGGTTAGATTGACCGTACCTAGTGTCACTGAACCTCAACTTTCGTGTGTTGGCTTAGCAGACCTGGTTTGGAATTGCAATTTCACCTTCTCAGGTTTAATCAAGCTGTTTGATCTAAACCTAAGTTCTCAATTCTGTTTACTAAAGGTATCTACAAGCTGAAGTAGAAACTTTCACCTTTCGGCTACTCATTGATCTACAAGCTGAATAGAAACTTTCACCTTTCGGCTACTCATTGACCTCACCTTTTGGTTCTCAGACCTACCTCAGGTACTTAACCTAATTTGCAAGAAACATCAAGCCTTTGGTACAAGAAGAAATGCCAAAGGCATTCAACAGTAAGCAATCAAGAATCAAACAATTCAGATCAAGCAATCTCAAATAATACTAGAATCAAAGAAACACGAAATAACAATAAGAATCAATCCATATGCATCATCAAACAAAGTATCAGACTACAAATCCAAACCCTCGAAACTACAGTATCTACTCAGACATCAATAAAATCAAAACAAGAGAGAGAGGAAGAAAGCAAATCATAGTGAGAGAAGAGGTAGAGAAGAGGATTGAAGCTTCAGTTGAGTCTTCTTCTCCAAATCGACTCTCCTTCAGCTTCAGATCGCCTCCTCTCCTCTCCAAGTCGCCTCAGGAGCCAAGCTCCTCTTCAAAACCGATCAGATCCCCTTTTTCGTGAAAGTCTCGGGGGTCCCCTTCTCTCAATTCACGCAGGCCTTATATAGGCATCTTAGCGGGCTTTAATCAGGCCTGGCACAATTGACTCGACGCGGGTCGCATGGAAACTCATGCGGGTCGCGTCTAGTGGAAGTGAGCAGCGGGGTTTGGCTCAGAGATTGTAGATCTTGTCGCAAACTTTCCGAAAAGTGGTCATACGCCCAAAACGGAGTTACGAGTCAAAAGTTATGACTGTTTTAAGTTCGGAGCTGAAATTTCAGGATCTGATGCGACCCGCGTGAGATTTGACGCGGGTCGCGTGGGGGAAGTCAGAAATCTGCCTTTTTTGCCTGTTTTCGCCTATTTCCTGCAAATCAACCACAAAACTGCAACAGTACCATATTCTATTTGATTTTCAATATAAACTATGCAATTTAGTGGTCAAAAACATAAGGTCTGGTCTGAAAATAGGACGAAATAATAGATGAAATATAGACATATCATGCCTGGAGACCAAATTTTACATTTTTTGGAATTTTTTTATTATTTATTAAGTGAGTTTTAAAATCGCTGATTTTAATATAAAGTGAATTTTTTTTGGATAATTGAAAATAGCGATTTTAAAACTAGCTTAATAAATAGTAAAAAAATCCAAAAAATGTAAAATTTGGTATCCAAGCACATTTTAATATAGATTGAATGTTAAATAGTTTGGATCGACTGTTTGGACTTTGAAAATATCAAAACCGAAGCGTTTGTTCCACGGCCTAGTAACAAACATTTTAATATTAGCCAACCCCTCTCTCTCTCTCTCTCTATATATATATATATATATATAGAGCTGGGCTATGGTGAGTTGTGAAGTAAGATGTTATTTTTACTTCACAATTATATTTTCATTTTGAAAATTCAAACAACCGATCCGAACCGCTCAGCATGTTCTCTATATTGAAATGTGCTTGGTGACTAAATTTTACATTTTTTGGAATTTTTTTACTATTTATTAAGCCACTTTGAAAATCGCTGATCCAGTGGTCCAGAAAATTTTACTGTTTTTTTACTGTTCACAGTGGATCAGCGATTTCAAAGTGGCTTAATAAATAGTAAAAAAAATTCAAAAAAATATAAACTTTAGTCTCCAAGCACAATTCAATATTTAGAAAAAGTTGAACGGTTCGGATCGGTTGTTTGGATTTTCAAAATGAAAATATGGCGTGAAGTAAAACGACGTTTTACTTCACAACTCACCATAGTCTATCTCTATATATATATATATATATATATATATGAGGAGGGATCAAGTTACAACAAATTTGAGTTACAACAAAGTTACAACAACCATTTTTTTCATTTTCAAAGTCCAAATCGTCGATCTAAACCGTTCAACATGATCTCCATAATAAAATGTGCTTGCAGATCAAATTTTACATTTTTTTGAATTTTTTTACTATTTATTAAGTATTTTACAAAAAATGGCCATATTCAGACCATTGAATTTGGTACCCATCTTAATAAATAGTAAAAAATTCACAAAAATATAAAATTTGATCTGTAAGCACATTTTATTTAGATAATCATGTTGAACGATTTGGATCGACGATTTGGACTTTGAAAATGAAAAAAATGGTTGTTGTAACTCAAATTTGTTGTAACTTGATCCCTCCTCTATATATATATATATACGTACCAATACAAAAGTAAGTATTTTGTACAAGGCCGTTGCTTGTGTAGTTTATCTTTTAATGGAAGTTATACATTTTCAGTGTATTTTGCATTTCCGATCATTATAAAACATTTTCGTTATTTTGTTTCCACAAACATATTGCACCTGAAGCTATACTTAACACGCCACAGAAAAACCATACCTACTTGGAGTAATAAGTGTTCGATTCCAAATATCCAACTGTCGTTTCATTTCCCTTCCTCTCAATTCTCAAAAACAAAAATAGAGTAATACAATATAGGTTCCGTTTTCAATTTGGCAAACACAAAACCAGACAAGGGTCAACTATCAATAAGCCTGAAATAGCCAAATAGGGTCGGATCTAATTAATTACTTCCACATGCCCTCATCCGTTTTCTCAAGTATATGATGGTTTAGAATATTTATGCATGCATATATATCCGATATTTTTATTAATACCCAAAAAAAAAAAACAAATTATCAAATCTGCCCCCACCCTAAACTTATTTTTAAATCTACCCCAACCACCCGTCCACTTTTCCCACCATACCGCCCAGCGGCTAGGCGGTCCACTAGTGTTTTTTTTTTTAGGAGACAATATGAATATCAAGATGCTGAATTCTTAACGCTAGAAATTCGGATTTTTTTTTTAAATATTAGTTAGATTACTTCTTTTAAGCATATTTATACTAAAATACGCTAAATTACTTGGAATTATGTTAAATTACGTTGAATTACACTAAATTACGCTAAATAACAATAACTTCGCTAATTATGCTAAAATACGATAAATTACGTTAAACTACGCAAAATTACGCTAAAGTAGACCGATTCTGTGCCATCTTTCATGAATCATAAAAAATAGTAAAAAAATTCCAAAAATAGTAAAAATTGGTATTCTACAATTTTATTATATAACTAATTTACTGAACTACTTGGATTGAATAATAGAAATGAAAATCTTAATCGGAAACTTCAACTCAAGTTTTGAGGGTCTTCCCTTTGTTTTTTGGCAATTCTGAATTTTGGAATTCGGCATCGCGGGCACGGACGCATGCGCATTAGCTTTCCGAAAAGTGGTCATTTGCTGAAATCGGACACTCGAGCGCCGTTTTATGACCATTTGAAGTTTCGTCGTCGTTTTTCGCCTTTATAGTGAAGATATCGTCCCTATTCATATGTAATTTATTGTAATTTACCGTATTTTAGCGTAATGTAATGTAATTTATTGTAATTTAACTTAATATAGTGTAACTCAACGTAATTTAACATAATTTCAAGTAATTGAGCGTATTTTAGTATAAATATGCTTAAAAGAAGTAATCTAACTAATATTTAAAAAAAAAATTCAAATTTTTAGCGTTAAGAATTCAGCATCTTGATATTCATATTGTCTCTAAAAAATAAAAATAAAATCACTAGCGGACCGCCCAGCTACTGGGCGGTCAGCTATGGAAACTGGACCGCCCAGTCACTGGGCGGTCAGATATGCATAGTGGACCACCCAGACAGTAGGCTGTCAGCTATGGAAACTGGACCGCCCAGTAGCTAGGCGGTCAGCTATGCATAGTGGACCGCCCAGCCGCTGGGCGGTCTGGTGGTGAAAGTGGACCGCCCAGTGGACGGGCGGTTGGGGTAGATTTAAAAATAAGTTTGGGGTGGGGGCAGATTTGATAATTTGTTTTTATTTTTGGGTATTAATAAAAATATCGGCAATCATTATTATTACCCGATATTTTTATTAAAACCCCCAAAAAAAAACAAATTATCAAATCTGCTCCTACCTCAAACTTATTTTTATTTCTACCCCAACCGCCCGTGGGCTGGGCGGTCCACTTTCCGGACCTGACCGCCCAGCAGGCGGGCGGTCCACTACCCTTATCTGACCGCCCAGCAGCTGGGCGGTCTGCTATAAAACCCTATAAAAGGGGTTTTTCTCTCTCCTGATGAGCACAGTATTCATTCCCCAATCCCACAAATTTCCAAACCGAATGAGAGATGAGATAGCTGTCAGAGGTGATTTTTTCAGCGATTTTGAGGCCATGGTGAACAATAATTCCAGCACAGTAATCCCAGCACAGTAATTCCAGCACAGTATTTCCAAAACAGTATTTCCAGAACAGTAATTCCAGAACTCTCATATGTTGGTTGCACTGTATGTGGGCGGGAAGTTTACCCGGGGTGCGGAGGGAGCACAGTACACTAAGGAAGCAGCCTACGGCTTCGAGGTAAATGAAAATACCTCATTTGTTGAACTGAATGGAATAGTGTATGAAAAGATCGGTGTGAACCCCAACCGGTGTGATATAGATTTAGCTACCCGGATTAACACAGTAAGTGGTGGTAGACCTTACTATACCAGGTATCCAATAACAGATGAGTCATTATGGAGGAGTGTTTACAACACTTTTCAGTCACAGGGGGTAATGGTAATGGACTTATATTCTAGGAGAGTTCAGCGTGAACCCGGGGTTGGAACATCTAGGGAAAATAGAGGTTATGATCACTCGGGTTATGACAACCCGCGTCACTCGAGTTATGACAGCTCGAGTTATGATCACTCGGGTTATGACAACTCGGGTCGTGAGCACTCGGGGTATGACAACCCCCGCCACTCTAGTTATGACAACCCCCGCCACTATAGTTATGACAACCCCCACCCCTCGAGGTATGACAACCCCCGCCACTCGAGTTATGAACCGCCCGTATCACCCGTTTATGAGAATTTTGTACCTGATTTTACCACCGATCTACCACCACCACCACCTCCTCCTGAAACCCCAATCCAACCCAGATTTCCATCTGTACCACCATCAATACCTATAGTGTCACCCGTTGCTATCCGGAGAGATCTTGACCTTGATGCTGAGCTCGATGCCGTAGCACAAGGAAATTTGGAAACAGGTGACGAATGGGAAGGGGATTGGGATTCTGATCACCTGTCAGAAGGTGATGGAGATTATTTACCTAAGGAAGACAGATTTCCGATTAGAGGTCGGACAGATAGGCATCCGTGCCCCACATTCAACGATACCACTGCTTTTGAAGAGGCAGACATCTCATTTTTTGGGCCGCGTGTCAAGTACAATCAAGAGCTTGCTCCGCAGTAGGTTTACACCAACATAGATGAACTTGTGAAGAAAATACATGAGGTCCATGTTCACGGTAACTGGGAGTGCATAACTGAAAAAAGGGACCGAAGAAGGTTAGTAATTGTTTGTAAAGACGAAGAGCATTGCCACTTCCGTCTCTATGCAACCCCTGTGGGTAAGCGCGAGACATGGATTATTAAGAAGTGTGAACCACCTCACACATGCAAGGCTGCGTCATCAAGGAAAGACCATGCAAATCTTACGGCTTCACTTATTGCCGATGTAATTGAGAATGACGTTAAGGAGGACCCATCGATGAGCCTTAAGGAGGTCGCTAGACATGTCAGACGCGTTTACAAACATGTAGTCCCAAAATACAACAGGTTATGGAGAGGGCGTGAACTTGTGATTTGCCGAATGTTCGGTAGCTGGCATGGTTCATACAACTTGCTTGCACCATTGCTGCAGGTCATAACAAGTACAAATCCCGGCACTGTGTTTGAATGTTGGAATATAGGCGTACGGACTGTCGACAACGCGTTGCAATTCAAGGCCATAGCATGGGCGTTCGGTCCATGTATTCAAGCTGTGCCATACATTAGATCGGTCATCAGTGTGGATGCATGCTTCCTGTCTGGCTGTTACGACGGGAGACTGCTGATCGCATGTGCATATGATGCTGAAAACCAGTTGTTGCCTTTGGCCTTTGCAATTGTTGAGAAGGAGGACGGGAAAAACTGGGGATTTTTCATGAGGTTCGTAAGAAGACAAGTGGTTGGCGACCGGTTCTTTTGTGTCATATCAGACCAGCACAAAGGAATCAAATATGTTTTTGATCGCCCAGATTTTGGGTGGTCGACAGCGAACGGCGATTGTGTGCACATGCTGTGTATGCAACATGTTATAGACAACCTACACAAGAACTGCGGATCTAAAAAATGGGTTGCAGATACATTCAGAATTGGTGCCAAGAAGAAGAAGCCGAGAAGGGTGGAAGAGATGTTCAGAGATTTTGCCAAGGTATGTATATTTTCACAGACTTATATTTTCTGAATTATTTAATCAAACGTTTTCTCATCTGAATTTTTTTTTTGCAGTACTGTCCAAAGGCAAATTTGTACTTACTCAAGGTGGGAAAAAATAATCCCGCCGATCTGGCTGAGCCACCTCGATATGAGAAGATATTGCAAGCCCGTGATGGAGGTTTCCGATGGGGAATTATGACCACAAATGGGTCTGAGTCCTTGAATGCTGTTTTCAAGCAGAGCCGGCAGTTGCCCGTGGCAGCAATTGTGGAGGACACCTTCTACAAGTTAAATGCATGGTTTGTTGCACGGCGTGTTAAAGCATCTGAATTACTGTCCAGGTATGTATATTTTTATCCAGAGATTTTGCCAAGGTATGTATATTTTTATTTGTTGACTTATATTTTCTGAATTACTGTCCAGGAATCAAACGTTTTCAACAAGGGTGGAGGGGAAACTAAGGAAACATAGGGAGAAAGGTGCAGTTATGAGAGTTGTCCCGTACGGGGATAACCAATTGGAATTCGAAGTGCACTGTCCAGATGAGTTTGCTCCAACCAGCCGTAGACCGGATGGGACTATGGAGTTTGTGAAAAGGATGTTCAAGTATGTTGTTATTTTTGCACCTGACAATACTGTAACATGCACTTGCCAAGGAATCCAGTTGGCCCACCTACCTTGTTCTCATGTTATGGCGGTGTACCGGGAGAGAAACTTCTCTGAGGATGATTATGTCGCAGACATGTACCGTACCGAGTACCTTGCGAGTACTTGGGGTGCATCTTTCCATCCTTATCCCAACCAGTATCAGTGGCCGCCCTATGTTGGTGATAGAGTCTGTCCCGCAAGCGGGTGGATCAGAAAAGGAAGAAGACCCCACAAGCGTCAAGTAATGACCATGGACGAGATGGAAGGTAGGCGAATGGGACATCAGGCCCGCCGTTCAACAACTGACAGGCAGCGAGCAGGTACGGTTGATTCCTTTTATTTACTTATATTTTTTTTATTTACTTATATTTTTTTTATTTACTTATATTTTATTTGTTTACTTATATTTTGTTTTGATTTTATTTCAACTGGAATGCAATGCAGATGCCATTAACGAAGCCAACAAAAGAGAAAATGCTAGAGTTGTTGCTGAGGCTACCGGTAGTAGCCACCGCAGGGGTGAAAGCTCAGGAACCGGTAGTAGCCGCCGCACTCATGAAAGCCCAGGAACCGGTAGTAGCCATGGAGAGACATCCGGTAGTGCCCGCAGAACCAGCTGCACCCAGACCCAGACGTCGTATTTTGAGTTTGTTCGGCCGTCGTCGCTGATTACCAAGTTTTGTTAAATTATGTTATGAACTATTTTAGATGTATATTGTGAACTATTCTAATTGGTAGTTTGTGAACTATGCAATTTTTTATTTGCCTCGATTATTTTATATGCTTCATTTTTGTTATTTTTATTACTTAATTACGTATACAAAAACTAACAACATAAAATATAAACAAACACAAAACTAATGAAATAAAGTCTGCGACATAAATTTCTAAAAATTCTACAACATAAATTCCTAAAAAATCTACTTCTTACAACGAGCCTTGAAAGTGCATGGAACAAAGTCATCATCAGAGTTTGCCTGATCTGGATCAGTCACAGCAGACAAAGTGGTAGCCTTACCAGTACACGGAACAAACTTATCGTCCGATGCTGGAGGCTCTGGATCAACTTTCTTCTTTTTCAAACCAAAGCCGTAGGGGTTTTCCACAAAGTCATCGTCTGAAATTTCATACTGAACATGTCGTTTCTTCCATTCCTCCAGCTTACATGTCTCACAATTAAAAAAATCACGACATATTTGACACTTGTATTTTTTTTCCTCATTTTTACCTCGATCACTAATTGACCATTCTCTCGCTACGCCACGATCTCGGTTGCTCGCTTTCTCACCTCGTTTGTTACTGTCCATACCTCAATATCGCCTCACCATAACCCGTTGGTACAAAATTCAATGGTCTGAATATGACTATTTTTTGTAAAATACTTAATAAATAGTAAAAAAATTCAAAAAAATGTAAAATTTGATCTGCAAGCACATTTTATTGTGGAGATCATGTTGAACGGTTTGGATCAACGATTTGGACTTTGAAAATGAAAAAATAGTTGTTGTAACTCAAATTTGTTGTAACTTGATCCCTCCTCTATATATATATATATATATATATGGGCTATAGTGAGTTGCGAAGTAAGGATCTTGTTTTACTTCACTATTTTACTTCACGCTCATATATCCGTTTTCAAAGACCAAACAGTCGATCCGAACCGCTCAACAAGATATTCATATTAAAATGTGCTTGGAGATCAAATTTTACATTTTTTTGGAAATTTTTTACTATTATTTTAGATAGGTAGAAAACTGCTTTTTTTAATGGTTCTGGACCATAAAAAACAGTGATTTTGAAATATTTTTAAAAAATAGTAAAAAGTTTCCAAAAAATGTAAAATTTGGTCTCTAAGCACATTTCAATATGGATATATTGTTGAGCTGTTCGGATCGACTGTTTTGTCTTTGAAAACGGAGATATGAGCGTGAAGTAAAACAAAATCGTTACTTTGCAACTCACCATAACCCATCTCTCTCTCTCTCTCTCTCTCTCTATATATATATATATATATATATATATCTAGAGGTTGGCTAATATCAAAATGTTTGTTCCGGAGCTATGGTGCAACAAATTGGTTTTTCAATTTTTAAAGTCCAAACCGTTAGATGTGATATCTATATTAAAATGTCCTTGGAGACCAAATTTTACATTTTTTGGAAATTTTTTACTATTTATTAAGTCAGTTTTAAAATCGCTGATTTTAATAAACAGTGAATTTTTTTTTATCATTGAAAATAACGATTTTAAAACTAGAAATGTAAAATTTGGTCTCCAAGCACATTTTAATATAGATTGAATGTTGAACAGTTTGGATCGACTGTTTGGACTTTGAAAATGTCAAAACCGAAGCGTTTGTTCCATGGCCTAGTAACAAACGTTTTAATATTAGCCAACCCCTCTCTCTCTCTATATATATATACGTACCAATACAAAAGTAAGTATTTTGTACAAGGCCGTTGCTTGTGTAGTTTATCTTTTAATGGAAGTTATACATTTACAGTGTATTTTGCATTTCCGATCATTATAAAACATTTTCGTTATTTTGTTTCCACAAACATATTGCACCTGAAGCTATACTTAACACGCCACAGAAAAACCATACCTACTTGGAGTAATAAGTGTTCGATTCCAAATATCCAACTGTCGTTTCATTTCCCTTCCTCTCAATTCTCAAAAACAAAAATAGAGTAATACAATATAGGTTCCGTTTTCAATTTGGCAAACACAAAACCAGACAAGCGTCAACTATCAATAAGCCTGAAATAGCCAAATAGGATCGGATCTAATTACTTCCACATGCCCCTCATCCGTTTTCTCAAGTATATGATGGTATTGAATATTTATGCATGCATATATATTATATTTAATCATACAACACAAAGCCATGGATATGTACTAATTAAATTGAATAGCGTATATCAACAATGAACTTATTTGGGTTTTGCAGATCGTAGAATTGCGATAACCAAGGTCAAAACTTAAAATAAAATTAAAATCATAATATTGATTAGTCATTTTTATCAAATTACATAACTATTTTAAAATTTTAATTTTATTAACTCTTAATCAATAACTAAACCAAGTCCAATTTCACCAAACGTATAATTTGAAATCCTACCATGCATGTAATAAGAATGATTGCATAGAGAAGACGCACCATTGGTTCCCAAAAAAGTTACTTGAATTAATAAAAAAAAAAACGCTCCTAAAAATTAAATAATTTGCCCATAGTCTACATTATAGCTTCGTCTTGCTAAAAAAATAATTTGATTCTATAAATAAATAAGGACTTATCACGAAGCCATATGACAGTTCACCAAAAATATATGTAGCATACCAAATTAACATATTATAAATGTTAAAAAAAAATTACATCATATTAAGAAAGGATGATCAGGCATCATTATTTTCATTTAAGAAAGATGGGTGGTAATGAGCAATATCCCAAATTGATATTTGAAATAGTCAGAGGTATCGCGCGGATATTAAATTAGCGGAGCAGGTTAGACAGACACCATACTACTTTTGAGTTTGATGGCTCTAAAACTGTTCAATTCACTTTAAGGAGTTTCGCTAAATTGTTTCCGGAAGCACTTCGACTGAAGTGCTTACGGACCGGTCAAATTTAGCTATTTGATGTTTGAAACGTCGAACTAAATAGTTCAATAAATTGATTATATAATAATATGTAGAATACCGATTTTTACTATTTTTGAAAATTTTCACTATTTTTATGATTTTTAAAAAATGAATTTTTTTACCTAAAAATGGAAGTATTTTTAAGTCAAAAGAGACCATATTTCCAAAATTATAAAAAATAATTAAAAAATAGTAAAAATCGGTATTCTACATGTTTATTATATAACTAATTTATTAAGCTACTTAGATCGACGTTTCGAACATCAAATATTAAAATGGTTGTACAAGAATCTGAAAGTGGTTGGGCAATTTTGAATAGTATGATGGACGTGAGACCTTCTCTCTAATGGGATATAATTAAGAAGCGGGGGAAACAAATTCTTACATCAATTGCTTTAATCTTACCGTATTACAAAACACAGAGAAGTAGAAATGGAATGGTATTGTATTGATTCTATGTTTACAATTAGTGATTACATCCATCTATATATAGGCACTGTTATTCACTTAACTATGCTAATCATATTTCTAACAGCCTATTACATTGACTTTAACCATAATCTGTTGCAACTAACTCTTAACTATAATCTGTTATGGCTAACTAACTTGCTGTCTCTATTATACCGTCTGAACGCAAAATAATATTTGAAATACAGTAACAATATATTATGTTGGTACCGTACCTGCTTATTATTTAAGGAGTAATTAATACAGACGATTCCAAACTCTCTCTCAAATTATAATTACTTGGGGGGCACGTGTTGACCGTTCGAAGTTGGTTGTGTAGTTTGGCATTAATTTAGTGACCCGTGAGACAGGAAATGAGAGAGAGACCACACACACGGAAACATCATCGAAATAAATTTTGTAATGATTTTTTGCATGTTTTTGTTTTTCTTCTTCTTCTTCTATGATGAATTGATGAATTGATGATTGACATGTCTGTCGTTGCCATTGTACCACCTATATATATTAATTAAGATTCATTCGATGAAACAACTCACGCCAAATCCCAACAGGCCACAGGGGGGGAAGAGAAAGCAAAGCAAAGCAAAGGGTGCTTTCGCTGTTTGGGATCGATGCCTCTTAATTCAAAGCAATAAAAATAAGGATCTTATTATATTAAGATCGATCGCAGGAGAGGATTAAACACTATTATTAATTACGACAGGTAGAGAATTTACTTGAAGCTCCAACTTTACCTCAATTCCAGCTGTCCAAATAAAATCCAATGGTTCAGGTCAGAGGAACTGTCCAAATATTTATGACGGTTCAGATGGAAGTAGCTAGACATGAGGATTGAGGAGTTTGATATTTTACCTATTTAACGGTCCTACTTCAATTGTACGCCGTCGCCGACCTGACATCAGTCAGATGGCAAGTGAGTACTCAAGTTATGTTCATTTAAAAAGTTTATAATATTAATTAATAATTTTATGTTGAGTTATAGTAAAGAGTTCCACGAAAGAATTTTTAAGAAGACAAAATAAAAGAAAGAAAGATAGATACCTAGCTAACTATATATATAGATTAAATAATGTTATGTACACTTTGCTTTATAATAGGAAAAAAGAAATTAAAAAATGACAAATTTACAAGTGCCCAGAGGGGCATTTTAATTTCCTGTCATGAGACACTAGAAAAGAATGACAGAATGAATACATCAAACAAACAAAAGAAAAAAACAGATCTATCAATCAAAAGGAAAAGAAAGAACAGCAAAGAATATGAACAACTTGGTATCAACTCTGTTTCACCTTGAAATACCAGTATCTATCTTTCGGAGATTTATACTAATCGGACTAGTTGAAAAGCAGTAGCAATGCAATGCAATGGTAAACGGAACCTTTCATTCATTGCTCCGGGTCTAGTGTATGTAGGAACACAGAGATTGGATTGGATTGGATTGGATGATCTCAGTATTGTACCAATCTGATCACGATATTGGTTCAGTCGAGATTTTGTTTCTTGTTACTTCTCATTCGGTTAAAATAATGTTTAATTGCATCGTTGCAATCAGTCGAGCATTTCACATCAAGTACCGAGTTTATGAAAGATTCTGAATTCTGGCTTCTGGATTCACTTATATGCTGTTGTATCGTATATTCGTATGTGCTCAAAACATTTTGAGATTTAGTTTGATCCGAAGGGCACCTCGTACTGATGGATCCTTTGTCGATGGCATTCCCTCCCTTGGAATTATCTTCTCACGAAAGGGTGGAAATGAAACACAATTTATTGGTACCGCTAATTTTCTCCCGTCTAGTGTTGTCAAATCAAGAGTACAAGAGCAAGTAAACACTTCCCACAAGGAGATGGTTTCAGAAATGATCAGATCATCGCCTTCTCTTCTGTAGACAGCATGAGGTTCTTGATCTATTGTTACAATTATATCAGCGGGAGTCATGTTTGGTGCTTCGCTTCCTTTTTCTTCGAAGATAAATCTTGTACCTTTCCTTGCCCCAGGATATATGTTCATGGTTAGCATTTCGGTTGCTACAATTTTCCTCCTGATAAGTTACAAGAAATTAAACTTTATTAACAACTGTATGGAATAAATCACAAGCAGATGTTTATATTAAAGTAGATGTTGACAAGTGGTTGCAAGAATAACAAGTCATATATAGATGTCATAAGGTGAATTTTAATGGAAATATACAGAGTAACCAGTTTTGGGTCCTAAACATTAATGGTTGTATAGCTACAATGAAAGAACTCAAAATCAAAGAGCATGATTTGTATAACAAGTCATGATTGAGATGTCAATGACCTCAGCAGGCAACTAAGCAAGAAAAGGGAAAAAATCAAATTAACTATTTGAAAATCCAGCACTAACTAATTGAGTTTGAATAAGTACCATGCATGTATTGGCACTTATAAATAACTCCAAGTACCAAATCTGGTATTCGAATAGCTAGAATACCCAGGTACCGGACTGCTCATGTAAGATAATTAGCATGAAGAAAAATGAAAAACCAAAATCCCTCCAAACCCAACAAGCACAACGATAAAGTGTAAATTGTAACAAAAAAAACACAAAATCGTGTAACTAGCGAGGAACTTGTACATACCCTGAAGAAACAAGAACATCTCTTGTAAGTCTTATAGTCTTTACGGTCCCGCTGTACAATTCCTCTAGAGTGCAAACAAGCCGGTGCTCAATCGGTGGAGCTTTAAGTTTTGGATTACCCCTCCAACGAAATATCGATGCCAACAAGGCCTCATCAAATGCTCCGTATTGCGAGTATTGGCTTGCACATGCATTCTGTTCTGCATTACGAGATGAGGATTCACCATACCTGGTGGCTCTTGAAGGGCTCTCTCTGTTGTGATCATATTTTAAACGCTTCTTGGGATCAATCAGCACCTACTGAAGATGCAAAATTTTGAAGGACGACATGTTTAAAATGATTAATTAAATGTAAAAAACGAAGTAATTCTTGTTTGAGCTGCTCTGTTACTTAAAAAGGCAGGTGAAGGAATAATATTGAAATGGTCTGACTGGTACCAAATTATTAGATCAGAGTTGACTTCTGATGATCTACAGAGAATTTCTTCATTTTTGGGATCAAATTATATCGATTATGCCTTGACAATGACCACTAACAGGAGCATTTCAGTGCTAAAAGTGATAATTTGTGTTAGAAAATTCTCAAAACGCAAGGAAAGGTAGAATATTTGGTCCAGAAAATTTGTTAGAAATCAATCTAGAGCTTTTATATAAATCATTAAAAAAGATGGTAAATGAATCGTTATGAGATTAAAAAATTTTGTAAAAAAAGAAAAGAAAAAAAGAAAGGATGAGAAGACCGACCTGATAAGCTTCCAAAATCTGCTTGAACTTGGCCTCTGCTTCCACAACCTTATTCAAATTCTTATCAGGATGCCATTTTATGGCAAGCTGCCTATATGCTGCCCTGATGTCATCACTGGTGGCATCTCGATCCACCTCAAGAATCTTATAATAATCCATCTCAATTCTACTCGCCATGTATCCTGATTTGTGATTTCCTCTTCTTCTTGTAAGGTTAATTTCTTTGCTTGTGGCATATGTATGGGTATGGGAGGAGATTGAGATTGAGATGATTAGAGTGGACGGAGTCTAATTAAGGCGAAAGAGAAATGGGAAATGGGAAGAGGAAGCGTGAAACATGATGATAGTATACATACATCAATACATGAATGGATACATGGAGCTAGCGACAGCTAAGTTTGGTCAATTATTGTGCGGGAAACTCGTGGGTTCCATTATTCGGCTGGTGAGCTGGGCCCCAATATCCTCCTCTCCTCTCCTCTCCTCTGTTTAGATCCCCACCGTCGGATGGGATGCACCCAGCCTCTTTAATATGCATATGCCTGCGGACTTTTTATTGGACGGTATGGACTTGAGCAGAATAATATGATTTTTTGTTATTTAAGGTTGTTTTTTTTGGTTAAAAACATAAATCAATAATTCTATTACCAGCGTTTTCATTTACCTTTTTTTTTTTGTATGGTAAATCACTAATTCCGCAGTACTTTACGACAGAAACTCTTTTTTAATTTATTTTGTTTACGAATTTATACTGGTTCTTTCTATGAATACATATTTTAATTCGACGGTAATGTGCATCGAGTACGGAGTAAGTCCGATGGATTTTGGATCTATTTTTAGGTTCAATGAGTATCAGAGTTCTCATACATTTTAAATTTAGTGCGCATGAATCTCAGAACAGAACCGTACGGATCATAAAGTGTATCGGACGGCTCTGGTATCCATGGGACCTACATTTCTCTCAACATGGATAAATTTTAAAAATAATTTATTTTCATACAAAAAATTGTACTAAAAAAAAACATATCCTACATTTGAAAATCATATTTTTCAGAATTCGGCTAAAAATATGGGATCCTATATATGCCAAAAAAAATTGAACATGGCTTGTCCACAAAATTATTCAGTGTCACGCGGACGTCCATGAAATTGTCATAGGCAATATTTTAAAGGCAAATTCTTCTATGGGCATAATTAAGGACCTATTTGTAAAATGAGCATATTTTTATTTTCAAATTAAGTTCAAACAGTCGATCCGACCGTTCAACATTTTCTCCATATTACAATGTACTTGGAGGTCAAATTTTACATTTTTTTGAATTTTTTTACTATTTATTAAGATGGGTACAAATTCAATGGTCTGAATTTGACTAGTTTTGTAAAATACTTAATAAATAGTAAAACAATTCAAAAAAAATGTAAAATTTGACCTCCAAGTACATTTTAATATGGAGATAATGTTGAACGGTAGGATCGACTGTTTGAACTTTGAAAATGAAAATATGTTCATTTTACAAATAGGTCCTTATGCCCATAGAAGCATCCCTCTATTTTAAAATGTTGTTTCTATGCGGTATGCGAAAGGTCACCGCATACTGCATATATGGTATGCGGCTGTATATGCAGATTTTTATGCGGACTTATATATGCGGATTTCAAAATGAGAACTCATATATATATATATATAAACAAGTATGCAATAATATACGGTAATATGCAGTATGCGGTATGCGGTAATATTCAGTATCATACAAACAAGTATGTGATAATATACGGTAATATGCGGCCGAATATGCGGTCAAATATGCAGTAATAATACACGGCCGCATATATGCGGCCAAATATGCGGCCACATATGCGAAACCGCATATATTGACCGCATACAGATTTCTATGCGGATTACAACTGAATACGCATATGCGGCCGCATAGACCGCATTTTATTACACGTGTCAGAGGGTGTATCTTTTAAAACAAAATATTAGTAGAGGCATTAATAGCCATTGTTCTTTTTCTGTTCTTGCAATTTTGTTTTTGATACAAAGCATCACTGCATGTTGTTGGAGGCGGAGTCAGACTTATCAATCTACATAGATCAAATGTAAATAGTGTCAAATATATAAAAAATTTCATGTTATGAATGGAGATTAATTTTGCACTATCCATAGTGATAGGGTCATGTGCCAGCAGTCCTCAATTAGCTCAATCATAGCCTATAAACAATTTGGAATTCGGACCCCATTAAGAGCCAACTCGGAGTCAAACGAAATAAGACCCTCAATAAGCCGATCATGGGCCAAGAACAGTTCGGGTTCGGACCCCCACCTTGTCGGGGCCAACTCGAGACCAAAAGAAATAGGGCTCATGATCCAGCAGCAAGCCAGCCGACAAGGCTCAGTTGGGTCGCGCAAAAAAGGCCCAAGAACAACTTGGGATTCGGATCCCCTCCCGGAGCCAACCAGAGATCAAAAGAACGAGGCCCGTGGCCCAGCAACCGGACGACTCGACAAGGCCCGAACCGGGCCTCGTCCAATCAGCTCGAAACAATTACGCGTGACGGAGCCAATTTGGACCTTATCCGATAAGGCCCAGTCCGATTTCAGCTTATTGTCACCGTCGTTATGCGGGTACCACTGCTTCTATGCGAACTCCCCTAACCGTTCTGAAACGAGTAATAACGGTTAGGGGTGATCAATTTAAGGCATATAACTCCTTGAAACAAGGGTCGACTTTTCTCCAAGTAAAGTATTATAGATGATAGAGTACTAATATCTTCACAACTTCCTACTTTTCTTAATATCGACCCGTCTTCCCGAGTCGGAAAGAGCCCAAGTCTCTAACTTTCTCCCCATACGGCCTACTCCCGCCGGAATAGAACGTATCACATAGTATTTTATTCTAAACTATATAGAAAATAAGAAATAAATACAAAATATGAAAATAAATGAGAGTCAATTGACCTTCATTCTTTGAAAGTGGCTCTGCTCCTGATATTGTTAATAATTCCAGAAGTTGTTTGGCTATTACAAATACTTTCTGTGTTTGTAAGGTTTAATCAACTCCTTATTAGTTGTTTAGCAAAAAAAAAAAAAAAATACTCGGATAATAATAACCCTGATTTTTTATTTAGAAAATAATAGTTTTTTGTTGTTGCGTCAAATAAGCGTTAAAGGGACATAGAAAATTGGTAAGAGTTTACCAAGTTAAAGCATCCTCAGCTGTAGTTTAATATAAATTAAGAAGAATGATTTCAGTTACTGCAAAATTGATTTTTAAGCAGAAACCCTGATAAAAGGCCTTAATTAATTAACCGTTTATACTTTATTTTTCAACCATTTTGACCCAACAGCTTCCGACATTTTTATTAATATCCAAAGTTAAATAGAAATATATAAATATACTCAAATTCTCTGAGAATTTATAAAAATGTTCCTACCGGTCAGAAAATAGTCGGTCCCAATTTAATCCATTACCGGTCAGAAAATGGACGGTATCGTGTTTAATTCATTACCGGCTAGAAAATGGCCAGGTTGGCCGAATTTCTCACAATTCATTTCATCAATGTTACACTATCTCTCCTCAGTTGAGTTCTTTCTTCCAAATTTCTCTATCTCTTCTCAGATTTACATGTAAGTCCCTCTAATTTAAAAAAAAATTATTTTTAGTGCAAAATGGTTGTAAAATGTTAGGATTTCTTAGTAATGTACCAAAATTAGAATAATTTAGTTGTAATTAGTGTTAAATTTAGTATAATTAAGAGTAATCAGTCAAATTAAGGGTTTAGGGTTTAGGGTTTAGAGTAATTAGCCAACTTTAAGGTTTAGGGTTGACCATATTTTAGCGTATTTTAGCATTTTTTTTACCCTAATTAAGATAATTAAGCATAATTTAGTGCAATTTAGCACAATTATGATAATTAGACCATTAGACCATTTGAGCATATTTTACCAAAATTAGCCTATTTTAGCATATTTTAGGTTATTTTAACCGTAATTGGCCTATTTTAGCATGTTTTAGCATAATTAAGCCTATTTTGGCCTATTTAGCATATTTTACCGAAATTAGGCTATTTTAGCCTATTTGAGCATATTTTATGCTATTTTAACCGCAATTGGTCTGTTTAGCATGTTTTAGCTTATTTTAGCATATTTTAGGTTATTTTAACAGCAATTGGCCTATTTTAGCATGTTTTACCATAATTAAGCCATTTTTTTGTGTGTGCATATTTTAGCATATTTTACCGAAATTAGGCTATTTTAGCCTATTTGAGCATATTTTATGCTATTTTAACCGCAATTGGTCTGTTCAGCATGTTTTAGTCTATTTTAGCATATTTTAGGTTATTTTAACCGCAATTGGCCTATTTTAGCATGTTTTACCATAATTAAGCCTATTTTTGTACTATTTTTAGCATGTTTAGCATAATTAAGCCTATTTTAGCATGTTTTAGAATGTTTTAGTATAATTAAGCCTATTTTTAACCGCAATTCTCCCTCTGGGCCGAGGCGGTGATTATTTTGTACTATTTATATTTGGTGGTTTATGTTTAGGTTCTTTTTTATGTGTGCTTTTATGGTAATATTTTTATATTTTTTTAGATATTTTTTCGTCACTAACTTACGGAAAATTACGTAAAATTACGCTAAAATAAAATAAATTATCAGGATTATACTAAACTAAACTAATGAGAATTGTACTAAAATAAAATAAATTATCAGTAATATGCTAAATTAAACTAAGTACACTAAATTGTACTAAAATAAAATAAATTATCATGATTATGCTAAACAGAAAATACTACAACAATAACAAAAATAGTACAACATAAAATCTAAACGGAAAATACTATAATAAACTCTAAAACAGCCAAAAAAAATAAGGGTACCGGCCATTTAATGGCCGGTAGGGATATTTTTATAAATTTTCAGAGAACCTGGGTATATTTATTAATTTCTAATTAACTTTGGATATTAATAAAAATCCCGGCACCAGCTTTAATAAATAATAGTATCATCTACAGATTTATCGTTTGATTTATATCACCCGACGCAAGTACAACCCGAAATTTTAAATATACCGTTAAATAAAATATCAAATAATCATGATTCTCTGGAAATTCTAGAACTAACAGGGCCACAACCACAACACTTTGATAGTGTCCGCAACCACAGATGACGGACAATCAGTTTATCAAAAATTTCGAATTGAACGTATAATTTGAATATATTTTTTATTGATTTTCAAAAATTGTTGGAACAACTTATAATTTGAATATACTAGAAGGAACATCAAACAAAATAGCTAAAACATCTTATAATTTAAATGTACTAGAAGTATTACGAAATATTTTTTCAGGCAAGATTTTTTGCAGCTTTAAAAAAATTAAAATATTTTTTGGTGTGTTACTGAAAAAAATAAAAATATTTTGGATCTGAGTTATTGATCCCGGTTCAAAAATCACTTTTGAGTATATGAAAAAATTATCGTGGTTCTTCTCGTACATTCAAATTCTAAGGTACTCCATCTATTTTAATATATTCTTAAAATCACTTCTAAAGAAATAGATGGAGTACATAATTTTTTTATATACTCAGAAGTAATTTTTGAATCAGGATTAATAACTCAAATCCAAACATTTTTATTTTTTTCAGTAACATGCTAAGAAATTTTAATTTTTTACAGAAGCAAAAATTCCGGCCTGAAAAGTTTTTCGTAGTGCTTCTAGTACATCTAAATTATAAGATGTTTTATCTATTTTATTTGATGTTATTTCTAGTATATTCAAATTATAAATTCCTCCATCAATTTTCAAAAATTAATAAATAAATATATTCAACGTAATCGTTGCATTTCAAATTTTTGAGAAATTTGGTGTACGTCATCAAAATGTCCACAATCACAAGTTGCGGCCGTGTTAATTCTGAAATTTCTAGAAAATCATGATTATTTAATTTATCATTTTATAAGTGTCCACAACCACAAGTTGCGGCTTTGTTAATTCTGGAATTTCCAGAGAATGATATTTGATTTATCATTTTATTGTAAATGGTATATTTAAAAATTTCGGAAGTACAACTATACATGTCGATCCAATATTCCAATTACACAATTTTTGTGTGATCTCTTGAATCGACAGTTTGACCATCGGTGACCAAATATATGAAAGCAAAAAACGGAGAGGTCCGATTTAATACATAGATGACTCGTCGGGCCGTCGGAGTAGAATTCATATCAGAATATTTCTGTTTGAATCTGGATCGTTCAATTAGAGTCCGTTCCACTTCGGATCGGTTTGAGTCGGATTACGATCGGACGGCCATCATTAATACCCTGTTACCTCATAGGATGAGGATTCGTACGTCGGGGTGGGACTATTTATCAATGTATCTTTGTATCGTTTTATTTAATTTTCTTACCTGTATATTTTTCGAGATAGAAAAATGTAAGTTAAGTCTATCAACTTCCATCTCATCCGGAATTTTTTTTTATACATCCGGATTTTTACAATGTTATACATATCATTCTCTTTTACATTGTTGTTTTTCTTTTAGGTTGATTATTTTCTTTATTATTAATTATGTATATTACATAAGTTTGTGCATTTAATCTAGCTGCTAATTAACAATCAATGTAGATATGTACTCGACCTAAGTTCACAATTCTATCAAGAAGTTTATTTTCAACTTTAAATTTAATCATAGTCTCGTTATCTCTTTTCTCTAGATTTATAACTAATAATTTAATCTCTCTATCTCTACTGGCAGAGCAATTCAAACTCAGGACGACTAAGATCACTAGCTTCGATAGTTGAAAGTATGTCAACTAACAAGTAATTCCAAAAAAAAATATATATATATTGATTTTTAAAAAAGATTTGCGCACAAACTTAAAAAAAAAAATACATATGATGCTTAAAAGACACTTAATTTGAAGACTAATGTGTATTTTAATATTATCAAAAGACACCATGCAAAAATATTTTAGAAGTCAGCCAAATTTCATGCTGGAATGGGTGTTGCGTCTGGACAAGTAATTATTGGCTGTATTCAATCTTTTAATATTTTGTTTGACTAAATTTTTAAAACATACACTAATTGAATTTAACATTTTACACGATTTAGTGAGTTTGCAAGTTCAAAGCTTTAGTTACAAGATCTATTGTGAAGAATCGATTTAGTGAGTTTGCAAGTTCAAAGCTTTAGTTACAAGATCTATTGTGAAGAATCACATATAGGTTCAGAGCTTTAAGTTCAAGATTTATAATGAAGAGTCAAGGTTCATGAAGTGCTGAATTTCAAGATTCTTTTGATTAACCTGAGAAGTCAACAAGACTTTACGAAACTATAGATTTGTGTAATAATCAAGTATTTAAGTAAAGTATATATTTGAGGCTTGTTGATTTCTGGACCATCCACCTTGACCGAAACAAATATATGAAACCAATTTAAATTACAAGTCAGAAAGTACCAATTTGGTTTCGTGCAAGACGGATGACATCTGTATGGTTGACTATCAAGTTTTGTGAGACAAATTGTACTAACCGGTCTAAACAAGCATAAACGTTTAAAACGGTTTATATTAATTTAAATTATTTTGCGAAAACTCTAATTTCAACATCTGTACAATACAACCTAACGGGTTTCTTCCCGTTAGAGTGGATCTAGCAAATATGAATCCTCCCACTATATAAAGAGTTATTATCGCTTCAGATTTGCTAAGCTAGCCGTCTCTCACATTGAAAACGCATTTATTGTGTAACACTTGATATCTTCCATTGTTAAGTGAACTTAAACTTCAATATCTTTTCAACAGTCTCAAATCTACTCGACTTGTCTTTTAGGAGATATAGTTTAGTGTCTAGGATTTAGTTCTAGAGCTTTTACATCCCCGCTAGTGTGGTCTGCTTGTAGGGCGCGAAGGGGTACACTAGCCAGAGCATTTCCGCTCACATATATCCATAGTTGTGTGACGATCCCAAGTGACTCTCCAGCTCGAGCTTTTAGGCTCAACTTGCACACTAGTTAGACCATGACTTCCCACCGTTGCTGGGCTCACGTGTCACTTGCTGTGTCTTTTCTTTCTGGGTAATAGGGAAGGACGCCGACTAGGTTGCTCTGCCTCGAAGACGTAGACTTTTTACGCCAAACTCCATTATCATATTGCGTGTCAACTGTCTCTAAGCTCTGCTCTATTTACTTTCCTTACACACGCTTATTTGACTTGTTAGTTTAGAGGGCTTAACCGAAAAATGTCTAAAGAGTCTTTACAACTCCCTTTAAACCCTCTCTAAGTGCCGTTAGGGACTACATAGTGGTATCAGAGCAAGTTAACTTGAATTAAGACTTACTTAATTTGGGAATTTTAAAGATTCAAAATGGCACAAACCACTTGTACCGAACCCACAATTTTTGGTCAAACCTCAAATAATTTCAGTCAGTGGAAAGGGCTCATGGTTGAATATTTTAATGGTTTAGAGGTTTGGGATATTATTGAAATTGGGTATGTATCAACATTTGATGAAAAGAATGAATTGACTCCCAAATAAAAAATTGACAAAAAGAAGGACTTTATTGCAAAATATGCAATAATTACTTCAATTGGGGAATGAGTTTCATTCTTACTAGATGATTCATTAAGTGCTTGCGAAATGTGGAATATACTAACAAGAAAATTTAAAGGAAACGCTCAAATTGAATGGATCACTGAGCTGATCAACAATCAGGAGCCAATCTTCTCCTTCATGGAAACGATGGACGAATGCTCGAATGAAATTGAAATTGATGAGATCATCGCACTCCAGCATATCACTGATGAGAGTACTATCGAAATGCTAAAATAAATTGCCCCATCAAGGAAAAGAAAGAAAAACCTACATGGATCTGGTGAAGCCTCAACAATTTCACCAAAAGAGGTAATACTATTACCTGATTACATTAAAGTTGGGTCCGAAATTGAGTTGATGGATAACGATGAGTGTGAAGGTATACTTGATATGCCTCACAAAAATGAATCTGAACTGACAAGTCAAGAGAGTAATCATAGAATTAATTGATCATGAGGAAATTAAAATACATAACCTGTTAGACGAATCAAAATCATAGGACTTGAGTCAACACTTAGAAACTATGACGTAGTGACGATAGAAACACAGTCTAATGAAATAGAAATACTTATCTCGAGGTTGATTAGTATAATAGATGAAAAGAAAAAAACCAGAAGCTACAAATATCATAAATAACATACTGGAACTTAAAGTAAAACAATGTGAAACCAAATCTGAGAGGATGTCAGCACTGGAGTATCAAAATTTTTGGTATTCACATCAAGGTGGAATTGGGCATCTAACCGATAAGGTACAAGAACTACAAAAGGGTACTGTATTTTTAAAATCATCAAGTAAGATCAACAAGGGAAAATCACTAACTGATGATAAAATAAAGGAGAAGTCACCCAATGAAAGGGAAAATTGACTACACCAGGGTAAAATACACCTACAATAACAAGGAGTGTGGGAAGAAAAAGATACATAATTTTTACAAAGATGGTAAGGTATATAGTAAAGGACCAGCTGGATGTTCCTATAAATTCAATGATAAAGCCATCTCAAATAAAAAAAACAACAAATGATCTATCCACAAAATTGTGGAAGGAATATTCGGTGTATCCAAAGTATTTCAATCCCAAAATGTTAAAGGTATCAAGATGAATATCACTAAATATGAGGAAGAGAAATACTTTTCTAAAGTATGCAATTATTGTAGTCAAATTGGACATATAGTAAAAGAATGTACCTTACAAGAAGGAATCAACCGAAGGAAATTGGTATGGATTCCTAAATCGGCATTAAAGTAATTAAAACCCAGAATTAAGGTCTCTCTCAACTAGTGTATTGATTTTACCCGACCGGGTCGACCCGGACCGACCAAACCCGGGATCCGGACCCGGACCGACCCGGACCCGACCCTGAACCCGACCCGAACCGTCCTAAAGGGTTGGGTCGGGTTTGAAATGGGTCGGATGCGGTTTTCTGGGCGAAACCGACCATACCCCCACCGTTTCAACCCGCCTACCCGAACCCGATCCGGACCGGCCTAAACCCGACCCGCCCCGCCCGAACCCGACTAAACCCGACCCCAAACCGGTCTAACCCGGGTGAACCCGACCTAACCCCCCCAAAACCCGACTCGAACCCGCCGAAAACCCGGCGGGACCCGAGCCAACCCGCCCCAACCCGGGTCAACCCGTCCGAATTTGAAATTTTTTTGAAAAAAACGGTACAATTGTTTTTCAAATTTCAAAATTTTGCCTCTGCTTGCGCTGCCTACTTGCCTCTGGCTTGTGTTGCCTCTGTGACTTGCGCTGCCTTTGGCTTGGTTAGCCTCTGACAGATAGCATATTTATACAATATTACAATGTATTAAAGGCAACACAAGATTGGAGATTCTACATTTGTTATATGCTATTTGCTATTTGTACCTCTGACAGATAGCCTTTAAGTTTTACCATTGTATTAATATGCTATATGCTATTTGTTGTGTTGCCTTTAATTTAAACCAAGGTACAAATAGGTTAGATAATTTAATTTATATTATATTTAAATTTACATTTAATGTAGATTATATTTAATTTAGATTTACATTTAAATTAGATTTACATTTAATTTAGATTATATTTAATTTAGATTTAATTTGGATTTACATACGATTACAATATGTTATGTTATTGTTTTCTTAACGGGATTTTTAATTGCTCTAGTGTTGCTTTAGTGTTAACTGAATATAAAACAAATTTAAAAATTACAAGATCGAATTTTGAAAAAAAAAAATGGGATTCATTAGTTTAGCGTAAGCTACACGAAATCATAGTCAAAAAGAAGAGACTGAAATAAGTAAATTATGAGGATTTCGAATAAAACTAGATAGTTAGAAAGAAATTCTATTACTTAATTTTTATTCTATTTTTTATTAATTAAAATAATACATATTTAATTAACTAGATAATTTCTAAAAAATCTTTAGAAATGTAATAACTAGTTAAGAATTCTTACTGATTTTTTTCTTCTTTATTCGATTCAAAAACCGAAAATAGGAGAATTTAGGAGAATTTAAGTAAAACCAATCAAAAGATATAAAAGAGGTTAGTGGCTAAATGGACAGATGTAATGATAAGTAATTAATTTAAAAATTAATATAATTATGAGAATATTATATGCATGTTGATAAAAACATATTAAATTTTATAAGCTATATTATAAAATGGTGTTGAGTTTCTCTATTATCTTAGTAAATTAATGTTTAAAAAGAACTAAGTTCTTACTAAAACTCAATCTATTAGATCATTTTAATTTTTTTTTTTTTGGTAAAATTGGAGATTCTACATTTTATTTGATTACACCCAACAAATAGCATATTTATACAATGTATTAAAGATTTTTCTTTTAGAATTCTAATTTGATGGGACGTTATGGTTTATAACGTTCTATGAACGTTATAAACCATTACGTTCTTCTTAGATTCCAAATTTTCATGGAACGATTTTTTTTATTTTCTTATTTATAAAAATATCGGACTATTTTGAACAAAGGAATCTCAACCTACATCATGGTCTCTTTCTCTCTTATTTTTGAATTTTTTCAGTCATATTTTCTTATAAATATCCAAATACTGCATGATGCATGCTATCAAAAAAATGATATGATACATAAGATAAAAAAAAAAGAACATATCATAGAATATTTTTTTCATGACGCTATACATTTTTATTTTATTTTATCTGTAGTTTCTCTTTCAATCTATTAATATTCTTCTCTCGTCACAACAATTATAAAAAAAATAGCCAATAGGCAAATGGCAATTGGCATTTGGCAAATAGCCAATAGGTTAGAAACTTAGAATTTAGATAATTTCAATTTAATTAACGCTAAATAAATTAATTTAATTTAGAGTTAATTTAGATTTATATTTACTTTAATTTAGATTTAATTTAGATTTAGATTTAAATTATAACAATAGGGAATTAATTTAGATTTAACTTAGATTTAAATGTCAATAGGGAGGGTAACTTTTGTTTTTAAATCTATTGTTTTAAAATAATTCGGTTTTAAAGATAAAAAATAATTCGGTTTTAAACTAATTCGGTATTTCGGTTTTAGAATAATTTGGTTTTAACAAAATTCGGTTTTAACTTAATTTGATTTTGTTATAACAAAAATATATTGAGTTCAAATAAAAAAAAAAAAAAAAAACTGAAAAAAAACTAGATAAAAAACGTCTCTGGAAACAGAAAAAAAAAACCGAACCGGACCTACCCGGACCGGACCGACCCCCGACCCGACCTAACCCGCCCCGACCTAACCCGCCGGGTTAAGGCCGGGTAAGGGTCGGCCAACACAGAACCCAACCCGACCCCCCCTACCCGACTCAACCCGTTGACCCGGGCTAACCCGTGCCCGAGTCAACCCGGGGACCGGTCGGGTTTGGACCGGACCGACCCGACCCGGACCCTTTTCATAACACTACTCTCAACTATAAATCTGGAAAAAATATCATCATGGGAAACCAATTCATTATAAATAGGTATATAAATATATATAGATATATATATACATATATATAGATAGAGTAGAACTAGGGTGCTCTCGAGTTCACCAAGCCCTTGGTGAACTCAAGCCCAAAACTCATCGGATCGGCTTCATACGATGAATCCGACCGTTGAAACCCGTCTATCTTACGAGTGATGCGTCTACATGCAAAAATTTTAAATTTTGAAATTAATTTTGCATAGAGTCAAGTGGTCAAAAAACGTCAAAAAATGAATGCATTAAAATTAATTTATTAACCTTCTAATTTTGACCACTTGACTCTATGCAAAATTAATTTCAAAATTTAAATTTTTTGCATGTAGACGCATCACTCGTAAGGTAGACGGGTTTCAACGGTCGGATTCGTCGTTTGAAGCTGGGACGATGAGTTTTGGACTTGAGTTCACCAAGGGCTTGGTGAACTCGAGAGCACCCTAGTTCTATATATATAGAGTATGGCTAATGTGCTTCCTCTAGAACTTCGGCCTCGTGCTTCCGGGGGCATATCTTAGCGTTTGATGTTCAAACAACAAATTCAAACCGTTAGATGTTCAATCTATATTAAAATATACTTGGAGACCAAATTTTACATTTTTTGGAATTTTTTTACTATTTATTAAGCCACTTTGAAAATTCCAGATCATATGGTCCAGACTGTTTTTACTGTTCACCTGGATCTGGAATTTTCAAAGTGGCTTAATAAATAGTAAAAAAATTCCAAAAAATGTAAAATTTGGTCTCCAAGTACATTTTAATATATATTGAACATCTAACGGTTTGAATTTGTTGTTTGAACATCAAACACTAAGATATGCCCCCGGAAGCACGAGCACGAAGTTCTAGAGGAAGCACATTAGCCATACTCTATATATATAGATATATATATATAGGACAGTGCTACGGTGCTACGCGTATATAAGGGCCCTCCGTGCTACGGCTCACTTTTTGAGTTTTCAAAATCCTATCGGTCGATCCGAACCGTTCAACATGATCTCCATATGAATATGTACTTGCAAACCAAATTTTACATTTTTTAGAATTTTTTTACTATTTATTAAGCCACTTTGAAAAAATACTAATTTGTACACAACAGTAAACTTTTCTGGACCATTGGATCAGCGATTTTCAAAGTGGCTTAATAAATAGTAAAAAAATTCTAAAAAATGTAAAATTTGGTTTGCAAGTACATATTCATATGGAGATCATGTTGAACGGTTCAGATCGACCGTTAGGATTTTGAAAACTAAAAAAGTGAGCCGTAGCACGGAGGGGCCCTTATATACGCGTAGCATATTAGCCAGATTATATATATATATAGGACATGGCTACCGTGCTACGCGTAGCATAGAGCACTCCGTGCTACGGCTCACTTTTTGAGTTTTCAAAATCCTAACGGTTGATCCGAACCGTTCAACATGATCTCCATATTAATATGTACTTGCAAACCAAATTTTACATTTTTTAGAATTTTTTTACTATTTATTAAGCCACTTTGAAAAAACACTAATTTGTACACAACAGTAAAATCTGCTGGACCATTGGATCAGCGATTTTCAAAGTGGCTTAATAAATAGTAAACAAATTCTAAAAAATGTAAAATTTGGTTTGCAAGTACATATTAATATGGAGATCATGTTGAACGGTTCGGATCGACCGTTAGGATTTTGAAAACTCAAAAAATGAGCCGTAGCACGGTAGAGGCTCTATGCTACGCGTAGCATATTAGCCAAATCCTATATATATATATATATATATATATAGAGATGGGCTATTGTGCTTCATGAAGTAAACGGTATTTTTTACTTCAGATTTTGAACCATCCGATCCCCTTTAAAATCAGCGCCAGATCGGATCTCTGATCAGCTGAATAATGCGCTGAACGCTTTCTCCAGCAACGAAACTCTCCTCCTGACTGGAGGCATCCATTCCCACTAAAATTTTCAGCCCCGTCCCCCTTCTCTCTCTTTGAGATTTCCTGGAACCACCTCCTTCCTGCCTTGAGATCCTACTCTCTCCTCCCTCACCCAGCGCCTCCACGACCCCGTCTCTCACCGGCGATCCTACTCTCTCCTCCCTTGCGCAGCGCCTTCACGACCCCGTCTCTCACCCGCGATCCTACTCTCTCCTCCCCCGCCCAGCACCTCCCACCGACTCTCGGCCAGCGCCTCCAAAAATCATGTCGCTTCTCTCCATTCTTGGTATGATCCTCCTCTCTCTCGTTCTCTGATTTATTTTTGAATTTTATAGGTTTTATCTTGTAATTTTGCTTTGTTGGCCTGAATTTGGGGCTGAATTAGTTGCCATTTGTAATTTTTTTTGCCAAGTTCAACTCTTCTTCGTATAACATGATACCATACAAATAGAGCTCTACCAGTTTGGGTGATTAAAAAATGATGAAAACCTGTCAAAAAAAATAAGCATTTACTGAATTTCCCCAGTCGACCAAAGTTTATTAGAACTAGTATCATGCAGCTTAATAGCAATTTTCAATCTTTCATGAGCAAAGTTTATTAGAACCAGTATCATGAGCAAAGTTTTCAATCTTTCATGCAGCTAATTAGAACCAGTATCATGCAGCTTAATAGCAAAGTTTATTAGAACCAGTACCATGTCAATAATTTTGTGTTTAAATACAATTTTCAATCTTTCATGAGCAGCTTAATAGCAAGCATCATGCATGACTGATGACTCTCTTCATTAAAATTATACATTTCTATTTCATCCAAAAGAGGGAGTGTTCGTGTTTTTCTATAGCTTAATTATGAACCCTAATACACCTAATTTGATTGCAAGCATACAATCTTGCCAAGTAGTATTTCGGGTGTCGAATCCACAGGGACAACTCGTAAAGTACTGGTTCTCACCAATTCATTAAGCTAGACAGACAAAGTTTGAGTTGGTTTCTAAATCTAATTAAATCAAAGGAAGCAAATAATAAAAGTCTTGGGTCTGATTCAAGAGTTGGAGTTCCAGGGGCTTCGGCATTCCTATCCACTAGGGTCTCAATCTACTCGATTCGTGTTCCTAAAGCATACGTGTGTGTTTCTAAAGTGATAATAGCGTGCACTTCACGGTTAAGTACCTCGTGGGCTAATATCGTACTTTTAGGTTACCTCGGACTTCTCGGTTAAGTACTTCGTCCTAATAACCTATTCTTTACTCTTTTTGTTCGGGGAGTTAACACAAGTGATTTTTAGTCATTGAATAAATCCCTAAATCCATGTATTGGAGGAGTAAGGTTAAACCACACAATCCATGCATAAATCAAGTATTAAAAGAGTAAATCACTAATAGTCAATAAAAACTACAAATCGAGTAAGATAGAGAGCACCTAGTTTCGAGTTTTACATGCCATCGCCCCTAGAGAGGAGATTAGCCTCTCATAAGGGCGAGAATAGTCACAAATGGGAGAAATAGTTTGTTACCAAAGTCTAGAGAAAGGAAAATAGAGTAGAGAATGCAAATCCAAACACAAATCTCTTCTCCCTTGAGTTTCTCCTTCTCCAAATCGCCCTAGATCTGAAAACCTAGCTCTTGAGGTCGTTCCCAGCTGAAAAAGAAGTGAGAAATGTGAACTGCCCCCTTTGGGGAAGGAGGTTCGGGCTTTTAGAATGGGTCTGGACCTGTAGCAGCCCAAAATTCGGAAACTGTGAAGAATTTGCGGGTCGCAATAATGGAAATTGCGGGTCGCAATAATGGTGCAGAATCGTGGCAGTGAGCTGTCTAGGTTCCGATCGTGTCCGGACTTGCTCCAAATTCTTCCCATTTACTTCTAGAACCTGAAAATACATGAAAGCATAGCAGTATCTCGAACTTGGTGCAATATCTAAACTAAATGGCTTTAAACCAATAAAAAGGGGATATATTTAGAGACCAAATCCTACCAAAAAGATATATGAAATTTAGGCTTATCAAAATTCCCCCAAGCTTAGTTCTTGCTTGTCCCTAAGCAAGTCTTAGCTCGAGAGCCGAGGGCTGGTCTCTCAACTAACCAAGTTCAAAAGAAAAGTCCTAATCCTACATGCAAAAGATGGTGGTTGTTTTGAAAAGTCATGATAAACTTCTTAAAGGAAAAACTCTCAAATTCACATGACATTTGCTCGGATAATTTGAAATTTTTTTTTTTCGGGGATTCTCTATCATTTCCGATTCACTCCACGGGTGTCTTTCCTGAGTATACCCCACAGACATTAGTTCTTGTTTGTACTTTATAATTTTCGAAAGAATCGCGAGTTTCTTAATTCTAGCCCCCCCTACAAATGGAGCCTTTCACTCAAAAATTTATCCAATGAAGTTTGAAAGAAAAATTCATGTTAATCCTGAACCTCGCGCTTTTTACTTCGAATTGACTTCGAATTCCTTTGAAATTTTCAATTTCTGCGCTCTTGAGGCTGCCTCGTGCCGTATGTGGTATATTTGCCCGTGGACTAAGTCCTAGCACTTATTAAGGCTTAGAGTTCACTTCTTCTTCTTTTTTTTCTTTTTTTCTTTTTTTTTTTGTGTCGAGCGTGTAGCTTCGCGTACAACACGCAACCAAGTGGGATCCTAATAATGAATTAGTCACATTGATTTTTGGATCGACCGGCTACTACACCACTCTCTCTTGATTAGTCACATTGATTTTTGGATTTTTGCGGATTCGGTTCCAATTGTAGGACAAGTCCAAATTCAAAAACTTTTAATCCCAAGAAAATCATAAAGTACCAAACCTTAACTTCTATCGTGGTTTCCAATTCCATTCACCGTGGGTTAGTTTAGAAATGGTTGATGAATTTTCTTTATTCCCAAACAAGATCAATTCCTTTGAGATTTTTTTTCTTTTCAAAATTTTTCAGATTTTTCAAAATTGTCCACCGAAATGTAAAAGAAAATAAAAGAAAGTAAATAGAAGTCATGCAAACCCTATATGCAAATGCAGATACAATCTCAATTTCCCTCCCCCAAACTTAAACCGAGCATTGTCCGCAATGCTCCATTCAAGTCATAAAGCAAAAGGAATGAGACATGAAAATCTTACAATGGGTGATGGTGATGTTGCGGGGGTCGACTCAAACGGACCCCCCGTTTGGCGGGGGCATGTGAGGTGTCTGTGGTCCCTGCTGTTGAGGGCGGCTGCGACGTCGAGGTTGCCGAGCGGGAGAGAGGAAAATGGTAGCGGCGGCTGGAAAGGAGAGAAAGAGAGAGAAAACGGACCCTTCTGGTGTGATTTAGGCCTCCTATTGCGATCCGCAAAAATTAAAATAAAAAGAAAATTTCGACCCGGAATTTTTTTTTTTTTTTAGTACCCAGCCCTCTCTGGCCTCTGGTGTGATTTGGTCCCCTTATTGCGACCCGAAAAAAAAAGATTGCGACCCGCAATTTGTGCCCCATTTCTGTCCAGAGAAAGAAAACAAAAACAAAAACAACAAATAACAACAAATATGCCTGTGTTGCCTTCCAAAATGCGCTCTGTTTAATGTCGTGAGCTCGACTCTCCTTTGTATCATGTGGATGGTGCATCGACGAGAGACACATCCATTTTGTCTCCTATTGGTTCCACTTGGGTGTAATCGTCGTGGAGCTGATACAACTTGGCATAAATCATGGCATTGCTAGGATCGCCTGTTGGTGGGTTGTGTTGTGTCTGGGATGAGGTGCCGGCTGCTAAGGAATTTTTTGATGGGTGATCTTCCTCTGCTGGTGCTGCCCTGGGAGCGACGGCTCCGTGCACGAGCCAGGTGGATGGGTCACTGGCGTCGATTACATCAATCCTGCAAATAACATCTCCTTTAGATGGATATTTCATAGACTCGTCTACATCAAAAGTAATTTTTTCCTCTCCAACCTCAAAGGTGAGTTTACCATTTTTGACATCAATTAGGGCTCCCGCAGTTGCTAAGAAAGGACGACCCAATAAAAGTGGAATTTGGGTATCCTCTTCCATTTCTATAACTACAAAATCTACGGGAATGTAAAACTTACCGACTCGGATTGGTAAATCCTCAACAATACCCAAAGGTAGCCGAACCGACCTATCGGCAAGTTGCAAAGATATGCTAGTCGGTTTCAATTCACCTACACCAATTCTATCATACATAGACTTCGGCATAAGACTTACGCTTGCTCCAAGATCACATAGAGCTTGGTTGAATTCGGTATTACCGATGGAGCAAGGTATAGAAAAACTACCTGGGTCTCTTAACTTAGGAGGAAATTTATGCAATACCATAGCACTAACTTTCTCGGTCAAAGAAACCGTTTGTACTTCCTCGAGCTGTCTTCGATTGGACAAAATTTCTTTAAAGAATTTTGCATAAGTAGGAATTTGAGTCACAACATCGGTAAATGGTACATTGACATATAATTGTTTCAACAATTCTACAAATTTACCGTATTGTTTGTCCAACTTGGTCTTGGCAAGTCTCTCAGGGAAAGGAACAAACCTGTGCGGAGGTACGTACTTGGGTACGACCTCCTTTACCTGTTTTTGTTGATCTGTACCGTCTTTTGCGACCCACAAAGAATCTTTGCGACCCGAAATTTCTACGTTGACATCCTCCAACGGTGTTGACCGGGGCTGAGTTTGTCCTTCCTGCTTCTCAGGCTCATATTCCTTGGGCAATTTGGGTTCCTTGTATGAGAGCCCACTCCTAAGAGTTATGGCTTTGACATGTTCTCTCGGATTGTCTTCGGGCTTCGGCGGAAGTTGCCCTTGCTGGCGCGAAAATGACACGGCCTGTTGAGCTATTTGGTTCTCCAACAACTTGGTTTGAGTTGCAAGCATGTCTACCTTGGCACCCATACTACTCATTTGCTGGGTTAGCTCATCATTCTTTTTACCTTGGGCCTCAATAAAATTTTCCAACATTTTTTCCAAATTTGATTTTTGAGGCCCCCCATACTCAAACTGACGCTGACTAAAACCTGGATTTGGTCGAGTTTGATTCTGGTTCGGTGCGTTTTGGTCATTTCCCCACGAGAAATTCGGGTGGTTCCTCCAACCGGGATTGTAAGTATTTGAGTAAGGGTTGTTTTGGGACTTAAAGTTGTTATTCAAAGCATTCATTTGCTCCACTTCCCCTTCATTTGACATTCCCAAAGTACAATTAATAGGCAAATGGTCCGCACCACCACAAATGGCACAAGGATTGAATTGACTTACAGCGGAGACATTCATTTGATCGAACTTCCTTTGCAATGCATCCATTTGCGCACTAAGCTTAGTTAAGGCATCAGTTTCATATCGGCCCGGTGCTCGGATAGTTCCTCTCTCGGATGACCATTGGAGTTGATTGAGAGCCATCTCTTCGATGAGATTGAATGCGTCTGTTTGGCTCCTGTTCATCAAACTCCCACCTGCTGCTGCATCAATATTCATCCTAGTGTTATATGTTGATCCTTCATAAAAAGTTTGCAAAATAAGCCATTTCTCAAGACCATGGTGAGGGCATAGACGCAAAAGTTCCTGATATCTATCCCATGCCTCACTAAGCGACTCTCCTTCCCTTTGTTTGAAATTTGTAATTTGATTTCTCAAAGCGGCAGTTTTGGAGGGAGGAAAGTACTTAGAGAGAAATGCGTTAGACATTTCGGGCCAGGTGGCAACTAATGCGGGTGCTAAAGACCTCAACCAATTTTTTGCCTTATCTCTAAGTGAAAATGGAAAAACCCTAAGTTTAATTGCATCATTAGAAACACCATTCATCTTAAGAGTATTGCAAATTTCTTCAAAAGTCGCTAAATGCTGGTTTGGATCTTCGTGTGCTAGACCGGAGAATTGGTTCTGAGAAACCATGTTTATCAGGGCCGGTTTGAGCTCAAAGTCATTAGCGGCTATATTGGGTACTGTGTAACCCATTCGAACTCCTGCGGCTTTAGGTGCCGAGAAGTCCCGAAGCGGACGGTTGTCAACATTGTCTGCCATTATCGGCTCCTCGAAAGCTAGTTGCCGATGTCTGATTGGGGTCGGGGAAGTTACCCTCTTAGTTCCTCGTAGTCTTCTCCTTTGGTAGACAAAACGATTGGGATTATCGGCCAGAGTGAATCCTGCAAGAGAAAAAGAAAAGAAAAAGAAAAGAAAATAATAGAAAAGAAAAGAAAAGAAAAGAAAAGAAAAGAGTGACCCAAAGAATCAAAAGAAAAGTAGAATAAAAGAAAAATGTCTAGTCTTAATTACCAAAGCTACAACCAATATTTACCGTTGTCCCCGGCAACGGCGCCAAAAGCTTGTTCGTGTTTTTCTATAGCTTAATTATGAACCCTAATACACCTAATTTGATTGCAAGCATACAATCTTGCCAAGTAGTATTTCGGGTGTCGAATCCACAGGGACAACTCGTAAAGTACTGGTTCTCACCAATTCATTAAGCTAGACAGACAAAGTTTGAGTTGGTTTCTAAATCTAATTAAATCAAAGGAAGCAAATAATAAAAGTCTTGGGTCTGATTCAAGAGTTGGAGTTCCAGGGGCTTCGGCATT
Organism: Carex littledalei; assembly: GCA_011114355.1. NCBI lineage: Eukaryota > Viridiplantae > Streptophyta > Magnoliopsida > Poales > Cyperaceae > Carex > Carex littledalei. Next base: position 8,215,336 of record CM022084.1, on the reverse strand, counting down.
CCTATCCACTAGGGTCTCAATCTACTCGATTCGTGTTCCTAAAGCATACGTGTGTGTTTCTAAAGTGATAATAGCGTGCACTTCACGGTTAAGTACCTCGTGGGCTAATATCGTACTTTTAGGTTACCTCGGACTTCTCGGTTAAGTACTTCGTCCTAATAACCTATTCTTTACTCTTTTTGTTCGGGGAGTTAACACAAGTGATTTTTAGTCATTGAATAAATCCCTAAATCCATGTATTGGAGGAGTAAGGTTAAACCACACAATCCATGCATAAATCAAGTATTAAAAGAGTAAATCACTAATAGTCAATAAAAACTACAAATCGAGTAAGATAGAGAGCACCTAGTTTCGAGTTTTACATGCCATCGCCCCTAGAGAGGAGATTAGCCTCTCATAAGGGCGTGAATAGTTACAAATGGGAGAAATAGTTTGTTACCAAAGTCTAGAGAAAGGAAAATAGAGTAGAGAATGCAAATCCAAACACAAATCTCTTCTCCCTTGAGTTTCTCCTTCTCCAAATCGCCCTAGATCTGAAGCCCTAGCTCTTGAGGTCGTTCCCAGCTGAAAGAGAAGTGTGAAATGTGTACTGCCCCCTTTGGGGAAGGAGGTTCGGGCTTTTAGAATGGGTCTGGACCTGTAGCAGCCCAAAATTCGGAAACTGTGAAGAATTTGCGGGTCGCAATAATGGAAATTGCGGGTCGCAATAATGGTGCAGAATCGTGGCAGTGAGCTGTCTAGGTTCCGATCGTGTCCGGACTTGCTCCAAATTCTTCCCATTTACTTCTAGAACCTGAAAATACATGAAAGCATAGCAGTATCTCGAACTTGGTGCAATATCTAAACTAAATGGCTTTAAACCAATAAAAAGGGGATATATTTAGAGACCAAATCCTACCAAAAAGATATATGAAATTTAGGCTTATCAGGGAGTAATAAGAACTTGCATTATATTGTTGTCTAATAAAATTGAATTGACATTCCTTTTGACAGGCATTGATTAAAAAACAATGTTATTAGGCTCAAGCAATATATCGGTCGATGAAGATGATTACGCTCCCAAAATTCAGTTGCGGGTAATTTTTATTTTTTTGCTTGTGTTATACTTTACACCTCAAATGTAGAAGAGTTGTTTAGTAATTGATTTTACTTCTGTGTAACAGTCAGATGTCACTGATCCCTATATATATGTGATGGAAGAATTACCCACTGAAGAGGAAGAGGATGTGCCAAACGTTGCAAGTAAGCCGTACGTCGGCATGGAGTTCAATACTTCAGAGAAGGCATACACTTTCTATAATGATTACGCATGTCGTGTTGGATTTAGTATTCGCAAAGCAACTCAAGGAAAGAATAGGGATGGTGTGTCATCAATCAGAACTATAGGGGTGTCATCAAGCAGCATATGTAATGCAAAAGAGGGTCATAACGCAAGAACATGCCCACAGGTTAATTTTGTTATGTACTATGTATTTCTGAATACTTTTTACTATTCTTCCTCGTGTTAATTGCTGACCATTGGCTATTGTTTATAAAATTAGAAGGGAGAAAAAGGCTCTAAGAAAGGGAAGAAAAAGGAAAATGATCATGATGATATTGAAGAGGAAGAACTAGAAGACTCTGAAGAATCCGAAGAATCCGAAGAATAGAACACTCTTACAATTTTTTTTTGTATGCAGGAGATAGATCTAAAGAAAGGCCTCATTTTGTATGCAGTAGTGACATATTTTGTATAGTTTTTTTTAATAGGTTTCCAAAGAGAGGCCTCATTTTGTGTTGTTATAATAGAAATTTATAGGCACATTTTGTGGAAGAATTATCTCATTTTGTATAATTTATGTTTAATTATTTTCTACAAAGAAACATCGCAAATCTATAGACATTTCATGATTGCTCTCATGCACAAATTCAACATTTTTACTGCCAAAAATTAATTTTCAGAACTATAGGGGTGTATTTGTAAAATGCTTTAGGTGCTGGTACCACTTTAAACGCTTTAGGTGCTAGTATCACTTTAAACGCTTTAGGTGCTGGTACCACTTTAATTTCATGATTTTAATTTTCAACATTTCAAGATAGGTGCTGGTACCACTTTAATTTTCAACATTTCATGATTTTTTCTTTTCAATTAGGATCTTGGTACCAGATTTTTCTTTTTTTTTTGTTAAATTTTTTTATATTTTGATTCTTACTCGGATATGCAATTTACATGCTATTTCATGTGTTTAGATTTTGGTTAGTAAAGATTTGAGTCATGAAAATATATTTTTATGTCTAAATCGGCAAAATTAAAAGATGGGCAAGAGAGGGAGGGGCAAAATTAATAGCAGCAAATTTATTTTGCAAGTTGCTCTCAGTTGGTACAATTTTCTCTAACTTGGGACTTATATTAACTTGGTTATTTATTCAAGTCTTTTCTATTTTGATGTATGGTGCTGATACATACTAATTGCATTAGATAAATATGCCAAAAGTATTGACAAAAACATGCCAGAAACGCATTGACAAAAACATGCCAGAAGTATATATTGCATTAGATAAGTAAGTTACATCATTCAAGGAGTTGCTCTCTCATTGTACATAGCAATAATATGAAGTGTAGGGACTTAACTGCAGTTTTTTGTGCATTTTGTTCTGACATCCCTGTATTGAACTAGTAATGTACCCTAACATCAAATTGTACTCGAATACAAAAACAAAATAAATCCACTATAATTATTCTTCAGAAGTAGTTAAGTAGCAGAAAAAGATCTTTTCAGGAAAAAATACACTTATTAATGAGCGAGAAACAGTTATAGTAACATAAACTTCTCAATACAAAAACAAAATAAATCAAGTATCACTATACACAAAATATCTCTTCTATCCTTATACAAGTATCAGTATACACAAAATATCTCCTTTCTCAATATCAAAATCCCTTCAATACCCAGCCATGACATGTAAGCCTCTAGTCAATATTCTAATTTTGGGGTCACAAAGGGTCATGAATGTGAGAGAAGAACAAGCCTCGGTCATGCCTGTACATATAATTGCAAAGAAGTCATAAAGTTCAGTTGGTAACAACAAATCCTTTTATAAAGAACACAGAGACAGAAACCTCGAAAAACACGGATGAGTTCATACCATAAGCTGAAAATATAGTAGCATTAGGAAATAATACAGTAGCCTCTTTAATTAAATCTTCTGACAGGCTTCCACCGCCATTAAGTATTTTTTTCACGCTTTTGCAACTGCCCAATTTATTTCCCTTCCTGATAAGCGAAATCAGACATTTTTAACTTATCTTTGTCATGCAAAAATCTTACAGAGAGGTGATGTTTCCCTTTTTTCCCCCCATGGAATCAGTATTCTACTACAAAATAAGAAACTTGATATTCTGTTATATTTTTTTCTCCCATATATAGCCAAAGAAAATGCCAATAGCAGTGCATGTAAAGAACTCTTGAAGCTTTCTTAGGGCACAGTTGCAAATTCATGACCTCAACAGTTTGTAAAAATAAAAATAAAAATTCTTTATGGAGGAGAGTTTCATACATCGAGTATGATACTAAATCAGACATGATGGCTGGGACGGTTATGAAAGATGTCACTTTAAATTCCAGAATAGCTCGGAAAGCTAAATTTGAATCAAATTTCGGTGTCACGACGGCTATGATTCGATCAATATTCTAAGAATGCCCAAATATGCACATTCTGGAGTTAGCATTCCTTTAGTACCACCTGCATGTAAAAAAAAAAAAAAAATTGAAGTTCAGAAGATGAAGGTTACCATTTGGATAATACGAGCAACATTTAGAAAACGATGCATAGAAAGAAAGGCTCATAGTATCAAATTTATATTATTGGGTAAAGCAATTGTAAGTCGTTAAGAATTAAGAATTTAAGAGTCTCAGTAATAACTAACACCAAGTTCTCCATAATTAAACTCTTCAACTAACTAAAGTATTCGTCAGGTGAGCCCTTCATAAACCAGATTTCAATGGTCTGCACTCAATACCGGCATTATTCAAACGGGACTATTTGATCTTCTTTCTCTTTATTTACTTATTTATTGAACTTTTGGCTAAATCTTGACTATTTATGCTAAACTATGCCAAATTAACCCTCAGTAAATGCACTATCGCAGAGATGACCTAATCAATTACTGGTTCTAATAAACTTTGGTCGACTGGGGAAATTCAGTAAATGCTTATTTTTTTTGACAGGTTTTCATCATTTTTTAATCACCCAAACTGGTAGAGCTCTATTTGTATGGTATCATGTTATACGAAGAAGAGTTGAACTTGGCAAAAAAAATTACAAATGGCAACTAATTCAGCCCCAAATTCAGGCCAACAAAGCAAAATTACAAGATAAAACCTATAAAATTCAAAAATAAATCAGAGAACGAGAGAGAGGAGGATCATACCAAGAATGGAGAGAAGCGACATGATTTTTGGAGGCGCTGGCCGAGAGTCGGTGGGAGGTGCTGGGCGGGGGAGGAGAGAGTAGGATCGCGGGTGAGAGACGGGGTCGTGAAGGCGCTGCGCAAGGGAGGAGAGAGTAGGATCGCCGGTGAGAGACGGGGTCGTGGAGGCGCTGGGTGAGGGAGGAGAGAGTAGGATCTCAAGGCAGGAAGGAGGTGGTTCCAGGAAATCTCAAAGAGAGAGAAGGGGGACGGGGCTGAAAATTTTAGTGGGAATGGATGCCTCCAGTCAGGAGGAGAGTTTCGTTGCTGGAGAAAGCGTTCAGCGCATTATTCAGCTGATCAGAGATCCGATCTGGCGCTGATTTTAAAGGGGATCGGATGGTTCAAAATCTGAAGTAAAAAATACCGTTTACTTCATGAAGCACAATAGCCCATCTCTATATATATATATATATATATAGGAAATGGCTAGCGTGCTACGCGTAGCTAACTCCAAAATCTGCGACGGTATTTTCCATCGTCGGATTGCTTTAAAATTCGTGCATACGATGGAGCGCTGATTCAAGTTAAACAGACGGAAAATTGTAAAACGCTCTCTCTGTTATGTCTTCAAATCGAATTGCTTTGAAATTTCCCTAACCCTCGCTGGGGATTTCTCCCGCCTCCTCTCCATCGCCCTCCCGTCGCACCCCTCCTCCCCGCCCGCTCTCCTCCACAATCACTGCCTCTTTTCCTCCACTCGCGAGCGGTCCTCTCTCCCGCCCGCTCACTGGTGTTGTTCTCCTCTCGCGCGTTGCCCTCTCTCCGCTGGTGTTGTGTCTCTCACTCGCTATCGTGTCAGGCTCAACTCGCTCCGGTGACCGTCTCTTCTCCGCCTTAAAAGGAATTAAAAATTACATGTAAGTCTCTCTGATTCTCTCCCTCTCTTGCTATCTCTATGCTTGAAAAAATTTTAGAATCGAAAAATGTGTCTGAGCCTAGAAATTGAATCTATTGCGCACATTTCAGAATTGATTGAGTTTCGCACACGTAATCGCATACTTGGGTTTCGCACACGTTTATGTGATATTTTCACTCTGATTTAATAAGGATTTCACAAGGGTATTAATGATTCGCCACCGAGGAAGGTGACATAAAAAAACCTTTTTTTTGGTGGCCGTTCTCTGGTCAAAGTCTGCGGCTTGGGTTCGTTGAACAAGTAATTTAGCTGTGAGCAGCGAGTTGTCTGTTTAAGGCAACTTGCAAGTTGCAAGAGAGACTTGATACTATATCTTGCGAGTGTTTTTGGTGCTAACATAAAACTTGGTGCATATTGATGTTTTATAAAGAATATTAAGTCACAAATCTTCTTAATTATATTATGTTATTAATATTTTATTCCTTTTTAGTTTATTTCTTCAGATGGAAAGGATATAATTTTGAAATTGTAGATGGTACTTTTGATATCTTATAAAATCTTACCTTGAAAACTTTTTCCAAAAAGAAAGAAAGAGGAAAACAGTAAAAGAGCTTACCTCCAAAATTTTGACATATCAAGGCTCCAATTGTGAAGCTTTCATTAATTTGAGTAATTTTGCAAATCATAGACTATATCGAAGCATTTGCAAATCATTACCTGGGAATAGTGCTCATATCAATTAAGGTGCAAGGAAAAGAAAAGTAGTTGTTGACTATGTTACATTGTAAGCCATTGACATTTATAATTTGAGCTCCAGAGACCTTGTGTTTAAAACTTGAAATACTATCAATTTGCTGAGGGTCTTCATAAAATATATTCTTTGTTTATTATCCTTTTGTGACTCTTTCAATCAATATCCTGCAGATCTTCTACTTTCTCTATGGAGAATACTAGACTTTGATTTGGTTTTGTTCTTTTCTGAGTAGAGATTTGGTCTGAATTTCCTTTCTGAGAGTACATATCTTATTTTCTTCAAGTATAATATTTTTGTAAGCTGCTATATTTGAGGTAATTATATATTGGTCCAGTATGATTTTATGATGTGTTTGGCGAGTACTCATCTGGTGCCATACTTGCAAATGTGCCCTAACTATGCATGTGAGCTGAATTGTTCGCTTTGATTGTTGTACAGAAATTCAGCAAATTGATGCTATTTATTCTGTTCTAGAGTGCACTGTTACAAATAATTGCATCTACTTTTGTAGAAAGTATGTGCCAGTCGGAGGCAATTGAAGCACTAGCAACAAACCTAGCTTCAATACCGGTAAAAAAACCTTCTCTATTTTATTAAGTAGTAGCAATCTATTTAAATGGGGTGGTTCTTCACTAAACTGGTACCATCGTACCAGTAAGGTAAAATCAACCAGAATTAACCTTCACTAAACTAGTAGCAGTCTATTTAAATGTGGTGCTTTTTCACTGTATTATGCTTGTATTTTAAAGTGCTTATTTTATTTTTCTATATTGATACCTTTCTGTAGTACTATAAACACCTAACCTATTTTATAAATGAGAGTATGCATTTAAGTTTCACATTGCACTTGTACAGTTTGGGTAGATAGGGGAGCAGGTATGATACTGGTACATATCAAATCATTTTCTTATTTTTGTATTTACTTGACTAGGTAACATGAGGAACGAGAAAGATGAGCTTTCGATGGCTATTTTGGAGGAAGGTGAGTTTGGACTTGATGAGTTTGAGGAAAACGGGTTTGGAAATGGTACCATCAATGAAGAGGATGTTATAAGTGATGAATGGGAAGAAGAGATTGAGGAAGAGGATGTTATAGGTGATGAATGGGAAGAAGAGGATGTTGGAGGCGGTGAGAATGTCGAACCTTTTGTCGGCATGGAGTTCGCTAGTGAAATTGAGGGTAAGAAGTTTTACAACTCATATGGTAGTAGACTCGGATTTAGTGTCCGAGTACATACTAGTGGCAAGACAAAAGTTGGGATTTCTTCAATTAGGATGGTGTGCTCAAAACAAGGGTTGTCAGATCGACAGAAGCAAGCGGACAACATGGGAACACCTCAAAAGGAAATCCCAAATAGAAGGAGTGGTTGTATGGCTTTCATTAGGTTTAGACGATTAAAAAATGGAGTTTGGAAAGTGACCAAATTAAATGCCGTACATAATCATGTTTTGATTGCTAGCCCATCAAAAAGAAGAAATCTGAGATCCCTAAAAGGCATGACCTTGGAGGAGAAGGCAATTATAAGACAGATGCGAGCATCGAATGTGTCAGCCTCACAAATTTGGCATTACTTAGGAGAAAATGCTGGTGGGATTGATAAACTTCGATTTTCAAAAAAGGATGTCAATAATCAAATAATTGAGGAAAACAAGAGGTTGGTGGGTATAGATGTGGAAACAACCTTGGCTCATTTTAATAAAAAGCAAGAGGAGGACTCGGAGTTTTTCTTTGCCATAGAGCCGGATAGCGATGGTATTGTAAAGAACATTGTTTGGATTGATGGTAGAGCGAGGCGAGCATATGCCGAGTTTGGAGATGTGGTGACATTTGATACAACATACAACACTAATAAATATTGCATGCCACTGGGACTTTTCATCGGAGTCAACCACCATTGGCAAAGCATTGTTTTCGGCGCATGTCTTCTTAGAAATGAGCAGGCCACAAATTTCAAATGGCTGTTTAGTACTTGGATGCAAGCAATGTTCAACAAGGCACCAAAGGCAATAATCACCGATCAATGCCCCTCTATGAAAGCTGCCATACAAGTAGTGTTTCCTAGTATAGTCCATAGATGTTGCCAATGGCACATAATGAAGAATGCTAGGGATCAATTGTTGGTTTACTATGGCAGCAAGGTTGGTTTTCAAGAGGAGTTGAAAGCTGTTATCAACCGAAGCTTGACCGTCACTAATTTCGAAAGATCCTGGAACAAGATGTTAGAACAGTATAAATTGGAAGATAACAGTCATCTCAAAACAATGTTTGAGAAACGAGAGGAATGGGTTCCTGCCTACTTTCGCGATACCTTTTGTGCTCAAATGTCCACAACTCAAAGAAGTGAAGGAATGAATAATGTCATGAAGTTGTTAGTGGATAACCATACTTCTATATATCGGTTTGTCTTACAACTTGAGAAGTTGGTAGAGGGGATATGGCAAAGAGAGAGTGACGAGGATTGCCGAACAATTAATGAAACTCCTCAGCTATGGTCTTTGAATGGAATGGAGGTTGATGCACGTGAGGTTTATACCAAGAAAATATTTTCTTTATTTAAGAAGAGGTTGAAAGAAAGTAGTAATGGTTCTGTTGTGGAGGTTGAGCAAAACAGATGTTATGAGGTCAACATCAGAAAACACCCTTTGTTTCCAAATTGGGTCCCTGAAATCCATAAAGTTTCCATTGGATTGGCTGATGAGACCGTGTTATGTAGTTGCAAAGGTTTCGAATTTACTGGGATCCTATGTGCGCATGCCATCAAGGTGATGCATGATAGGTCTAAATTATATACACATTCGATCTAGTTTTTATCACATAATAGCACCAAATATCTTGTATTTTAGTAGATAATAGAATAAAATATATCCAAGAATCAAGTTACTGCCAAAGTCTATTTAAGTTACAGGAAATGGAGCAAATTGTAGATCTTCTCGCAAGCTTTCCGAAAAGTGGTAGAACACTGAAAACAGAGTTACGGATCATGAGTTATGCCCGTTTGAATTTCAGAGCAAAACAGGGAAACAGAGCCCAGTGCGGACGCACTCAGCACTTAGCCGATTTTTGCAACTTTCAGATTCATCAGAAGATGAAAACAGAAAAGTCCGAGCGCAGTGCGGACGCACTGACCCAGAGTGCGGATGGGTGCACCCGCACTCAACCGACACACAGTTCGTATTTTGGCCATATATTCGTCATACGAACTCCGATTTGAGTGATTCAAAGCTTGACGGAACCAGGACAAAGAGATCTACAACTTTCATGAAGGAAACAAATCCAAATTCGGAATATATAATTCTGTACATCCGCATCAATGGCCGCATCAGCCTGAAAAACTGCTAAATATGGAAAGTTAGTAAGTTAGTGGGCGCCAAAATTAGAATAACTTGGTCTACAAGTTCAGAATTACAGAATTAGAAATATAGAAGTTAGTAGGCTTAGTGGGTGCTGAAAATAAAACGACTTGACCTCCAAGTTCAGAAAATGTTATATAAGGCTAAAGAGGCCACAGGAGAAATCATCCATTATTTTACATATCCATTTTCCACAAATTGAGAGAGAGAGATCCTGCAGAAATTCTCGAAGCTTTTCAAGGAAGAAGAAGAAGAAGATTCAAGCAAGGAGTCGGCAAGATCGAGATTTTAGATCTAAGAAAAGGTGTAATCATTTCTTTATCTTATTTCTTATTGTTTTTGCCAATCTTTGTTATGGATCTCTCCAAGAGAGAGTAGTTCTCTTTCTAGGGGTTTAGGTCATGTAGCTTGAACTTGTTTAATTCTATTTTACTCGGATTTTAGTTTTTATTATGATTGTTTGATTTGATGTTAATTTCTGTGATTTATCATTTGTGATGTTCCATGATTTGTACTTGAATTGTAGTCGTCCCGCTTTGATCTTTTAGACCCAAAGTAGATTAGGATCATATAGGATAGTGCAACTTGTTGTGCTTGAATTGTAGTTGTCCCGCTTAAGTCTTCTTGATTAAAAGTAGATTAGGATCATATAGGATAGTATAAATTGTGATTGCAAATACCTTAGGATTTGAATTAGAAGCGACCGTACTTTTGTATTCAAATCTGGAAAAATAGAAATTAAGGTTAGGGTTTGGTGAAGGACTTAGCGGTGAAGTCAAAACCTAATTAGGACACCTTAGAACAAATATCGATATATACTTTGAAGCACGTGATTAAATATCCCTCTAGGTTAGTGACAGCCCTAGAATTCGAGGCACATTAATCCGTCCACCCAAAGTATTCGTATTAATATTTGTTCCAAAGGCTAACTTAGGTTAGAAACCTCGTCATAATCAAACATGAATTTAAACAAACCGAGTAGATAGAATTAGCAAGGGATTGTGGACCGAATACCCCTAGACTTCTCAAACTTGATTTTCACCCGATTTTATTGCTTTTTGTTACGAACTTTTAATTACTTTAATTTTCCTTCAAAAACGATTTTACACAAAAACCCCCCTTTTTACTTTTATTGTTTTGTCTTAGAAGTAGTTTTCTTTATTAAAAATTAGTATTTCCCTATCTCCTTGCGGATCGACACCTAAATACTACAATCGATAGGTTGTGCGCTTGCAACTAACCTATTAATTGAGTACGAAGGTTTATAAATATTAAAGGCAAAAAAGAGTACCAAATTCCTATATCTAAAATACTCAACAATGCAACATGTCGGGATGGAACACTTACCTTGCAAATACATTCTCAAGCGCTGGACCAAAGGAGCTAATGAAAGTGTGAAAAGGTCAATCCGTGAAAGAAGTACGGGTATGGGAGAATCTACCGAGCTACAATCTATGCGGCATGCCACGTTATACCCCAAAGTGGTACAACTTGTGAATTTGGCTACAAAATCTGTAGAAGCATTCAAGTGTGCGGATGTTAGTCTTGATGAGCTGAAGGACAAAATTTTGACTTTGATTCCCTCAAAATGGAGTGCACCAGAAGAGGTTTTAGAGCAACAGACTTCGATTCCCTTACCGGCTGAAGAGTACATCGATCCACCAATGTCACAATGCAAGGGAAGGAAGAGAAAGCCGAAAAGGCTGAAACCGGTGTTAGAAAAGGATGCTCCCAAAAGACGCACTTGTAGCTACTGCAGTGAGAAAGAGGGCCACAATTTTCGAAGTTGTCCTAAGGTATGTCATCCCTCTTGTATAATTTTTCTGTTTTTTAATTTTTATTACATGAATACATGAATGTAATTTTTGTGTTTGTAGCGTAAACAAGATATGGCTAATGGAAAGAGAAAACGAGATGAAGATGATGATACTTGAATCACTTGTGCATTTTGATAGATAGAAATTACTTGTGCATTTTGATATGGCTAATAGGAATTACTTGTGCATTTTGATAGATAGAAATTACTTGTGTATTTTGATAGAGCTCTCTTCTTTTGTTATACTACTTAGATTGCTCATATGGTGATGGATGTATTAATATATAACAAGATGACTTTTATGGATATTTTAGTTAAATTACAATATTATCATTGCACTATGTTAATTTATAAATTGCTTGTGCTTCATGAATTTTGCTTCATGAATTTTGCTTCAATAAGTGCCTTTTAGAGTTTGTTTTGTGGGAAGGCTAGTTTGGAGGTCACGAGATTGCTTGTGAAGATCATGTTAAAGGAAAGAAAAAAAAAATGATAATGCTCAGTTTTTGCATGTTTGGAGATGGTTGGATCACTCTAGTTCTGTTTGATATAGTCTATTTTTGGAATATTTACTTTGTAATGGATTGATTATGATGGCATTTCTGTTAAGATGGTTTTAGTTTAGTTGTTTTTGGTCGTGTGACATTCTCTGACGTTTGTTTAATACGTGTAAGTTACTAAGATTTTTTTATTGAAAAATAGGTGAGTCTCTACAAATCTAATAACAATATTTTATCCAGCAATCTAGGTGCAGTGTATTGTACAGCAAACTGAATGTAAAGCTGCTTTTTTTTCTTCAACACTTTTTTTCATTTTTTCAAAGGTTGCTTGTCTGCTGTAGAAAATAAATTTTGTATCGGTAAATAGGAACCTTTCAGCCTACAATTTGCTACTTCATATGTTTGTAATAGAGAAATGTATAGAGAAGAGTTAAGTTTGAGCAGAACTAGGGTGTGATGCGCTCACGCCGTGAGCGCACCTCCTAGAGGTCACATTTTCAAAGTTCAAATAGTCGATTCGAACCTTCCAACGTGTTCTTCATATTAAAATATGCTTGGAAACCAAATTTTACATTTTTTGGAAACTTTTTACTATTTTTTCTGAATTTTTCAAAATCATCACTATTTGAACTTTGAACACGTTTTTGAAAAATTCAGAAAAAATAATAAAAAGTTTCCAAAAAATGTAAAATTTAGTTTCCAAGCATATTTTAATATGAAGAACACGTTGGAAGGTTCGAATCGACTATTTGAACTTTGAAAATGTGACCTCTAGGAGGTGCGCTCACGGCGTGAGCGCATCACACCCTAGTTCTACTCGTTAAGTTTTGTTGATTATACAATTTGAGAAGAATCATCGATTTGCATGACTGAAAATATTCTATGCAAATTATAGCGAATGAAATGAAGAAAGAAAATCTAGTATGGGTTTTGCTTTTTGTCTGGTTTTATGATCAAGGCTGGTCTCACACAACCCTATAGAATTTGAAGATGATCAAATAACACGAGGCATAGAAAATAATCCTATTTAATTTTGTTAACAATGATTATATGATAGAAGCTATGATAATTTACTCTCGAGTTATTTTTACATAACAGTAACATTTCGAAGACCTACATTACAAGATTTTTTTTTCCTTTCTCTCTTAGGCACGCCATACAAAGTTTCAAATTTAAAAGCGAAAAAAAGTTTCAACAATCATTCCTGCGAGCTCGCCCCTTTTCTTCTTTTCCTCCTGTTTACATCAAAACCTATTGCGACCAAATTATGGTTTGATCAGCATTGCCTTTTTAAACGCAACAAAACCATCTCTGCACCATAAAAGCAAAAGAAAAGAAATGATGAGCGATAGAACAACATTATTCTTATATATATATCAGGCAAACAAATATTTTACCTGTTCCTTTGTATCATATACAAAAAAAAAATTTATTAGCTGTAATTGTTGGTACCGGCGCCAGACTGGTATGCGCTTATACCTGCCTCGGCATGGCGTGATCAATGAAGCTACAATAAAACAGTAATTCACCAATAGAAGCCCGACTAAATGGAAAATTAAACCCAAAAAGAGAACACAATTGTTCCAATCACTAGAGAGATACTTATAACCCCAGATTCAATGATCATAATCATCTCTGTCATCATGAATCATGATCATCATAGCTGTTATAATCACTAGAGAGAGATAAAATTGGGGTGGGGGGAATCAGAGCTCATACAGCCTTAGGAGAATAGTCGTAGCTGTCATCACGTTTTATACCGCCACCATTGTTGTTACCACCGATGGTCTGTGTTGCGGGCCCCACTGTATTAGTTGCCGGTTTCTTTTCATCACGTGCTTTTTGGAAAATTACTGTAAAGCCCTCGGCTGAAGCAGGGTTGTTCACATCCCATTCCCCGAACTTTGGTAGGGGCCGGCCTTTGTCTTGCTACAAAAAGCATTGAAACAAAAAGCACTGAGATTATACATCTCAGTAACAGACACTAGATACTTGTATTGACTTGGCTGCAAAGCAAGTGTCAGACCAAACTTCATATCAAGCCTAGATTAAGACCAAATAAAAATTGTTTTACCCAGATAAAGATGGTAATTCTGGCTGAGAAGCTTTAAATACAGGTTTGCTGGTAAGACCTTTAGCAGTTATCACTTATCCTGAGTTGAAAACTACTCAAAATCAAGGTTCAAGGTTCCATCTGGATGTCCAGGTCAATCGACATAACTGCTCGAAACAATTTGGGATTGGCAAAACAAAAAAGAAGAAGCAACATTTACTTGATTGGTTCACCACCAATTTTCGCTCTTTCAGCGATCTGCTCTGCCTGAATCACCTGGAACATCTTAATCCGTTTATCAACCACAGCATCGAGATAGGCCTGATCCTTGAACGGCTTAGCATCGGCCCCAACGCCTGGATTTGAGTTGGAGCTCTCCCCCATGGACGAATCTGAAGAGATAGCAAAGGTGGAGAGGAAGGAGAATGAGAGAGAGGAGGATATTGGTCGGATAAAATTCCGTCGGAGGAAAAGCATTAAGAAAAGAAATGTGGTGACAGTTGTTCTCTTGTGGGTTTTTTTCGGGGGAGCATAGAGAGAGAGAGAGACCTGTCACTTGCCTGTGAATTTGTGAATACTTGTTGGAATTGAATTAAGGGAAACTGTTGCTCTTCTGATTACCCTGGAAAAGAAAAGTAAAAGGAAGACTTTACCACAAAGTCAAAATTAAAGCTAAACAATGAGATAACAGTTAAACCATCACCATAATGGTACATAAACTGTACCAAATTAAAGTCAAATTTACGGACTGGTACAGTTTTATACCAATTATGTCACAACCTCAAACTGGAGAGGAAGACTTGGAATTGGACACAGCAGCAATGACAGAAACTGGAGAGAAAGACTTGCAATTCATTTGGAAGTCGTTAACGATAAAATTGAATAGTTCTTGTTGGAAACTAATCGCCTATAAAAGGCAAACATTTGTACCATCTTGGAATATGAGAAGCAATATGATTTAGTTGAGTTTCAGTCTTCTCCTTGGAATTCGCCATTACTGTCTCGTTCTATCAGTTTTCAAATTTCTCTTAATTTGTTAAAGAATGTTGCAAATTGCAAGTGGGGGTTGCTACAGTACAGGTTATAGTTGAAAATCTAGGGTCTGAAACCATAAAGGTTGATCACCACAATGTGTAGTGTACCAGAGAGAGAGAGAGAGATCTGTCACCTGCCTTGTAGAGAGAGGTTTTGAGACGGTCGACGAAGAGAGGGCTGGAGGGCGATAGAGCGAGGAAGAGAGGCGAGCAGCGGTTTGAGAGAGGCGAGCAGCGGAGAGAGGCCAGCACGCGAGAGGAGAACACCACCAGCGGAGAGAGGAGAGAGGGCATGGCGCAGCGATTGTAGAGGAGAGCGGGCGGGGAGGAGGGGTGCGACGGAGAGGAGGCCGAGAAAAAACCCTAGGGAGGGTTGGCGATATGATTTGGTCGGGAGAGGAGGGAGAGGAGAAGGGCTTAGATGAACATTAACGGAGAGAGAGCGCGATTTCAATTTTTCCATCTCCGTTAACTTGAATCAGCGCTCCATCATATGCACGAATTTTAAAGCGATCCGACGATGGAAAATACCGTCGCAGATTTTGGAGTTAGCTACGCGTAGCACGCTAGCCATGTCCTATATATATATATATATATATATATATATATATATATAGGACATGGCTAGCGTGCTACGCGTAGCATAGAGCACTCTGTGCTACGGCTCACTTTTTGATTTTTCAAAATCCTAACGGTCGATCCGAACCGTTCAACATGATCTCCATATTAATATGTACTTGCAAACCAAATTTTACATTTTTTTGAATTTTTTTACTATTTATTAAGCCACTTTGAAAAAACACTAATTTGTACACAACAGTAAAATCTGCTGGACCATTAGATCAGCGATTTTCAAAGTGGCTTAATAAATAGTAAAAAAATTCTAAAAAATGTAAAATTTGGTTTGCAAGTACATATTAATATGGAGATCATGTTGAACGGTTTGGATCGACCGTTAGGATTTTGAAAACTCAAAAAATGAGCCGTAGCACGGAGAGGCTCTATGCTACGCGTAGCATATTAGCCAAATCCTATATATATATATATATATATATATATATAGATATATAGAGTATGGCTAACATGCTTCCTCTAGCATTTCAGCCTCGTGCTTCCGGGGGCATATCTTGGTGTTTGATGTTCAAACAACAAATTCAAACCGTTAGATGTTCAATCTATATTAAAATGTACTTGGAGACCAAATTTTACATTTTTTTGAATTTTTTTACTATTTATTAATCCACTTTGAAAATTGCTGATCATATGGTCCAGACTGTTTTTACTGTTCACCCGGATCAGCAATTTTCAAAGTGGCTTAATAAATAGTAAAAAAATTCCAAAAAATGTAAAATTTGGTCTCCAAGCACATTTCAATATTTAGAACATGTTGAACGGTTCGGATCGGTTGTTTGAACATCAGTATGGCAGATTTGCTGCTGGCAGCACTTGGCCGAAATGCTACCAGCAGCAAATTAGCCATACTCTATATATATATATATATATATGGACAGTGCTACGGTGCTACGCGTAGCATAGATCCCTCTGTGCTACGGCTCACTTTTTGAGTTTTCAAAATCCTAACGGTCGATCCGAACCGTTCAACATGATCTCCATATGAATATGTACTTGCAAACCAAATTTTACATTTTTTAGAATTTTTTTACTATTTATTAAGCCACTTTGAAAAAACACTAATTTGTACACAACAGTAAAATATGCTGGACCATTGGATCAGCGATTTTCAAAGTGGCTTAATAAATAGTAAACAAATTCTAAAAAATGTAAAATTTGGTTTGCAAGTACATATTCATATGGAGATCATGTTGAACGGTTCAGATCGACCGTTAGGATTTGAAAACTCAAAAAGTGAGCCGTAGCACGGAGAGGCCCTTATATACGCGTAGCATATTAGCCAGATTCTATATATATAGAGCTGAGCTATGGTGAGTTGTGAAGTAAGAGGTCATTTTTACTTCACACTCATATTTTTATTTTGAAAATCCAAATAACTGATCCGAACCGCTCAACATGTTCTCTATATTGAAATGTGCTTGGAGACTGAATTTTACATTTTTTGGAACTTTTTACTATTTATTAAGCCACTTTGAAAATCGCTGATCCGGTGGTCCAGAATTTTTTACTGTTTTTTACTGTGAACACAGTAGATCAACGATTTCAAGGTGGCTTAATAAATAGCAAAAAATTCAAAAAAATGTAAAATTTAGTCTCCAAGCACATTTCAATATAGAGAACATGTTGAGTGGTTCGGATCGGTTGTTTGAATTTTCAAAATGAAAATATGGCGTGAAGTAAAACAACGTTTTACTTCACAACTCACCATAGTCTATCTATCTCTCTCTCTCTCTCTATATATATACGTTTAGGGTTTAGGGTTTAAGGCACTATATTTCCATTTTGAAAATCCAAACAACCGATCCGAACCGCTCAACATGATCTCCATATTGAAATGTCCTTGGAGACCAAATTTTACATTTTTTGGAATTTGTTTACTATTTATTAAGCCACTTTGAAAATCGCTGATCCGGTGGTCCAGAAATTTTTATTTTTTTTTACTGTTCACAGTGGATCAACAATTTTCAAAGTGGCTTAATAAATAGTAAAAAATTCCAAAAAATGTAAAATTTGGTCTACAAGCACATTTCAATATGGAGATCATGTTGAGCGGTTCGAATCGGTTGTTTGGATTTTCAAAATGAAAATATGGCGTGGAGTATAAACGTGTTTTACTCCACGTCTCACCCTAGTCTATATATATATATATATAGAGTGAGGCTACAGTGCTATACATAGCACCAATTGGGTCCGTACTACGACTCAAAATTTGACTTTTCAAAATCCTAACGGTCGATCCGAACCGTTCGACATGATTATAAAATGAATATGTACTTGCAAACCAAATTTTACATTTTTTCGAATTTGTTTACTATTTTTTCGAAAATCACTTGATCTGAACATTGTGGACAATCCAAAAACAGCCTATCTAAAAAAATAGTCAAAAAATTCGAAAAAATGTAAAATTTGGTTTGCAAGTACATATTCATTTTATAATCATGTTGAACGGTTCGGATCGACCGTTAGGATTTTAAAAAGTCAAATTTTGAGCCGTAGTACGGATCCAATCCGTGCTATGCATAGCACCATAGCCTCACTCATATATATATATATATAGAGCTGGGCTATGGTGAGTTGTGAAGTAAGATGTCATTTTTACTTCACGCTCATATTTTCATTTTGAAAATCCAAACAACCGATCCGAACCCTCAACATGTTCTCTATATTGAAATGTGCTTGGTGACTAAATTTTATATTTTTTGGAATTTTTTTACTATTTATTAAGCCACTTTGAAAATCGCTGATCCGGTGGTCCAGAAAATTTTACTGTTTTTACTGTTCACAGTGGATCAGCGATTTCAAAGTGGCTTAATAAATAGTAAAAAAATTCCAAAAAATGTAAAATTTAGTCTCCAAGCACATTTCAATATTTAGAAAAAGTTGAATGGTTCGGATCGGTTGTTTGGATTTTCGAAATGAAAATATGGCGTGAAGTAAAACGAACTCACCATAGCCTATCTCTCTCTCTCTCTATATATATATATGAGTGAGGCTTTGGTGCTATGCATAGCACGGATGGGGTCCGTGCTACGGCTCAAAATTTGACTTTTCAAAATTCTAACGGTCGATCCAACCGTTCAATGTGATAACCATATGAATATGTACTTGCAAACTAAATTTTATATTTTTTTGAATTTTTTTACTATTTTTTTACTATTTTTTTATATAGGTAGAATTTTGATGGTCCAAAATTTTCAGAAAACACTGATTTTTCTACCTATCTAAAAAAATAGTAAAAAAATTCGAAAAAATATAAAATTTAGTTTGCAAGTACATATTCATATGATTATCACATTGAACGGTTGGATCGACCGTTAGGATTTTGAAAAGTCAAATTTTGAGCCGTAGCACGGACCCCATCCGTGCTATGCATAGCACCATAGGCTCACTCTCTCTCTCTCTCTCTATATCTATATATATATATATATAGTATGGCTAATTTGCTGCTGGCAGCATTTCGGCCAGCTGCTGCCGGGGCTATATTTAGCCATACGATGTTCAAACAACAAATCCAAACCGTTAGATGTGATCTCTATATTAAAATCTACTTGGAGACCAAATTTTACATTTTTTGGAATTTTTTTACTATTTATTAAGCCACTTTGAAAATTCCAAATCATATGGCCCAGACTGTTTTTACTGTTCACCTGGATCAGCAATTTTCAAAGTGGCTTAATAAATAGTAAAAAAAATTCCAAAAAATGTAAAATTTGATCTCCAAGTAGATTTTAATATAGAGATCACATCTAACGGTTTGGATTTGTTGTTTGAACATCGTATGGCTAAATATAGCCCCGGCAGCAGCTGGCCGAAATGCTGCCAGCAGCAACTTAGCCATACTATATATATATATATATATATATATATAGAGTATGGCTAAGTTGCTGCCGGCAGCACTTCGGCGAGGTGCTGCCGGGGGCATTTCGGTCATTCTGTTGTTCAAACAGAAAATCCGAACCGTTCAACGTGTTCTAAATATTAAAATCTACTTGGAGACCAAATTTTACATTTTTTGGAATTTTTTACTATTTATTAAGCCACTTGAAAATTCCAGATCACATGGTCCAGAATTTTGGTGCACTGTTCACCCGGATCAGCCAATTTCAAAGTGGCCTAATAAATAGCTAAAAAATTCCAAAAAATGTAAAATTTGGTCTCCAAGTAGATTTTAATATTTAGAACATATCTGTATAAAAAAATTTGTTGTTTGAACACCGGAAATGACCGAATTGCCCCCGGCAGCAGCTGGCCGAAATGCTGCCAGCAGCAACTTAGCCATACTCTATATATATAATGCATATCCATTCAAATGTCACTATCAAACTCTCAGGTTCAACAATTATGTGTGTACAATCTTACTACAAATTTTAACGGCTTTATTACTTCTTATTTTATTGTAAGGTCGTCAGATCAACTCATGTATCCAAACGAGTGTCAACTTTAAACGTGTCTAATCCCAAATGGAGAAGCGAAGGAATTCCGTCCTGAAAGAAATTAATCCATAATTTGACGTAGTAGAGAGT